>JAAXCT010000297.1:0-656763 GCA_012490785.1 Eragrostis nindensis | reverse complement strand
TACTTCGGGCAATGGTATAGACTGGTCTGCCAAGTCACGCCAGCCTGTAGCTCTACGACGAACCCGAACGTGGAGGATTACAAGGGACGGACAGGGCTGTCACCACCTGCCGCCTACCTCTACAAACCGTGGGGCACGCTGCAAACAAAGGTAACCTCTAGCCTAGGCACCACGCCTATGCCGTCGATTACTACTCTAACCCCGGTCCTGGTACCAATCTGGAAGGCTAGAGCACCCCTCGCGGAGCGATGATCCCGTAAACAAGTATAACAAGAATAACGACTAGTATGTAAAGCTCACTAGATCAATAACACCACGAATACTAATCTTACGAATAAGAACAAGGTTCGTACTATGAACGAACGACGAACGAACGACGAACGATGAACGAACTAAGAACGAACGACGAACGATGAACGAACGACGAACGAACTAAGAAACGAACGAAGAACGATGAACGAACGACGAACGAACGAAGAACGAACGATGAACTATAATAAGATAAATATCCGCCAAGGGTACAAGATAAGGAATAACTAAAAGGAAAGCTATCCCTCTCTTGATCCTTGCCCTCTCCTCTATTCTACTACTGTACAAGAGGCCCTTGGCCTGGAGGGAGTGGAATGACTTGTGTCTTGTGATGTGCTTTGGAGGAGGGGGGTACCCCTTATTTATAGCCCAAGAAGGTCGGCAACTTGAGGCGGTTCCTTAGGTCGGTGGCATTGATTGCAGGTAGACCGACCTCTGGAAGGCGGTGGCGAACCGCCATAGGAAGATGGGCCAGTGGGGCCACCACAGGGGGTCGGCCGACCTAGGGTTCGGGGTCGGCCGACCTGTGGCTGGCCCCTCTGGGCCGGGCCTTCCCAGGTGGCTTCCCCTGGTTGCCTCTCTCTGGTCCACCTGCTATGGGTGGACTTGAAGTCTTTTTATCGGGAGTTGGGCTTTATTTGGATAATTCTTTATTCCGGGAAAATTGGTGTTTCCAGGATGGGCCTTTTATGCTTCCTTTTCCCCGTTTTCCTACGAATTGCAGCTGCACTCACAAATTCACCAAGACTCGTGGAAATCATTAGTTTAAAGACATAAGTCTATCTTTGGTGATTGTTTCATTATAAAAAGCGCAGCTAGTTGACGGGTAAATATTGGGTCTAAGAGCCGTCAACAACGGCTCGGTCGCCCCCAGCGATCCTGACGGAAGCGCATAGGACTCGAGCCACTCAGCTGGGTCGGTCTTGCCGTCGTACTTCTCGATGTTTGTCAAGCGCATTGACTCGGGAAAGCGTGCCGAGTTGCGGAGACGTCGAGTGAAGGAACGGAGGCCATCTATGGAAGATGGGTTCCCGTCGAAGATGTGATCTCTCGGGGGAACACCGTGGTGTTCGGGCCGATCGTGGTTGCGGTCGTGGTGACGGTCGTTGTCGCGACGAGGTGGAGTTCGGCGACGGTCATCGTCACGGTCACGTCGGTAATCGTCGTGGGGACGTCGTTCTTCATCACGGCGCCTGTCATCGTGTTGACGCCTCTCGTCTTCACGACGCCTCTCGTCGTTGCGACGTCTGTCGTCGTCGCGACGTCTGTCGTCATCGCGACGTCTGTCGCCATCACGGCGACGGTCGCGGTCGTCCTCTTGGTTTGCTCGGGGCGGCGACGGAGGTGGTGACCCACCTGGAGGAGTCCGCCGCGGAGGAGCACGTCTCGGAGGAGACCTTGACGGACGGCGCGGAGAACGTTGTCGTTCAGGCGAGCCGCGTCGTGGTGGAGATCTCGAGGGTCTTCGGGGAGAGCGTGAACGCCTGGGTGAATTACGCCGATGTGGGGACCCCACACCGAAGCGATCCCAGTCATCCTGTTGGGGCACGCTCCTGGTCTTCACGTCTCTCACGGCGCAGAGACTCAACGTGGCGCCGTGCGTCGTAGTCGGGCCATGGATTGGCTTGTCTGTTGACGTCCGTGGGACGGTTGGCCGGGTCTGCCTGTCTGTCAGGAGAACGTTGACCAGTCGGGCGGTCGACGATGGTCGGAGTCGGCTGCCGAGGACGGTCACGATCCCGAGAGTGGGTATGCGAGCGACGGCCGCGTCTGTTGGATGATGACGAGCTAGCTGTCCTGGCAGAGGAGTAACTCTTCTGCAGAGCGGCTGCCTCAGCATAGCCTTTGGCTCGTTGGATGAGGGCCGCAAGGGCATTTGTAGTGACTCGGGGGTCACGCATCGCGACCTCGACTTCATCGAGGATGGTGCGATTGGCCACCATATTCTGTTCAGGAGTCCTGAATGCTTGGAGGCCGTTGACGTCGACAAAGAGGCTGCGTTGAGCCGATTGTCTTCTTCGGTGAGGCCGGCTGGCATCATGGGCATCTTGAGGCCCATCATCCCCCTCCGGGATGGTGGAGAGGTGACCAGCACGGTTGCGTTGCTCTTGAAGAGTCCGGCGTGCACCAGCCGCTGATGACTCGGCGAAGCCGGGGCCGACTGGTGTGGTGACCGCCGCCGCGTCTGCGATCGCCGCCGCTGTTGTCGGTGTAGGAGCGATGGCATCCGCCCCCGGGAGAGGTGGTGGCGGTGGCGGAGGATGAGCCGGAAGTGGTGGTGGTGGAGGCAGCTCTCCATCGTTCTGCCCCGGGAGGAGGGCAAAACACTCGTACCGCTCCGGCGATGATGAGCCGCCAGAGCAGTAACCAGCTTCTTGCTCCAGGATGTGGTGCAGGAAGTCGAGATCCGACTGGCTGTCTTGGAGACAAGCCACCAGATTGAAGGACTCGTCGCCCGGAGCCGCTAGCAGATCCTGCATGTCCCGTTGATAGATAGCAGATGCGTTGTTGAAACCATAAGGGAACATACCAGGAGGCCGAGTTATATAACTCGGCTGGACAGGGTGAAGACGAACGTTGTCCAGGGCAGATCGGATCTCGGCTAGCGAGTAGTCCGAGTAGGATCTGACCCGGAGTCTGGAGAAGCCAAACTCCAACTCGGCGAGAGTAGAGTCCGGCTCAATCTCAACCGCGTGACTCGGCGAGTCGACGAGGGTGAGATTGCTGGTGGTGTCGGCGACGAACTCCAGGCTCCCGAAGCGGATCCGAGTGCCTGGAGCGAAATTGTTGATGAAGCGATCCATCGTACTCGACGAACAGGATCCCGACGCTCCCCCTTCCTGGCGCGCCACTGTCGAGGTTTTAGGGCCTCAATAGATTATAATGGGTAGCGAAGGAACCAAGAATACGATGGTGAACACGAGACACAAGGTTTAGACAGGTTCGGGCCTCCCGGAGGATAATAACCCTACGTCCTGTATGTCGTGGTATTGCTTATGTATGTTTAAGAGGGAACCCCTGCCCGCCTTATATAACCGGGGGAACAGGGTTACATGGAAAGTATCCTAGTCGGTTACAACATAGAATTACTTGGAGTACAAGACAAGAGTCCTGATCTATCCTGCCGACTAGTCGCACCTTCCTTTTAGAGTCATGGGCTACTCGGTTTCTTCTGGGCCGGACTGACTACCCTTGTCAGGTTACTCGGCCTTGCTGGTCATGAGGGTACCCGGGGGTCATGGTAACGACAATAAACTCTCGCGCATGTAAAACGAGGAAGACGACGTGACATGGAGGTTCCGTAAGGAAGGCAATCTGCATCAGGCACGCGTACGTAACGTGTGATTGAATGTGTGTAATTATATATCTATCAGTCGATTGGATCGATGCGTGCCATGTTCGATCGCGCACCTTTGGGCAGTGGCGGACCCAGCGAGAAATTTTAGGTATGGAGGAGCCGCGAGATGAAATTTTTCCGACACCAACACATGGCATGAATCTTGATTATATTTGTCAATCAAAAGGCATTTTCAACTGATGTTGGTTGCAACAGGAAGGAGTGATGCTAATTCTTTAAGTAACTAGAACACAAACTCAGGCCCTGTTCGGCTGGTAAAGAAGTCCACTGTTTCTTGCCTGTTTTTACTCTAGCACTGAGAGGAGAAAAGCCAGCAAACAATAGCTTTGGCTGGTTGCAGGCACCAGGCGAACAGGCCTTCAATTGTAATGATTTTTTTGCATACTTTTAGGATTAAACTGGTGTTTAAAAAATTCAAGCAAGTTAACCACATAGCACTGTCCAGTAAAACAGAAGAATTATAAATTTCTAAAATGATAGATAGGAATATCGTGAATAAGCCATTGCAACCCCCATAAAAGGAATTTTTTTGAACCGCAAAAAAGGGAATATTTTTAGTTTAATCTATACACCAGCTTTCTAAGTGGGTTCCAATCAAAATGGATTCTTTGTTATCAGGTGTATGGTTCCTCAAATCGGAATGATTATTGGAGCTTGTTAAGAATACCTTTTGAATTTTTGTTGGTATTTCTTAACGATCACAGATAAATCCGCAAGCGCACGGAGAATACCGCTGTAGCATTTCACCCGGGAGTATTCCAAGGTATCGTAATTTATATTTTCCACAGGGAAGACGATGGTCAAGAGAGTACTGTGCTCATAGTTAATGCTACATTTAAATGGATCACGGTCCATACAATGCTAAACAATAATATATGGGTAGTGTGACACACAAGAAAAGGATCAACTCTAATATACATCCATAGCCAAGTGGAGAAGAACAAAGAAAAGAGCTAAGTTCCTATTGTACTTCAATATACAGTGGCATAGTATACAACATACACATACATGCACATCAACTAAGGTTTAGGCATATGCACTCAAGCAAATTGGGCACCGGCTTACTCCTGGTCTGCCAGGCGACTCCGGTCTACAGCTCTACGCCGTATCCGAACGTGGAGGGATACCGAGGACGGACAGGGCTGTCACCACCTACCGTCTACCTCAAACAATCCGTGGAGCACGAGGCATCCAATGTATTCTACCAATCCAAGCACCATGCTTGCATTGCTAAAACATTACTCTAAATCCCCGGCGATGATATGGATCTAGAGCATAATCATAAGGACCATTGGACTCATGCTTGGATATGCAAATGCATGTAAACCTAAGTATAAACATGGCATGGTATACTATGTACTAGGACACGTGACAATAAGGCAATTATGTCCCTACCGCAAGTCCTCTAGGTAATACCCACATAACAAGCATATGAATATCACACTAGCACTATATAAGAAGATCATAATTACTCTATTACATAAGCAAGCCAAGGGTCCACAACCAAACAAGGAACGCTTAACCAAAGCAAGACTATATGAAAAGAATAATATTATTAAATAGAATAAAGTCGCAAAAAGAGAAAATGATCCAAGAGCCATACCAGAATCTCCAAGACAACTTGGGAACTAAGTAGCTCTACTCTAAGCCTAACCTCCACTAGAGCTTGGAGACTAAACTAATGCAAGAGTGTGATCTCTCTACTTGGTGTGTGTTGTAGCCGGTCGAGCACCCCTCTATTTATAGCCCCAAATGAGAGGGGGGATTAAATAGAGCAAGTGAGAGGCGGTTGAGGAGGATTGGCCGCCAAGGTAGGCCGGCCGGCCTAGGTGGCAGGCCGGCCGGCCACACATTGTGGCGGTTGGCCACCGCCTTCCGTGTGGACGCTCCAGATTGCTCCGTGGTGGCGGTTCCGAAGTCGGCTAGCGCTTGGGGCGGTTATGGTGGAGTAATCATCAAGTTTAGGCCCAAAAGCCCACCTACGCGAAGTCGGTTGTTCATCCACCATGGAGGGCACTTGGGCTTGGTGTTTTGGAGTGTATATGGCCCACTAGAAGAAGCTCGGGTAATTTGGAGACAAGTCCAGGCCGGTCGGCCTAGGGGGGTGGCCGGCCGGCCAACTATTTTCAGCATTCGCTGAAATCTTCTTCGTGGCATAACTTCTGCTCCCAAACTCCAAATTGGGTGAACCAAAAGTCCATTTTGGCTATCTCGACGAGGGCTTCGACATGGCGATCTCGAATTTGTCATTTGAATAAATTTATCTTCATGTCCAATTGCCTCTTGATTTATCGTTTTGAATTTGTCGAGATGTTTGATCCAGCCCTTGTCCACCTTTCCTTTGAAATACACCTGCATCAATAAATCTACCACAACTCGTGGAACTTTATTAGTTTAAATAAATATGCGTATAAGAAATGCTAATTCTCCATTATTTGTAGGACTATTGGCGGTCGGAATTGGTACTTAACGACCGTCAACAAACCCCCCAAGCTTAAACTTTTGCTCGTCCCGAGCAAAGCTAAAGACTTGGTTGTGCTGATCAGGAGTTGCTACCATGTCTTACTCCGCAAAAGTACCATGCGTACAACAAAATAGTCTTCCTCGAATTGAATAAGCTGGCATGGCAACTTACTCTTCCCCTTAGTCCTCATAGGGCTTATTGCTTCTCCTTGTCTTGGGCGGTTGAGAGACAGAACGGTTTGTAGAGTACTATTTACTCATTCTTTGTTAAACTTTCATTCCAGAGGTTTTCAAAAGATTTTGCAAATGAAAACAAAGTTCCTCAATTGATTCTCTCGAATCGCTCAATGTGTATGATTCCTTACCAAGGCATTGTATTGCCCCTTTTCCGCCTACTTCTAACTAGTTTAAATATGTGGGGCTTGGTAGGGGTAAAGTGAGGCAAACTTGCATCACATATATTGCTAAATCAAAAGACTGGATCCAAGGAGAAAGCAAGTCATACAATCTGATCAAGATGTGCATGTGTGTGGATATGTGGATGATGGAGGAAAATGATTACTCCCCTTTTTTTGTATACCTTCTCTCTCTCTTTGTTTGAATTTTGAGGACATGGCTATCTCTTTTCTGTTTCTTTTTCATCATGCTCTACTTGAGTGAGCAAGATTTTTTTTTTTTTTTTGCATAGCCATTCCTCTTTTGCAATGATACTTGGAGAGAGAGAGAGAGGTATAAAACAAATGGGGTATTTATTTTGTGGAATGAGGGGGAAATGTGATGCTTACTTCCAGTGTAGAAGTTAAGCATATGTATGTGGTGGAGTGTACGTGATCGTGATCATAAAAGTATGAAAGGTATCTCACAAGGGTCACAACAATTTTGAGAAAGTTCAATGTAATAACAAGCAGCATATGTATAGAGGTTTTGCATTAAAATCAACATATGGCTTTGGTAGGAATTTTCATCATCGAGGAACTTTGGGTTTTATAGTTTTGAAAAAAAAAATCTCTGAAATTTAAGTCTTACTTAGAACAAGATCATAGCAGCTCTATTAGACCATATCATATCTCACAACAACCTAGACTTGGATCATGCATTTTGCTACCCACGAGTTTCAGAGGTTCAAGAATAAGAGCGCAGCCATCAAACTCAAAACTTGGGAACTAAGTTGCAAACAGGCACACGAGAGGGATAAAACAGAGCAACTATTCATCATCTCAACATAGAGAATTAAAACATTCTTATCGCGCATAGAAAACGAAAACTACCTTTATTTGGAAGTATTTTTTTTATCTTTATCTTTTTTTTTGAATGCAAGAAAACAAAGGAAAGATACAAGTTACCTCAGTGGGGGAGTGATCCCCCCCAAGCTTAGTTCTTGCTTGAGTGCGCCAATAACTGCTTGGTTCCTTTCTTCATGGCTGCAACAAAAAGCAAAACAACCAAGAACAAACTCGAAACGGGTTATGTTAGTGTAATCAAATTAGCACGCCCGTCGGTTGCTCTTTACGCTTGAGCACAACTTGTATATGCAAAACAAAGAAGAGGGAAATCTTTTTGTTGAATTTGAGAGAATTGGAGAAATGAGAGTAAAGAATATGAGGAGGGCATTTGGGTGGTGAATGAAATGGATTTGGTATGAAAAACATCACCACTCGGCCTTTTATTTGTAAACTTGAAGTTCGATGGCCGTATTTGGGGAGAAACAATGACAAGTGGCCGATGGGAAATAAGACAAGGTGCTAGTAATGGCCATGTCATGTCGGGTGACCCATTGATAGGGACTCTCCCCCCCAAGCTTCGCTCAAAGCCTCCATCGAGTCTATGTTTTTTTTTTTTTTTTGGTAGTGGAGGATTGACCAAAGCTCAGCTGGAATTTATGCCCAAAAATTATTTTCTCTAAAAACAAATGTCTCAAATTCGTTTTTTTTTTAAAAAAGGTTGGAAAAAATCCAACATGCAAAATGATTTGGAAAAATCAAACATGCAAATACAATTGAATTCAAATTAAAGGAAAACCAAATATGCAATTGGAAAAATCAAATATGAGATAACTACCGATTTTCCTGTCGGCAAGGGCGTCATCGTTTTATGTCCGATGAGCAAGACATTATGACGAGTTCGATTGCCATGGATCTTTCATATTTTTAGTACAGTTTCTCGGCAATTCGAATCCATCATGCACTACCCTGTTTTCACATGAAGAGAAAACAAGCAAGTGATAGCCTGTATGGGCTATGACCATGTATTTGCAGATATAACTAAGAGCATTTGTAAACACCTAAACCAAGTGTCTTCCCCGGCAACGGCGCCAGAAATGCTTGTTGGTATTTCTTAACGATCACAGATAAATCCGCAAGCGCACGAAGAATACCGCTGTAGCATTTCACCCGGGAGTATTCCAAGGTATCGTAATTTATATTTTCCACATAGTTAATGTCTACATTTAAATGGATCACGGTCCATACAATGCTAAACAATAATATATGGGTAGTGTGACACACAAGAAAAGGATCAACTCTAATATACATCCATAGCCAAGTGGAGAAGAACAAAGAAAAGAGCTAAGTTCCTATTGTACTTCATTATACAGTGGCATAGTATACAACATACACATACATGCACATCAACTAAGGTTTAGGCATATGCACTCAAGCAAATTGGGCACCGGCTTACTCCTAGTCTGCCAGGCGACTCCGGTCTACAGCTCTACGCCGTACCAGAACGTGGAGGGATACCGAGGACGGACAGGGCTGTCACCACCTACCGTCTACCTCAAACAATCCGTGGGGCACGAGGCATCCAATGTATTCTACCAATCCAAGCACCATGCTTGCATTGCTAAAACATTACTCTAAATCCCCGGCGATGATATGGATCTAGAGCATAATCATAAGGACCATTGGACTCATGCTTGGATATGCAAATGCATGTAAACCTAAGTATAAACATGGCATGGTATACTATGTACTAGGATACGTGACAATAAGGCAATTATGTCCCTACCGCCAGTCCTCTAGGTAATACCCACATAACAAGCATATGAATATCACACTAGCACTATATAAGAAGATCATAATTACTCTATTACATGAGCAAGCCAAGGGTCCACAACCAAACAAGGAACGCTTAACCAAAGCAAGACTATATGAAAAGAATAATATTATTAAATAGAATAAAGTCGCAAAAAGAGAAAATGATACAAGAGCCATACCAGAATCTCCAAGACAACTTGGGAACTAAGTAGCTCTACTCTAAGCCTAACTCCACTAGAGCTTGGAGACTAAACTAATGCAAGAGTGTGATCTCTCTACTTGGTGTGTGTTGTAGCCGGCCGATCACCCCTCTATTTATAGCCCCAAATGAGAGGGGGGGGATTAAATAGAGCAAGTGAGAGGCGGTTGAGGAGGATTGGCCGCCAAGGTAGGCCGGCCGGCCTAGGTGGCAGGCCGGCCGGCCACACATTGTGGCGGTTGGCCACCGCCTTCCGTGTGGACGCTCCAGATTGCTCCGTGGTGACGGTTCCGAAGTCGGCTAGCGCTTGGGGGCGGTTATGGTGGAGTAATCATCAAGTTTAGGCTCAAAAGCCCACCTACGCGAAGTCGGTTGTTCATCCACCATGGAGGGCACTTGGGCTTGGTGTTTTGAAGTGTATGTGGCCCACTGGAAGAAGCTCGGGTAATTTGGAGACAAGTCCAGGCCGGCCAGCCTAGGGGGGTGGCCGGCCGGCCAACTATTTTCAGCATTCGCTGAAATCTTCTTCGTGGCATAACTTCTGCTCCCAAACTCCAAATTGGGTGAACCAAAAGTCCATTTTAGCTATCTCGACGAGGGCTTCGACATGGCGATCTCGAATTTGTCATTTGAATAAATTTATCTTCATGTACAATTGCCTCTTGATTTATCGTTTTGAATTTGTCGAGATGTTTGATCCAGCCCTTGTCCACCTTTCCTTTGAAATACACCTGCATCAATAAATCTACCACAACTCGTGGAACTTTATTAGTTTAAATAAATATGCGTATAAGAAATGCTAATTCTCCATTATTTGTAGGACTATTGGCGGTCGGAATTAGTACTTAACGACCGTCAACAATTTTTCAAAAAGAAATAAGGGTGAATTTTCAAACAAAGCTGCCCCTGCCCCTCTGTTTCTCTCACGCTGGCACCTGCAGTGGAGGCTGCCGTTGATACAGGCCGTCAACAAACAAAGCCCATTAGGCCCGTACCCTTTCCGCAGTTGATTGCTGCTCTTCTTCTTCCTTTGGCAGCGGACGCTCTGCTCAAATCCATCAGTCCATGGCGTCAAAATCAATCCGAGGCAAGTAGCTCTCCCCTATAGTGGCTGAGAGTGCCCCCGTCCCCTTCCCCTGCTACAGTACACCAAAGCGACCCAAGGGCGATTTCGCCGTCCGGCGGCGATTTCGCCGGCTTCTCCTCGCCTCCGGTGGCCTCATCGGCGCCGGGGATGAGGGGGAGTCGCGAGATCGTCGCCGGGTATAGTCCCTTCCGTGTTTTCTTAGGTGTAGGTAGGTTAGGGTTAGGGTTTGGTCTCCCCCGTCGTCGTCGTCGTCGGTGGGTGTCTTTTGGTCCTCCCTTGGCGGATCTGGTGGCGGAGGCGTCGGTGACGGCGGCGAGGTCACTGGTGACGTTTTGTAGAGGGTTTGGTCTCCGGCTGGCAGCGACGAGGCGACGGCGTCGACGTCCGCGTGGATCTTGTCCTCCCGAGCTCTCCCTCGCCTCGTCGGTGCTCCGCTCTGGTGCCGGCGATGAGCTCGTGGAGGTGGGCTCCCCGTTGGTGGGACCTTGTTCAGGAGTTTGCTGGTCCTTTGTTGCCTCCCCGTTCGGCGAGGTGACGAGGGGATCGGCTTGTCGTGTCAAGGATGCATGCGCGGCTGCGGTTCGGCGGCAAGATGGTGGAGGAGTCGTCCTCAAGGGTTCGGCGACGGCTGCTGCTGGCGTCGGCGAGCGGCGGCTCTGGCTGGTTGGGGCATGGGGCGTGGCCCCGGCCGATTGGGCGACCTGCTTTTGCGCATCTTCTCCGGCTTGCTTCAAAGCGTTCGCGCGATCTCGCCTTTGCGAGGGCAGTGCTCCTTCCGGCTTCGGGATGGTGGTGGTGGCCGGATCTATTGTCGCCGGCGTCGGCGGCGGTGATGAGATCGGCTGCTTCTGTAGAGCTCAAAGGCCAGGGGCTTCTTTGTGTTTTTCTGTTTTCTAGGGGCCTTTGTGCTTGTTTGGTTGGACAGCTGTCCTGTATCCTTCCTAATGTACCTGTATGTGTACACGTATTTGTACTCTTCCTTAACATATAATACAGGTATGTTTGATCAAAAAAAAATCAATCCGAGGCAGGGCTAGGGGTGGAAAGGGAGGGGGTTTCAGCGCCGGCGTTAGGTATGGCGGCCGCCATACCTTGCCACGATGTGCCGCCACAGCAAGAGCTCGGCGACGGCAATGCGCCACCACACGAGCCCCGCGGCACGGAGGATGTCGGCATGCGGGATCCGGTTGAAGAGAAGCCAGCAGGGCGTCGCGAGGGGCAGCGTCGAATAGTCCCTCCGGTTATCTTGCGACGACGGGCTACTGTTCGGCATGGTTGTATAAAAAAAATGGCGGTTAATACAAACCACAAGTTTGGTTCTGGATGGACCAAACGCTTATATTGTACAAATGAACACTCCCTATCACAGAGCTCACAGCAAAAGCAATTACATAGATGAATAAACTAATGAACATTCAAAGATACTTGGACAGTTGCACATAACATTTTGCTCTGAGGTCCAGCAGGCTCGAGCACATAAAAGTTGGACTAAGATGCATTTGGTTCAAGTCACTGGAAAATGGATACATGATGCAACAGTTCATGCAGTACAAATGGTTGACAAAACAATAGCGCACCACACTGAGCTCTAGCGATCATCACTGTCATGATCATTGTCCACATCATCCTCCATGTCGTCATCATCATCTTCATCCTCCATATCATCATCACTGCCATCTTCACCCTCCATTCTGTCGTCATCTTCTTCATCCTCGATCTCGTCCTCGTCGTCGTCTTCATCGCCCGACTCATCGTCTACGTCTTCATCTCCCGACTCATCATCTTCGTCTTCATCCATCCACTCATCTTCATAGTAAGTAATCTGTATCTTCTCCAAGCTGATCCCATTCGCTACCATTGCATTCACCATGGTATCAATTCCGTTGTCACCCTTGTAACAGTGTATTAGGACTGTTTGAAGGTCTGGGCACTGGAATGCCATTTTGCTGCTTAGCATAGCATCTTCTTCTACTCCTTGTCCTGCTTTGTAAAGCTAGAGGTAGTACATGGAAGAAATAAAACCGGGTACATTTTAGAGATTATCCATGCATAAAAAAGGCTGATGGTTAAAACATGCGGCATACCTTTCCATGCATTATGATTAATTTTTGTAGTCTTGGTGATAGCTGGAGGAAACGAAGTATCATGTATAAGCTATCAATATGAGTCTCATACAATTCATAACCAATTTGGAGAAATTCAAGATTCTCAAATACTGAGCATGCGGGCAGTTCCTTTTCCGACATAACCTTGCATTTCAGGAGGATCGGTCAGCCATGACTAGGATAAAAACCAAAACTAGGATATTACTACGCAAGACATTACAAAATAAACCAACATATCAAACTGGCTGAGCAAATTTACTTGCTCTTTTATTGGGCATAAATACAGAATATAGATACATAAGATATACCAAAAATCACAAGAAGCACAAATACAATCTGATCAAATTCACGATATTCAGAATAAACAACTTGTTATATTGACATGTCAAATAGGGGAGAGGGGTACTTGTTCCTTAGATGAACGGTACCAGCTGCAAGACTAGCATATGGTGATAAGCCTCCTTATCGAGATTTTGTTCGAGATATTCTGATTGGACCAAACTATTGAAACATCAACAAGCATAACACCCATCATATTCAAGTAGGAAAGGAATATTGTCTATACTTGTTGCACCTCAACGTCATAGAGTATCTTTCAAGGTTTTACTTCATGAAACAGTACCTGTTTGACATAGCCATATCGGGGTTTTGAATGTCTCATTCACAGTTATATCAGTAAAAAAAAAAGACGCTTTATTATGGTAACATGATGATATCATAGAAATCAATCAAATACATTCAAGAACGGCTAAAAGTCGAAGTATGGCAAAATATTAACTCAGCATCAGTAGCAGTTTTTACTTATTACTTCTTAGAAAAATATCCGGTGCCAGGGCCAGGTTAATGTTGATTGAACAATATGCTAAACTTTTCATAATAGAATTTGACATTCGAAATCCATCTGAATTGCAACAATGGGACACAAAAAGGGCATGCCATTATCTTAACGCCCAAGCTTGAATGCCAACATACCTAACTTGGCAAGAATCTTGGAAAAGAAAACTATCGAATACTGATTTCAACGCCTCTGAGATATGGACAAATGCGCGATTGCAATTTGAAAAAAGAAAACGCCTTTTGATTCATTTAATTCTCATGATATTTTATATGCAGTAAATCAAGTAATGATATTATACAGATACTTTTAAAAAGAAAAACAGTTATATACTTGTGTCGGCAACCTTATCTTTGGCCAATCGGGTGAAGTAACTCAACTATCATTTTTTACGAATATTTGGGCAGTAAAACTAAGAGATATAAATGAAAAGAATAAAGCCTCATTCATTTATATATAACTCGACAAGTCTGATTTTTGTTTCCAATGAATATTAGCCACACCTGCCATCCATCGGATACAAGAAACACATAAAAAGAGCACAAGAGAAGTATAGCAGCATTGTTTCCACATAATTTCCATTCAAAAGTTGCCGTGTCTTTGAGAAGCATACCTTTATGTCAGAACCATCGAAACTCAATTCAAGTCTCTTAGCATGCGAAATAATTCCAGTAAAACCAGATTGACCATCATAATTATCCCCATAAGTCTCTATGTTTGCACTCTCTAAAGATGGCTTCCCTCTCCAACCAATATCTTCCAGTGCACAACCTATGCACTTAAAGTAAATGAGCTGAGGGCAAGCTATTTATTCGTGTAAGTCTATCTGTTCATAATTCTTGTGGTAAGCTCACCTCTTCATAGATTAAGGTGACTATAGCTAAGTTTGGCTGCAAACCAAACACCCGCCGAACATATTTGCCGAACTTATGACAGGTCATAAGGCTATCAACCAAACAGTTGCCGCGTTCAATTTGCCACAATTTAACTAAGCTTAGGTAGCCAACCAAACAACTTCATTTTGCCACAGGTTAGTCATGCCACAGTTTCGGCTCGCCCCTAAGCTTAGTCGTGGCAATTTGCGGCAGCCAACCAAACAGGCCCTCAGCGCCACACATTTGGCGAGAAATGCTGTGGCGAAGCACTTGGCCGGCGCCAAACTTTTTGCGGCACGCCGAAGTCTGGTAAGCAAACAAACACTAGCCTAAGCATGTGTGGCACGCCGAACTTATGGTGTGGCAAGCTGTGGCATTCATCCAAACAGGCCCTAAAACTGCCAATACAATCATAGAAGCCATCTAGTGTTAGCCTTTTCAGCGCCTTTGAGTCTATGAGATTAAAATATCTTGCACAGTGTTTCAAATCCAAGTCTTCTAAGCCAGGGCTATGAGCAATTATTTGGTCAAGAGATACTTGAGACATTTCCACACCAACAAGAGTCAACTTTCTGAGTGAAGGAAGATTGATTGTGTCTGGAAGCATATATAGCACATATTCATAAGAAGCTTCTTCCAACTGTAAATTAAGCTCCTGGAGAGATGGACAGGTGAAAACACAATGAGGTAGAAAATTACGATCATAACAACCCAGCTCCACATCGAGCACTTTGACGTTATCCTTCACTGCATAGGCAATCCACGTCATCACGTCATTGCAGTTTAGAGAACGGTCACAGCACCAATGCAGCTCGAATGTATGTAAGTCCACTTTAGCACGGAGGAGCAACAGGTGGTTGACAAAACGAGTAAACTTATCAATGCTCCAACTTTCAAATTCTTTGTCGCTAAGACATATGAACTGCAAAGACTCGCACACGTGCCTCCACCGCCTGGACAACCTGCGCATCCGCATAGCAGTTCTTATCTGCACAAGGGACAGAATATTGTGCAGGATCTCAGTAGGCAGTGAGCTGATCCGATCAACGGCACTTTCCGAAGTTTCCACTGATTGCTCATCAGCTGACTCCATAGCAGCCCTACCTTGGATTCCCTACCTAAGAAACCTGAAATGGGAGCATTCAACGATTACTACATGAAGCCACGAATAGCAAAGGGAACGATAAAACAGCATTCCCATGAATTCCATGTCAGGAGCGGAGCGGACTGCAGTTGCGTTGACCCCCAACATTTTGGAGAAATGAACTGCACGCGTGCCAATCGAACCATGGATCATGCATGAGTCATAAACGGATTGGACCAAAATGCTTCGTTGAAACCACGCAGCACATAAACAGAGTCCGAAAGAAAAGAAGGGATGATTTGGGTTTCATTGAGAATAAAGCCAAACCCTACCCAAGAACAAATGAATCCGTCGAAGCAAAATTAGGACTAATTAACAAAATGAGAAGGGAACAGTCGTCACCTGCAAGGTGAGGCTTAGACCCGAACAGGCCGCAGGAGAGGCTGCGGCAGCAGTGGACGGAGGAGCCGCCGCCGGCTAGCGGACGAACCGTCAGAGAGAGAGAGAGAGAGAGAGAGAGAGAGGGAGGGACTGGCGGGTGGCGGCAGGCGGAAAGACGGCTCGTGGGTTATTGAGGTAGAAAGGGCCATTCCGCCCAGATGTTCCCCAGATGGCAAAGGCCCATGTGTTCTTCCTCAATTCGGCCCGTGCGTTTTCTTTACGAGGATTCGGCCCATGCGTTCTTCTCACCCTAGTCAAACATGAGTAAGGTTTTCGATCCAGCGGTAAACCGACCGGTTTCGAAAACCGTTATCGGTTTGTTGGTTTTCGTTTTTAAATTTAAAGAAAATTGAAAAATTGAAAAAAAAATAAAAAAATATGTAAAAAAACTAGATGTAATTTTCTGCGCAATGATAAAATAAGAACACGAAAAATTCGATCTTTGATGGTTAAAAAAAAATCAGCCAAGGTTGCAGCTGGGAAAAATGGTAAAAGAAAAAAGAAAAATCACCTTTCCTCTTCACTTCCCCAATCATTCGACCGCTCTCTGGTCCCCTTACCCTCCCCCGACGCCACCGAGTACAGGTCTGGTTGATCCGCCGCCGCCCGCGCCGTTTCTGCCGCTGGAGGTTCGTTCCGCCGCCGGAAATCCTGTTCCTCCTCTCCGGCCTCATAGTGAACGCAAACCAGGTTACCTCGCGTGCCTCAGTTGCCTTTCCCCCTGATCTTTTTGGGAAATTTGTGAGGTGATCTGGATCAGTTCGATGCGAAGATTCCATTTGTTTAATTGGCAACGCACGGAATGTGGGGCCTGTAAAGCGTGTGGCTGGAAGTGAGACGAGATGCTGGCGCTGCGGCGGACGGCGGCGGCGAGGAGCTCGGATGACGCGCAGAAGCATTGCCGGATCTAAGGCACTAAAGAAGGAAATCTTAAGAAGAAGAAGACCATGGCGATACGGGGCGTGGATTTCAAGTGGTGCGTCCCTTTCTTCCTGCCCTATTTGGGGATCAAATCACTGGCATCCACTTTGGATGCAGGCTACTTGCTTAGTTGCCTTTGTATTGATTTGATTGCAGGTACGATGGCTTCTTCCTCTCCATGCTCGCCACCAGCGTGTATCCTTTCTCCTAATTCCTCCCCTGATATGCCAATTTCTTTTCTTTTGTTGCTAAATAAGAACAAGTATTCCTTGACCCCTGTCCTGCTCAGAATCATCGTGTCCATCAATTGGAAGAGGTATCGCCTCTGCGCCCACCCGCTACACATTTGGATAGTGGTTAGATTTTACTTCTCTTTTCCCCTTTGACCTCCTGCTAAAAGGATCGGTAAGTTTGTGTTTTTTGATGATCGATCTGCTTCCACTGCCCACCGCAGGTGGACTACACCGCTGTCTTCATCTTCCGTCTGCTCATGTTTCTTGATAACAGTCTCGCAGCAGGAATGGGATTGTGAGTACTTTGATCCCACTCTCATCCGGCTCCTTCAATTTGCTCAATTCATCTGAGTCAATCTCATCTAATTGTTTTTTACTAGCTAAACTAACAAGTGTGTCAGTTAATTCTTGAATAAAAGAACGCGTGTCAGTATATTCTTGTACTAAACTTTTCGTGGCAAATTGCAGGGACCTCGGATGGCAACAGAGATACGCTCGTTTTTGTGGGAGAATAGTTGTCCTATCAGTTCTTGTACTACTTCTCTACCCATTTCTTTGGGTTTGGACTGTGATAGGAACGTTGTGGTTTAGCACTGCCAGAGGCTGCGTGAGTCTTCTTATATACTTTCTAAGTGTACTGCCTTTTCTTTTTCTTACCACGGAAATTTGAAACTAAATGCACATTCTTTTTCCTTCTCTAGTTGCCGGAGGAAGGACAAAAATGGGGCTTCCTGATATGGCTGCTTTTCAGTTACTGCGGGCTTGCCTGTATTGCATGTGTGGCTGTTGGAAAGGTACTGCTATAAAGTCATTATACTATGTACATTTTGAATATGTCTGCTTATCCCACAGTGATACTGCCTATGTTCTTCCTAGAGGACATAGATGATACTAGTTTATTTAGTCTGCTGATGCTATCACAGTTGGGTTGTCCCTGCTGGCCATCACAGTTTCATTTACTGCTAATTTTTTTTCATCTAAGTACTGTACATGTCAGTGTGTGTAGAATGTAGACGACTGTAGTTTAGCCATGATGTGTTCATACCTGTTGTGCATCAACTAGAATAATATTGAGCTACTTAAGGCATGGAGTTTTTTTTCTTTGTTATTGGTGTTTTTGTTCACGGGGTACTGATGGCTCTATACTAATGGACATAATAGCACTGGTCTGAACTCTGAACTTTGTGATAAGAGCATGAATGCAATTTCATTGGATCCACTAAAACGAAAAGGATCGAATGCTCCTGATGCTCTCATCTGTACTATATTGATGAGTATATACCTCTAGTCTGGTAACACAACACTTTTAAGAGTGCGTGTTATAGCGTACCAAGCTTGAAGAATATGTGTCTTCTAACCCATATCCATATATGTGCCCCTAGCTAAACACACGTATATCAACTGATAACAATAACTGCTGCGAAGCTGTACTGCATGCGCCTTTTCAGTTTTTGGTATATATTCCACTCTTCATGTGGAATACGGCACAGTATAAAAGCTTATGTTCCTGCAGTTTTAATGAAGATTGTACTTGTAGGAATGAGGCATAGCATCATTGACTTTGATTATTATTTGTGGCTTTGACTGTTGTAAGTATTGCATGAGAAGATGCATGTTTATAGAGAATTTATGCTTTCTTTTTGTGTGTAGTGGCTAAGCCGAAGGCATGCACTTCAACAGAGGGCACAACAGGGAATTCCAGTCTCTGAATATGGGGTAATGACTTCCTTGGTTTTCTTTAATGGCCTTTCCATCTGTGGTGGATATAGAAAAATTTTCATAGGTGTGCATGACTCAAAGGAATTCAATTATAAGCATGCACACCAGCGATTCTCCTAATTTCTACGTAAATCACATCTAAACATGATACTAGCTTCATGTTTTTCGGGTGTGCACGTGCAGACTGTGCACATTGCCTGCCTCTCTCACTGCTCTCCATTCAATGCATCCGGTTACACAAAAGGAAATTAGTCGTTGGCTGTAGCATTTTAAAATTATCAAATCATTTGTGGACACTCTTGATGTTTATGTTTTGTTCAGCATATATGCCCCCAATGATATTTTATTTGCACATCATACTTGAAGCTCATATTTGTACAAAGGTAGCTACTTGAAACACATGTATATTTCTTTTAAAAGTGTCTGAATGCACAAATCAAATATCGGAGGCTGCACGTAAGTGTAAATACTTTTCTACATAATCTGAACTGCCTTCTCTTCTGGGTTTAAGTATTCAGGATGGTATATTTTTGGTGGAATGTACATGTTTCCTATGTTTTTCGATCAATATGTGAATAATGTGTTATTTTGAAGTTATGATATATCTTTTTAGATGTATATCTTATGTACCTATTTTTTCTGTTTCCCCATTGTATATGGGGTTTTGTGCATATTTGCCCACACCCCTACATGTATAAATATTTGGGCCTAGTGCCTTCATATTGAATACAAATTGCTATTCATGACATACCTCAAACATGCTTGTCTGTTCAGGTTTTGGTTGATATGATTCGTGTTCCTGACTGGGCATTTGAGGCTGTTGGCCTGGAAATGAGAGGGATGGGCCAAGACACTGCATATCATCCAGGCCTTTATTTAACTGCCGCTCAGGTGAGTTTGCTGGGAAAAAACCTTGCACGAGCTTTAAATGCGTGGCCAAAAGTATTTATGTAAATATTTAGCTGTAGGTTCAACAGTGGTGCAGCTTGTTGGTTTTCTGTTTGCCCATCAAATTGGTCTAGCTAAGGAAATTACTTGTTAGCAATAAACATTCTTTATTTTTTGTGTGGAGAAAAAAGAGCAATGTGTCTTTGGGCTGAGAGATCACAAGAAGTGCTCCAGGTCCATTCTGTTATATTGATAGAACTTTGCCATTGTTCGGTAGTAATTAAACTGTCTGGGAAGCAGAGGGAGGGATTGAGTACGTATTTCTACATCTTTCCAAAGTAGCATTGTGGCACAAACAGTTTTGCCTCAAATAGATTATATGTACACTGTTCAGTTTTGAGTGGTCCTTTTTTGTGCAGAGAGAAGCAGTTGAGGCACTGATTCAAGAACTTCCAAAATTCAGGCTGAAAGCTGTTCCGACTGACTGCAGTGAATGCCCTATCTGCCTTGAAGAATTTCGTGTTGGCAATGAGGTGCCTCACAACACTCTCCTTGTGGATCGTTGATTATAGACTCAAATTAAATGAACACGAATCGATTTGATAGTTTCTGTCCATGCAGGTCCGTGGGCTGCCATGTGCGCACAATTTCCATGTGGAATGCATCGACCAATGGCTCCGGCTGAATGTCAAGTGCCCTCGGTGCCGGTGCTCCGTCTTCCCCAATCTGGACCTGAGCGCGCTCAACAATCTCCGTCCGACTGGTGAGCTGGACCACCCATCTGCCAGTGACGTAACAATGGCGACTGCAGCTGCAGCGACGAGGTATGTGAGGTCGCAGCCCGTGGGGCAGAGCTACCTGGTGCGGCTGCAGGGGCTGCTCCTCCGCCCGGTCCGGCATGAGAGTGTGGAGAATGTTGGTGAGCTTGTGGTGCCGAACAACTCGGTTGGCCCTGAGGAGCTGCCCAGCATAGTGATCGACGGGGGCCATCAGCTGCCAGATCGCTGACTAAAT
Source organism: Eragrostis nindensis (assembly GCA_012490785.1). Lineage (NCBI taxonomy): Eukaryota > Viridiplantae > Streptophyta > Magnoliopsida > Poales > Poaceae > Eragrostis > Eragrostis nindensis. Next base: position 636,197 of record JAAXCT010000297.1, on the reverse strand, counting down.
CCATCGAGTTATGAGTAGAGAAGAGGATGGGGGAGTTTGGTGCAAACCAAATTGTGCAGCAGTTCTCTTCTTGCTGTGTATTTTGAGAGATTATTATGTAGTAAAAGCAAAAAAGAAAATGTCTCAAATTTTTGGATGACAAGTTCAACGGCGTCCAAGCAAACTACAGAAGCTGCAGCCTACAGGTCACTCAAGATGTACTGGTAAGATGGCAGGCGCCGAAATGAAACGTAGATGTGTGTGTAGTGTAGGCACTTAGCACTTTGCAGCTTAAAAACGAAACGCAGCATGTGCATTAATTGTAGCGTGAAGATTTACTTGTTGCTGCGCAGACGAGCAGACACAAGGACATTGATAAATAACCTTGTAGGTTTTGTAGCTGTAACTTGAACTCACTAACATACAAAAGGTTAAAGATCCTATAGGACATTGATAAATAACCTTGTATGTTAAAGATCCTATGCGGGTGGTAACTGGTAACAATTATGAAAAACTTACGTTTAGGAAAATGTAGCGCGTCCTCCAAATATAGAGGAGCAAGGCGCCTTAGCAGTCCTGAGACATGAAGCTTAATTATCGTGCAAACAAAAGAAGAAAAATCAACACCGCTGTCGATCGATTGAACGACTGGCTACTATAGCTAGTTAATCTCCTCGCACGATCAATAATCATGCTTGTCTGCATACTTCTGAGCATACCGGGTGCAGCCGGTGCAGCAGCCGGGGCTGTCCTTCGGCAGCCGCAGTCCCTTGATCCTGAGCTTGCACCTCGCTCGCAGCATATATCCTATAACGCAATCGGTGTAGCAGCCGCCGACGTCGAGTAGCTCCAGGCGGGGGCAGTGGTCGAGGAGAGCGCGCATCACCTCCGACGACGCATGGAAGTTGCCGCGCGACACAACGAGCCGCTCCAGCAGCGGGAGCTTCCTGATCACCGCCTCGATGAGTAAACTTTCGCTCATGTAAAACCAGGACGACGACGTGACATGGATGCTCCGTAGGGAAGGCGATCTGCATCAGGCACGCTATGTGAGTGAATTTGTGCAAGCTTATCAATTGATTAGATATATCGAGGCGTGCCATGTTCGATCGCGCACCTTTGGGCGAGGTAGACGAGGAAGTCGTCGTCGGCGCGGCCTCTGAAGGACTCGCACAGGCCAGCGCTGCGGTCCACGGCGGCGCGCGCCATCGCCGGCCACCCCGCTGCGTCGATGTCCAGGTCGATGTGCCGCCACAGCAAGGGCTCGGCGACGGCAATGCGCCACCACGACGCGCACACGAGCCCCGCGGCACGGAGGATGTCAGCGTGCGGAATCCGGTTGAAGAGGGCCAGCAGGGCGTTCCGGGGCAGCGCCGAGTAGTCCCTCCGGTGATCCGGCGGCGACGGGCTACTGTTCGGCATGGTTGTACTTATGTCGGTTAGGGCTTTCCCGTTTGTTGAAACTTTTTTTTTTTTAGACACCGTTTGTTGAAACTTGAAAGCGTCTTTTTGTACCCCGGGTATTTCGGCGATTGTGTATATATGAAGGCTCCACGGGCCGGTAGCGCGTCCCCGGCTTTCGTTAATAAATCTCTCCGTGGGTCAATTCTGGCCCAATCAACCCATTTCGAACGACAGTTATTGCAAGATACTTAAACCCCAAAAATTCCCTGCATAGTATTGACAAGGAGATAAACCTGTTGCTCCGAAGTCCAGCAGTCAGGAGCAGAGTACACTACTTAACACTTGACGTCACCAACGATATACTCAAAATTCTATGCAAACATGCTCAAAATGGAAGTGACTAGCATTGACAGGGAGAAAAACCTGTTGCCCCGAGGTCCAGCAGTCAGGAGCAGAGTAAATACACTACTTGACACTTGACGTCACCAACACAAGTCTCACTAATAACTGAAAAACATAAGTCTCACTAATAACTGAAAAACTCATCGTCCTCCTCCTCATCCTCCATCTCGTCCTCATCCTCCTCCGTCTCGTAGTCGTTGAAGTCATCTACCCATTCTCGACTTTTCTTCAATATTTTCTCCAACTTGTCCCGTGTCTTCTCTTCCTGTCCCGCAAGCCTCCTCTCAGCTAGCTCCCTCTTTCGGATATCTTCGTAGTAAGTGACATGTATTTTCTCCAAGCTGCTGCCGTTCGCTACCATAGCATTGACTATCTTATTGATTTCATTTTTGTCATCGTCCTTGGAACATTGTATTGTGACTGTTTCAAGGAGCGGGCACTGGAAAGTCGTTGCAGCTATTGGCATAGAATTTGTCCCTGTTTCTTTTGCTGGTTTCGCAGGCTACAGATAGTACAAGAAATAAAGGGAAACGTGAACATTTTTAGTGAATTTTCTCCAGATGAAAAAAAAGGCAATGATTTTAAATGCAGCATACCTTTCTATGCTTCAAGGTAAGTTTTTCTAATCTCGGTGAAAGCTGGAGGAAGCGAAGTACAACATTGAAGTCATCAGTCAAACACCATTCACCAATTTCGAGAGTTGCAAGACTCTCAAATACAGAGCACGTGGGCAGTTCCTTTTGCAACATAACCTTGCATTTCAAGAGGGTTGGGATTAGTCATAGCTAGGATGTAACCAAAATCAGGATATTGCCAAGGATAATGGTAGCGAATAAATAAGTTGAGAAAAAAAATGCCACACATATAATGCTGCCATTGTACAAATCATGGAACCTGACAGATTAACGATTTTTTTTCTTGGGCCAACAATACACAGGAAACGGAAACTGCACATGCACCACAAGTAATGAGAAGTAATATGACCAGATCTTTAACTTATAACTTCAGGGAAAACATTTCTTTTCCATATCAAAATACATTTAAAGATTTAGATTTTCAATTCTTGCGACTTCTCGTATTTACTTACCCTCTCTATTGCAAAACCATCAACAGACATAAATGGTTGATCATGTCTATAACAAGCAGCAATGTTGTCTGTTGCACCTTCAAATCATCAAAAAAAGAGGATCAACCTAATTTTTAGTTCTGCTTAATTGCAATAGATTCTTAAAATATCCAAATGCAGCTTCCAAACTTGTGGTATATAGCACTATTGTTCTGGTCGATATGGTTAAAAGCACAGAAATATGAAAAGGAAATGCATTCAGCAATACTTCAACTGCATAGAAAATTATTAACATGGGTTCAGTAGCGGTTTCTTTCTTGGAATAACTTTCAGTACCAAGAATATTTAGTTAACGGAACAGTACTGCCCTCAGTCCCTCACTGGCATTACGTTTTGACATTCAAGTTAGGTGGGAAAATGCCATGATATTATATTTGTACCCCAGCTTTAAACAACAACATACATAAACTGAAGAACCTTATAAAAGGATAATACAAATTACAGTTTAGGAATTCACAGCAAGGACAGGGCAAAACACATGAATTGTGCTTCAGAAAGCAACTCCAGCGAACATTTAATGATAGTTCTTATGTAGTACATCAAGAAATGGGATGTACAGGAGTTTGTTTTGTGGCATCTATCTTGTGTTGCCAATCTATTCATTACAAGGTAAGGTATCTTGAGGATCAATGTTCATGATTTGTCAAACGGTAAATTAAGCATTCCAAAACAAAGGCCAGTCAATAACTTGTTTTCATTAACTGCAGTAGAACACAACTAATCTGATTCATGTGCCCTAAGAGCATAGTGGTTTAGGGGCATTTGGTTGGCACCCACGCTGGCCAAGCAGAATCGTTTGCACGCCAAATAGTTGGCAAGAGACTCCGCTGCCTCTATTTAACACTGGTGCAGGCACAGAAAACAACAGAGACTAGACACAGCCACATGGGCGTTAAACCAAATGAGCCCAGGCACTGGCGCAGGCATGTTGGCTTCAAACCAAACGTATCGAGGGCTCCTGTCAACTACAACCAAGTATAGTAGTATACTCCCGGCACAATATTTTTGCACACATATATCATATTGAACCCAATTTTCATTCAGCATATTGGCAACAATACAGAGGCACATATCTTACCTTTATGTCGGAACCAAATAATGCAAGTCTCTTGGCATGCAAAAAAGCCCCAGTAAAATCAGATTGACTATCAAAGGTATCTCCGCAACCACAAGTATCTATGTGTGCACTCTCTAGAGATGGCTGCTCCCTCCAAGAGATATCATCCAGTGGCCAGCCTATGCACTCAAAGTGAATTAGATTAGGGGCAGCAATAGTGAGTCCTTTGTCTCCATCTATGCAGCCATCGATAGTTAACCGTTTTAGCACTTTTGAGTCTATGATCTCAAGATGATGGGCACAGTTTATAAAATGCACATCTTCTAGACCAGGGCTCCCAGCAATGATTTCCTTGAGAGATGAATTATGTACTTCCACATCACGGAGAAACAACCTTTTCAGAGAAGGAAGATCGATTATGTCTGGCAGCACAAGTTCCTCATGTTCATAATCTTTATGAGGAGCTGTCCCCATGTCCAACTTTAGATCCTGAAGGGAGCGGTTATTGAAAGTGCAACGTGGTAAAACAGTCTTATCATATTGATACAGCTTCACATCCAGCACTTTAACATTCTGCCTCACTGCATAGCCAATCCACGTCCTCAAATTATTGCAGTTTAGGAGCCGCCAGCAATCAGATTTGCAGTGCAACTGGAATGTATGCAAGTCTCCTTTAGCACGGAGGAGTAACAGGTTGTTAACGAAACGAGAAAACTTCTCGTCCTTCCAATCTTCAAATTCACTGAAGTTGAGACGTATGATTTTGCTTGATGCCATAGCAGCCATGCCTTTTATACCACAAACCTGCCATGAAAGCATTGAACAATAAATACATGAAGCAGAGATTCCACCAGGTGTAAAGTATAAGAGGCCGATAACTATTTCGCGATAGCTCCAATTTCCAAGACCTAACATGTTAGTTGCATCAAAATGATAGTGTCACTTGTTTAGCATGTCCTTTTTGCGTGTTTGAAAGCTTGGTTATATATCATAATTACTGTGGGTGACATTTATCGCCAAATTAGGGAGTTCCACACGAGAGCAATTCCAAAAACCACTATAATGTTATCTTTGGTTAGGGGATTGAGGTGGATTGAATCCCTCACAAGTCAGTTAGGTATTTTGGAATTGGGGATTAAGGTGGATTAAATCCCCTTCAAAACCGAACAGGGCAAGGCAAAACCAGAACTGCTTTGCACAGCACAACTGATTGCCCCCTTTTCCAACACCTAATAGGAGTAAGAGTACTAAGAAATTTTGCTCGGATTGGGCAATAACTGAGCTTATCATCACAAACCGAAACCATGAAAGCAGCCTTTTAGGGCTACCATATTCCCCTAATAAAAACCTAAACCTCACAAAAAAAAAAAAAAGAGGAAACTCTCCCCCAGCAAGCAGGATAAGCAGGTAGCAGGATACTAGTTTTGCAGATTTTCCAGCAAAACTATTTGGGATGTAACAAAAGAAAAAAGAATGTCTCCTCTCGAACAGAAACAATTTTTTTTTCTTATGCATTCGCAGACAGAGCGACGGCGCGCAAGATAGGGGAATATTTTATCCGGGAGAAAGAACAAACGGAAAAAAATGATAATGAGGAAGAACACGCGCTGATCCTAATGCCAAACACAGGAAGCGTACAAGAGGCAGAAAGGTGAAAACTGAACTCACCGCTCAACGGCGATGCGGATGGCGGAGAGACGATGTCCCCTAGCCGCCGCGACGAAGGCCAACGCCACCCAAGGCCCCTGGGGTTTAGGTCTAGCCGTGTAGGGCTTAACGTTGCTCCCGTCCCGTGCCCCAAGACTTGGGACTCGCGCTTGGCGCAGGCGTGCGGCCGAGTCACCGAACCAGATAGACCTGATGTGGTTTCTAGAAGACCATTCCGCGAGAACAGAAAAGAAGCACGTAGGTATAGTAGTAGAACCGGAGATTTTGTAGCACTTACAATATTCGTCGATTTTGTAGCGCACGATTTTGGCCGAGTACTAGCAGAATGTTTGACTACATTGTGGCCTAGTTTGCTGCTTTCCTCGTTCCCATTTGTGTGATTTTTTTTTCTAATTGAAAAAAAATACTGGAGCTTTGATCGATAGCAACGGTGCTGCATTTTCAAATTGATTCAAGTCACTTAACCTCCGTCCTTCATGATTTTCTATATCAGTACAGGTATTTTGAAGTATACATATGTACAGGCGCAACATAAGATGTGTGGCAAAAGCAACGCACAAATGTTCTGCCGTCCAGCTTTCAGAATAAGAGGGAATGCGAACATGCGCAGAGTTAACTTTTTTCATAATTCCTGCAATCCTGCCTAAACTTTTAATTGGAGAAGATACGGTGATACAAGCAGGATACATGAGTACCAGGACCTGTTGTCTGACTAAATTAGTGAACTGTTATAGAACAAGACGTTCTGCTCAGCTTCAAGGCTCAATGCTTGCAAGATACAGTACATGCCAATATGTCACTGAATATCGTCGAAGCTTTCAGGCTCAATGCAGCAATAGCCACTGTGTACTCTATCTAATCAGAGTGTATTTCACAAACATAAACCTACCGTGGAAGTGGTTGTTACTTTATCCACAAGCCAACTGTAGCAAACAAAAAAAATGCATTTAGGAAAAAAAAAACACTGAAACAAATGACCCGTCAAATCTCTTGATTTAGTCTATAACAATCACACAGCTAACAACCAAGAAAATACAGAGGCGAACAGGTCGATATCTGGGATAGAATAGCAGGCGCTTCAATAAGATGTAGGCAAGACAACCCAGCCATGCTCAAAATGGAAACATTGCAAATAATCATACCATTCCAGTCGACTAGGTGCTGCGGGAACCAGAAATCACGAGTAGTTGACTTCTCTTAACTTGAAATCACCAACATTAAGTGTCACTAGTAGACTACATTAAGAGAGTCAATAACACTAAGCTCTCCGAACATAGTGCTGGAAAATATTCCATAGTGCAAGGCAAACAGTGCATAAAGAAAGTTCACAGATGAGGAAACAATAACACACCAAGCTGGGCTCTAGAAATAGTCATCATATTCATCGCCAAAAGTTTTCTCCGTCTCATCATCATTGTTATCAGAATCAATCGTATCATCTACCCAATCTTGTCTTGTCTTCAATTTCTTTTCTAAGATGCTCTGCTCTTTCTTTCTCCTCTTCTTGTCTCTCTCAGATAGGTTACTCCATTTGATATCTTCATAGAATTCAATATGTATCTTCTCCAAGCAGACACCATTCGCTACCATAGCATTCACCACCATCTTCTCAATTCCATCATCATACTTGGAACATTGTATTATGACTGTTTCAAGGTGTGGGCACTGGAAGGTCATTTCAGGTATTGGCATTGAATTCGTTTCTGCTCCTTTTGTTGTTCCCTTAGGCATAAGAAATAAATAAATAAATATAATTTTAGCGACATTTCTCCAGACAACAAAAGACAATGATTTTAATAGCGGTGTACCTTTCTATGCTTCAAGACAACTTTTTCTAGCCTTGGTGAAAGCTGGAGGAAGTGAAGCACAACTTTGAGGTCCACCAAACACCATCCACCAATTTCGAGATTTGTTAGATTATCGAACACCGAGCATGTTGGCAGTTCCTTCTCCAACATAACCTTGCATTTCAAGACGGTGGGATTAATCTTAACTAGGGTATTACCGAAAACCATGATGTTGCCAAGCATGATAGTAGCGAAATAAAAGTTGAGAAACATAAGTGCCAAACAACATATCATGGACCTTAACAAATATGAAGATTTTTAATCACATCTAACAATTAATTTGTAGATACTAAAAGCTATATAAACATATTCACATTTATCTTTCCAAAAGAAATGCATTTTATTTCCTGATGCATAAAACCACAGGACTGAGATACTTAGTGCATGGCCGCAAAAACAAAAAAAAAAGCAAAAAAAAAAAAAAAGAGGATACTTAGTGCACCATTTTCATACTACTTACTATGTTCAACAAAACATACGAGGGAAATGTAATTCATGCATCGATCGTCATGGTTCGGGCAGTAACTAAATGGTCCAGTCGGCTAATCAAAGGATAACATAACAAAAAGATCCACTCAATTCAGAACACTGATGGCAACAATGAAATAGAGGCATTTTAGTAAAGCATACCTTTATGTCTGAACCAAATAATGCAAGTCTCTTTGCATGAATAAGTATCCCAGTAAAATCAGATTGACCATCAAAAGTGTGTCCACGAGTATCTATGTGTGCACTCTCTAGAGATGGCCGCTCTTGCCAAGAAATATCGTTCAGCGGCCAGCCTATGCACTCAAAGTGAATGAGAGAAGGAGCTGCAATAGTGAGTCCTTTATCTCGACCTAGAAAGCCATCAACAGTTAGCCTTTTCAGAACTTTTGACTTTATAAGGTCAAGATGTTGTGCACATTTTATCAAATGCAAGTCTTCTAGTTCAGGGCTCCGAGCAATGATGTACTTGAGAGATGAAGTAGATACTTCAACATCACAGAGAGTCAACATTTTGAGAGAAGGAAGCTTTATTATGTCCGGCAGCACAAGTCCCTCATGTTCATAATCTGTATAAGGAGCTTTTCCCATCTGCAACTTTAGCTCCTGAAGTGAGCGGCTGGTGAAAATGCAACAGGGTAAAACAGTCTTGTCATATTGATACAGCTTCACATCTAGCACTTTGACATTCTGCTTCACTGCATAGCCAATCCACGTTCTCAGATCATTGCAGTTTAGGAGACGCCAGCACTCAGATTCACAGCGCAGCTGGAATGTATGCAAGTCTACTCTGTCACGGAGGAGCAACAGGTTGTTAACAAAACGAGTAAACTTCTCCTGCTTCCAATGTTTATACTCTTCGTAGTCGAGACTTATGACTTCCTTTGATGCCATGGCAGACAAATCACGAATTCCTTACCTCACAAACCTGCCATGCAAACATTCAACAATAAATAGATGAAGCGGTAAATCTCCGAGGGGTAAGGACACAATCCCGATAACTATTTTCTGATAGTTCCAAGATCTTGCATACTACGGTTTTACATCGATACAACAGTGCCACTTGTTTACCAGGTCCATTTTGCGTTGCTGAAAATTTGGTTCTATATCATCATTGCTGTGGCAAATTCCCAGCACCTCACTAAGTGACAAACAAGAAATGCTTGCATAGCACAACTGATTGCCCCTTTTCCATTGCCCTAACAGATGTTGAGAAATTTTGCTTGGTATTAGGCTATTTCTGACCAGTTTACCTTCACAATCCAAAACATAAACATTAAAAGCAACTTTTTAGGGCTGTCATGGTTTTATTTATGCGCATTAAAAGAACCACAATGAAAAATGGAAGCTCTGCCGCCGCGGGGAACAGAGAGATTAATACTAGCGTTGTAGATTTCCCCGCTAACTATTTAGGATGCAAAGAAAAGAAGGTCTCCGTTCGAACAGAAACATTTTTCTGTTGCGCATTCGCGGAATGAACACAACAAAGTGCTGTACAGCATAGGGGAAAAATTTTCTCGCAAACAACAAAGGGGGAAAATGTGATTCGGGAGCAGGAACGCGCGCTAATCCTGATGCTACACACAGCATGCGTACACGAATTGCAGAATGGTGAACTCACCGGCAATGCGGCGGAGTGCTCGCTCCAAATCGCCGCGGCGGATGGCGGGTCTGAGACTCGGGCTCGGCGGAGGCACGCGTCTCCGCGGCAGAACCGACTGTGGACCTTATCCGGAAGACATTTCGCGGGGAGGCGAAAAAAGGGCAGAGCAAGCGCAGGTTTCTCGGTGAGTTTTTGGTACAGGTTGCGCGGGAGTATCACAGATATTTATCTCGTTCTTTTTTCTTAAGTGATATTTATCTGGTTCTAAAATAACGTCTCGGCTAGAATATAGCGGACCTTCCGCCCTCAAATATGCGATTCCTATTTGTGCTTTATCTGTTTTACATTCAACTCGATGCTCTAGACGACATTCATCAACTCAACTGGGTAAATCAAAAAAAAAAAGAGCTTAGATGACAATAATCTATGCTATGAATGAATCAAGAACTAGCGCTCCACAACTAGTACATACTGAATTTTGAAGTCAATTCAACCACCGTCCTTCATGGTTCTCTATATCAGTACAGAAATCCTGAAGTTCATATGTACAATGGTAACAATAATGATGCATTCGCAGGCCAAGAACCAAATACACTGCTGGTTTTGAACTCCACTGATTTGATGTGTTATCTAAGCCAAAGGAGGAAACAAAAGGAATTTAACAGCTACAGATTTGAGGCCCCAGGTCTAACATACAACTCATGCTCTGACTTCATTCAGAGGTGGCTCTTCACTCCTTCAAGATTTTTAACCGGAGAAGCCATGGGAAATAAGGAGGCAAACAAAGGACCCATTGTCTGGCTGGTATTAGGCGTGCAGTTGTAAAATGGGGAAGCTGGCGCAGCTTCAAGACCACATCATCTGCATGTCACTGGAATCTGTCATTCCGTCCTCATCAGCAGCAGCAAATTCACCCATGAAAAGTGAATACAACTACAGTCATCATGTCCTTGGTCTCATCCGAGAGTATTTCACACCATAACCTATCGTGGATGTGATTGTTGTAGTAGCTACTAGCCAACTGCAGCGAACAAAAAACAATTTAGCATAAAACACAACAAGATTAGTTTAGCAAACATCAATTCCTTAGCAAAGTGATCATCAGATTTCTGTAGCCACCCCTCTTCTAAAATTGTTATATGTTCATATTCAAGTATTCTACTGCTTCAGTATTTATTTTGGGCGAGAAAAGACAACAGAATTGCTGAAAAACTGCTCATGACAGGACAATTTCTGAGTTGCAGCAGATAATAATCTAATAGTTTAATTAGTTCACTACGACATATAATATATTTTCATGGGGACAGAACTAGATAACCAAAATTAGAAAGGAATTACCTCAAGAACGTGACATAATTTTGAGTCTCCTCCGTGCCAAATTCTGGCTGAAGAAGGGCACCAGCAACCAACATTAATTGGAATACTGTGTTCACCTGCAATCAACAATTATTATCATGCTTTCACAGATAGGTTTTTAAAGGCTACCAGATCAAATGTTGTGTGCTAGCCTTGATTGTTCATAGGGCAAAGCCATCCATTAAGGAGCTATTAGAAGTTTTTTTGAGTAATTTCCAATAGTCTTTTTGTTTTAGGGTCTTTCTTTGGGTCTACGACCTTGTACGTACACCATCTACATAACTTTTTATTAATTGGAAAATAGAAAAAATCAGTAGGGGGCTCCCCTGCTGTTCGCTTCAAAAATGTTGTGTGAACAGAGCCATACCTTGCTGATGAAAAGAGGTTCAACCTTTTCGCGTTGAACTGCATCTAAGTTAACAAAGTCTGACCAACTCTTCCACTGACACAAGTATGATAAAGAAGAATCAGCTTAATTGCCAACCTTCCAAGATACTATACGTTAAGTGTATCTAAGTAGTACCTTCCAACCTAAGTTAGAAGCCCGTTTGTAGAAAGCACCAGCCACAAGAAGCACGTCTCTTAAAACAACCAGGCCAACAAGACCAGCTTCAAGAAACGAATACGAGTTAAGAAAATTGATCAATCAAAACGTAAATGAGCTATCAGAAATCAAACTCAGTGTATTTTAACGACAAAAGCTAGAGATATAATCAAATCCATTTGCGGAAAATGGAAAATAAAAATATTGCTGCATGTTGATCTACTCACGATGCAAAAGATCCCTTTCAACCATGGCTACAGCAACACAGCCAATCAAAACCTGGGCAACACCATAGATACCCCAGATCAGCTTAACAGTACTGATAAAAGTTAATAAAGAATCATAAAGCTAGTGTTGAGTTGAACCTTATCAGCCAACGGGTCCAAGTATGATCCAAAAACAGAATTAATTCCCATCTTTCTTGCTAAAAAGCCATCCAACTATGATAAAAAAACAAAAAACACACGGAGTGAATAATATTTTAATGGATTGTTACAGTACTAAAAGGTGTAATCCTCACCCAGTCACTTGCACCAGACACGGCCAATGTGGCAAAAGCAGGAAGATACCATTCGTTCACAATCATCCTAAAGCAGGCGTAGTTCATTAGAACATGAACAGGACAACAATATGTATTACTAACAATAATCTACAACATAACATAGCACAATAAAACCTTGTGAACAGCAGTACTGAAAATTGATCAAAATATCCAGGAGGCAGAAATGCAGATTAATCAAATTGCTAATAAATGATAGACGAAGACCCTCTCTTTGACAAAAATGGCAAGTTAGATAACCTACACCTTAAGGAAGATGAGCAGATTGAAGATAAATGTTCAAAATACACAACAAGTGAAGCAGGACAGCTCAAAAGCCAAGAGATGGTGCTGTGGCAGGGGCGAAGCCAGATGAAAAAGCTGCCGGTGTCAGCTCCATTGGAGATAGTGGCGAAGCTAGAGGAAAATTAAAGAGTGTGTTGTACTCTAACTAGTTGATGTCTTCTGGGTTTTTTTCTCGTTCTAGAGGCATAACTTTAGCTTGTGGGAGGGTGCAAACATGGTGAAAACAGGGGGTTTATAGATGCAACCAGAACACACAAGGTAGCTTCGCCCCTGATTAGTGACTGGCGTCATCCATAGCACAAACCAAAGTTTTTCTCTAAATTTGCTGGATTTCATCGGTGTCAGTTGAAAACTGTACAATTTGAATACATCTTATGCGTATAAGCGAAAGATGCAGCTTATACCCCGGATCTAATACGAAAGACAAAACAACATGTTTAATCACGCACGAGCTTGAGCCATTTGGGAGTATCGTTTACATATACAAACAAAGGAAAGCAGGAAACTCTGCTCCTTTCTGATATGGTGCCAACTTGATCAGTGAAACACTTATGTCTTGTCTACCACAGGTAACATCGAGGCTCATTTACTGGCTTAAACGTTTCAACTCCAAAACCCCCAATCCCCATGTCTTACCCTAGATAGAGGGTGCACAACCTTGATAGATAGTTGCCTCACAATTCAAACAACTTTCAGGAAATACATCCTTGTTCAAGTTGTTGCTCTGTGCCCTCTTATACTTCTAAACATTATTTGATCACGAGACTTTAATCCACGGTCAAAAATTAACTTCATCATATATGTCAGGGAACGAAAAAATTGAAGCGTGTTCAACTAAAACAAACTTAAAGAAGCTCAACCGAGCAAATCATCATATAGGGGAATTCATTTCCTATTCAACTTAGGATACCTATAAGGCTATAAATCATCAAGACACTACCAACAGATGGAAGCACGGGATCAACCATGGAACAGAATTGAGCAGACCATGGTAATTTACAATTCAAAGTTCAATTTCTATTAGGCTTCGATTCAGCTGTCAAACGTGGCATGTCTAATCAAACTATCGGCACGATGGATACAGTTCTACCGAAGGGAACCGAATGAAAACACTCACCATCCAATGACTGGCCCTGAGACCATGCGCGCAATCGACACCAAATTGGGCGCATTCAGAAACCTCTCGCCTCCCCATCCCTTAATCCTCGCTGCCGCCGCGTCCTCCGACTCACCTCGTGAGATCCGCCTGTTCTCCCACCGGACGGAGTCGGCAACAGCCTGCGCGCCGCCACCGGCGAGGGCACGGGCCCTGCGGAGCCTGTCGCCAAGGGCGGCAGCGGCGGCGGTCAGCGGCGTCGCGGTCTGCGATAGCATCCATGGCGGCGACGAGAGGAACAGCGGGCCGCCGGAACGGACGGGGACGTGGGGGTGAGCCGCGGCGGCGAAGGGGGCAGCGGTGGGTGAAGAGGAGGAGGAAGTGAGGAAGGTGTGGAGGGAAAGGAGGGGCCTGGGATCCGAGATCGGGGTGGGGCTCCTGCGCATGAGAGGGTTTAGGGTTCTGAGGAAGGCCATGGCCGTGGATCGCGGAGCATTGCAGTGGGGTGGCGCGTGGCGGTCGGAACGGAGAGGGAAGAGCTTCTTGCGCCGGGGGTTTGTGCTAGAGTTTTTGAGCGAGGCCAGATTAGCGAAGCTTCGAAATGCTGCAATTTGATGGTCCGAGCTCGAGTGATGCTCCTAAAACATGACCAAAAAAAAAAAGTTCAGTTGAAGTTTTTCCCTTTCAGTCCAAAAACATGAAAAAACATACGAATGTAAATACAATTTTATATATAAAACTACAACTTCTTGCAAATCTTTTATGCAAGAATTCATAAATGGGTCAGCCAAAATCAGTCGATATGAATGGGTTCCGTAGCATATGGTCTATAATTATGGATAGGTTTATAGTGTTGAGCCAGAACCAAACTATAGAAGCAAAAGAGGAATGAGAGTGATGTAATATTTTTTATTTGCTATAATCAGTTTATAAGCATACCAATGACTATTGCTATTGACTTCTTAAACCAGTTGCACAATGTTTCATGCACCAATAGTGATTTGTTTATTCTTTATGGGCCTCTTTATCATCACTGATTGCTCTTTATCATACTATTATTGCTTCCACGGTGCAGTCAGCACAGGTTACAAAGATCAAATGTCTAATTGTAATAGGAGACTCATGTTAGAATTGGAGGATTCGTGCTCTAGTTAAATCCTCATCCTCTAGTTATACTCCCTTCGTTTTTAATTATATGACGCCGTTAACTTTTTTGTTGAACTTTGACCAATAATATAGATTTAAATAATTACTTTTTGAGTGTGAAATGAATATCATTGGATTCATCATCAAAAGCATTTTAACATTAACCTATACACTTAGCTATTTACACAAATATTTTGAATAAGACGGACGGTCAAACGTAACAAGAAAAATCAACGGCGTTATATATTAAAAAAGGAGGGAGTATAATTTACGCGAGTAGTGAATAGTTATCATTTGCCGGCGGTTTGAAAAACATTGGAGGGCGCGGTGTGTCGGGTTGTATTTGTGCATGCTTCTGTGCTCCCCGCCGGCGAGATACATGTCAGAACTTGCACAGAAAATTTTAACAAAAAATGAATGTGCTACCATCATGCGAAATTAAGATATTACAAATACTTTATAAAGTGCAAAAGAAAAATCAGCGTTGAACATTAGTGACCGCGGGTCTGAAATGAATAGTTGCAAGGCTGGTTTTCTCTTTTTCCGGAACTATTACAGAGACGAAATTTATTGTGAAAACTTAGCCGTGAAAAGATATTACTAGTATGTTCGATGAGAGAGCGGTGACCACCACTGCGTCAGATATATTCGCCATTTCATATCAGGATACCGTAAATATTCTGCATAATTTAGGCAGCTGTACTTGGCGGAACGAAGTAGTAACGAACAAATAAGACCGCTTTGCCAAATTTGGCTCGCACCTTTCCAACTCACGTCCAGGAAAAGAACGAAGCTGCACCATTCCCGTCCACGAATTCCGGCCCTCGCCGCTGTAGAAGTATCGCCAACAAATCCTCGCCGTCCTCCCCGCGCGGACCGACCCGAGGGTGCCTCCCCACTCTCGCGTCGATCCCGCGATGGGCCTGTTCTCGTCGGCGGCGAAGAGGTGCAACGACGGCAAGAGGCTCCTCCGCGGCGCGTGCGCGTGCTGCTGTTCGTCCGCCCTGTGTAGTGGTGGCCGCCGCGGCAAGGAAGAGGCGTCGACGTCCGCGCCGAAGCCGACGACTTCCGCGCCGGATCATAAGAAGAAGAGGTGGAGGAAGAGGAAGTTCTGGAGGAAGAAGAAGAAGGCCAGGAAGGACGGCGGCAACGGCAATTCCAACGGCGAGACCAGGAGGTCTGGCGAGAGCGATCTCGCGGACCTCGTGAACAACATCTCGGCAAAGTCGGGTAAGACGACGATCAACTTCCGACGGCATAAATACGCTAACTTGTGTCATTGTTACATAGAGATGCCCAACAATGCTCCCAATTAACGCATGTTTGCTGGTGTTGCAGACGTTTGCAAGAACGTGTGTGCGGCCGAAGAGATTCTGCGCAGCAGCAACCAGAACATGCCCAGCAGGGCGCTGACGTTCAGGGAGCTGGGCGCCGCGACCAACGGGTTCAGCGAGAACAACCTGCTCGGAGAAGGCGGCTTCGGGCGCGTGTACAAAGGGGTCCTCGAGGACACCAAGGAGGTTATCGCCGTGAAGCAGCTGGACAGGAACGGGTTCCAGGGCAACCGCGAGTTCCTCGTCGAGGTGCTGATGCTTAGCCTCCTGCACCACCCCAACCTCGTCAAGCTGCTCGGCTACTGCACCGACTCGGACCAGCGAATCCTGGTCTACGAGTACATGCCCAAGGGCTCACTGGAGGATCATCTCCTAGGTACTCATCACATTTCATCGATTTCAGTCACTCTCTTCCCCCGCGCCGAGTCGTGCCGCGCGCTCTATTGATTCACGCACGCATGGTGCGTCGTTCGTTGCAGACGTGCCTCCGAACTGGAAGCCACTGCCGTGGCACACGCGGATGCAGATCGCCATGGGCGCGGCGAAGGGCATCGAGTACCTGCACGAGGTGGCCAACCCGCCGGTGATCTACCGCGACCTCAAGGCTTCCAACATCCTCCTGGACGGCGACTTCAACGCCAAGCTCTCCGACTTCGGACTCGCCAAGCTCGGCCCCATCGGCGACCAGAGCCACGTCAGCACCAGGGTCATGGGCACGTACGGCTACTGCGCGCCCGAGTACGCCATGACCGGCAAGCTCACCAAGATGTCCGACATCTACAGCTTCGGCGTCGTGCTGCTCGAGCTCATCACCGGCCGCCGCGCCATCGACACCGCCATGCCGTCCGAGGAGGAGGTCCTTGTTCACTGGGTGAGTTAATTTATTTCACAAGCAATGACACGCATCCAACTGCCATTAGTGCTGTTTCGTCCACAAGAACACGTGAAATTACGTACGGCGTGTGCGTTCGCAGGCGGCGCCCATGCTGAGAGACAAGAAACGGTTCGTGCGGCTGGCGGATCCATTGCTGGGGAGGAAGTTCCCGGCGAAGGGGCTGTACCAAGCGCTCGCGGTCGCGTCCATGTGCTTGCAGGAGGACGCCAGCAGCCGGCCGGTGATCAGCGACGTGGTCGCGGCGCTCTCGTTTCTCGCCGACCCGAAATACTATCCTCCGGAAGGCACAGAAGCCGAGAAGGGTTCGGAAGAGAGGAAAACGAAGGAGAAGAATGTAGACACAGATAGTAGCAGTCCCAGTCCTCCGAGGACCGACATGGCTTCTGAGATAAGATCAGACGATGAGATCAAGCAGAGATGACCATAGAGGAATAAGGGTGCAGGGAGGGGTTGCTGAGCTATCTGCTCTCTCTTCAATCTTCTTTTTTGTAATGTACACCACATAGGCAGGATGTAACACCAAGGAGTTATCTTGACCGATGCTGATTTTTTTTTCAGCAGCAATGCAGCACAAGGTTGAGCTTACTTACTGTGGAGACAATGATCACTAATGACACAAACACATAATAATCAGTGACCGAGCTTGAACATAAGTTAAGAGGGGGCCAATCAAAACATAATTATTTGTTTAGCGATTTATTAGTACTATTGACTGATTTATTACTGTAAACATCCCATTTATTAGTGCAAATGACTAATTGATTACTATTCCATGAAACATTTTGAGAAAAAGTTTGGGGGGGGGGGGGGGGGGGGGGGGCAAAGCCCCCTTTAGCCTACACTAAGATCCGTAATAATGCCATAATCAATAACACCATATTAGAAAAATTCTACTAATTTAGTCAACAATGATTTGTTTTTCTTTTTGAGGGTAACAGGCCTTTCATGAATAATCAGCAATATTACATTCTGCATCTAGGATACTCAGAAACTGTGGTGGAAAATCAAGTCCCCACTGGACCACCACACGATCACCGGATACCTGTCTAGCACACTCATGTGCAAGCCTATTACATGATCTACTCACATAAACGCAATTAAAAACATCAAAAGCAGAAGCTAACACTTTCATACGTTGGAGATGTGGAGTAATTGTTGAACGTTGCTTTCCTTCTTCATTCCACAACGTGATCAACTGTTGGCAATCGGTCTCCAGAACTAACTTGCGTACACTCCCGATCTGCCAGCCATCTCCATACCATCGATGCACGCCATTGCCTCCATTGCCAGCGCATCAAGATAGTGTGGGTACTATTTTGCACACCCACGAGAGCTCCTACCTTCATGGTCTCGTAGGATTGCTCCAGTAGCACCTGTATATTTTTTTTTTAGATATGGGGATGGCCCCTACTTCGATTAGCGAAGCAAAGTAGAGTTCTTACAAGCAAATCAGCAAAGAAAAACAGAAAGAAAAGAAACCCACACGTCTGGGAGATTAGGAGGGAAGCATTACCAGCTATCCCTCCTCCCACCTCAGGAGAACAGTCTACAGCAAAAGAACGATTCCATCTCTGCTACCGAACAGCTAGACAGAGGTTACAACTCGAGTGCAACAGTTCATGTAGTCACAGCAAGCTTCTCTCTTCTGTTACCAGGTCTTCACGTCGTGATCAATCTTCTTCCACCGTTCCATCCCGCTTGAATCGCCGCCATTTGTTTCATGACTTCAGTAATTTGTTTGGCTCCTTCTCTCAACTCCTCTTGTCTTTCTGCTTTCTGCAAGGATGACCAGAGTTCAATCCAGTTGCACACTTTATATAGTACTTCAGTAGGATCCTTGGGGAGCTTCTGCTCGAAACACGCCAAGTTCCTAGTCTTCCATAGTGACCATAAAACTGCAGCACAACCAACAATTATTAGATCTCTATCTTTTTTCTTGAAGTTCAGTATCCAAATGTCAAACATCTGGTGTAGTGAGTTGGGAGTACTAGTAAGGCCGAAGGTATATTGGATAACCATCCAAATATATTTAGCCATTGGACATTCGAAGAAAAGGTGGTCAATGGTTTCTGGCATCCCACAGAAGTGGCAATCAGTGTTGCCATGCCAGCCTCTTTTAATCAAGTTATCTTTAGTAAGGATACTATTCCTTAGGGCCAGCCAAAAAAAGATTTTGATTTTCATCGGGATTTTAATTTTCCACATAAACCTATACTGAAACTGGGTTTGGCTGATCTTCAGGGCTAGGTAAAATGATTTGACTGTAAACATCCTGTTAGCAGTCAAATTCCATTTCAACCTGTCTTTTCCTTCTGTCAGCTGGACCCCTTCACATAGACTTTGTAGATTATTCCAAGCATCCAGCGTCTCTGCCCAAAGGAGTCGTCTGAATCTAATTGTGCCCCACCCTCCTTCAAACACTGCAGCTACAGTGATGTTCTTAGAGAAGGTGAGATTATACAGCCTTGGGAACTGGGAGGCCAATGTGGCGCCATTGAGCCATATGTCCTCCCAGAACCGAGTGTGCCCTCCATTCCCAATAATTCTAGTGCAGTAACTATAAAAGATGTCCTTAACCTCCATTAAGCTTCTCCAGAAATGTGAGATCCCATTTTTTTTCCAGATTGTGTGAGGGTTTGCTTGTTGAGGTATTTTCTCCGAAGAAGGATCTGCCATAGACCTTCTTCATTTTCTAATTTCCAGATCCACTTACCCAAGAGGCAAATATTCATAGTGTCCAGGTCCAACACACCCAGGCCACCTTGATCCTTGGGAAAGCACACAGCTTCCCAGTTGACCAAGTGATATTTTTTTGCCCCAGGTTCATCTTGCCATAAAAGCCTTGCTCTGAAGTAATTGTATCTTTTGAGCACACCTTTAGGAACTCTAAGGAAAGACAACATATACAGCGGGATGCTGCTTATACAAGAGTTAACTAAGGTAGCTCTATCTGCAATGGAGAGCAATCTACCTTTCCATCCCCCAACCCTGGACTCCAGTAGCACCTGTATATGATTCATGATAAAACGCTGCATCAGTATTGCATTTGATCCATCCAGGCTCAGGTGGTTTCCAGCGCATGTTTCTTATTGGCCTCCGCACCTCCTTCTCCGGGTGTTTGATCCTCCAGAGATCGAAGGTAGTGTCCTTCGCCCATGTGACTGCTTGGTGCAATGACGGTGGAGAGTCTCCATCCCGGCGTTGGTTCCGACCCGTCCACAGCGACCACATACCACACATGACGAGAGCCGCATCCCTCTTGGTACACATATACGGGTCCAGTAGATCTTTCGCCCACGTCACATGATGTAGCCGTGGTAATTTGACACCCGTGAGTTCCTTCATTATTTCCCAGAAACACCTTGCTACCGTGCACTCTATTAGCACATGGATGATTGTCTCTCCATCGGCACCACACAGCTCACAGTTCGCAATCGGCTCAAGATGTCGTCGCTTCAGAATCTGTCTAGCTGGAAGGTACTCATGTATAACCCGCCACCAGAACACCTGTACTTTTGGTGGAACATCAGTTTCCAAACTCGTTTCCACTCCTCATCAGTCGAGGAAGAACCTCGATTCACATCATTCTGTTGCTGCCGCTTCGAATACAGAAGCTTTGGGAACGTCAGAGAATTGCCAATTTCAGAGTGAGCTTGACTTTCCAGAGGAAATGAACTCCTCCCGTTTTTCAGTGGCCCAATCTTCAACCACTGATGAAAAACAATTGTTAATTGCCCATGCCAACATCTAGGCAGCTACGCTGTCGGCAAGTCCACGTTTAGTTGACTATTTCGATTTTTATGTTTATCCTGCTGGTAAACGGCGTAATTGTGCAGCAATGTTGCTAATCTGTTCCAACTATATAAGACATGATCTTCGACAGTTAGTTCTCCACGGACCAAGAAATTCCAAAGAACAGACAAACGCAACACAACTCACAAGCAAATGCCTCGTGCAAATCTGCTTACTACCCTTGTTTATGAAATGAAATTTTCAGGCATTTCATCAGCTAGAAATGCATCGTCACCACTTGTGTGTGTGTGTGTGTGTGTGTGTGTGTTGTGGGGGCGGAGTGTCCTCCATCTTTATTGTTACAAGCCAGAGGTGACTTCGAAGCATAAACAGATGATCAATGCATCAGCTCAATCTTGACGCCTCCGACCTTCACCTTGCCCTTGCCTTGCTGCGGCACGAGCGTCACCACCACGCTATCGTCGCCCTCGGCCTGGAGGTCCTCAAGCTGCTCGTTCAGCGCGAGCCGCAGCTTGGTCTTGATCCCTCTCCCGTGCTTGTCGTGCTTGTGCCGGTGCGGCACGTTCACGAAGCTCCCGGCGAGCTCCCGCCCGCCCGAGCCCACCGCGCTGTGGTCCTCGGCGTTCACGAACACGTCGAACTTGGCGGCCACGTCCCTGTCCACCTCGATGCCGTCGATGACAAGCACCTCCTCCGTGTCCGCCTTCTCCGCCTTGCTCCTCCTCGACGCCACGGGCCTCTTCACCGTCACGCTCGTCGCCGCGTCCAGCGTGATGGGGAACTTGCCGGCCTTCTTAGCGCCGGCGGCCTGCGCTGTTGGCGTGAGCAACGAATCCGCTCTCGGCCGCGTCGCGGTCACGGTCGGCCTGGCGTTCGTCCACGGCACCGGCACGTCCTGGTACCGGTACCGCAGCCGGTCCGTGTCGAGCACGTCGCGCACGCGGATGCGCACCAGCTTGGGGTCCTCGTCGTAGAAGAGGAAGGAGGCGTCGAGCCAGTCCGGGTCGTCGATGTCGGTGTGGCGCCGCGCGTCGAGGCCCTTCCAGACGGCCCACATGCGGTCGACGTTGGCGTGGTGCGCGTAGAAGAGCGGGTCGTGCCCGGCCGAGTAGAAGTTGCCCATGTCCTCGCCGTCCGGCTGGTTCGGGTCGCCGCACCAGATGTGCACCGGGCCGTGTGGGATGTTCTCCACCGCGCCGGGGCCCTGGTTCGGGTCGTCGCCGGCGCGGTACGGGCTGCCGAAGAAGAGAGACGGCGTCGGACTCAGCGAGATCATCTGAACATAAAATGCACGTACACGTTTTGTTAAGCCAAATGCAATGATCTGTTGTTGATCACGTTCTCAAATAACGTGATGCTACGTGTAGAACGTGCTCACCTGACGGTACATGACTCTGAGGTTGTGATCAACCTGCTGGTTGTCACTGAACCGCGGCTCCCTCCCGTTGTAGTCGAGATCGATCAGCTTCGGCGGCGCGTGCCGGCCGTCCCGTCGCGGATCGTACAGCGACGACGCCTGGTCGGCGTACATCGCCGGCACGCGCATCCCGTCCGGCGCGTCCCAGTTCCAGAACGGCATGGCGAAGCTGGGGTCGCCGATCAGGCCGCCCAGGATCCGCTCGAAGAAGTAGAGGTAGCACCTGTGGAACGGGAAGAAGAGCCACGAGTTGTGCACCTGGAGGTCCACGCCGGGGAACCCCTCGGGGCTGTACGACCCGTCGCAGTAGGCGCAGTGCACGCTCGCCTGCGCCGCGAAGCTCCGCGGGTCGTCCGCCGGGAGCGCCTTCATGGCCGCGATCGCCGCGTTGAACTTGGCGACGTAGTCCGCGCCGGCGGAGTGCGCCGCGGGCCGCGTCCGGAGCGGCGACGACGCGGCGGGCGGGGCGAAGTCCACCGGCACCGCGTTCGAGAGCGGCGGGCAGCACGTCAGCACGTTGGCGCCCGGCGGGAGGTCCGGCGGGCCGCAGGATGAGATGTCCGGCGTCGCGACAGGGTCGGCGAAGGCGCGGCGCGGGGACAGGACGCCGGCGGTGGCGGCACTCGCCCCGAGCGTGCCAAGGCCGAGGAGGACGTCGCGGCGGTCATGCTTTGGGACGTGATCAGGTTCTGAGAGTTCGCCTCCGGTGGCCTTCCCAGGCGATGCCCACGAGACACGCTGAACAGCGGCGCGGTGAGACTTACGGCTGGAGCTGGTTCTCGGAGAGGAGAACGAAAAGGTGGCGGGCCTAGCGATCAGTTGGGACAGCGAGGCCATCGCCGGTTAACTCGTAGCGCGGTGGATTGGCTAGCTGCTCTGGAGATTACATTACATATATAAGTTGCCCGGAGTAGTCTGTACTGCACTTGGCGTGAGCTGCTGTTTGTCACCGCGTCGGCGACGAGAGAGATAGGGAAGTGCGCATGTGGGAGGGAGGAAGACGTGGGTGACAACGTGCCTTGCTTGGGAATTGCAGCGTGTGGAGTCATGGAGGAAGACGGGTAGTAGCTAAGCTACTGCTGCTGTGTGGATTCGTAGGTGTGCACGTTTACTTTGACAATCTGTTAGATAGCTGGAGCTAATTTTGATGCTGAAACTGGACTAAAAAAATTGCATCTATACATAACTTGTGGTGCAACCTTGCTGGGGGAGTGGACCGACTCTTTGGGTGCATGTTATTCTGAAAAGAGTGTGTGTCAATTTCTCCTACATTGTGCAGAGGTTGATTCTTTCTGAATCCGAGATAAAAAAAAGCCATTTCAATTACAAAATAAAATTCCACCTAAGCTTTACTTTTATGAACCACCAGCACATAATAGTCAAATACGTATTTCAAGGACGAGCATGTTGTTATTGAACCGCCTGTTCAGAGATATCTTCCAATTTATATGAAGAAGTGGAAGCAAGTTACGTATTTCAAGAAAAGATTTATTCTTCTATAAATTGCTGAAGTACGGTTAGCTAAAATAGATTGACTTTGTCATGTTGAGAGTTGAGTACAACTTACTCATTTCTTGAAAAGAAAGTCCATGACTGCAGCTCAAAGGCACACGGCTTGACACACTCCACGATGCCATTACTTGTTGAACCTGTATAAAATAGTATAAGATTTATTTCATTGCATGGACAAGTAGAGAAATGGACTTGAATGAATTACACTCAAGAAGCTTTACACATGGGTATTATATAGAAGACATTTTCAGTATGCCTCTGAACCATGTGCAAGATCTTATGGATCCCATCCCACCTGCCCACTATGTGATCAAGAGCCGGAGACTATCACCCATATATGCATACACTGCCCATATGCAAAGGAAATTTGGCAACAGGTGAACACTTGAAGGGAGGAGCAGATTTACAAGCCGGTTAATCCGGAATTAGAGTTCAGGGAGTGGTGGAATGAAAGGATGTCTGAATATACCTCAAGACAAAAGAAGGACAAAGCAGCGATCATTATGTACACCACATGGAACCTTTGGAAAGAAAGAAACAGAAGAGTTTTTCAGCAGGTGACGAACCAGCCATACCAGGTCTTGGGGATGATCAAGGAAGAGATAAAGCTAAGGGAAAGAGCATATGGAATATGGAAGGAGGAGCAGCAAGGCTGCTGAAAAGCCAATGGACCTGCTGGTAGTGTGTTGTAGAAGTCGAATTGGTGTGACTTAATCAGTAATTAACTCAAACAATGTATCGGAAAGACTTTGTATTTCTTCTTCTTCTTAAATGAAAGAGCAGTGCTCCTGCTCATTGTTCGAAAAAAATCTTATGGATCCCAGCAGTGTACCTTCCAATGAATCTGGGTTGTTATATCGATCCACGAATGTCCACTGAACAACACTGTTAGAGCTAAGCAATTCAACGTACCATCCGTTTTGAATTCTGGCATTCATACCCTCTGTTGTTCAAACTGAAGTTTTTTTTTTTCCAACCAGGTTTGAACAGAGACTGGTTAAGTGACACAGGCACACAGAAAATCAGTTTAGCACATCAACTGGAGCTATATATGCTCACATGGAGCAAACCAGATCTGTTTGAAGAAAAGTGGAGAAACATGACATTCAAACAGTGTGAAAAATTGTGCTCTTGTTTCATAAAAAAAAAATTTGTGTTCTATCCATCTGCTGATGTCACGTCACCACAAGGTTACTAGTAAGAAGCAAGACAGAACGTTTGAAGGCCTCAACTCACCGTGGACTTTGTCTGGTCTGTAAGAGCATCTCCAGCAATGGACCTCAAAACATGGCTCCTACTTTCGTTTTCCAGGCCGACATGCAAAAATGAGGGCCTAAAATTTGGTTTCAACTCCAGCAGTAAACTAACCAAGACCCTATTTTGTGTAAGACCAAGTAAAAAAATGGTGGGACCTATGAATAAGAGGGAGGATTGGAGGACCTAGGAATGGAGGCTTGGAGATGGAGTTTGAGAGGGCATGCAAAATGAGAGCCCAAGTAGGGTCCCTGCTGGAGTCGATTTTTTAGCCCAACCTCCTAAATAATAGAGTAAGAGCCCAAATAAAAGCCTTGCTGAAGATGCTATAATTCCCGCCGCTCTAGGCTCTAGTATTGAACGACCACAAAAAAGGAGCATCTCCCAGATTAACCACCTCTGGACGCTGCCTTTCAAACCATTCAACGGACTAAAATGAGGATTAAGATTTCCATCAGTTGATTTCCATTTACCTTCCGGTGCTACCACAACAAATTAAACTTGCATTCTCGTTCGAAATTGGATGTTCAATATTTCCATGCACATGTGATGCTCTGCAGTGTTACCGGCCGCTGCAGTGGATGACCGTAGCTGGTACGCCGGTCATGTTTTTTTTTTAGATAATGGAATGACTACATTCCGGCCTCTGCAGTAACATGACTGCACATAGCCTTTTTTAATACAAAGTTCTAAGTAAACAGAAAAGAAAACTTTAGTACATGAGTAATAGTACTAAAGGCCGCAAATATTCAACCATCTTTGGGATCACTTGTTGAAAAAGTGAACTCCAATTGATGAATATTATAACGACAAACTACCCATCAACTATGAACAAAGGAACAAAGGCATCCTGGCGGTCTTATGTAATGGAACCTCCGCTAACTTGATCTGCAAAAGTCAAATCCGGCCAACACCGGCCGCCACCTCATCGACGGGAGTCATCGTACTCGCCGTAGGTTAATGGGGAATACCATATCGGCTAGTGATCCTGTTACTCTCGGATCAACTATGCCAACACGACTGCACCGTCGTCGTTCCTTGGGCCACTTTATCATGACCATCTTCAAAAGTTGGGGTAGAAGTAGCACAGAGGACTCCACCGGAGCCCGCGCTAGATCCACCTAGGCTCCAAGTGCGACGCCTCCAGGGAGGAGAACGACGCAGCAGCGCCGCCGTCACTTGTCCATGGACCTGGACATGATTTTCATCGGGTGGAAATTGAGGAAGTGCCTCGCCAGCGCCCCAAGGGGGGACACGATACCCGTGGCGATCCGCAGGCATCGTCGTTGACGGTCCAACACATTGCCGAACAGACCTTCGCCCGGCACCTTCCGTTTCCCAGCGCTGTAGCGGTCGTGCAGGCCGAAGTCGCCATCTCGTCGACCGCGGAAGCGCCCAGATCTGGCCGCCATGTCCATGGACAAGGCCGGCGCGCCAGACCCGGTACGCGCGAGAGGCGTGGGCGCCGCGCAACGACGAAACCGTGCAGGGGCGCCGCCGCCGAAGATCGTCGTCGTGGCCGGCCCGGAGCCCGCCGCCGCCGCGTGGGACGTCTTCATCGCCAGCCGCGGCTGCCTCCACGTCGATCCGGGCACTAGGGTGCTGGATCAGGCGAAAGGGAGGCTGGAACCGCAGCTGGTGGCCGGGATCCATGGCGATGGGGGTGGGGATGTGGAGGCGTTGGGGAAGTGGGGAGGCGCTGCCGCGAGACGAGTCCCGCCGCCGCCATCCTTGCGGCCGCACGGTTTCCGACGGCCTGCTCCGGCGGCGACGAGGTGAGGGGGCGAAGGAGATGGGCTTCTGGCGGCGGCGGCGGCGAGGTTTCGCCCCGTACGCCGGTCATGTGTTCGGCACAAGTGAGATGTGAGGAACGTAAAGACTGAGATGTCCTTAGCAACCGACGCAGACACCACTGTGCTGCTCCATGCAACGAGGCCTCGCCGAGCGTTCCGCACGGCAACAACATCGCGCGGCGTGGCGGGACGTGTTCCGGTCCGCCGCGGGCATCGGCGGCACGAGCACGGGATGGTCCGATCGCGGCCGTCCTGGGTCCTGGCTTACGCGTTCGTTCATGGTCAAGGAAAAGGCCATGATCGAGGCGCCGTCGTCGCGTCGGCAGTCTCGAGGTCCAGCCTGGGTCACCTGTTCAGCCGCGAGCACCCAGCGCCGTCGCGCGCCATGGCCGGCCGTCTGACGCGGGGCCGACAGGAGGAGGCTATGGAAATGTGCGCGCCTTGCCAGTATCGAGCTGACCCGCCGTTCAGGGAGAGTCGTGAATCCTATGATTTCCCTTAATTCGCTTGTATTATCGGGCGGCGCGGTCGTCGTCGACCTCCGCCGCCGCGCCATGCTCGACCAGGGGACTCCACCCAGCCGCTCCCCAGCCAGGAAATGACCAAGTCAAACTCTACGGTGTCTAATCGGGCCGCACGTTTCCTATCGGGCAGTTTTCAAGACCCCAGGGGTGGTCGCTATTTGAAACAGTGACCACCCTCGACCCAGAACAGGGGCGGCTCCTCTGCTCCGCGCCTCGTCTCGCCAGTGCGCCGCCGCGTTCCCGCTGCTTCTCGCCGCCATGGGATCTGCTCTAGGATGGCAGAGCTCCCAATGCCCGGCTGCCGTTGTGGTGCCCGCCACGGCTTGTGCACAACCACGGCTCAACCCAGCACGTTGCCCAGTACCGAGAGAGACGATGATGATTCGACGAGCGTCCTCAATGCCCTCGGCGCTGCGGCCATGGAGCCCTCTGTCAAGTGGCGCCGGCGGACAAGGCCGCTGCTTGATGGTCGGCATTTGAAAATTTCGCTGCGCTTTTTACTCGACCTAGTATTCTCCTGAATTCCTGATGCATGCCGCGTGGTGCTGCTTGCAGTTCGTCGGATCCGCTGATGGAGGCCGGTCACTCTCGACATTGTCCTACGGTCAGAACCAGTTCGATTGTTGCCGGCGCCGGAGCCAGACGCGCTCCGGTCAGGAAGATAGCGGGGCGTCCTCTTCGTTACCAGCGTTTGCCATAACAATGGGGGGCAGAAGGGTCACTGAACATGACACTGACATGTGGGAGCCACGTGCAGAAGTGGAACTGAAATACAGCGATCGTTCACAGTAGTGGTGTCCGACGACTCATCAGTAATCACCATTCTAAACCCTAAACCCGACGCCGCCATGGCCGCCGCCGTCCGCTTCCTCCTGCGACGCCGCCTATCCACGGCCGCCGCCACCGCCACCGCCACCGCCCCACTCCCCAATCCGGGATCCATCCTCAACCCATCCTCGCCGAGCACCCCTCTCACATCGCTGCAGAAGACCCGCCTCGCCATCTCCCTCCTCAAGTCCTCCCCGCCGCCGCCGCCCGACCAGATCCTCTCCATCTGCCGCGCCGCCGCCCTCTCCCCAGAAACCCACATCGACCGCGTCGCCCTTTCGCTTGCCGCATCGAAGCTCAAGTCCGCCCCGGACACCATGCGCGACCTCGCCTCCACCGTCCTCACCCCCCGCCACGCGCCCCACGCCATCGCGCTGTTCGGCCAGGCTGGCCTCCTCTCCGACGCCATCTCCACCTTCCAGTCCTCCCCCTCCACTCGCTCCCTCAACGCCCTCCTCTTCGCGTGCATCGTCTCCGGCAACCACACTGAGGCTGCCCGCATCTTCCAGACCTTCCCTGACGCCCATGGCGTCAAGCCAGACACCGATACCTTCAACGCCATTATCAAATCCTTCGCCGAGTCCGGCACCATCAGGTCATTCTACTCGGTGTTCGACGAAATGTGCAAGAGGGGCTTGAAGCCGAATGCCACCACATTTACCAACGCGCTCCTTGGTTTCTACAAGGAGGAGCGGTTCGATGATGTGGGGAAGGTGATAGAGCTCATGAAGAAGCATGGGTGTGGTGAGTCGCTGCCAGTGTACAATGTGAGGATGCAGAGTTTGTGCAAGCTCGGTCGGAGTGGTGAGGCGAAGGAGTTATTGAACGAGATGCTGAAGAAGGGCACAAAGCCAAACTGGGTGACCTACAACCATCTGATTCATGGATTCTGTAAGGAGGGGGATTTGGAGGAAGCGAAACGGCTTTACAAGGAGATGAGGACGAAGGGGCTTGTTGGGGATAGTAATCTCTATTACACACTCATTCATTTCCTTTGTAAGGGTGGTGATTTTGATACTGTGCTCGAAGTATACAATGAGATAGCACCTAAGAATTGGGTGCCATGCTTCTCGACCATGAAGATGCTTGTTAATGGGCTTGCTCGGATCTCAAAGGTGGATGAGGCAAAGGGGCTTATTGAGAAGATGAAGGAGAAGTTCCCAGATAAAAGTGATGGGTGGAAGGAGGTAGAAGAGGCATTGCCGCAATAAAGTAGCAGGTTGACCATCTCCGAGGTAATTTTTTGCTGCTGCAATATATAGATGAAATGAGTTTAGATGGAGAATTAATTTTCTGTAGTTCGAAAATAATAATGCTGATGGCTGGATACTCTGTTTTTCTTTTTATAATCTGCCATATGTATCCTTTAATCTGTTCCTCCATTGTATGAAATGCTGGTTGTGCATTATGACTTGGTATGTAAATCTAGGATGGTTGAATGTGATGTATTTTTTCTTTTTTAGTATTGGTGCATGTCATCACTTCTGAAAGATGTTATTTTCTTTCATGACTGTCGGGGTCCTCGGGGCACAAAATACCTGCTATTTTAATACTTCAAGTTATAACAGGTTTGCTTAATTCTATTTTAGCTAAGCAAACGTATCCTTACATCAAGTATTAAAAACCGGAGGGAATAATATCCAACTGGTCTATTCTTATATTTTGGTCTGAGCCTGCAAGGAACACATAACCATTTTATCATTATAAATCGTAGCGGCATTTGTGATTTACTTCGCCATAGTCATGTCTAATAGAAAGAATTTTGTGCCACTCAGAATGGTGTGTATTAGATTGTATGTGATAAAAGGAGGGGTGAAGGTCTTCGTATGTGTTAATTGCTGAATGACTAACTTGAAATGTGTATTCGTATTCATACACTCTTATTCCTACTGTAGAATGTTATAGTGTTCATAATGAGAATTTGGTACTGTTTGTTAAATGAGATTTAGAAATTTAGTTTTGTAAGAAGCTTATTAGGTACATTTGTTGTCCCCCAAGCCGTCAAAGTTTGGATCAATAACAGAAAAACGAGGTTGGATGTGCTAGTCTTCTAGTAGCTGGTGGCCATAGAAAGCGACGTGAGAAACCGTCTTGAGCAAGATCTTTTCTATTTACCACGATTTCTTTGAGAATCAGATAATCCAATTTTTTTTAATAGTGAAGCTCATGAAACAACTTATAGCATACTCTCTTTTTGTTTTTTCCTTCATAAACGTGATTGTCACTGATACACTTGCTTTGTTAAGTGGCATCTTGGTAAATCTGTGATTTTGGTGAAGCAAAAACTCATTTTTGAACTTTCAGGACCACAAATTAATTATCTTGACCCTGTAACTTGTTATTATATCTTAAAATCTAAATTTAAAATATATGTGTTTCTGCCTTTGTTTGTAGCAGATAACATTGTTCAGTTTTTTCAGCTTCTGTTTCACATAGAAATATTGACGTTTTGAATTCCAAATGGAATGGTTCCTCTAATATTATCATTCAATAGTAGCAATGAAAACTTCTATTAAATCGACCTTTTTTTTTTTCAGGACTTCTGGGTTGTGACTTTTTGGGCACGAAGTTGGTTAGGTTTTTTTCAGGACTTCTGGGTTGTGACTTTTAGCATCAACTTGGTTAGGTTATGAAATAAACAATGTAATAAGCCCAAACTACGTTAGGCAGGTCTGTGTCCTCCTTGCTTCAGTGTTAATGTTCAAAATCAAATTTACAAAACATTAATTGCTTATGCTTTTCCACTGGTCAGAGTTAGAACTACGTTCATATGGATATGTTGAGTGCTGCTAAATAGAGTTAGAACCATTGATCACAATCAAAATTTTGCATCAAGTTTGTGATGAGGTGTTGAACTCTACTCAGTTGAGCTTAGAGCATTGGTTACAAGCTAAGGGTTCTGATGGAATGTCAAACCACTTGACTTGTATCTTCTATCATATATCATAAGCCAAAATTTTGTCTAGTGGTCAATTGTGAAGCAGCTTGTTTGCGTGTTAACTATATGAGACTAAACTAACGAGTAAAGAGTAATTGGGAGAGTAGCAAACCAGCAGCAAACTAAAGACTAAGCAGCTTGTTTTCTCAATGACCGTAGCTGATTGACTTTAAAATGCCTGAACCTCTGTACTAAATCTATATACGAAGTGGTTTGTCTTATTGCTTCGACCTTCCTGCTTTTTCTTTCCTTCTCATTTCTCTCAAAATTAACATGTGCCGTCATTGACAAAACTTAGTTCAACATTTCTTTTCAGAATATTTGTCATTGGAGCAGACAGTCCTGTTTGTTGGATCATCAATATTTGATCCACTGTTCCAACCAGGAGCCCTTTTTTAGATACAATATTTGGAATATACTAATCGCTGTTATTATAATGTCTCCCCGGAATTGTTGAAGCATTTGAAGGTATTATGTAATTTGAGGGAAGTTGTTTACCATCCGTCTCCAAAATGTTTTTGGGGGGCTACACTGCTTGTTGGTGCGCTGTTCACCTGTGGAAATTATGGTTTTGTTAAGGTAGTACGATATATGAACCTGCTAGTTTTGTCTGGTTTGAAGCTAGTATTCTGTTGCTGTATTGCAGTACAGTAAACACAAGGAAACTAGGGGACAGAGCGTGGGGTGTCGCTTGTAGTATGGGCCGTGGGCCTGCAGGATGGACTGGAAGGTACCTGCCCAATTCAAACATGCAACCCCGTTGGTACCTGCCCAAATGAGACGTTGCATTTTCTTTTCCTTTCTGGAACAGATATGTGTGCTGTGAGTCTGACAGAACAGAATGCTACGCTTGATGGATGGTGTAAATCTTAGGCCTCAGATGCAGAGGTCTGAGCTCCAGTTAGGCCGAGGGTGTTTCGCGTTAGTTTTAGACGAATTTCACATTAGTCTGGTTAATAATGCCTACACGAATACGAAGTTTTGGACGAATTTCACATTTAGCCTGCAGTTTTTTTTTTGTTTTTTTTTTAAATGCAGATTAGTCTGCAGCTGTCGATAGTTTGTATGCTACTCGCTGGAGTGGGTTGTTTATCAATCACACCATTATCCATACCACAAGCAAATATATTAGTGATGTTCTCAATATACCCAAATGACGATTCTCCAACAATGAGCACCGTAACATTCAGCTAGCTACGCTGTAAATCACTCTGCCGCGTAGGCTATTGTGAGGCCTCCAACGCTGGCCTTTCCCTTCACAGGCACCAGCGTCACGGTGATGCTCCTGTCGCCGTCGGCGCGCAGGTCTTCCAACTTCCAAGAGCTCGTTGAGCGCCAACCTGAAGCTCGTCCGCACCAGCACCCCCTCCTTGCCGGGGTGCTTCAGCGACACGAAGCTGCCGGCCATCTCCCGGCCGCCCGGCCCGACCTTCTTGTACTCCACGGCGTTCACGTACACGTCGAACTTTACAAACTCCGCGCCGTCGGTCTCGACACCCTCGACCACCAGCACCTCCTCCATGGCCTCCTCCCGCCGGCTACGCAGCGCCGCCGGCCGCCCCACCTCCACGGACACCGCCGCGTCGTCGAGGGTCACCGGGAAGCTGACGGACTTGAGCTTGCCGCTCCCGCGGTTGACGCCGGGGGTGGCGGTCGGGCGCGCGCTGAGCCACGGCAGCCCGACCCCGCCGTACCTGTACCGGAGCCTGCCCATGTCGAGCATGTCGCGGACGGCGACGCGCACGAGGCGGGCGTCCTCGTCGTAGAAGAGGAAGGAGGAGTCGAGCCAGTCTGGGTCCGTGAAGTCGGCCCGGCGCCGGTTGCCGATGCGGCGCCACTCCTTCCAGAGGCGGTCGATGTTAGCGTGGTGCGGGTAGAAGATGGGGTCGCGCCCCGCGGAGTAGTACACGCCCATGTCCTCGTGGTTGGGCCGCGAGGTGTCGCCCGTCCACCCGTGCATCGTGTTGTGCGGGTATATCTCCACCGTGCCGGCGCCCGGTTTCTCTGCGTCGCCGGCGCGGTACGGCTGCCCGTGGAACAGGGACGGCAACGGGGCGTTGCTGATCATCTGAAAAACGTACAGATTGATTCAAGTCACTGAGTAAATTGCCATCTTCTGTTTGAAACTTTACTGGAACAAAAAGGAAAAGAGACTACAAGCAGACAAACAAATGCAACAGAGGACGGGACCTGTTTGTACATGACCCAGAGGTTGTGCTGGATTTGCTGCTCGTCAGTGTAGTTCTTCTCGACGTCCGAGAAGTCGAGGTCGACGACAGCGGGCGGCGCGTGGCGCGGGTTCCGTACGGGGTCGTACAGTGGCGACGTGACGTCGGCGAACTCGGCGGGGATGCGCATCCCCTCGGGGACGTCCCAGCTCCAGAACGGCAGTGCGAAGCCGGGGTCCCCGAGCAGCTTGGCCGCGATGCGCTCGAAGAAGTAGAGGTAGGCGCGGTGGAACGGGAAGAAGAGCCACGAGAAGTGGATCTGCACGGGCAGCTCCGGCCGCCCCACCTGCCGGTACGCGCCGGTGCAGTAGGCGCAGTGGATGTTGGCCTGCTGGTAGAAGCTGCGCGGGTCCGACTCCGGCAGCGCCTTCATCAGCGCCACCGCGCGCGCGTACTTGGCCATGTACTGATCCGCGCCGGCCTCGTGCACCGGCCGCCGCGTCCGGAGCGGCTCGGCCGGGTCAGGGAACGTGAAGTTGATGGGCTCCGATGCGGACATCGGCGGGCAGCAGCGGAACGGCGGGAGCGCGTGGGGCGGGAGGTCCGGGTTCCCGCACCACAGCAGGTCGGTCACTATGGGCCCGCCGCTGCTGGCCTTCTTGCCGGCGCCGGCGCCTTCAGTCGACGACAGTGCGGCTTCTGTGGCGCCGTCGCCGGAGCAGGAGAAGAGGTACGGGTCGACGCCGGTGAGGGCAAGTATGGCCCTTGAGAGGGAGTTGTCACACGGACGCGTGGCGCGAGGGAACAAGATGGTGGCAGCGGCGGCGAGCGCGCAGAAGAGGAGGATACGGAGTGAGAGCAGAGCGCGGTTGGTACCGGGCGCCATGGCCGTGCGTGCGTGCGTGCGTGCTGCTTCGCTCGTGCTGGTAGCTAGCCGCGGTGGTGGCTAACACTTGAGCCAGTGCAGCTTGCTCCAGTAGCCAATTGAGTAGCACGAGATATATAGAGAAAACACGGTACCAACATACCCCGCCCTCCGTTTCGCTGAAAATGACATTTGCGTACATCATCTTCTTGGTTCGCAAGAGACGATCTTGGAACATCTTTTTATTGTTTTCCTTCTAAATAATTTGTGTGAAAATTGAAGGTTGTCACATTACATATATCCTGAATGTTAAAGAGCACCAAGTGAAATATCATATCTTGTGAAAACTGTAGACTGGAGCATGTATAGGATTTACTCATGCACGTCCGAGCTCCCAACAACTGCATGTCATTGACGGTGCGTGCTCGATCGGTGCACCACATGGCGCCGGCCGCGACCGACGTAGTAGTACGTGCCTCTCGTGGTCATTGGCCGTCGTCGCCATTACATCGAGACGTGGATTCGATCATCTAGCCAACCTGCAATGCGCAGTCACAGTGTCACAGCTCTGTCGATCGATCAGGCCCGTATCCCGCGGGCTCTCTCTCTCTCTCTCTCTCGCTCGCTCGCTCGCTCGCGCACGGACGTCGATGCGTAGCAGTCTATGACATGCCTGCGAACAGATTGAGCTGCACATGACGACCGCCGGGACATGCGTGCGTGGATGGGTGCAGGAAAGAGATCTGGTCGGGGCGCGAGATACGTACGCTTGCATTCGACTCAAAAAAAAAAGGATATGCATGCTTGTAGCACATGCGAGTTTGTTCTGCGCGGCACACAGGACTGCCGGTGCATATATGCTGCACAGTGCACATATAGGAGTTGGTGGGCTACTAGGTCGTAGATGTATTCGCCCCGGGCTAAAGGGAACAACACAATCGATGGCGAGTAATGGCGTTTTGGTTGGCCGCACCCTATACTGACCTATAAAGACGAAACTGTAGAAACGATCGGTCCTCCAATGGAGCTAAGGAGCGGGGCCGATCGAGTTTATGTGAGTCTGACGACATCGATGGGTTGTTCAGCTACATGGCCGCGGCTGCGCCGCGGGATCCCACGCCTACGAGATGTGCAGCACATTGAGTACGTACTACGTGGGCGGTCAGGGCGCGCCGAGTACGATATATGCGGCCACTGTAAACTGGCATCCGCAAGGAGATCGATGTTCGGTCGTGAAGGCGTACGTCCAGCAGATAAAACTCTGCTCCCAGGATCGAGCGCCTACGATTCTTTGTGTTAAACCATGTGAGTCTGATCGATCCATCCTCTGATAAAAAAAAATTAATCGCTACAGTTCAGCGATTACATGAGTTCAGTTCTGTGTTGTCCTGAACAAACGAGCTGATACGGTGCGTCCGACATGCATGCATGCAGTAGATAGACAGGAGAGAGAACTGACACTCTGGAGTTGCATGATCGATTGATCGATGGAGAGCTCCGCCAGGGATTCAACGTGCCACATGCACGGTACCTGAACTGATCAACTGAATGGCCCTGACGACCAATCGGCCGGCGACATACATGAATGCATGCATGAAAGCAAGCGCGGATCCTACGCGAGGATCACAGTAAGCTGAGAATTTACGTACGTGGACGACGGATGAACCCATCAACGAGCATCAGCGTGACTCGCTCCTACTAGGGCCCAAATTGCACGAGACCCGTAGACTAATCAATGTGTTAATTTTGGTGATTCTGGTCAAATGGTCCGAATTTCAACAGGCTACCGTAGATCATATCTGTTCTCCTCTAGCTATAGTCAGTGCTAGCATGATCTCGCCGTAATCCTCTCTATATATATCGCCGGTCGACCTGCAATGTTGTTTTTACTCCTGCTGACACTGCCGCAAAATTTTCGGGCACCATGCATCGGTTTTTCTCCACGACATTTAACAGTATTTTTTTTTTGAGACCAACAGTATTGTTGTTGTTGGTCGCTGCATGCTGCATGCACATGGGAGCTGCATCCGATTTCCGTGTGTCTCCATGCAGACACTGTTCCATCGACGAGACTGAAGCCCTATACCCAGCTGGTACGTAGGCTTTGGTCCAGCAGCAGGGCACGTACAAGATCAAAGCTGTAAACTTAACCTGCGTCGTCGTGGTTCACGCGCAGGCGTTTTCTTAATTCAGCACATGCGTCTGCATGCATGCCAAGGCCAGACGATAAGATCTTCACAGGGACAGGTTAATGCTAGTACATGCGAGAGGTAGGTCGACATTCATGCGTGGTAACATGTATAGCCGCGCGCATACAGGGTTCTTTCACGTGAATGAGACGTACTGCTGGAGTCCAGCCGCACACCTTTCTCTCCGCAAAACTTGTTCGAACGAACTCTCCTTAATTTTCATTAGAACGGGCCGTCAGCAGGCCGAGCTTTTGAAGTTTTACATTGATCATGAGATCGTATATATGACCAAGGCAGAAGATGGATCGAGTTGAGATTGCATATGGATTTATGGAGATATCGATCGAGCATTCTTCGCGTGCATGTACGACTACTGCGTCATACTCGCTCCCATGGAATTATGAGTAGCAGATTATTGTTTCAAAAAAAAGAAAAGAGTAGCAGACTATGCATGTCTCGCTCCCATGCCGAAGTGAAGACACCTGACAATTGATTTGCCATCGGCCATACAATTAAAAGCTACTGTAGCCTAGCTGCTACTGATGCCCGAGTATGTGCACTGATTGGCCGGTGTGATCCTGGGGTTAATTGGAGGCGCGTGGTTCACGTTGCCATGCATGTGGCTGAGTTTTACGGCAGTGAAAATGCTTCACTAATGGTAGTTCCAAACTACATACTCCACTCCACACAAAGTTTATATTGTAAATGTCACAAAACTACACATGGTTTGGCCAAACTATAAAAAATTTACAGGTTTAGTGTACCATTGTATGACTCCTGTGGAATAAAATAGAGCCCACTAATTACAAATTTTTTTACCCGCAAAAAATAAAATTACAAATTTTTGACTCTTGTGGCTCCTGGTGTTTTTTTTCATAGTACGATCATAGTACAAACACAATACCCTTTTTTTACTTTTGAACTTGAACTCGGTACAAAAATATGGAGATGAACATTTTTGCCCAGCTCGTACAGGAACACGTAAATGGTCTCGTGCATGATGTACTATCGCAGTGTCATTTTGGCCCCCCGCACAAGCTATTTCAACAGTTCAACCTTTCAATCGTGCAATTAATTTCCTCACATAAGAATTTTCTTCACTGTGGTACCCAATCTATACTACCAAAATTGGCTACCCGCGCATTTGCGCGGCTAGAGTTGATTGTTTTCAAGTCTCTTCCCATCCTCGTTTCTAACTTGTTTTTCGGTTGTCTCGTTCATCCTTATTCTGTCATCGTCATATCTTGTTTTTTAGCTTGCCTACTCATCATGTCATAATTTAGCTAATTTGACTCATAATGGTATGGTGAGAAAATTAGAAATAAGAATTAGGTATATTTTTAACTATCTTTTATAACCCAAATTTAGTTATTTTTTGAACTTATAATGGAATGACGGGTAGTTTAGAAATAGGTGTGAATTTTATTTTTTTTATTTTTTTTATTTCGAATTTAGCTATATTTTGACTCATAATGGCATGGTGGGTAATTTAGAAATAGGTTCGAGGGGTATTTTTGGTTATTTTTTATTATTCCGAATTTAGCTATTTCATAAATATTTGTAGGGGGTTTTGTAACTAATTTTTTCATAATGACAGTGGTGGGTAATTTTCTCATCTTATTTTCTCAGATTAACGTGGCATTTTAGAGCAAACGTGGTGACTCCTTTTTCTCGTCAATTATATATATAATAGATTTGCCCAAGTCGGCACAAGGACTCCTAATCGATGTTCATCTCCCAGACTGTTTTCGTTTAAGAGGAAAATCAAGTACTGTACTCCAAAGTAATCTACTTTGCCACGAATTGCATCGCTTGGACAGAATCATCTGCAAGGATCGAGAATTCTGAGGTAGTTCTGCCGTCCACGCTACTCCAAATATAATGGTTACTATTGTTACTTGCTAGTGCTACACGCAGGAGGATGAAATGTAATGAAAATCTGTTTCTGCAAGGGAATTATTGACTCTCTCGAGATGTTCAAAATGCAAGAGTTCTATAGGGAAATGAAGCCCTGTGTTTCGTGGAATGAAGCCAGAAACATGGAACAAACCTTGCGTTGTGATTCGAGCAACCTTTCAGAAAAATGCACCACGCAGTTCTCAAGACTCTTGTTTGAGTTGGGCAAAGGAACGCGTGGCAACACGTCGCAATGGTTCGTGTTATGCATCGGAACGTGCTATATATATAGCAGGAAGTGGCTGCTCCACTGCACTGGACCAAGTTTTGGAGCCGATAGAGCGGCAGCACATACTGAGCACTACTAGCAAGATCGGCAGGTGTTTGGAATAATGGCGGCAAGCCGTCGCCTCCTTGTACTCTTCGCAGCCTTCGCCGTTCTCCTCGCCGTCGCGGCGTCGTTTTCGGCCACCGAAAGCGACGGTTCGTCGACGAATGCCGGGAACGATGCCATTGGCCGGCTCGGCATCCCCATCCCGCGCCCCAACACGACGGGGCCCATGATCACGGACCTCAACGTGTGCGGCCCCCCGAATCTGCCGGCGCACGCGCTGCCGCCCTTCGACTGCTGCCCGCCGCCGTCCCCGGTGCCGCCCATCGACTTCACGTTCCCCGACCCGTCGGAGCCGCTGCGCGTGCGGCGGCGGATCCACGCGGTGAGCCCCGAGTTCCTGGCCAACTTCACCCGCGCGGTGGCGCTGATGAAGGCGCTGCCGGCGTCGGACCCGCGCAGCTTCTACCAGCAGGCTAACATCCACTGCGCCTACTGCACCGGCGCGTACCGGCAGGTGGGGCACCCGGAGCTCAGCATCCAGGTGCACAACACCTGGTTCTTCCAGCCGCTGCACCGCGCGTACCTCTACTTCTACGAGCGCATCCTGGGCAAGCTCATCGGCGACCCGGCGTTCGCGCTGCCGTTCTGGAACTGGGACGCGCCCGAGGGCATGCCGATGCCGGCCATGTTCGCCGATCCGGACTCCCCGCTGTTCGACCCGCTGCGCAACCCGGAGCACTCGCCGCCGCGGTACCTCGACATGCACTTCGACGGCGTGGAGGTGAACCACACGGCGGAGGAGCAGGCGGAGCTCAACTTCCGGACCATGTACCGGCAGCTCGTCACCAACGCGCCGCTGCCGTCGCTGTTCCACGGGCAGCCGTACCGGCCCGGCGACAAGCCGAACCCGGGCGCCGGGTCGCTGGAGATCTACCCGCACAACCACGTGCACTACTGGTGCGGCGACCTGCGGCAGCGCAACTTCGAGAACATGGGCGTATACTACTCCGCGGGGCGCGACCCGATCCTGTACCCGCACCACTCCAACATCGACCGCATGTGGGAGGTGTGGCGCGCGCTCGACCCGGCCCGCCACGTCGACTTCGACGACGCCGACTGGCTCGACTCCTCCTTCCTCTTCTACGACGAGGACGCCCGCCTCGTGCGCGTCCGCGTCCGCGACGTGCTCGACGCCTCCAGGCTCCGATACACCTACGAGGAAGTGCACCTGCCGTGGCTCAACGCCAAGCCCACTGTGACGCCGGGCCTCGTCGGCCGGACGCGCAACAAGCTGGAGGCGGTCAGGTTCCCGGTGACGCTGCGGCGGCCGCGCGCGGTGACGGCGGAGGTGCGGAGGCCGCGGGTGGCGCGGAGCAGGCTCGCCAAGGCGGTGGAGGAGGAGGTGCTGGTGGTCGACGGGATCCGGTTCGACGGCGAGGAGATGGTCAGGTTCGACGTGTACATCAACGCGCCCGAGTACCACAAGGTTGGCCGCGGCGGCCGCGAGCTCGCCGGCACGTACATGAGCCTGAAGCACGTCGGGCACAGGCGCCATGGAAGGAAGGGCATCGAGACCAGCATGAGGCTCGCGCTGAACGAGCTGCTGGAGGACCTGGACGCCGACGCCGACGAGACGGTGACCGTCACGCTGGTGCCGAGACAAGGGAAGGTCAAGATCGGAGGGCTCAGAATCGAGTACCTGATCGAGTAGGACGTGCTTTCTAGTCGAGGTGCATGGATGCGAGCGTGCTTTCTTCATTAATCAGCTGATCGTTGCTATATAGCTCTGTGCTTTCTCCACGCAATCCATGCCCTGTATAAGAATTAGTAAGCACGGCATTTGTCGAGCCTGTGCTCAATTTTAGCTCATTTCTGCAGCAATAGACGATAAATAACTATTTAAGATTTAGGACGTTCTCGCTGCTCAATAAGCTCGATAAATCAAAAGAAGGATCGCAGATCAGTAAAACATGCGTCTAGTCCTCAAGCATGAATGCATCTGGTTGGTGATGTGAGAACCCCTTCACCTGCAGCAACTTTCCCGTATGATGAGCAATGGCTACTGTAGATTGCATTTCCTTTCGCAGCTCCGGTCATAACGCCCCGCTCGCAGCCGACGAGCCGATCCGTGAGGTGCACGGACACGTGTTGGTACGTCTGCGCGATGCACGACGTCGCGGAGCTGTCGGACACGACGACCCTCGGCGCGCGTTCGCTGCTGCTCTGTGTTGCGGGTTGGTATGGAATTCATGGAGTGCTTCGATCGCCAATCGCGTGTCCGGGGTCCTTGCTCAGGACATAGATCCTGTAGCATTAAAGCGAAGTGAACAGGAGACGACACTGCAATTTAAGAGAGTACCATGCGTTTATGATCCTCATCGTATATGGTCTGGACTCGAACGACCATGCTTTCATGTTCTACGACTCTTGCACCCACCCACCTCGCTGAGCCGGGTGCAAGTTTAATAAGCCGTCTGCTCACTGCATTTGCTGCTGCTGCTGCTGCACGAGAAGCTTTGACTCAAATATTTGAGGCCTCTACGGTACTCACAACCATAAACATGTACATATTACTGTGACATACGCATTTTAGATAGCCACCGGCCATATAAGACTGACTCCAACAGAAGACCTGTAGAGTCATTTATACCCAATATAGGTGCTAAAACATGTAAAAATGCTCTCCAACAGAGTACCTAAACGGTCTACCCATTTTCGGAGCCGCACGGTGGGCGACCAAGAAATAGGGGCCCGAGCGATGCCACCCAGCGCCTCCGCACGCTCGCCTCCTCGCCCTCTTCCGCGCCGCCCATCCCCCGCCTTCGCTCGCCCTCCGCCGCGACGGCCCGCCGCCCCCACGCGACCCCCCTCGGCACGGAGGAGCTCTCCGCGGGCTGACTTAGCTGGAGCAGGTCGACGAGTTGGACGAGGTGGTCGGCGGCGGCGAGCATGTCGACCTCGATCCCGCCTTCTAGACATGTCACAAGAGGAGCATGGTGCGGAGGAAGAAGGAGGTATGCTGTTTTTGGGTGTTCTTTTGGAGATCAACTTTTTTGGTCTTGTATGTCGAAGAAAATCAACACCTAGTTTGGGTTTGGGTCACCTCGACTGTTGGAGTCAGTCTAATGCACTGGAAGTGTACGGCATGACAACGACTCATGGTGACACGGCATACCCAGAATGCAGCCTATGGGTGCCATGCCTAGGCAGCTAGCTAGGCCTCAAAATCCTCAATTTAAATCAGATGGTGATAGATCTTTCAACAATTTGTAATAAGCTTTCAGGATAAAGAAGCACATACAGTTTACATCTTTACACTGGTAGAGTAAAAGTGAGTAAAAGAACAGGTATGGTATTCAGCATTAGAGTTGTGACCAATGGAAAGCCACCAAACATAGAGGTTCACTGTACATTTATAAAGATCATGGTCCTCATTCGAGGAAGTTGACCTGCAATCTATGTATCTCAAGGACAATCTATGTATCTCTGTGTATATACAACTAACGTATTGGCTACAAGACAGCGTGAATAAAATGCGTAGCATGTCTAGTTAGCAGCCCTTCGTCCTTTTGTAAAATGGAGGCAGAGATGGACATTTTTCGTTCATGTGGGGGTATGGTTTCATCGTGTTGTATCCAGGCAGCTCCATTCGATACTTGCCCTTGATTTGACAGAAAGGAAGCTTAACCGTATCATCTTTGTTGCACCACTCAGGAAGTCGAGTCGAGTTATCCTCGAAAAAGTTGAGGGTGTATGCATCTTTTATCTGCACCAAATTCATATCAAGGGTCACAAGGAAATAGATTTCAGAAATCCGAAGACTACTAAGCCATAGAGGCATAAGCTTGAGTACCAAGGATTCGGGAGTACTTACTGTGAACTCAGTAACTTCAATAGAGCTGGTGATGTTGTCAAAGAGTCCAGCTTCCTTGTACATCATAAGGACATAAGCCACACAAGATGCTGACTGACCATCAGTATAGACCCAGTTATCTTTCTCAGGAACAGTTAGTAACTTGTCAAATGTTATCCCACGTTTCTCAGATTCCACTAAGATTTCAGGAAGATCAAGACCCTGAAATAAATTATTGCATTGTAAACAAGTGAATAGAGATAGATAATCTTGAGAACAAGAAAACTGTATAGTAGAATGATTGGACACATCATGACAGGGCTGACAGGCTTATAAGGTAAACTAAAACGGCAACTCTGCAAGTGCTAGGTGTATACATGCAACAACGATACTAGTCACAATTCGATGCTGGCACTCAGTGCAGTCTTGCAACAGATCGTTTGGTATGAATGATTTGTTTGACTCACCATGCACACTGGATTGGCATTTCTAATGATACTATTTTTTATTTTACTTTTTTTGCTCACAAAGCAGGCCAGATGGACACCATTGACCAAGTGATAAGTACAAACTTCAACTTCCTAAAATGAACAGAGACAACTCAGATCTGTATCCACTCTTAAGCAGGGTTCTATTTCAGATAGATAGAATAAAACTTGCAGGACACAGAGACTCTGCACTTGGATTGTATAAACAGTAGCAT
Organism: Eragrostis nindensis; assembly: GCA_012490785.1. Classification (NCBI taxonomy): domain Eukaryota; kingdom Viridiplantae; phylum Streptophyta; class Magnoliopsida; order Poales; family Poaceae; genus Eragrostis; species Eragrostis nindensis. The sequence goes on along the minus strand of JAAXCT010000297.1, from coordinate 593,383 downwards.
GCATTTTGCCTCTCCCTCACTGTCAGATCAAAGGCTAAGATCTGATTAAATGCTACATTGTCCAAGGTTACTAAGATGGCCATGGCAGTTACAATAGTACAAGATAGCTGTAAGAACATATGTACATGAATTAAGCTAGAACGGTTGTATGTATTGGGCAATGCAACAGGCCGAAACTGCTTTACATGAATTAAAAAAGGAGACAGGTAAGAGTTAGACAAAAAGTTCCCTAGCACGGGCTGGTGAACAATCAAGTAAACACACCAAAAAGGGGGAAAAAAAAGAAAGAGAAAGGTTGATAAACAATTTTGTCCATCCACTTCCGCTAAAAATAGTCCCTCAGCTATAAAAGAGGTAGGTAAATGAATAAAGGAAATGCTCTGTCACATCCTCCATTTAACGGGTGGCATTTACACGATACATCAACCTCCCTCTGGCTGAATAAGAAATGTGTTCAGGCCCTTGGCTCCTCAAGCCAAAATGCACCTATGCAAGGATATGATGCTAGCACGTCTGAACCAAATCAGCAAAATAAAGGAAATGTAGAGGGGACCGGAGGAAGGTGAGGGTAAGGCTGACATTCACCAAGTAGGTTCCCCAGTATCACTGTCAGCCACAACCATGTTGCCTGCCGAACATAACCAATCTATTAGGGCTGTCAACGAGCCGAGCACGAGCGAGCTCGTCGCCTCAAGCTCGAGCTCGATAGAAACTCGAGCCGAGCTCGATACGAGCCTAAGATCCAGCCGAGTCTGCACTCAGGCTCAAGCTTGGCTAGAAGGTCACGAAGGCTTGAGCTTTGCTCGTGTACACACAGACCCAGGGTCCAAAAAACCGCGAACCGGCCGGTTCAACCGTGCGGTTTCTTCACGAAAACCAAGCGGTTTGGGCGAAAACCACGGTTACCGAGCGGTTTCTGTCGGTTTTGCGTTCCCTGCACAAGCCTCACTGGGGACGAGATCACCACCTTGTGGTCCATGGGTCGACACAGCCGAGCTTTCAGGGCTAGCTGGAGGATGGTGTTGTGGGACTCGGCTGGAGAGGAGAATCAACCATGGATGGTAGTAGTGGTGCCGGATCTGTGTGCGAGACGAATGGAGTCATGTTCTTGCATTGCGTGGCCATCTGCTTGTGCAAACCATGCCCACGGCTTCAGCAAGTTGGAGCAGAGGCAACACAATTGCCGAGAAGACTCGGGTAGCAGTGGACATTTGGGAAGATTGCTGGCTGCTGATTGTGTTGAGTGAGAGAAGTGGAGGACGATGCTCGAGCCGAGCCCGAGTCGAGTTTTTACCGAACCAAGCTCGAGCAGTTCGTGAGCCTCGAGCTTTGTTGACAGCCCTACAATCTATGCACAAAAACTACTGTAATGAACTTTAGCTTTAAATGAATAACTTATCAAACTCTGTTTTGGTTCCATTCCCCACATCCTCGCTATTTCAGCTAAAAAAAGTAACTAAGTCACTGAAATTAAGGTTAACTTTCTCAGTTATCTCCAACATTTTGGCATTGGCGCTATGTTCTTTGCTACCTATGCAGCAACATCATCACCGTCGGATGAGGATGAACTCAGGTGTGCAATCTAGTACTGCTTAACTAGTCTGAACCTTACGATACCAGAGGAATGCAGGCAACACCATCGCTAGAGCACTAGAAACAACGTTTCTCATAAGTGCAACCTATCACAACCTAACAAGTTTGAGAGGGGCGCTAGAGGAGTGCGGGCAATGCCCAAACAGGAGCAGTAGAGGTATGAGGGGTTGAGGTGCTTGCTAGTGTGCTGCCAAGTCAATAATCCAGTCACATCATATCACGTCTCAACACTCAAACGAACCAAGCAAAGTTGACAGACTAGTTTCGACCTTTTCAGGCAGTTAGGATCAAACCACAAGCCCCATGCAAAGGGATCAAATTTGTGCGTTAATCCAAGGAAATGCAACGAAATAAATAGCAAGTACTTGAAAACACATAACAGAAATATACACAAATAAATTTAACATACCTTAGTTCCAAGCCGTTTGTTAAGGGCTTCTTTCCACATGTTAGCAGCATAATCTGGTTGCAACTTGTTCCATACAGTCATAACAGAAGCAACCTAGATCAACAAATAAGATTCCAGTCATTTTAAGTAGCTAATAAATAGTTCGATACTCATAGTCCAACCATGTGACCCGTGCTACTACTTATAAATATATGTGAACATAGGAATCAGAGATGTATTTTTCGTGATAAGAAAACTACTCTGGAGAATCTGAAGTGTACAGTGAATCAGGGGACAAAAGATATATCACACGATGAGATAGACAATTCAATCTTTGACAAATTTAAACAACAAAAATGCTCTTCAAAGCTATATATGTAAAATCATACCGCATGAGCATCCAATGGTGGTGGATAGTTATCACTTATGGTGTCGATCCAGCTAAAGATCATATTGTGATATCCGTAAGGCTTCCCATTCATACTTTTTGCATAAATCCAAGCTGCGGTCTCATTAAATTTTGCTCTCAAATCTGGATGCAAAGGAAGCAATGCAATTTGAGGGTTTGAATCGTCCTTTGTCACTTCAAACTCCCACCATTCCTCCCAGGGCAAGATAGCAATAATATCTTCTCCCTGCAAATCACATTGTTTACCTTTATTTGTGACACTGGAACTGCCAAAGGATACAAGAGCAAATGTGCAGTACGAGGGAGGCACTTATTGGCATGCAAAGTTCTGTAAGGTATACTTAAAATAGTTGCAGAAGGCTGCATGTATGTCACTATGTCAGTTCAGTACGATTTTTGTATGCAATAAGATCACACATATAAACAGCTAGATACCCAAGTTTTCTTCCCGTGGCACATAATAATTTGTAATAAAAATGGAACAGATATTGTCAGCACTCGGCAATGATGTGACATCCGTTGTTTTGTATTTCCTAATTTTGGTTTATGTAGTTTGTGTTAACTAGAAAATAATCATAATACAATCACACGAAACATTATTGGGTAAACAAAAGTATCAAAATTTGCTTGAGCAGAACCACATATTTAGACAGTGGCACTAATGAGAACACAACATTTTGATTAAAAACAGACTAGTAACTATGGAAAACCCTAGTGAACGGTATAGGTACACTATTTAAGTATTTAAACAGTCTGCTAATTCAGTTTTTTCCTAAAACAGTTGACAAGTTTATTGTCACCCATTTGATACAGAAAAAAGAACTGGGACACTTAAGATAATATTTTGCATTTCAAAGCAATAAGGGATCTTCCTAACTAAAGAGAACAAGATATTAAAATAACCAACACGTTATCCAAAAGGGTGATACTTCATCACGCCTGTTGCATAAATAACTAACAAGCTTTGTAGTAATGCAGAATGAAAAATGAATAAGTAGAACCGGTACCTGTTCATTTTCATGACCAGATTCTCCAACCCAAAGCTTTCCATCAGAGTCCCTAAGGCAAACCGCAGTATGACCTGCATAAGCTCCAGTAACCCACTTCTCAAGGGTTTCGAAACCACCCCAGCGCCCACGAATCTTTGACAAGACCAAGAAATCTCCCGAGTGGATATCGTCAGTATTTATCTCTGAGACCCAGGGTTTCGGCCGTTCCTCAAAGGTAGCACCCATATGCTTCTTGAGAAAAGCAAGATTTGCATTCTCGCCCCATACCGTATTTGTGAACAGAGGGAAAACATCCCAAAGTGCTCGAAGTGTTCCAATTGTTCCAGATGGCATGAGGAAAATGGACACTCCATTACGTTTCACCTATTTAAAGGTAACTAGAAATTTGTATCACTTATGCATATAACAAGCAAGAAAAAAGTGTACTGCGGATGCATAAGTTGAACTAATGTTGGTTACACGATTAAAGAAGAAGTAAATACTTACATATTCATATTCAGCCTCACTTTCCCATTCTTTGAATTCAAGGGTGTGTTCTCGGCCCAAAAAGTAGTAATCCCATGTAACACGGTATGGTGTTGCAAATAAATAGAGATCTATGCAAGTCCAGCTGTGTGCTTTGGTTGTCTACATGAAGAAAAGATTATATCAGATAGATAGCGATGCAAAGGAAAACAACTAGTGATTCACTCCTGCAGAAAGCAGCTAGATACAATTCACAGAAAGTGAACAGCACCATGCGGTACTAAATACAAAATAATTATACAAACTAAACCTGATGGCCGTTTACCTTGTACAAACAATTCCACATCCAGCATTACACAAGAAAACCATACGTTTCACTTTCAATGCGTTCGTGCAATTTGGGCTATGGATTAAACTATGATTGACCCCGACGCTCAAAATCAGCAAATATCTACTGGCCGATTTCCCCCTTCACCTAGTTCTACCCTCCAATCGATCGAAATTCAAAAGTAACGAAGCCAGCAAGGCGAGGTGCGTCTAGCGCAGGCGCTCACCTCAACATGGACTATGCCGCCTCCGAGAGTCCCATTTGTCCCGTTGAGGAACTCCACCCACGCCCGGTTCTTGTAGAAGCAGGCGCCCTTCCACTCGGCGGCCTCGCCGCCGCCGCCGTCCTCCGGCGCGCGCGCGGTGGCGACGAAGGACGGGAGCAGGTCGGCGGCGCTCCGCAGCGCGAGGCGGCGGAGCAGAGGCTGCGTCACGGACCAGGGAAGGAGCGGGAGGACGTCGCCAGGCAGTATCGGGGCGCGGAGGGGCGCCTCCAGAAGACTGGGGCGGAGGTCGGGCGAGGCGGCGGAGAGGAAGAGGGGGGCGAATAGGAGGGGGAGTGCGAGGAGGAGCTTCAGCTTGGACGCTCCCATGGCGGCTGCGGTTAGGGTTGGGATCAGGTGGTTGGCCTCGGCCGTTGCTAGTTTCGCGGTGGGGAGCTTGCGGGCGGAGGTGGAGATGGAAGAGTCATGGACGTGTTCGCAGGGAGGGGACGGACCCTCCAAACTCCGAAAAATCCTAGTATTCTTTTCTTTTTCTGTGTGTGTTTACGAAGATTCTGTTTGTGTTTTTTTAAGCTTGCTTCTGTTGATGTACTGTTGTATTTAAAAAATCCCAATTCTGCAAACTTTGACTTAGGATTTGCAAAACCGTTGAAAACGGAGCGGGTTCGCAGTTCTCGATAAAACTGTTACGTCTCGGCAAGTAAAACCGAACGGTTTCGCCTCAAACCGAAACGAAAACTGCCTGGTTTTCTCAATAAACCGGTGGTTTTCTCGCAGTTGCAAAACCGCACGGTTCACGGTTTCTGATCTGCTCATGTGCGATCAGTACGGCAATGGATTTCTTGCTGTTTTGCAATCCTCATCATCATCCACGTTGAAAGCTCAGTTAAACCGACCTAGAATTTGTCTTGGAAACGCTATGGATATTCTTCCGGGACATATTTCTACGTGTCCCAATCGTAGAAGTCACTGGTTCAGACACGTAACGAGTGAGTGCACAGCTACGTTACTCGCGTCACTCTCAAGGCCACAGGGGCATTTAACGCGATGAAAATCTAGCATGGCATGAGAGCTGCTTGTTTTGTGCAATGGCGAGTTTCTTGACTCCTTTTTTTTCCATGGTGGCTAATGCGTGATCATAAGATCATTCCAAAAACACAAATTCGAAGTACTGGCAGTGCAGCAATTGACCCTTTTCTTTTTCCGAGAAGATGAAGACTTCCAGAACGGGGACGGCCGTACCTTGATGTGGAGCGTTCCGCCGCCGTACTTGGAGCCGCTGTTGTTGTGGAACTCCAACCACGCCTCGTTCTCGTAGAAGCATGCCCCCTTCCACTCCACACGCCCGCCGTCGGGCGACCCCGGCACCGTCCCGCCGGCCGTCGCCGCGCCGACGAACACCGGGAAGATGTCGGACGCGCCCCGGAGCGCCCGGAGCGCCGCCATGGCGACTCGACGCGGCAGGAGGGGCAGAACGTCCATGGGGCTGAACGGCAGCGCGGTGACGCTGGCGCCCCACGACGGTACGCCCACGCGCCCGGCGTCAACGCCTGGGCCGGTGGAGCAGAGGAGCAGCACGGCGGCGAGCGAGGCTGCCGCGAGCAGCAGCAGAGCGAAGGCGGCAAGCTTGTTCTGGTTCGCCATGGCGGCTTGCTGCTCTCCGGGCTGCCGCTGTGCTGCAGCTGCCGAGGATTTATCTGGAGCTTTGGGTTTTGGGTTCCGTGTCAAAATGGAGCGGCACGGTGAATCGAGACGGGCAGCGGTGTCCGGTACGCAATTTGATGTGTTGCGTTGCGTCTCTCTCCGGTTGTTGAATTGTGTGGTTTTGGGCCTCGGAGGGGCCAACGGGGCTCAATTTTTAGCGGCTTTGGTTATGCGATTGCTGCGTGGAAGAAAGTGAAGTCATCGGATGGGGGAGTGTCCGGGGTCCATGATACTCTTTGAGTCGGCTCCGAATCCGATGTTGTCTGCTTTGACGAGCCGAATCAGCGGAGCTGCGGAGGTCTGTCTCTAGGCGAGCCAATCCACAAGCTCTCAACCTGATTTGTTTTGAACACAGGCGGTGTTTGGATATGGAGAAATGAGAGGTGGATTAGGGATTAGAAAATGATGTCTGAAAGAATGAAGGGTTGAAATTTAATATGATGGACAAATAAAGAGTCTTGATTTCTTGTTTTATTTCTCTGTCCCTATCCCGATTCTCGTTTCCTGGTTGCCAAACGCCTAACGGAGTAACGGTTGCAGGCTTGCAGCCGAGCTAATTGCCCAGCACAATAGGGCGCACGCCCATCATCACTCTTCTCCTAAAATAGGCCCCGTTCGTGATACCTGACGGCTGACGCGACCTATGAGCGTGTTGCACCGGCCGCAGCGGCAGCCCAACACCGCCCATCTGCCACGTGCTCCACCACCACCACGGGTTCGCGCACGCACGCCGCAAAGCGGCAGTCTCGTCTCGCCGGGACTCGATCGGAGCTCGGCTCGGCCACACCGTGCAAACAACCGGCCAATCTGCCGCGCCCCATGGACACGGCATGGGTCGCACCCGCCCGATCCAAGCACACGTACGTTCCATGGCCGCGGCAGTCTCGCCCCACGTCTCGCCCCTGCCGGCCGCCGCCACACCTAGCGATGGGAAGCGAGTGCGTCCCGGCCGGCCGACGACGAGCAGGCAGCCTCCGTTTCGGGCTTTCGGTGGCAGAGAAGGAACCATCCATAGTGCATGGTCGGCACGACGTGGGGACGTTCTAGCGTGAGCGGTGCAGCGCCCCACTGCGATCTCGGAGCCTCACCACAACCACCCACCGCACCACCCCCTCTATCGCATCCAGTTCCAAATCCATCCATGGCGCTGATGGAGGTGGAGAAATCTCTCCTTGCGTCGATAACCGCCGCGTTGGATGAGAAGCTTGGCGAGACCAAACGTATGCTGATGGAGACGGCAGAAGCCTTGAAGTAGCTGCAAATGGCGCACCCATCTTCCGTGCTGGGTCACGACCTAGGCGCGAGCGCTTCAGCGTCTGCGGCCACTACCTCGGCACCGCCATCACCCGCGGCTTCCTCTCCCGCCTCCACGCCGTCGCAGCACGCGAGCCTCGCCATCTCCATCGCCACCCGGAACACTCGGCGGCGATGCACGCAGTGTGTTCGACACTCGGTCCAGACCGGAGCGACCGCGCTCCGATGTCGGCGACGACTTCCTCAGCATCGTACCGGCCTTCATCGACCTCTGCTCTACCCCTGGATGCCTACTTCAACATCTCCTTCATCACCACCGAGCTCCCCTGGTCGACGCCCATCAAGTGTTCGATGTTTGGCCATGGCGAGTACAACCGCCTTCCTGCACCCATGACCACGCCCTCGACACCAGGGACAGGCAGCACCGACTACACTCGTGTTCCAATGTACTCATGCCCTCCTGTTCCGCCTCAAGGGTCTCCAAAGTCACCTCCACACTCAGCCTTGCCAGCCTGCAGATTGATGTCTTGTTGATGCGTTCTGGCACCATCTTCTCCAATTCACACCACATGTTTGAGGTAATGCCAATCAGTCTTTATGTTCTCTCTGGGAATGGTCGTGAGCCCATGGGCAATGCTTTCGGCCATCTGCTCTTTGTCGTCGGACGAAGCTGCAAATTGCCTAGACCTCCGTGGCCGCCACCAGCACTAACACAAGACAAAGGCATTGGAGCTGAGCTACGGCCATTACCATTGCCCTCATTTGGATACAGTCAGGTTGGAGTCCAGTCAGTTCCAGCATCATGGTTACCATCTCCTAAACATGTATACTTGTGCTTGTCTGCCTTTTGCTCTATTGGTCTGTTGGTGTGAAATTATTTTCATGTATGTGAGAAGGAAGTCAACACACTAAATCAGCTTTCCATCCCGAAGCTTGGTTCTGATGAGGAGCGATCAGTGCTAGTAGGTGACACAGAGTTACATCAACTTTGGGTTCTCACACCATACAACTCCTCCTGGATGTTTGGTTTTTGGATTAGTTAAACAAACTGTTGATAGAGGGAAAAATAGAGTTGACTGTTGAATGCAGTGGAATTGAGGTGTTTGTGTTGTTGAGAGTCTCTTGGTTGCCACCTGATTGAGGAATTCAGTTCTTGATATTTTCGAGTTAGAATATCTCCCAACCTGCCAGCATTGCATTCTGATTGAATATCCTCTGAGCAACATGGTCCTTTCCAGTATTTTCAAATGCCTAGGCTTGGTGTTCTTTCTTGTTGGCAAGACCAGGAAGTGTTTGCAATCTACACAGCTTATTGCTAGAGGAGGAAGAGAACTGGCGATTGCAAATGGAACTGTCCAGAGTTCATTTGAACTTGAGCTTCTAAGACATACAGTTGTGCTCTCACCGTCTGCTGAACCAGCACCTTCTGCTAATATAAGAAGTTCACGGGTTGATTACAAGCAGCAGAAACCATTTATTCTGTGTGCCACACTGCAAGTTCCGTGGGATCCTGGTAGCTCTAGTGCTTTTCAGTGTGTTCTGTGGCATCTCAAGATCGGCTTGAGGACAAGCCGAATCTCATGGACGAAGGAATGTCATGATGAAACAAGTGATTATTTGATTCTATTGCTCTCAGTATTGCAAGTAGTTTGGTGCTGGCGGCCCTTACTGATGGGCTATTTCCAGATAGACACATCTTCCTTGAGATGCATTACATCTGATGATGATTTGCAAATCTTTGGTGGCATGGTTGATCACGTGAGCTCTAGTGACGGCAAACTGATTCATCTACATGTTGCAGTGTCTCTTAACCTTGATGCAGTCATCAGTGCCGAGTTGTCAACTTCACAGGAGTTTTACCCGGTTCTCAATTACTGGAAATATGGAGGTCATATGAGCTTTTCAGTACATGGAATAGTTTCTGGCCGGGCTGCAATCTACAGCACTAATGATCATCGCGTTACATAGGATCCAGGTGGTTTGTATCGACACTGTTTTGGATTCATACTACACCGGCTTGGGGACAAGCCGAGTTTTAAGCAGGGGAGAATGTTAGGGACTACACTGATATTGAATGGGCCAGCATGTATTTGGAAGATGGGCCGTCGCTGGCCTGGACAACGAAGCAAGGCAGCGAGCATTACATATCCAGAAGCAGAGCAACCAGAGAAGGTGTCGATTGACCAGGCTATCGAACCGGCGGCGAGCTGCGGCTCGAGGCGAGCTTTGCTCGATTCTATCTTCTTCCTCCCTTGTACTATCCTTCCTCCCTCTCTAGAACCTTCTAGAACATTCTAGAGCTTGTATCCTGTACCGGGTTGCTAACACACGGCAAGTGTGGAATTAGGCCGGGGGCTCAGTTTGATACCGCCACACTGGTTGGCAGTGAAGGTCTCAAAACCATGCTTCTTTTCTTTGCTTCCACGCCATGGCTCGTCTTCTAGCATGTTTTTCTTCTGGGACTCTGTATTGTCGTAGTCTTGTAGTAGCGGCCAAAGGTACTAATTAAGGTAGCATTCCCTTTTTTTTGGATCAGTTTCTGATATGGTATCTCGACCCGTTTCCCCACAATATTACGCATCACGTACACAACATCATCTCGTGGAAGGAAATGCTACACACCTCGATCGATCCCTACAGTTTTGTCTTTGCACTGTATGCTTTCGCACGGCGTGTTGCGCTTGCGCGTACAGACTAGGCTCATGAGTGTAATATCCCGGCCCAGCCCAGAATAGAATCGGCCCAATAGCAGCTCAGTGTGTTCGGGTTACTGTAGCGTAGCTACTGTAGCAGCGCGAAGCACTGTAGCTACGGGATTTAGTCCCATATCGCCAGTTGGTGTGGAGTAAGACCGGCTTAAAAGCCCAGTTCGAAATGACAGAAATAATCGGGTTAACCCTTTTACGCGAAGCGAGGACGAAAGCGTAAGAGTTATTTCTGTGAGGTGGGACCGCTCGACGTGCGAGCTGGTCTAGAGCCGTATTTTCGGTCTGGGATGTTACAGATGGTATTCAGAGCCGACTCTCGCGGTTTCACGGGCGCGTACGAGCCAGAAGGCGCGGATACGGTGTGCATGGCGCGTGGGCCCTGTGTGGTCACGGCATGACACGTATGCCGGCACTGGGCGTACGGACGTGGCTAAGAGAGGCGATCCTGTACATCTGTCCCCTCGGGGTAAACTGGTCCGCTGCTCGACGAGGACGTCGAGTTCTAAAGGGGGGAGGATTGTAATATCCCGGCCCAGCCCAGAATAGAATCGGCCCAATAGCAGCTCAGTGTGTTCGGGTTACTGTAGCGTAGCTACTGTAGCAGCGCGAAGCACTGTAGCTACGGGATTTAGTCCCATATCGCCAGTTGGTGTGGAGTAAGACCGGCTTAAAAGCCCAGTTCGAAATGACAGAAATAATCGGGTTAACCCTTTTACGCGAAGCGAGGACGAAAGCGTAAGAGTTATTTCTGTGAGGTGGGACCGCTCGACGTGCGAGCTGGTCTAGAGCCGTATTTTCGGTCTGGGATGTTACAATGAGCGACACCGACGACGCAGTATGAACGGAACATATGATCAGGAATCGGCCTCTGCGAGATCAGGAATTGGCCTCTGCGAATTTTTTTTTCATACAGCTGAAGTTGACCCAGCGTACAGTTTCCCCTACGTTTATGTACACACGTACGAAATTTGAACGAATCTACTTGAGAACTCGTCCTATTTACACTGGCTAGCTACCACTAAACACAAACAGGGTGAGAGCGAAGCAACACGGTGATGGCGACGACGAACAGAACAGCACTGACGGGCCTGACGACACCCTTCCGCTGGTCGTCATGACTCGACGGCCTCAGGAATGCTCTGCAGCGCGGGCTTCCAGTGCCAGTGCGCCTCCGCGTGGTGGTGCACCTCCCCGGAGTTCATGATGTCCGCCAGCAGCTGCTCCGTCGACCACCGGCTCCTCCCGAGGAGAACGCCGCCGTGGGCCTGCTGCTTCCTCTCCATCAGCTCCTGCAGCTGCCTCCTGGTGATCCTGACCGTCACCTCCGAGACGTGCTCCTCCGTCCTCCCGTGGGCGCCGTGGTGGCGGTCGTCCGACGACGCCTCGGCCTCTTCATCCTCCCACTCGCCGTCGTCCGCCCACGACTCCACCGCCTGGTGCGACGCCCCGCAGTTACCCATCAGTTGATCTCTGTTCTCTGACTATGCGCCTTGCTCTGCCTCGAGCTGCTATCTAGCTCTTGATTTGCTTGCCCGAGAGTTCGCTCTCGTTTAGCTGCGCGCTGCGCTGGGATGGAAGGAATGGAAGCGAATGGGTTTCGAGGTTTATTTATACTAGCTGGAGGTGGGCCGCGGAGGAACAAGACAGAGGAAAGAGATGGTCAGCGATGATCTATCCTTCGGCAGATGCCGTTCCGTTCTGTTCCTTGTTGTCCAAGTCCCAGTCGTCCGTGATGTCACACGGGGCGGCGGCTATCCAGGTTCGGACGTGGCGTGCCGGTCATGTCCCAGGTCAGAGGAGCTGATCCGCTACTCCCGGCGAGAGAGATAGATGCCTCGACAAGCCGCGTTCCCAAGCTCCCTTCCTTCGTGCGACGTGGTGTGTGTGCGCGTGACTCGGACGCGCCGTGCTGCGGTTAGCCGGTGGTGCGCGCCGACACCAGCCGCACGCGGCTTGGCTTGTGTGGGTTCTTCCTGAGGAAGGTCGTTGGTTGGGCCGACCTCGTGTGAATGTGGGCTCTCAAGCGAATCTTTGCTGGCTTCAAGGCTCACTGGCTCGCTCGGCTCTTTCTTGTAAAGGAAAGGAGTGGGAGAAATTCGGTGGGGACTTGCGTGTGATTGCCGTGGTTAATTCTCGTCTCTTTTCTTTTTTTCGAACTGGGTTAATCCTCGTCTTCATTCTCGCGGACGGGTTAATCCACGCATTAGGTTGAGACCAAGTGTACGTTTACAAGAACAGAAGAGGATGAAATGAATAGCAAATCCTGCTTTACCATCTGCATTTTAACATTTTTTCTGGGTGCAATAAGTACCGTTCAAGCATTGATAATTTTTGTCCGATACAGCCAGTTCTATATATGTGTCGATGTTATTTCAAAAAAAAAAAAATCTGGGTCGATGCATACGCCCGTTTTGCTGTGCTTACAAACATCCACACCAATGCTTTCCTACACTGTACAGAAGCCAACGCTTTTCTGTGTTGACGCGCACAAACCGGATGTAACAGTCCCATGAACGGATCAGTGCACGCATGGCCTGCAGAAGCCTTGGATATATGCCATGTCAGAGCTGTTCCGGTCAATTTCGTTGCATTTCAACGCGAGGAAATCCTCGTGTGCTGGTTCGATCGTATGTACGAACCGGGCGCTGCGCCACACAGAGTCTCTGCCATACATTCTCGATATGGAGCACGGTCGTGGTCTTCTTTATATGAACGTAGGCTCATCATGGGGATTAATTCAAGATTCTGTTTTGGATTAGTCCAACGTGCCGTGCCCGGCCTTGAAATTCCGCCTTGAATCGCACATATCTCCGGTGCTGGACGGCAATTGTTCAACCATGGAATACTGCGTGGCAGGGTATGGGATATTTTTCGTGCAGGCTTCCACGTGTTCATCTAGAACTTCTAATGATGATCACGAGATAAATCTGGAGTACTACGTCTCTTGTGGAGATAATTAATGGAAGTACGACGGGTGCCTCAAGCTGTGGGTAACAGTATTGACAAATTCCTGTAAACCTTACCCAAATCTTCTTCCACGACACTGTTCCGGATGTTCACCGCAGGTAACAAACAGAGCGGCAAGATGACGACGATGTCCATGCACTGGATCTCGATTTTCAAACTGATGCAGTCCTCATCTTTTGTTGCAAAGCCACGGACCAAGCACAAGGTACAACGGGAAGCGTCAGTATCCTGGGGATAAATATCATTGATCTGTATCGAATGGACTAATTCAATGGGAGCTTAGAGTCGCCGCTCGCATCAAAAGACAAAAGGACGTAATGCAGTACTGGAAAGTGTCCATTTTCGCTGCAATTTCGTTTGACTGTGATTTCGGATGGATCTGGAGTTTAGGTGATCATATAGCGCCTGCACTGACCACTAGCCCTTGGAAAGCGAAGTACGTATATTCTAAGAACAGTTTTACCGTGCCTTTGTAGGATGCACCAAATCCGATCTTATAGCAAGACAATATGCGCAGTTGTTGACAACATGTCTTGTATTTCATGGCGATTTCAGTTCTTCATTTCTAGCTGCCATTTCATCGCCAGTCTGCAGCTCTGTGCAGTAGCGATGGCCCGTGAATACAAGCAGAAACAGAGCAAATAAACAAAAACAGATCCGAAGTCTGCAAGAGGTTAATAACGAAAAGTTTGTCTCTTTACTTCCATTCTGCAAAAAAGCCTGTACACTAACTCTGAAAGAATCGCTAAAACCTGTATCTTCCTAGCTAGAGCGCAACTGTCTGTACATCCTCGGGCGAAAAAACGCCCAAAACTTGGAAGCCGTCATGACTCCTCGGCAGCTTCCGGGATGCTGTACAAGGACGGCCTCCAATGTCCCCTCATCATCTCCTCCTGCGGCCGCTGGTAGCACACCACGCCGGAGGTCATGAGCTCGGCCAGCACCTTCTCCACCTGCCGCACCTTGCCGTCCCGGCCGCCGGACTTCTCCAGCAGCTCCTGCAGCTGCCGCCTCGTCACCCTGATCTTCACCTCGACGCGCTCCGTCTTCTCAACGGCGGCCGTCGTCCCCTTGCCCGCCTTCTCCTCCTCCTCCCACTCGTGGCCGTCCGCCCACGACGCGGAGCGGTGCAGCCTGAGACAGTTCCCCATGCGTACTCTGCGAGCTGCTTGGGTGCCTCCGATCCGCTTGCTAGCTAAGATCAACCACGGCTTTCTCAACTAGTGCTTGTTGCTTATTGCCTTGATTTCGTTGCGAGAGGGTTCTGAAATGAAATGCGATGGAAATCATGGAACTGGAAGTATCCCCGGATCGGTGACGAAGAGCTTATTTATACGGCGTGGTTTAGGTGGGGTAACAACAACCGCGACGTGCCCCGCAACTTTGACGGAAGGTGGAAGAGGGAAGGAGGAGACCGGGTCGTGTGGGTGGCGTCCACTGCCCGTATGGCCACGTGGACGACCGGCTCCCCGGCCAGTTGCTGGTGCGGCGCGGGCGGTGGGATGGAGGCGCCGGCTCGCTGGACGGCCGCGATCGGGTGGCGGACGGCGAGGCGTGGGTGGGAAACTGGTGGTGGGGGAGGGAATCTCCCCGGAAAGACGGGTGTTTTTCCACGCGACGCGGGCCGGGCGAAGGCCGCCGGTGTGAACGCGGCTTTGCCGGGGGATCTTCTTCAGCTGATGAAGCCAGCGGGCACGGACAGGGCCAGCTAACCGTTTGCGCAAAACGGGAAGGATTCAGCTGCCGTCTCGGCAGCGATGTCTGTCTACCGCTGCCAGCTTTTTTAAAATTTGCAAAACATGAGCTGAACACTTCGTGGGGAAGATCATGCTAGGGGCGTGTTGTGCAATACCTGTTCTTTAATTATATCTCGTTCTTTTTCTTTAGCGCTGACGAGACGTCGATCACTTTTCTTTCTCCCGCAGATTGCTCTGGTTCAACAATTATGAATTTTGAGGTTCTTAAAGAGAATTGGGTTGAAAGTTGGTTGTGTGCGACGTGGATGAGAAGATGCTCTGTACCTCCAATTCGTCGCCCTTGAATCTGGATGCTGATAGAACCAATGTGACAAAGGAATTCTGAAGTTTGAACTGCTGTCGGCCCCGCGTATGCAGCATCACTCCCATCCCCAGCTGCAAAGGCCCTGCAAGCTCTCATAAAAAGAGGTACTCCTACGTCAGTGTGGAAGATGCCTGCCACTGACCGACGAAGTCAGTGCTGCTGCTCAGGTACACAGGCGAGGAGTAAGCAAGGAGGGCTGGCAAGCAATGAAGATCAAGCGTCCGCAGCCGTCCACAATGCCTCAGCCGGACAGTGAAGCCCGTCGGAAAGAGGAGCGACGGTCGCTCTACTTGAAAAAGATGAAGGGACTCTGCTTCAACTGCCTCGCTCGGGATCACAAAGTTGCAGCATGCCGCGACTCAGTGAGATGTTGGCAGTGCCGTCACTACGGGCACATCTCCACTGATTGTCCATCCCGACCGCCTCGGAGTCGTCTAGAGGGTGATTCGGCTTTGATGCACACCTCTACAGGTGCAGGCTCCTTTGTCGATGATGGCCTGCTGCAATTCAAGGACTCTTGGTCATCGGCAACCGGTGAGAAATCGTTTGATCCAATGCTTATGGAGGCTGACCTAATGTTGGAGGTGCATGGCGGTGGTGATGGCTCATCAACTCCACAAACTGCTACGCCCTTGCCGGTTGAGAACCACCTTTCCCTTGAAGAAAGGTTGAAGCCCAATGTTGATATTGTCCAGACTCCATTGATAGTGAGATGTGAAGAGGAGCAGCTGGTTGGGCATGAGCTGTTGAAAGCCTTGAGTAACCTCAAGCACACTACGGTAACTCCTTTGTCTCACTCCTGTAAGATCAATGAACCTATAGCATGGTTCATAGGTTTTGGTGATTGATGTCAACATGGTCAATGGGACTAACAAGGTTTGCTAGTTTGCAAGATGTTTAGTCTCATGGATGTAGTGATATACTATTGGAGTGCCAACACCTCAAAGGTTGCAAGGAAGATTGTAAAGAGGAGAAGTGAACATGAGGACTACTCTACGAGGTGACTACTACGCACATGAGGTAAGAGACAAGGTGAGTATGTCATGTGTTCCTCTATGTATCTTATACTTTGACATACTCTTGATCATCATGTTGGTCTTGCCTTATATCATATGCCATGATGATCTTGTCTTTTATATGATGATGTTCTTGTCTTGTATCCTATGCACATTATATGATGCTTCGATCGAGTTGTCCTTTGTGACAACTAGATCATTGTGACTAACATCTTTGGATGTAGGAAAGATGTTCATGCATATTCTTTAGGTCACATGCTAGATCCAAGCAAGTGTTGGCTTGGTGGAGATGTAGGCTTGAGCCCATAGGAAAAACCGGACTATCAAGGGGGATCGAGTCATTTCTCTTAGGTCACACTAGTGGTAGAGGTGTGTGGATGCTCAGAGAGTCTCTCAGGCACTAGGGTGACAGCAAAGGAGAAGAGAAATCAAGTTTGGTGAAGTTGGAAGCAAGAATCGAGGAAATGATCAAGTTCCAGCCGCAGAAGAGTCACCGTACGATACGGTGGTAGTCACCGTATGATACGGTGAACACCGTATGATTTCCAGAGAAGGAGGAGTTCCGAGAAGCTGCAGAGATGAAGTCACCGTAATATACGGTGGTAGTCACCGTATGATACGGTGGGCACCGTATGGTTTCCAGAGAAGAAGGAGTTCCTGCGAAGCTGAAGAAATGAAGTCACCGTATGATACGGTGGTGGTCACCATATAATACGGTGGTCAAGATGGCCGAATTTGGAGATCCAACCAATATGAAAGTTGTGGAGAATTTCAAGAGCTTTCTGTGCATATGTGGAACACCTTCATCGGAGTTTGGAGCTAAGAGTTATGGCCGAAATACTATCTGCTGTCTCAGGGGTCATCGCATGCTACGGTGACGACCATCGTATGTTACGGTGGCCATATCAGATCGAAGATGGCAGAATTTGGAGTTTGGCCCAAAAGGAAAGTTGTGGGGAATTTCAAGAGCTTTCCATCCATATATAGAACACCTCAATCGGAGTTCGGAGCAAGGAGTTATGGTCATTTTACAGCAGCCTATCTGGGGAGCACCATATGATACGGTGACTATTGAGTTGATCATACGGTGACTACAGTTTCTGGGCACTTTTGGTCCAACGGCTAGTTTATGGATGGAGGCCTATAAATAGCCGGTTCCTTGGCCCTTTGGAGTGCCTTTGGCCATTGTTATCAGTGGGGAAACACAGTGGGAGCCAAGAGGATGCAAGAGAAGCACATGGAGAGGCTTTAGAGAGAAATCTTGGTGCTTGAGAGAGAAGAGAAGCACATAGAGAAGATTTGGAGAAGAAAGCTTAGTGCTTGAGAGGGTTGAGAGCATCCATCCACCTCTAGGACTAGTGTGGTCATAGGGAAGCGGTCTTGGTTTGTTACCCTTGGTCTATGGCAAGGCCTAGACCGGTTAGGCGTCGGTGTTGAGGTTGCCAAAGAGAGTGTGTAAGCCGACACAAGTTTGTACACGGTCTTGGAGCTTCCCGTGCGAAAGAAGCATCACTAGTGGAGCGCCCTTTGGCACGCATCAAGTGCGGAGCCTTACCTTCGGAGGAGTACCCGGGAGAAGCCCGGCGGGACGTGCCCGCGACTTCACTCAAGAGCGGTGGATGGTCCCAAGGAGGAGAGCATCGTCGGTGTGCGGCGGGGTGAAGCCCGTGACTTCACTCGAGGAGTGAAGCGTGCTCTTAGGGGACATCACCAGCTTAAAGGGTGGAGTGTGCTCTAGAGGGGATCGCCATCGAGCGGAGGGACGGGGTCGAGACTCCGGCGGGAGTGACCCAACGTGGAGTAGGGGAAGGCGCCATCCTTCCGAGACCACGGGAAAAATCGATGAGCAATCTCTTACTCTTACTCTCTACTACTTGCACTTACTATCTTGTTTATCTTATATGCATGTAGTAGACCTTGTGCTTATTTTATGATTGCTTGATGATTGTTTCCGTGTGCTAGCTCTATGTTATCTCTAGTGATATCCGCTTTCCTTATGTGTACTTACTTGCTCATAGCTCATACACTTGCTTGATATCATCTATTGATCTTGTTATGCTTTATGTTGTATCTATCTTGTTGTCATGATCACTAGCTTGAGCTTCCCATGTGTTACTTGTATGCATGCTAGTTTATGTTCTATCTTATCTTATACACTAGCATGCATAGGACTTGCTTGAGCTTCCGTTTGTGTTACCCTTATGCTTGCTAGAATGCTCGAGTGCCTTTACCTTATACACTAGCTTGTGTAGGACTTGTTGAGCTTATCTTGTATCATATGCTAGGTTGTTCTTATATGCTCATGTATGCCTTGCTCCTAGCATGTACAATTCCTAGCACATGGTTATCCTTACTTGATCACTATCACATAGTGCACACGTACTCTCTAGTTATGTATCGTACTTGTGCAATTAGAAAGAGTAGCTAGAAGTGCAAAAAGTTTTAGTTCATGGTGTGCCCGATTCACCCCCCCTCTCGGTCACACGATCCTTACAAGTGGTATCAGAGGCAAGTGCTCATTTTAGGGCTTAACCGCCTTTGAGATGTGATCGAATGAGTTTGGGTTTTCATCCCTTATGGGTTTGGGCTTTGGACGTTGAAAGAATCGCTTGAATAGCTACCTTAAGTCCATAGTTCCAAATGAATTGTGGGATACCATGAATAAATTCTCTAGCACTTTCACGGATAACCATGTTATCATGATGATCTTGTTGTTCTTGTTATATCTTATGATGATCATGATGTTGTTGTTGCTAGTTTTCTTGTTGAGGAGTGATTTGGATAATCTTACCATATTCTTTAATGAATCACTTACTTGTGTCTTTGCTTGGTTATGCTAGGATCGATTCATATGCAAATGGAAGAGCTCAAGTGGTGATGTTATCATGAAGATCTTGAAAGCACCTCCTCATTCAAGATTCGGCGACAATATTTTTGCACTTCAACATGAAGATCTTGCGAAGCTACAATTTGAAGAAGTCTTGCTCATGACCATCTCGCATGATGCGCACTCAAGGAAATGTCTCTCATTTTGAGGACATCTCAATTGGTGATGGTGGTTCTATTTAAGATCAATCTACAACCGTGAGCAAGCTTCCATCACTTGAAGAGCAAGCAATTGAGAAGAAGATAATGCAAGCTCGGGATACTCACTTTCTTGATCACTCAAGTGAACCTACATCTTCCTCGGAGAATGCAAAGATGACGGTATACCTAGAACCGAATTTCAATTCTTTATCTAACTCATCTTTGTGTCTCATTGATATCAAGGTGACTATGAACCGATGGTGAAGATCAAGTTGCTATTAATATCTTGATGAAAACTTCACCTCCTCCATCTCCACTCGTGTGCCTCATTGGAAGACATGACTTGCGGGTCATCGACAAGAAGAAGGTGGTGATGGAAGGATCAATGAGAGTGATGAAGAAGAAGATGATTCTAAGGCCAAATACAAGAAGTTTGTGGGACAAGACCAAGGTCAAGAAGAAGGAGATGTCATCTCACAAAGGTTTTTCTTGTTGGTGAGAGGATTGCCAATAATGAAGACTACGAGAGTGACTCTTCTTCAAGAGCATATGCAAACATGTTGTTGGTCTTCATCTTCACATGCACCTCCAAGGTAAAGGAGGTAAGGAAAGAATGATATGGCCATATTTCGTGTTGGTGAGTTTGATGAGGAGCTCAAGGATCCCGTGTCATCTCATGAGGCTCTACATATGAGTTGAGGGCTCAAGTTGGATAACATTGAGCTTCATGAGAAGTATGAGAACCTTGAGATCTCTTATCGAGCTATCAACCTCATCTAGTTCTTTTCTTCTTCATCCACTACTCCTAGTTCATCTCTCGCATTCATTTACTATTTGTGATGAACTAACCCTCTCTTGTGAGAGCTCTTTCTCTTGAGTCTTTGTTTTGAAGGAATACCACAAGCTCAAGGAGAAGAGTGAGTCAATAATGCAAGCATTCACAAGACTCACAAGAGGGAAGGAAGTGTACTTCTTCGGTGAACATAGAAGGCATTGGCAAGATGATGCCACACCAAGTGAAGAAGTACCGTTGACGGCCAATGATCACTATTGCAAGCATTGTTGCATAAGTGGCCATTCGACAAAAGATCGTTTGATTCCTAAAGCTCCTACATTTGCTTTTGATTATTTACTTTACCTTGACAACACTCACTTTTTGTTATGAGATGTGAATGTAGTGTTGTGAAGGCAAAGTCCATAGGAGCTTTGGATAAGAGGAGAAAGATGAGGATGCTTTGGGTGCCAAAGAACTTAGTGGACCGGATGAAGCCGGCCAATCGCATGGAGGCGTCCAAGTACAACACTTGAGGTGATGGAGATGGTGGACCGAGTTCAATACATGGAGATCATTGAAGTCCACCACAAGTGTCAAGGGCATGAATGAGATCATCTACTCTTCAAGGAGGTATCTTGTGTCTTAGTATAGTTTCTTTTCGTTCTAGTTCCTTTGCTTTTAGTAGCTCCTTTGTGAACTAGTATGTTGTGCACTTTCATGCATCATGTAAAAACCTAAAAGAAACGCACAAAAATATTAGTTCGAGGTCTAACTTTCTCAAGATAGCTATGAGTATGGGGGATGCTTGAGTTGGTGGACCGATGGACTCAAGGTAAGGTTTGGCTCATAGTGAGTAAGCTTGAGCGAGGTTCAAACTTGACCTTGAGTAGGTTTCCTTTATGCATTGTCTTTAATCTTGCATGCATTCATCATGGCATGTTTAAATTCCCCTTGCATTTGTATTATATGCTTGTTTCATGCATTGCATATAGAAAATCACAAAGGAGTCTTTCACTCGTGTGTTCTTTGTTTTAGTTTCTATCATGAGGTTAGATGTCATAATGTCTTCTCTCCGAAAGGTATGCCTAGAACCGATCTATTTCGATTATCTTTTGTTCTAGCTACCATCCATAACATAGTTTAAACTACCCCATATGTTTCACACAATGATATGCATATATCTTGCCATCCACTATAAGTATGCATAACTCTAGGGGGAGTTTAGCCTATGTTATGAGGCTTTCATGATCATGATCCAAATGCCTTCCACTCAAAAGGACATGGTTCATGAAGCTCTCTTGTGCATTTGACGTTTGCCCTTCTTGTTCTTTTCTCTATTGTAAGATCAATTGTAGGAACAAGGAGGAGGCACAAGAAAAAGGAGAGAACACGGTGAAGACAATGAAGATCACCTCAAGGAGGAGTGTGCATTTGAAGATCATGTGATCATGATGATCGATCTTCACAACAATCTTGAGGTGAAGAAGATAAAGATGACGACCACCTCAAGGAGGAGTTTGCATGAAGAAAGATCACGAAGATCAAGATGATCGGTCCTTCTCACAATCTTGAGGTGGAGAAGAAGACATCGAGATCACCTCAAGGGGGAGTTGGCGCTCATGAAGATCAAGTGATCAAGATGATC
The DNA here is from genome assembly GCA_012490785.1 of Eragrostis nindensis. NCBI lineage: Eukaryota > Viridiplantae > Streptophyta > Magnoliopsida > Poales > Poaceae > Eragrostis > Eragrostis nindensis. The sequence continues at coordinate 571,810 of JAAXCT010000297.1, read as the reverse complement.
GATCTTCTCAACAATCTTGATGTGAGTGCATTTGTCAAGGGGGAGCGACATTCTACAAAGGTAAGTATGAAGGTAATCTCCTTGACCCTATGGTGATGAGCGTTTCTTGCTAGTTATCCTTTTACGTGTCACCATTCCTTATGCTTGTCATAGCTCCTTGTGCTTTATATTCACTTGTTGTATGAGTTTTTGCTCTAAGTTGTGACTTCTTATGAGCTATGACTTGCCTCGATCGGAACATCAAGGTAACATCTCTTTCATCCCACATTGCTTCTTGTACGTGCATCCCGTGATGATATGGTTGTGCTTAATCGCCTTTTGTTTCATTTCATATCATCGCTCCTTCATGCTTGTCATTTCCTCCATATGCTTAGCTTTATCTTGTGGTACCTTTTGTTGCTATATTGCTTATCTTTCAAATGGTATCTTATCTAGAGCTATGACTTGCATGCTTGTCTTTCTTACCATCATGTGTGTAGTGTCCTTATTTTTTCTCGCATGATGCCTTGTTGTGATTGATATGCTTTACCCTTGTTTTGTGCTTCATATCTATATGCTTTTACAAGTGGTAAAGTCCTGCATGCTTTCACTCATATCCTTTACAAGTGGCATCTATTTATGCGCTCTTTTCATATCTTTTTATATATGCCATGATCAGAGATATAGGGTAGTCTCCTTGACTTGTCTTTCTTGACAAAGTGCGTGTGATGCACAACTTTAGGGGGAGTCTATCCTATGTCTTGAGATTCTTGAGACTAATGTGTTTGCAAGTTTATCTATGTAGTCTCTTGATAGAAATGATGATCCACTTGAGGTGCCATGATACTCAAACGACACATTCTTTATGGCATCGGAAAGAAATCACTCCCCGAAGGTACGCTAAGTTTTTCGTTCTTGCAAGAAGGTAATGGTTTTCCTTTATTCTTGCATTATCTATCTAGCTACCTTCCATAACATAGCTTAAGGTCCCCCACTTGACTTAATTGTTAATTTGTGCATATATTTTGCCTTCCATCACATGTATGCACAAATGTAGGGGGAGTTTAGTCTATGTTATGAGGCTTCATGATTTTGATCCATATCCTATCCACATCCAAAGGATCATTGTCTATGAAGCTCCCTTGTGCTTTTAACGTTTGCCTTGTTTGTCCCTTTTCGGTGCTTGATGTCAAAGGGGGAGAAGTATATCCACCAAAGCAAGTAGTTGCGGAATGAGAAGAGACATGAGGCACAAATAGGGAGAACATGTCAAAGGGGAGGAGTACTTGCAACCATGGAGTGAAGATTCAATCAAGGACATGAGGTATGAGTAAAGGTATTCTATGTTGTCAATACATCCGAGGCAAGTTGTTGTGCTTCATTCTATCTATTATCTCTTGCTTTGGTTGTGTTGCCAACAATCACCAAAAAGGGGGAGATTGTAAGATCAATGAACCTATAGCATGGTTCATAGGTTTTGGTGATTGATGTCAACATGGTCAATGGGACTAACAAGGTTTGCTAGTTTGCAAGATGTTTAGTCTCATGGATGTAGTGATATACTATTGGAGTGCCAACACCTCAAAAGTTGCAAGGAAGATTGTAAAGAGGAGAAGTGAACATGAGGACTACTCTACGAGGTGACTACTACGCACATGAGGTAAGAGACAAGGTGAGTATGTCATGTGTTCCTCTATGTATCTTATACTTTGACATACTCTTGATCATCATGTTGGTCTTGCCTTATATCATATGCCATGATGATCTTGTCTTTTATATGATGATGTTCTTGTCTTGTATCCTATGCACATTATATGATGCTTCGATCGAGTTGTCCTTTGTGACAACTAGATCATTGTGACTAACATCTTTGGATGTAGGAAAGATGTTCATGCATATTCTTTAGGTCACATGAAGAAGCTTCGTCGATGGATGATGACAAGGATCAAGGACTTGATGAAGGTCGCGGTTGAGGAGATGGATCATGGCTAAGGACATGCTAGATCCAAGCAAGTGTTGGCTTGGTGGAGATGTAGGCTTGAGCCCATAGGAAAAACCGGACTATCAAGGGGGATCGAGTCATTTCTCTTAGGTCACACTAGTGGTAGAGGTGTGTGGATGCTCAGAGAGTCTCTCAGGCACTAGGGTGACAGCAAAGGAGAAGAGAAATCAAGTTTGGTGAAGTTGGAAGCAAGAATCGAAGAAATGATCAAGTTCCAGCCGCAGAAGAGTCACCGTACGATACGGTGGTAGTCACCGTATGATACGGTGAGCACCGTATGATTTCCAGAGAAGGAGGAGTTCCGAGAAGCTGCAGAGATGAAGTCACCGTAATATACGGTGGTAGTCACCGTATGATACGGTGGGCACCGTATGGTTTCCAGAGAAGAAGGAGTTCCTGCGAAGCTGAAGAAATGAAGTCACCGTATGATACGGTGGTGGTCACCATATAATACGATGGTCAAGATGGCCGAATTTGGAGATCCAACCAACATGAAAGTTGTGGAGAATTTCAAGAGCTTTCTGTGCATATGTGGAACACCTTCATCGGAGTTTGGAGCTAAGAGTTATGGCCGAAATACTATCTGCTGTCTCAGGGGTCATCGCATGCTACGGTGACGACCATCGTATGTTACGGTGGCCATATCAGATCGAAGATGGCAGAATTTGGAGTTTGGCCCAAAAGGAAAGTTGTGGGGAATTTTAAGAGCTTTCCATCCATATATAGAACACCTCAATCGGAGTTCGGAGCAAGGAGTTATGGTCATTTTACAGCAGCCTATCTGGGGAGCACCGTATGATACGGTGACTATTGAGTTGATCATACGGTGACTACAGTTTCTGGGCACATTTGGTCCAACGGCTAGTTTATGGATGGAGGCCTATAAATAGCCGGTTCCTTGGCCCTTTGGAGTGCCTTTGGCCATTGTTATCAGTGGGGAAACACAGTGGGAGCCAAGAGGATGCAAGAGAAGCACATGGAGAGGCTTTAGAGAGAAATCTTGGTGCTTGAGAGAGAAGAGAAGCACATAGAGAAGATTTGGAGAAGAAAGCTTAGTGCTTGAGAGGGTTGAGAGCATCCATCCACCTCTAGGACTAGTGTGGTCATAGGGAGGCGGTCTTGGTTTGTTACCCTTGGTCTATGGCAAGGCCTAGACCGGTTAGGCGTCGGTGTTGAGGTTGCCAAAGAGAGTGTGGAAGCCGACACAAGTTTGTACACGGTCTTGGAGCTTCCCGTGCGAAAGAAGCATCACTAGTGGAGCGCCCTTTGGCACGCATCAAGTGCGGAGCCTTACCTTCGGAGGAGTACCCGGGAGAAGCCCGGCGGGACGTGCCCGCGACTTCACTCAAGAGCGGTGGATGGTCCCAAGGAGGAGAGCATCGCCGGTGTGCGGCGGGGTGAAGCCCGTGACTTCACTCGAGGAGTGAAGCGTGCTCTTATGGGACATCACCGGCTTAAAGGGTGGAGTGTGCTCTAGAGGGGATCGCCATCGAGCGGAGGGACGGGGTCGAGACTCCGGCGGGAGTGACCCAACGTGGAGTAGGGGAAGGCGCCATCCTTCCGAGACCACGGGAAAAATCGATGAGCAATCTCTTACTCTTACTCTCTACTACTTGCACTTACTATCTTGTTTATCTTATATGCATGTAGTAGACCTTGTGCTTATCATATGATTGCTTGATGATTGTTTCCGTGTGCTAGCTCTATGTTATCTCTAGTGATATGCGCTTTCCTTATGTGTACTTACTTGCTCATAGCTCATACACTTGCTTGATATCATCTAGTGATCTTGTTATGCTTTATGTTGTATCTATCTTGTTGTCATGATCACTAGCTTGAGCTTCCCATGTGTTACTTGTATGCATGCTAGTTTATGTTCTATCTTATCTTATACACTAGCATGCATAGGACTTGCTTGAGCTTCCGTTTGTGTTACCCTTATGCTTGCTAGAATGCTCGAGTGCCTTTACCTTATACACTAGCTTGTGTAGGACTTGTTGAGCTTATCTTGTATCATATGCTAGGTTGTTCTTATATGCTCATGTATGCCTTGCTCCTAGCATGTACAATTCCTAGCACATGGTTATCCTTACTTGATCACTATCACATAGTGCACACGTACTCTCTAGTTATGTATCGTTTACTTGTGCAATTAGAAAGAGTAGCTAGAAGTGCAAAAAGTTTTAGTTCATGGTGTGCCCGATTCACCCCCCCCCCCCCCCCCCCCTCTCGGTCACACGATCCTTACAACTCCATTGTGGTGCATCAGGCAGGGTTTGCAAAACCGATGAAAACCGATCGGTTATCGCGGTAACCGGACTTATTCCGGTTCGGTTTCGTCTGACGTCCGGTTATCAGTAAAAACCGAACCTGTATACTGTAGCATATTCGGTAACCGGCCGGTTTCGTCGGTAACCAGTCCGGTTTTATCAGTTTCGGTTTTTTCGGTTTTTTCGAGATTGCAATCCTTGGCATCAGGAGGGCAATATGCAGAGTAGTCGACATCAGAAGCTCAAAACAAGAACTCTGAAACCAGGTTTCAAGTTGGTTCGCAATATGTTGACTAAGAAATGGGTTGTCATTAGGAAGGACAAGCAGTTGATTGCCTTGACTAGATTTTTGAAGGCTTTGAGGTTGCCTCCCTAGTTGTGGTTCGCTTCCAGCAGATTTTATGATCAAATTGGCCGTGTCGTGGCTCGTTGTTTGCTTTTGTTGCTTCGTCGTTAGGTTTCGCTTGACTTGATGATCCAATCTAGCAGTTGTTGTTTGTTTCAGTTTGTTTTTTCTCGAGCGTGGTGATGACCATGGCTCGGGCCTAGCACTTTTGCTGGGTAGAATATGTAATCTTAGGTTGTAATTCTCCTCCTATCTTAATGAATGGCAGCGCTCCTGCCTTATTTCAAAAAAAAAAAAAACTGGTGTCAATAACCAGAATAGCTGCTTGATATATGAACTGTGAACAAGATTGGTTGAACCTTTTTTTTTTCTCACCGACGAAAGGTTGGTTTAATAATCTGCTAAAGTAGGAATCATCAGTTCGAACCTCTATTCAACCTTTTCTTTTTGGAGTAAAACCTTGATTCAACATGATTAATCTAGAGCAACTGGTCCCAACCAAGCAACCCACAGAGTTTAATTAATATAACCACAACATCCTCGCTAGTTTATCGTCATTAAGCATACAACATTACTACCTCCATTTCAAATTACTTGACGTTTTTGACTTCTTGACATCACGTTTGACCGCTCGTCTTATTCAAAAATTTTGTACAAATATAAAAACAAATGAATCATGCTTAAAGTATCTCTAATGATAAAACATACCATAACAAAATAAATGATATTTGCACAAATTTTTTAAATAAGACGAGTGGTCAAACGTGATTTACAAAAGTCAAAAACGTCAAGTAATTTGAAATGGAGGGAGTACTATAAATTTTGTGCTTACGCACACTGTGCCCAGCATCTTGGTCTTCTAAACCACATCCACTATAGAAAAATTGTTCTTTTGCAGGTTATTTTTAGATTGATTCTGCCACGCACTAGTTATCCGCAGCATGGAGCACGAGCATTCTTTTATATGAAAACATGCATGTCAGCATATCTGCTAAAATATTTTGCAGCATTCAACAAATATGAAATGAAACACTTGAAACATAACACCTGTAGCATCATCTGATGCATGCAGTTTGGGATGATAACATTTCATATTACTCTCCATTTTGACCAGCCATACAGAAATAATACCTCGAGGTCCTCGACAAGCATATATTTTCTTATCTGTTCGGTTAAATATTCAAACTTAAAAGTCTTTATTTGCTTAGAGGCCAACATTATTATTACATCATTTGAGCATCACACACTAGTCCAGATTTGCCTCCCATCGTCCATGAAACTTTAATTCATCTAGCCGTAGTCCACCAACAAACTATTTGACCTAATAATTGCTCTGCATCTGTTAACCACTACCGCGCACTGAAGGTTCGGGATACCGAAAATGTTCACGGAATTGACACTTGCTCGAAACACGGCACTTCCAGAGCTCTGGAGCCGGATAGCAACTGCTGCGGTCAAAACGACTGTGACACTACGGCCTCCACTTCGGCATTAATCGACTGATGGGTGCGTCGAGCAACCTTGATTTGGACCTTTTCTCGTCAACGTGTTGATGAGCACCTACTGCTACTATGGATCAGTCATCCATCTCCATCTTCCAAGCACCAAGCGGACTTTGTGGTAAATTTTTACTCGCAAAATGTGTGGATCGTTTCGTGGTGAAGGAGCCTTGATCCCGACAGAATGATGAGATGAGATGAGACGGTTGCCATTGTTTTCATTTGGTTCTTTGGGTCACGTCTCACCAGAAAGATGTCCCCTTTTCCTAACTAGTTCTTGATCATCTTCTGCACTTTTCAACAATATTAGCTTGAATAAGCATTGGGCAGCTAAACAATAGGTTCCTGCCTGAACGTACTGAACATTGCATGGAAGATAGCAAAATTACCGCAGACAAGTAGTTATTATTGCTTCTGAAAATGATTTTCCCAAATTTCTACAGACTATACCAAACGCTGCGGTCCGATTAACTAGTTCAACTAGCTAGGATACGTTGTTGATCAATGTTCAAAGGTCATACGGTTGCCAAACGAAAAAAAAAAAGAAAATCATCTTCATACGGCAGAAGTTTAGGGGGTGTTCGGCGCACGGGGTCTAAACTTTAGAGGGTTTTTCTAACGAATATTGTGATTACAAATAAAGTTTAATTACAAAACTAATTTCAGGACTGCGCTCGAAATCGCGAGACGAATCTAATGAGGGTAATTAAGACGTGATTAGGCGATGGTTACTGTAGCATCACTGTAGCAAAACATAGATTAATTAGGCTCATTAGATTCGTCTCGTGATTTAGAGGGGGGGTCGTGACATAGGTTTTGTCATTAAATTAATAAAAATATGTTTAAATGGTAAGATTCTTTTTGATGTAACTGGTGTTAAAGTTTAGAGAGGGTGCGCCGAACGCCCCCTTAATTGCTCACTTCACCGCAAAAAAAAAAAAGTTTAATTGCTCAGTGGATTCCATTTTCCAAGTCTTAGGAACATGGACAGAACGTACGTTGTCACCTTTACAACATCGTTGCATCCACCACCGCTAACGCTACTAATTTACATCGTTCGTTGCGTACCGCACCCGCACCCGCACCCGAACCAAAGAATCCCACAACAGGTGACCCAAAAAAAAAAAAAACTGTGATCTAGCTATGAAGTATGAACAGAAGCTAAGCTAGCTAGGCAACAACACGGCAGTTACCGTGCGGCCCCGGCGAGATGTCACGAGTCATGACTCGACGGCCTCCGGGATGCTCTGCAGCGCGGGCTTCCAGTGCGCCGCCCGGCAGTGCTGGAGGCTGTGGTAGACCGTGCCGGCGTTCATGACGTCCGCCAGGAGCTCCGTCGCCGCCCGCCGGCTCTTGGGAGCGCCGGCCCTCTTCTCCATCAGCTCCTGCAGCTGCCTCCGGGTGATCCTGATCGTCACCTCCGCCATGTGCTCCGACGTCCTCTCGCTGGTGGCGGCGCCGGCTGGTGCTCCCCGCGCCTCGGCCGTCGACGTCGGCAGCTCCCACTCGCCGTCGTCCGCCCACGACGTCACGGCGTGCTGCGTCACGGCGCAGTTGCCCATGTACTATTTCCTCCTCCTCCTTTGCTGCTGCTGCTGGTGGTGGTGGTGGTGTTGTTGCCGCCGCCGCGGCGCTCGTGCTGCTGCTGGTTCTTGCGCTTTTTTGTGTTCTCGGAATGATGGATCAAGTGGTCTTCGTGTGACGGCCGGGCCGGAGGGGAGGCAGTTTTATAGGTTGAGGCCGGGCTCCGACGTGGCGACCGCATCCTGCGTGGACGCCGCGGTGGATGGTGACCAGTGGTTGGGCGCCGTGGGATCCACCCGGTCTGAACGCGGTCGCGCGGGGGATCTCGGCCTGGCGCTTGCGGTGGGAACGCGGCTTTTCGCAGGGATTCCTCTGCGGGTCACGGGAGCGGCACGTGCCACCGCTCGTGACATGGCGCCATCGCGCCGGCTGATCGTTGCTTAGCCGCGGCGCCCTCGTTCTGTGGCTGCGACAGCGCATGCCGTAGCCGCGTACGTCCTGGACCGGCTGCTGCTGCGGTGCTGCCTGTTTCCGTGACGGCGGCCGCGCGCCCCGTACGTTGTTGGTGCCGCGCCGCAAAACTGCTGCATTCTCGCACTGCCGGTGCGTGCCGACTTGATGTCGCTGTGTTGGTTCGTCGTTGTTAACAGTGCCGCCGTGCAAGTTCTGAAACACATTCCATATCGTTGGCTTAGACGCGAAGGTCGTGTGATTTAAAAGCTGCATCATGTCGATGTGCAACAACACATCTTCACATGATCACGACAACTCGAGCATAGCTTGTGCGCCATCAGTGTTAGGTTATGAGATGGCAGTTGGCCGTTCCAGAGAGGGCGTTCGTATTACACTAGTATTACGCACCACCTATAGACGCCTATATTGTACTCGTAGCAACCGGAAGCTCGAAACCGACGTGCGAGCAAACGGCAGCGGGGCAGTCTGCGACCTACCGTTTCTATGATCACAGCAGGTGCGTAGGAAAAACTATCAGGTCGTGCTGGCTCGATCGCCTGTATATATGTTAGCTTAAGTAACACGAGCACGTCAACGCGCTAGGAACCGCCTGCAGGTGAGCTCTGGTACTCGATCGGTGAGACGTACGTCTCGGTGATCCTGTGTGACCTGGCAAATCCTCAGTCCCAGCACACTGATTACCGGGTAGCTTACGTCAGTAAATCGTTGACTAGGATGATGGCGACAAGGAAACTAGGGGCGAACAAACTTCAGATCGATCAAAAGTCACGTGATACAGCTCGATCCAGCTTCTTCAGAATATTATCTCATACGATTTGCAATCTACTAGGGGGAAAAAAAAACAGGAAACACAACTTAAGCCTTACGACCATGCCCTCTCCTTGCCTCGTGATGACTGACGAGGAGTAGTAGAGAACGTTTCCTGGTAGTGGCGAGCAAATGGCAACATGCGTAACAGCTGACTATTCTCCAGTTCTGCGATGCCGCATTCGACGGCGAAAGGAGCCGTTAGGAAGCTAAGCATAGCACCAATTGCAACAAGGAAGCAGAGCATGGCGCGCATTTCGTACGTGCTTCAGAGCTTTTCATCTTCGTTTTAGTAGGACTTTGTGCTTCGGAGGTATAGTTCCGTTACCCTCTTCTTGCATGTTTAGCAGCCTGCTTATAGATCCCAGGTAACTGTCCGGCGCTTCATGTAGTACAGGAGATCTGATCCAAGAGTCTGAAAACTGGCAGTCTCTGAAGGACGAAGCCAGCAGTACAGTAGAATGTCATCTGAAAAAGTAAACTGAACGCAGTGCATGAACGGAATCGCTTATACTACTAGTGAATATGAACGGAATATCTCACTCCAGCAAACCGATTACGTCCTGCTTCTGCATGTGGTTAGGCGCGTTGTAGCGTGTCGTGTCCTCGTTAACTCAGCCAAATCTGGTTGCTAAACCAGGTGCCGGACCTGTCGGTGAGCAGACTGACTTCCAGAATCCTGCGTGCGGCTTCTGTCCTCGTGTGAACCCTGATCGCGGTAGCAGTGCCGCTCCGCCTTGACTTCTGTTCGAGTAGTTTACCTGTGAACGACACCTCTCGCCCTAGCATGCTTGCAAACCGACACTACGGGGTTGTTCGTTTCTTTGGCAAAAACTTTAGTCCTGTCATATCAAAGAGAATTTTACTATTTAAAAATATTAAATAAAGTCTAATTACAAAACTAATTGCAGAACCTCTAGGCTAATTCGCGAGACGAATCTAATGAGGATAATTAAGCCGTGATTAGAATACGGTTATTGTAGTATCACTGTAGCAAAACATAGATTAATTAGGCACATTAGATTCGTCTCATAACTTAGCACCCATCTGTCAAAAAAGTTTTGTAATTAGACTTTATTTAATACTCCTAAATAACAAGATTATTTTTGATGTGACAGGGCTAAAATTTTTGCCGCCGGAAACGAACAGCCCCTACACATCGTGATCGTGCATGAAACGGCGTGTCACCTTTCTGTGTCTCAGGAACATCATGTTCATGTGTTTCTCTTCTGAAGACGCGAGCTCTAGGACGAACACGCAAGCCAGCGGCAGATGCTCGGCACTCAGGATCATGAAAGCAATTTTCACTTTACATGCCCCTCCCCAGAAAAAAAAATGCACTGCTTTGGATAGAGTAAAGCATCGAGAAGGAACAAAAAAAACTCTGACGTTTTGAACCTCATCTTTCACCGAAAGATCGCAGTTAGAAAAGGCACAGGATGGACAATAGATAGCAGTAGAGAACAAATTGGTTTGGTCGACTCGGTCTCAACCTAATTTGCCTTCTAATGCAGAGCACTGACTCAACGAAATTCTCCAAATTTGTGTGGTGCACCAAGATGGTTTAAACAAGAAACGATGGCACTAAGTTTGTGTCGCGTATGACAAACGGTGCTGAAATGGTTCACCAGAATGGGTAAACAAAACAGAAATGATTGCACCAAAACGGTGCTGAAACTTTGTTAAATGTTTACCGTGAATTAATTGTGACCCGTGCAATGGTGGAGTCCAGATCATTCCCGGCATCACTCTTGCAACTGCCGTGCGTAAATAAAGCTAAACGTTACCTTCAGATGCGCAAATAGTCACGTCGGAATTCTTCACGTTACAAGAGCCTCGTTTTGATCGGCATTTAGTGATCAGACATTCAAATAGTTTTTTCTTTGAATAAAGACATTTTGACTGGGAAAGGATTACACATTTTAGATTAGGTGGCAAAATGGTGCAACCGCGCTCTTCTTTAATCCTAGTAAGTAAGACCAGCTAAAAGAGAATGAACACATTCTTTTGCAGTACTACAATAAGCAACTGTTAGCTGAATAGTTTGGTGAAGCCCGTGTTTGTTGCTATTGTCTCATTTGGAACGCTAAAATGTATATTTGTAGATGAAATTGGGCATGATTCGGCAGCCCTAACACGGTAATGTCAAAAATATTTTGTTTTGCTCCTAATGGCAGCCTCAACTTTTTGTTTCCTAATTTTTTTTTTGGGTCACTGGCAATGATCCAAGCTGCATGTCATGCCAGAGAAGAAATTCCTACCTTAGGAACAAATTCCGAGTTTATATTACAGAACTCATTTAATTTATGTGTGCTAAATAATGTCAGATGTATAACTCTCCATCTCTATGTCTAACCGTTTCTTCCACTACAGAGACTTCAAATCTGTAGTCTCGATGTACAACTTGCAACGTTTGCGAGAAAACGATACAACTCGCGGGTAAAGATCTACTCTTTTTTTCTTTTTCTTTTTTAGAATGGGTAAAGATCTACTCGCAAAGGGAAAAGGAATGGGCTGTGAACGAGGTTGCAAATAGCGGGCTATAGAATTTAACGGAGTGCTCTCAAAAAAGCTATAGGAGCTATAGCGGTTTGCAAAATAAAGCAAACCTTTTGGCCAAAACATTAGTAAATTCGTCAATTTGAACCCATGTTTCTAAAGTGCATGCCATTTGTCTAAGCATACTATTGTCCTATCATGTATTTGTCATCTTTTTAAGTGGTGAAACAGTCCACGTAATCAAGAAAGCAAGCATCATTTGAATTATAAACGAACAAATTAATCACCTTGCTTGACTTACTATTTATGAATCATAAATCTTAAGTGCATAAGTTCAAAACCTAGTTATAGCGGAGCTAGCGGATAAAATTAACGGAGCTATTCAATCGTAAAGCGCAGTTAGCGGCATTAGCGACAATATTTGCAATATCGTTCGGCATCTGTCTCAAAAAACTATAGCGAAGCTATAGCAAAGCTATAGCGGAGCTATAGCGGGCTATTTGCAACCATGGCTGTGAAACTTTATGGGCTAAATACATGCTACAGTATATTAAACGTTACCTTCAGATGTTTTTTCTTTCAAGAATCCCAGGGCACCCGTCCACCTAGCTCTCAGTTCCTGTATTCCACGACCACGCTCTTAACGTTCATCATGTTTCCGTTTGAAGGACACCAAATCTGTATTCCCTTGGCATTTCGGTAGCGCTTGCAAGTTGAGGTCAGACTGTGATAGTCAAAAACATCTTCAGAGAGGACGAGAGGTTCTTCAGATCATAAGGCGCACGTGTGGATGGAGGCCTGCGAGCTAACATTGAATCAGGTCCCCTCAAGAAAATTCCCATTGATCCCTGCATTTTCTCTCTAAAAAAAAGAATTATGATTGTAGCAGATTGTTTCAACTTTCAATACTCCTATATCCAGACCATCTAACAGGAGCGTGACGACGCAGTCGTCAGTTCCATTCCACATGGACCCAGAGTTTCTCGTCAGGCGGGACGTGCTGCATGGATAACCTAACCGCAATCTTGGTCGCGGGAGAAAAATCTGATATGGCGAGCCATAAGAGAATTTCTAAACAAAGCCAACACTCTTGAACACTTGGCATGTGATTAATTAACATCAACTGGCAGAAAAAGTCGTCACAAAGGAATACCGATTCCTCTTTGTTTATGTGAAAAACGTGGGGCGAGAGGAATCTCCGTTGCCTTGCCTGGTCAGGATACTCCGATTGATCAAAAGGTAATCCCATACCTTCATACGTATGCTCTCTATTTGACTTTGGTGGCACTGGTTGAAATAGTAGTTTCGTGATCCTGATTTGCTTCTTTTTTAAAAGATGAGCAGGATTGCTGCTCTTTCATTCAAGTAAGGAGTAGAGGCATCAATTGCTGAATAAAGCAATGCGGATTACGGAGGTTGTACGCTTCACCAAAACTAAAATGGTTCGTTTATTTCGTGTTCGGATCCAAACCGCTACAGTGTAGGTCGCTACTGCTACGCTATTTTAGAACCTTGATATACAGTCACTAACACAGTACTACCATGCATGTACAAAATTGTTGAAATACTAGCCCTGACAATCTGTTGAATGTTTGTTCTGAATATGTGAAGTTTTTTTTATTGTTGTTGTGTTACTTGTAATTCCATTATGTTTAAATAATTTAAATGTATTTTAAATACACTATTTCAACAAATTATCTAATTTTTAAAAATATTACCGTGCTTTATTGAAATAGTTACATTTTTTATCAAAATTGTTGGAATGAATTTTTTAAGGTGTCACCGATTATCAAATTAGATTCAATCAAAATATTTTAGTTGATTATAAAATTTGATTCAACCAAAGTATTTAATAAAACTATTGAGATCAAATTCTTAAATTGTTGACTCTTTACTACAAAAATGTTGATATCATGTAGTAGTAATTGTTGAGACAAATCAAATGTCTGGAAATTGGTTGAGACAACATTCATCAAGTACAAATATTTGTGAGCATAGCATGTTAAAATTGTTGTTGAAGACTATTCGTATTCGTATTCTTGTAACATAATATTGGTAATCTGTTCAGATAATATTAAAAAATTATTGATGCATCTCGGTATGTACATTCTTTTGACAAACAATGTCAGGGAAACGTTTATGCAGAATTCAAATGCATTCCCTCGCAAAAAGAAAAGAGTTCGAATGCATTCACTTTGCAAAATAAAAAGAGTTTTAATGCATTCGTCATAAATAAGGTAGGAAACAAATTGAAAGAAAAAGAAAGGAAAAGAAACCTAACTGCGTACAGCTAGATGGGCCTTCAATGAGCTGCAATAGGAGACTTGATCGAGAGTTTTGGCCCGATAGCACATGTGCACATAGGCCTTCAATGAAAAAAATCTGACGGAACATTTCGACCAGCGGAAAGAATTGTACCGTGTGAGAGAGCCTGAGACACAGAGTGAGCGATTCAATGGGCTACAGTTTCGGACGCTTTTCCATTTCTGAAATCGATCGCTTTCTGCACTTGCCAATATGGATGTTGCATTGATGATTACTGCTCGCTTTTTGAAAATGCGATGAGCCGTGCATCGATGTCCTGTGCTTCTTGGCTTCTGCTGCAAGCTGAATCAGAGAGAAGGATGTGCCTGAACGAGCGAGGCCATGTTAAAGTACCGCACGTACAACCTTTCGTTTTTTTAATCGATCAAACTACTAGTAGTGCTTCTTTGGAACGTAGGAATTTCATAAGAATCACATAGGAATTTCACAGAAAACAGTTCAATTTCACATGAAAAACGGAGGAAAGAAAATTTTTTCCTCCAATCCAAACGAGCCCGTAGTAAGGTCACGGCACACTGGTTCCAACTTTCTAAACAATATGAAAACCTGGCCGTATTTGCGATGCTATAATCCAGTAGTAGAAAATTCGGCTCATGAGTCCAACAAGACTCAGAGAAGAAAACCTGCATCAAACAACACAATGAATCTTCGTTTAACTTCACCCATTGCCCTTTGATCTGCAAAGAGAAAAAAAGAATCAAACTTGTCAAAAAAAAGGCGGTTCAAGCTCAGAGCCGGGCCCAAGACCCAATCCAAGGAAAAGCGTGAAAAGCAGGTAGAGAATGGAAGACTCGATCCCCGTTCCATGTCGTGAAGCGTCCTCGGGTGCTCGTCATGAGGAGCAGCAGTGTCACGCCACCAGCTGCCAGCGTCAGATCTCACTCTTCCCACTCCCTCGACCCCACCCCACCCCACGCCCGCGCTTCCATATTCATGACGACTGCCACTGCCCCCCGCCACCACCTCGGCTACCCATCCACTCGCCGGGCCGGCCGCGTCCATTCATGGCGCGCCCCGCCGGCCACCGCCCCCGCCACCAACCGCCTCCGTCCAGCCCCGAGCAGCGTGCGCCCACTCCCCCGCGCCCCGGGTCCGCCGCCTCCCGCCGCCGCGGCCGCCGGGTCCGCGTCCAGAGCCCCTCCCTCGCCGCCACCCGCCGCGGAGCGCCCCACATCCACCGCCGCCTCCCCCTCCGGAGACCCCGCCGGTCCCGTGGCCCCTAGACGCTAGCGATGCGGGCGCGCACCCCTCCTTCCGTGCGGGCGCGGGCTCGTCGGTGAGGAAGATCGCCGCGGCGCTGTGGCGAATGCAGCTGCCCCAGGCGCCTCCGCCGGTGCCCGGGAGGTCACGTCGGACGGCCGAGGTAAGCCTGCCTCGAGATCTTTGTCAATCCGCGTGCTCCCCTGTCGACGTTGTTGCGTTTCTAGGGTTCTACATTGCCAAGCCTTGCCGGAGTGAGTGGCTGCTGTCGGTCATGACGCTTTTGGCATCTAGCACATTCAGTTTTGGTGAAATGTCGGTGTCGAATTGCTGCGAATCGAGCGTATCGGGTGGAATCATGCTGCTGCTCCTGTCGAAGTGTCGAGGCTGCATACATTTCGCGCCTCTTCTGACCATTTCGTTTCTCAAACTCGTGTTGGCGATCTGTTTACGAATTACTGGGAAGTACTATTACTTTCGTTGAACTAGAAATTGTTTTGTTCCAATTGTGTAGAAACCGTAGAGTGCGCGCTTTGCTCGGACTTAGAGCAAAGTGCTACTTTAACAAAGGAGTAATGACAATAATATTTTACTAGTTTGTCTTGTGTTATCTCTAACTTGTTTCAGTCTCTTTGTTTTGGTTCCTTTTTGTCCCTGGTGTTTGGTACATTCATTTGCCATAATTCAGTGTGGTATCTTAATCCGTGATAAATTATTCCTGTGTAGCTATTGTGGTTGAGTGTTCCTTAGATATCCTTTGTCATTCTGTTTGTTTGATCAAGGCAGTTTGCCATGTTTAGTGAAGTTTCATGATGGCCTAGATGATAATAGTTTAGCAGCAGTACTTTAGCATTTTTTTTCTTACTCCCATTGTAGTTTTATTACTTCATTTCACATGCCAGTATCATGAGCAATAGACCTTGTGATTTCTGTGTCTGTTCAGCTTCAGCTAATAATTCATGATGTTGGAAATTGCAGTCCAGCTCAAAGCGTCCACACACACCTGATAATTGTCAGCACTACAAAGCAGTTATCCAGGGCAGGCTAGGGAATAGGACTACAAGCAATGCCCCACATGAGGTATATATTTTTATTTTCATAATAAATATATTCTGAAGGAAAGTTGCTATGTGAGATTTTTGGCAATCCCATTTTGATCTGACTATGTATGTTATTGTGTTTGTACAAATAGATGGAAGCTCATTCTACAGCGCGTCAAATAGAAACAGAGGTGGCAACAAAGTGGAACCATCAATTCAGGAGAACTTCCCAGAGTGCTCAGTATGATTGCTTTGAACATGATGTAGTAAATAGCAGTGGAGAAATCTATCCACTGAAGGAGGAGCTTATGGTGGCTCAAGACCGGATCCATGAACTTGAATCAGAGTGTCGATCTACAAAGAAGCAGCTTGATCGCTTGTTGAAGAATCTCGCTGATGAAAAGGCTTCCTGGAAGAGTAGGGAGCATGATAAGGTCCATCACATCTTAGATGCTGTTAAGGAGGAACTCAAACGGGAGAGGAAACATCGACAAAGTAATCATGCCTCTGCTATGTAAACGTATTTATTAGTCATAATACTCAATCCAGTCGTCTTACCACGCTAATCGATATCATCTGGGTGGGCTATGTGCGCCCGTGTACTTTCTTCTGTTTCATTTTTATTAACATGCTCTATCTCGTGGTGACGAAAGGAGTGATGAAGAAAACGGACGTTGATACATCCTGACACTGACACTCAAAAGACCCCATAGGTTAATGTAATGTCTTCTTTTTTTTGCGAGGGAGTTAATGTAATGTCAACGTGCTGTCACCCTTTCCGTATAATTTGTGTGGTTCACGGAAGAAAGTGGTGTTTAAGACTTGTGAAAAGAATCTAGAAGCCACGGTGAAGATTTTTTAACACGAGTACTCCCTTTTTCGAGCTGAGAAAGGTACATCACAGTACAGTTGATTACTGCACACTCACACCGAAGCACCCGACACCTGTCAAGCCTTCACCACAGCTGCGAATTCGGAAAGGCGAGCGCCCACCACACCGTCCCAGGAATTGAAAAATGCGCAAGCTCGTCCCCCGGTCTTCTCCGGTGGGCCATCCGCGGACGCAACGCAAGCGTCGTCGCAGGGCATCCGCATCTGTTCACCTCACCACCCCACGCCCAGCCGCGCCGGAGCACCACACACCTGTCTCTCCGCCGCAAAAAGGCGAACGGAAAAAAGGCAGGACGCCAAGGTAAAAAAGCAGCGGCGCCAGCGCCACACTTCGCAGGCAGAGCAGGCAGCGCCAGCGCCCGGCGCCAGGGCCCGTCCAGCTCGGCGCCGCGGCGACAGCGACGTCTGCCAACTCCAAACCGCGCGCGAACGTGTTCAGGGGCGCGCTTTGCCGACGTGACGCGTCGGGGTCGGGTAGGTGTTCGGGCGGTCCGGCCGCTCGCCGCTCTGTTTTCGCTCGCGAGCTCTAGCGCCCGCGGGGCGGCGAGCGGCGACTCCATCGTGAGGTCGGCCTCGCGGTGGTTGCTTCCGCGACAATAGTTCCTCGTGTCGTTACCCCATGCGCAAGCGACGAGTGTGGGGAGCAGGAGCGCCACCTGGTTAACTTCGTTGTCCGTCATCAGACTCAATATCCGTCTAACTAACAGGTGAACCGGTCACCTGTTGATGGCCACATACACTCTGACCAATCCGGGCGGGGTGGAGCAAGGGACAATCTCTACTACCATCTCTCGCATCAACGGTCGCCCGGCGTCGACGGAGACCAAGACGTCGTGTCTCACACTCTCGGTGGTGCTTGAGGGTAGTAACAATGTTACACGGGACTGCACTTGTCGTGTCCATTCCGTAAGCGTCGTGTCGTCTGTTGTTATCCATGATGAGCGGCCGCCGCAATGGCACGCGAGCGAGTGTACGCAGGGTGGACGACACGTTTTCAGCTAATCATCCAAGGCGACAAGATATCGTTGAACGCCGGAACGAGCGAGAGGCGAAGGACGCCGTCAATCAAAAGTACTGACAAGGAGATACTCTCATCACACCTATGAGCATTTGATTGGACGGTGGCCAGTGGGCACCCGTCAACCGGCAGCCAGCCAGCACCACACCACCAAAAGAGAGAGAGAGAGAGGCCCGTGCCGCTCACGCAACACCGCGGAAAGATCAGAGAGGACACGGGAACGAACGGACGTACACATTGATTATTCCCGCCACGCCTCAATCGCGTCGCGCGTCACGTAAGCACACGTACGTACCCGCGACCACACACGGGGATGAGATGAGACGGGCGGGGGATGCTGCTCCCGGTTCTGAAAGGCTGGAGCTGGCAGGCACACGCCGATTCCCCACCCACCCGAGGCGGGCGACCATGCACCTTTCCGGACCTCGCCAACCTCGATCGACGCCCATCCTCTAGGCTCCTCCTTTTGTTTGTTTTCTTTTCCCCCATCGATGGATGGACCAGTCTACTTGCCCTTCTTTTTGGAGCCACCGTGATGGACACGCACGACACTTGTCCTAGGCGCGCCCTCCCACACCCCCCGCGAGAAGCTAAACGAAGCGGCCGTCGCGCGCGCCACGGCGGCGGGGCGGACAACGTTGCCGGACGCCGCCACCAGGCAAGAGCGAGCCTCCCTGCCCCAGGGGGCGATCAGACTCGAAGCGCACTAGCTACTGCCATGGCACACCCCTCGGCCTCCCCCCGGGGAAGAAAATTGTCTTCCTCCTCTCCTCCTGGACCCGTCCCTTTCTCGCACCCAGCCAACCACACGGAGACAGACGCGACGCAGGCGCGCCCCACGTACCCCCCGGCCCCGGCACGCCAAAAAGAGTTGAGTCGAGATGGAGCTCTCCTCTCTCCGCTCCGCCCCCGACCCCTCCCGCGCTGACACCTGCGCCAACGCCAGGCTGCCACTGCGTCCGGCTCGTGCTGCTACTTATGCTAGCAACGTCTGAAAGGCACCACCGATGCCGCTTGCCCAGGACCGGCGCGGTACAGCGACGCATGGCCCGAAATGACGGGAACGCCCACGTAAAGCAAGGGGCTGGCTACATTGCCCGCCCGTTCTCTATATCTTTCTATGGTGCCTGCCGGGGGCGCGTGTAGTTTCTTCTTGGCATGCCTTTCTTCTTCTTCTTAGCTGCCCTCTGCTCCTGCGGACCGACCGCCGAGGGTGAGAGCCAGAAGGGAGCGAGGTGATCGGCAAAGCCTTTAGCTGCGGCACGTCGAAGCTCAAGCACAGTGGATAGACTATAGTGAGCATGGCTGGAGATCCGGAGGCGGCGGCGGAGGGCGGAGGCATACGCTCCGTGCTCACCATGGGATCGCTGGTCTCCGCCTCCGGGAACGAGGTGCTCTTGCCGTTAACTCCGTCTCTTTGCTTCTCCTTGTCAGTTATTTCTCCCTGCTCTCTCTTTTGGCTGTATTCCTGGGTTCTCATTTCGTTGGACCAGCTAACAGCTTTGCTTTGTGTAACGAGGGATATGTGTCCACGAATTCTCTCTCCTTTTTTACTTGTATCTTAAAATCATCAACAACGTTGGTTGATTCGTAGAGTTGGTTCGATTATGTAACACCCCAGGAATTATGTTTTCATAGACAGCAGATCCTTCTCAGCCATACAGCAACTAGCTTCGTTTGAAATTTCAAGTGACCGATCGAGGGAGCTTTAATTTGGATGCACTATATAAAGCCACTCGAAAATTCAGGTGCTTTATCCTAAAGAAGAAAACTTGCACCTTTTTTAACTTTTGAAACAAACCTGACGTCTTTACTAATAATTCAGATGAAAAAACCACAACTGGCTTCCTTCAAATTGTAATACTAAATGGACCGTGGGATGTCAAATTAATTAGTGGCTTATTTTAACAGGAAGTGAATTATAAGTTTCCGTACTTCTCAGTTAGAGCAAGGTTAACCCACTTTTTCTTCATGGACAAGCTGAAAGACCTTCTAAGTAAGGTCTGAAGCCTTAACATCTTAACAAGGCACGAGCTGAAAGGATTGTTGAGCAACTTATTCTCTGCAAGTTGAAGCCGCCTCAAACATGTTGCTTTGGGTTGGCTTTCAGAACGGGGTCTTACTACTTACTCTACTGATTACCGAAAAGAAACTCACCTGGATGAGACAATCAATAAGCAGTTTATCTTGTTAATTAAACAACTTACAATGTGCTATATCTTCTGGTGTAGTTTGTATGTAAAATTGAATCAGAATATATGCGTTTAGGACAGTTCAGTAATTGTACACACGAGAAAGAATCAGAATCATGTTGTGCAGATTGTGCCTGCTATCTTTGTCACGTGTCCGCTGTTTCGTCGTCACGTCTGGTCTTGCAGTCGTTCTTTTATCTCTTCTTTTCATGTATCCTTTTCTTCTCAACGATTCTTTTCATATTCCTATTTTCTGTTGTCCATGAACCATACCATCAGAACGTGAGATACATCTTCTTCGCAGGTGCACTTTGCAGAGATCGAGGGCAAGATCATCGGCCTCTACTTCGCAGCAAACTGGTACCCGAAATGCGAGGCCTTCACGCCGGTGCTGGCCGCGGCCTACCACCATCTCAAGGAGCGCGGGGCCGGCTTCGAGGTCGTCCTGGTGTCGTGCGACGAGGACCGGCCGTCCTTCGAGAGGTTCCACCGCACAATGCCGTGGCCGGCCGTGCCGTTCGGCGACCTCCAGTGCAAGAAGCGCCTCAGCGAGACGTTCCAGGTCGAAGGCATCCCGCGGCTGGTGGTGCTCGCGCCGGACGGCGAGGTCATACACGCGGACGCCGCCGACCTCGTGCACCGCTACGGCGAGAGGGCGTTCCCGTTCACGGCGGCGAGGGTGGCGGATCTGGAGGCCGATGACGAGCGCAAGTACGCGTCCCAGACGTTGGAGAAGCTCTTCTCCATCGACGGGAGAGGCTACTTGAACGGTGGCAAGGAGCAGGTAAGTGAACGCGTACGTGTTCTAGAACTGATCAAGCTGCAGCGTGTCGCGAGCCATCATATATGCATGCATGCGTGCCATTGTTCCATATATATGTGACACGTACGCCGACCATCCAGCTGTTGGCCTCACCGTGGCTAAGGGCTGCGCGCAGGTTCCCATCTCGAGCCTCGTGGGGAAGACGGTGGGCCTCTACTTCTCGGCGCACCGGTGCGCGCCGTGCATCAAGTTCACGGCGAAGCTGGCGGCCATATACAGCAACCTCAAGGGCAAGGCGCAGGACTTCGAGATCGTGTACATCCCCATGGACAAGGAGGAGGACGGCTACCTGCAGTCCTGCAGCGACATGCCGTGGCTGGCGCTGCCGTACGACGGCGCGCCGTCGCGCGAGCTGGCCAGGTACTTCAACGTGCAGGAGATCCCGACGCTGGTGGTGGTCGGGCCCGACGGCAAGACGGTGACGAGGGACGGCCGGAACCTGGTGAACCTCTACTTCGACATGGCGTTCCCCTTCACCGAGGAGCAGATCAGGCTGCTGCAGGAGATGGAGGACGAGGACGCCAAGGGGTACCCGCAGTCGCTGCGACACCGCGGACACCGCCACGAGCTCAGCATCGTGTCGGAGAAGTCCGGGGGAGGGCCCTACATCTGCTGCGAGTGCGACGAGCAGGGGCTCGGATGGGCGTACCAGTGCATCGCCTGCGGCTACGAGATCCACCTGAGGTGCGGCCGGAATGCGGAGGGCGGCAGCACCGGAACCGGTTAGCACCTTCGCTAACAGGACAGGGTATCTCTCTATAGGCTTAGCCGTTTTGGACATTATATGTGTTTTGTTCTCAACAAATTTCAGCTTTGCTCGTGTCAAGTCTGATACTAAATCAAATGAGAAATGGCCGTCGTTGTAAGGCTTAGATATGGCTGAATGCAGAAGAATTGCAGCTGCAGCCATGTATGCTTTTTATTTTTTATTATTTTGGGGGTCAAGGAGTATATTACTTAGGGTGGGAATCTCAATTATCTGATATGCACTCTTGTACCTGGGGAGGAGCGTCTTTGAGCCACTCTTCCAACTCTAGTACTTGAAGCTTGTTTCGCGCACACGTGCGCAGCCTTGAGCCCTTAATTTGAAGCACGGTTGATCGAGCTATGCAATGCCATATTGTACAATCAATTGGCACACCTTAACCTCGCAAATCAAATATGTTATCTATGATCATGACCACCCGTGCCGAATTATCTCTTCAGTTTTCTAGTAACTCATCCAGCTGATGCACAATGCGAACAATAGATGCCAAGCGAGAAAATAGACAGACTCCAGGCCCCGACATATGACCTGGACTGGACTCTGGACCCAGCTCAGAAAGCACAAGATCATGAACGAACTCAAACAGCAATTACTCTTTTTATTAAGTAGCGTCAGGCATCCCTGACAAACAACCCTTCCATGCTGGTAGCGATTACAAACCATTTTAAAAGAACAACTTGCATCAAATATCTTCCAATAGAAGAGAAAAGTTCAGATGACGATAGCAACTACAGTAACTATAATAACTTCCAAGCTTCAAAGTTGATATCATGTGACTGCACACTCTTGATGTGTTGCCTCCTAGAATCCGTGGATCTTGATGCTCTCTTTCTTCGCAATTCCAGCCTAGCCAAAACAGAAGACCATCAGATAACGAAATATAATTACAAATGCAATTGTGTATTCATTTGTATCCATGGGATTCACCTGGACTAGGAAAGTAGCGACATTTTTGCGCTGATCACCCTGAAGTTGAATGACCTGTACGTACAGCAGATCATATGTCAGAATATACACACTCACATGACCACTTAAAACGAAATAAAGCAGGTACTATTCGGCATTAGTTTGTACCTGGCCTAGCTCTGGATCCTGGACTACAGTACCATTGCAGCAGAATTCCTTTTTGAGATCCTTGAGAATCTTGTTATAGCTGTACTCTTTCTTTAAGCCCTGAACGGTAGTCAAACTCTTCCTTCCGTTGCGCTGCTGTATACGCACATGGACATAATCCTTTGTTCCAGCACCAGCGCCGGAATCCTCAGCATTTGCCTCAGCAAACGGATCTACATAGAAGACAGAAAATTGAATTATCAACTTCTGGGACTCTGCCATAGACCAAGTCCTTTAACGAACTTAACCAAAGTTCTTTAAGCCCAATAAACTGGGTACACACATACTATCATTAATAGAGATGAATTCAAAATACATACTCCTTGAGCCAATCAAATAGTCCTAACGTCAGGTAACATGGACCAGAGTAAATAATATCATAGCTTATAAATACATAGAGAAATGACATAAGAGACAAATATGTCATTCAGAGTACATAATATCATAGCATATACTAGTAAACAACTGGATGTAATGTCATAACAGAGGCAATCTTTAGGTTATGGAGGGTTAGAACGATTAAAGAAAGAAATCGAACAGGGTCTATTCTCTGTAGCACTTATTTACTATAATGAAAATGCTACAACAGTTTGGAACATATACACATGTGAAGAGGAAATTTATACCAAAAGCAGATGGAAGTTGAACGTCGAGATCAGACATGAAACTTGGCTGTTGAGTTTGATCAGTCCCCTTATATCGAAGGTTTTACTGGTTGTTCTGGATGTATGAACTGCAAAAATTATACCAATCAGATCACTAAATATCCATAGATGATTGATGCATTTAAAATATTACAACAACTGAAGTCATGGTATAGACACGGTGTTTCAGAACATTAGAACCACGAAGTCATGGTAGTGTTTCTACGGTACTAGCAGTATCATACACGAGTACAAGACAGCAAATTTGACATGATACTTGATAGCACCAATAATATGGAGGGCAACACTATCTCAAGAACTCAGAAGCTATGAAGAAGCGGAACAAACAGTGAACCCACGTAACTCTTCACATCGCTAACTGATGGTTGTGCCTAAAAACTATGGTTGAGATGTAGAGCAATGGCAACCAAAAAAGACACTAGTTCACAAATCAAATTATATTGCAGGAGGAGATTCCAAAAGGAGCAAAACACAAATGAATTCTACCCCAGGTGTGGTCTAAGCGTGCAACACAGCTTAATCAACCTAAACCAGACATTCCATACAACATAATTAACCAGAAGCATGAGAAGATCCACACAAATATGCATCCATATTATAGCAATATACGTCTCAACTCTAGAAAGAAGGCTAACTTCCTGAAATCGGAGCAACGAGCAAAAATACCCATTAAACTCACCTCGACATGCTACCATTATTCATGTGCAGTCAGACCACGGATTCCTAATAACATCCAACAGAATGAGGTCCCAACGTTGATTATTGTACGCATCAGAATGTAGCAAAGCAAAATCATACACATCTCAGGGTCTCGTGATACCTAAAAGGCGCGTTCCCCAAACGTGATCAGGCAAAAAATCAGATCGAATCGCAAACCCTAGTCGACAAAATTCCCCAAAAATTCCACCACCGACGAGGCGAGAAGTCAAATCAAGCAGGAGTCAAACCATCTAACCCTATCACCATCCGATCGCGACCAAAATTCCCCGCTTAACGCCCAAATTTCTCCGAGCAACCACTAGATCCGCTCGGTTCGGAGCGAGGGAATGATCACACAATCCAAGAGCGAATCAATCAAGAGGGGGAGCTCATCACTGAAGGATCCACAAATCTAAGCACAGGAGCACGGAACAAACGAGGACGAAGAGGCAGGGGGCAGGAAGTCACCTCGGTGGGTGGCGCCGTACGGCGAACGGCGAGGCGAGCGGAAGGGAAAGGCGATGCGATGGGACGACCTCGGGTGCGCTCTCCGTTTCTGGGTCCTTGCATTTCAGCTCCGCCGCATATAAAGGAGGGCGAACAGCCAATGGAAAGTGGATTCGGGCCATTCGGGCCATTTGGCCATTCGAGCCCGCCTGTGGGCCTTCAGCTAATTCAGTTTCTCTAAATTAGCTGGGCCATTCGGCCCGTTATGGGATGAATTAGACGAAGGTGTGTGTCCCCAGAAACTGGGAATGTTTCTGGGCTAGGTCCACCTCTTCAACAACTCAAAAAAAAAAAAAAGGTCCACCTCTTCAAAGGCATGGACAATGTTTAATGGAAAAAGTCTATTATGCCTCCTTCAACTATACTAGTACAAATGCACGTGCGCCACGCACGTGTCCAACCAAATGGCGTCACTTGCCAGGATTTTATTATCAAAAACACACTTCTTTGTATAAAAGAATGCTTGTGGCCGGCAGACAGAGAAACAAGAAGTCAGCCTCTAAAATCAACTGAATCCATTACTGTAGCGCATATGAAAAATTGAGGTACAGGCAAACATGCATGGTTCGGCAAAAAAATTGAAACAGGTTCTCGAACCACATCTGAACCATTAAGCGCATAACTATCTTACAGGGCAACCTGCTCGGAATTGACTACCCAGGGAAAACAACTCTGAATATGAACGAGTAGTGCTGAATATGAATCAACCATAGTGCTGAATATGAATCAATCACGCCCATCGTGCTAAAACGCGATCACTACTTGAATGAACTTTCAAATAACATCGAAACCCTATTATAAACACTCGTGAAACCTGGAGCACAGTCGCAAGAGAGGAAGACTGGAAGAGCACAGAGAGACCAGCTGCAGGCAGGGAGAGTCGTCGTGGTCGCACTGCAGGACGATTCCACTGAAGATGCTGACCATCATCCTGCCATTCAGTGCACCTGAAACATCCTGCAATAAAAACGAGGCATCCCATTTATTTGGCCTTGGGTATTAAATAAACAAAAAATTCTGGTACAACGTAAGAATCTATCAATGATCTAGTATATTAAACAGAACAGGCATAATCAAATACTAAAATAGACAATGAAGATAAAGATAGAAGACACTGAACACACTGTTGCTGGACAAATGTTCATCGCAGCCCCTATTTTCTCTTCTCCTGAAACACATCACAATTCATACTCGTCACAGGAAATGTAGAGTCAATGGTTCTGTTAATTTTAAACAATAAAATAAAAATGCGGGATGCTTTTCTTTTCAGAGAATGCGATCAACAAGTCACTCTAATAGAGAATCCATGAACAATACACTGTTATAGCTCAGGTAAAATGTGGCATGCCTGAAAACGCGTCAATGATTTAATCTACCAACCTCATGTTTCTAGTGTTTCATGACGAAGCTCAGTCCTAAAAAAATCATAGTATAAATTCAGCAGGGGCCAAATCAAAAGAGCTAAACATGCCACGTCATCAACATTGAGATTTGGTGCCCCAGCTGTCAAAAATATTATGCTAACATGATCAAAATATACTATACTGTTCTCAGACGCACTTACCTCTCACAATTGTTGGCAAGGGAAATTTTTTCTAAATGTCTCTTTTCTTTTCTCAAGTCTTTATGCTTCCAGTTGTCAGAGCATAATCCATCTGAAAACACGGCATTTATCCATATAGAGACAAGTTACACACTACATAATGGACTGCAAAAACACTCAAGAACCTATAAAACATGTATTATGTATGTTAATTTGTATGTTAAGCAGGCACCATATATCATCATGTATGGTGCTGCTTATTACAACTGTACTGAAAATGGGTTCCATTACTCAAAAATAGTGGCTAGCGCTATTAGGAAAGCATTTCCTGTGTTGAAGGTGATATACACTTGCAACTCACTAAGAACTAAACTGATTGTGAGGAATAATACATTAAGCTTCTAAATGCACCTGGGATAGAAGATTCAAATATTAATCTTTAAGATTTTCAAGTAATCTACATCAGGATAAGAAGAAACTCAGGTTGGAGGCTATTATATACACATACCCACCTCATGATATTGCCCGAAACAAAATGCGCATGATAAATTATCAGTGAATCTAGAATGTACAAGGTGGTCACCATGATGGCATGAAAGATGCTTTGGGGTGAATCTATACAACCGTGTCAGCAACTCCCTGTTCTTCTCCGTTCATTTGACAGAGTGCTTCTCTTCACATCTGCAGCGAGCCACTCCCACAACTCGAAATGCAAGCACAGGGTTTTTGGTTATGGGAGCCAGGAGGCCAGGCAAGGGAAAGACGAAGGGGCTCTTTCACTGACCGCTGTGGCACGAGATCTTGAGGAAGAAGATGCCAGCAATGCCAACAGGGTTGTCTTTGCAGCACGACCCCAATGCTAGCTCTCCTGAAGGCTGCAGCGCCATCACCCAGCAAGAATACCCCCAAACAAGATCCAAAAAGACCTAAATCAAATCAATCTTGGGTCTTGGATTGACCCTTCCGCAACACGCACAAGATCCTTATAATTTTAGAGTCAGGCAGAGGAGCAACGCACCATCTACAGACGACGATCCAGTTGTACACGCCGTGGTAGGGCTGTTGCTTCCGCCCGAGTCGTCGCCGTCGTCGCTGCCGTGCCCCCCTGAATCCTCGCGCTGGCGCCGCCTGCCGCCAACTCACCGGCTCGGCGAGCTGGCGATGGATATTCGACGCGCGCCGCCGCGGACCTCGTCTGAGGGCACGGCGTCATCGTCGCGCAGATCGTCTGCGCCAATCATCGTCTCGACTGGGAGCAGACAGGCAGGTAGGATCTCCGGGGCAGATCGCCGTCGTCGTCGCAGATCGTCGGCGCCAAGCGCCCTCGACCAGGATCGTTGTGGCAGGGAGGATCGTCGAGGCAGCCGAAGATCCGCTCCTTCCCGTGATAGTCGTCGTCCTCGCCGCCAATTGGAGCAGCCGAAGGAAGACGACTCCACTCGACTTCGTGGTGGTCGCGCTGCGCGTCGCCGACGTCGCAGAAAGATCATCGTCGTCGGAACAGCCGACGATCCACTCCTTCCCGTGATCGTCGTCGTTGCAGCAGCCGAAGATGAACTCCTTCACGTGGTAGTTTATTCCAATCTCAAACGGGACTTGGCTGTATGTCGCCTCTCCGACCATCAACTACGCTGTGCTCCACGTCGAGTAGGGATTGTGGTCGACCAGCGATTGTGGCGGCACAGATTAGGAAGGGGATTCAGGAAAGGAATTGCTGGACGTGATTCAGGAAAGGAATTGATGGACGTGATTGCGGTCGACCAGCGATTGTGGCGGCCTGCCATACATGCATTGCTGCCAATGGAAGGCGAAAGCAATAAAAAAGGAAAGCAATATTCCTGAACGATAATGAAGGGAGTGGGAAATCTCGGGGGGTCTGAAACAACGCCGGGTGACAAAAGTTTTCACAATGTCAGGAATTTTGGCTTAGGAATGACGAAGTAACGTCCCCCTCGGTGAGGTGGGGTCATGTTTGGCAGGTTTTAACGGTAGATTAAAAGGGTGAGGGTGTAAATCAACGGTGGATACACATACGGGGTAGATTCTGGCAGGTGAAAGGTGTATTTCTCCGAACTGGTTCTTTAGGGGTTTAGAAATGTCCGATTTTCCTCCTCTTTTTACAAAATCGGGTATTTGTCCTCTCTCAACTCTTAATACCGGATATTTTTCCTCCCTGAGCTGTTTTGGAGGGTGGTTTTAGCCGACGTGGCAACAACAACCCACATGTCATATGCCACTTCATCACTAGGTCCCACATGTCATAGTCTACCTCAGAATTGAGTCCCACATGTCATATGCCACCTCATCTTTTCTTCCATTTTTCTCTTTCACTCCTCATGTCGCCGGTACGCAGGGTCGGCAGAGGGGGGGGGGGGGGGGGGTTTGTGGACGCATGGCGGGGAGTCGGCGCTTGGTGACACCTGGAGTCGGAGCCGTCACCATCATCGGGATCGGTGAGACAGCAACTGCAACGGCGGCGCCGTGGATGGGAGCGACCCAGTACACGATGTCGCCTCGGCTCTTCCCCACTGCTCCAGCTCCATTGTGAACCCGTCTTGCACAGTCATGAACACATCCCTCTCCTCCTCGCTGCCGGCGAGCATCACCGCCCAGGCTCTTCTCCTTGGCCGACCTTCTCCTCGTCGCAGCGGAGACGCGGGAGTGTGCGGCGGTGTGGGTGCGCGGGCAAGACGGCAGAGGCGTGGGAGTGTGCGACGGCGGGGGCGCGAGGGCGGGGCAGCGGAGGCGTGGGAGTGTGCGAGGGTAGGGCGTCGGAGGCGTGGGAGTGTGCGGCGGCGGGGGCGCGAGGGCAGGGTGGTGGAGGTGGGGCGGCGGGCCGCAGGGGCGCTCTGGTCCGTGGTCGCGAGGTGGAAGAAATAAAAAAAAAAACGTTAAGAAGATGATGAGATGGCATATGACATGTTGGCCCCACTGCCACATCACCCGAAACCACCGTCCAAAACAGCTCGGGAGTAAAAATGTCCGGTATTAAAAGTTGAGGGAGGATAGATACCCGGTTTTGTAAAAGGAGGAGGAAAATCGGACTCTAGGTATAGTTGAGGGAGGTGAATTGGACTTCTTCCATATTTAATTTGGCGACCAGGTCTGTGTATAGCGCGTAAGATGATGCATCATAAAAAGAATCATCATACGAATGAATCAAATGTTTTCTAGCTTGACCTTTTGCAAACTCATGCCTTCCTCACAAAAAAAAAAGTGCAATCATGCCTCAAAAGAAGTGCAATTTGAAGGTACTTCTATTGGCAGGTACTGCTTGCAAGTTTTCACGGGTTGGATTTGCGGTATAAGCTTCCACTTTAAATCTTGGGAAGAGTAAGGACAGAAAATGGGTTTACTTGATCATTTCTCGGGGGCAGGTATGCGAGAAGTCATGGACAAGAACCTGTTAGACATGTTCAATGGCCAAAACAAGTCGACATGATTTTATCGGTTAGGTTTACCATCTACTATTATACAAATGGCATAAATTGCTCCAGTGAAAAGGAAATTAGTAGCCAAGTCGTTGATGCCTTACGTGTTCTTGCCTGAAAAAAAAACTGCATGAGACAGGCAGGAGATAATGCAAGATGACAAATCGCTTTTGTGGTCAAGCGCGGGTCTGTGCGGTCACACGATTCTAATCGAAATCTTAATACTTGTGAAGGAAAATAAATGACAAGAACTACGTACCTACTCTCTTTTGAAATCTTCTCTTGCGGCACGCGCTCACACATGGAAAAGGCCACAGCTATTGCAGAGATACAACTGCGTCCTCCGTCCTTTTGGAACGCGGAAAGGAAAGAGTCCTTTTTGTTTTATTTTTATATTGACCAAGAGAGCGGATCATTCTTATCCTTCTTATAAGTACTGGCCCATTCATGACACCTAACAACAAGACACACCTGGTTCTGTAAACTCAGCTCTGGTAAACATGGCATTCTACTCTTCCTTCCGTTCTGCTCTAGTGTCGTCGCTACTACTTTGTTTTTGCATGTTGCTATTGGGAGTACATGGAGGGTCTCGCACGGTAAGCATGCTATCTCTGCAGATAGCTTTGAGGTATGATATGAGTAGCTTCAGAATATTTCTGAGCTCTGATCCGCTATATTTGTACAGCTTTACATCGTATACCTAGGCGATGTGAAACATGGACATCCGAATGATGTCGTCGCTTCGCACCATGATATACTCAGCAGTGTCCTTGGAAGGTACCAAGCCTCTTCGTCAACAACTCCAGTTAGCTCGTTTTCCTTAAGTTCCATATAGATGTTACTTGATGAATGACAAGTGATTAACTGATTTTATTCGTGAATCACTAGTGGACGCATTTTCATTTGATTATAACAAACTAGGGTGATCTGTGCATAATTTGAACGTTTCCTAGTTTCCATAGGCATAATTTGAATGTTTCCTATTGTGATAACATATTCATGTGTCAACGTTTCATCTACATCTACAAATACTGACGTACTGTCACCTTTTTTTTGTTTTGTTTTGCTATACTTTGTCATTATTCTAAGTTCTATTATTGCATCCTAGGGCGCTATCAGCGGTATGCAGGGTAAGGTAACGACTTGGTCTGCCACTTGGTTAATGGCGTGGCATTTGTTCATTCGAGTTACAAACACGACTTAGATACACAGCAAGCAAAGATCGAGGAGCTTGTAGAGGCATAAGAATTCGTAACCCATGTTTAAAAGCGAGTTCTTATCTCTTCATGAACCACCTAATTCGCCAAAATTCGTGCATGCCGGCCGCACGTACGGTACAATAATTAGGGCCACCAACTAGCAACATGCATCGTTCTAGCTTGGTGAAATAACGCATGCGTTCCCTGATCTCCATATTTGTTCTTCATCCACCTTTGGATACAAACTTGTGATATCGTTGTCGGACGCTGCGCCCATCCTTTTCCCATTTTGCTTTAGTGGGCAGGAAGTCGGCTAATGCCTAATGCAACTACCAACCGTGTCTATATATGTTTTCCGGAAGGGAGAGAGATTAACCAGCGACATCAATTAGAAAATGGAGGTAGTAGTAATTTATGTGAACTTGTAAAATTTTCAGCAAGGAGGATTCTATGGCCTGCATGGTCCACAACTACAAGCATGGCTTCTCAGGCTTCGCGGCAATGCTTACCGAAGACGAAGCTAAGCAAGTTGCAGGTCAGGCCCTATACTCTTCCCTATCTCACATGTATATGCCTCGGTTTTGCTATTGCTTTATTCCGCAGCTGCACTCTAAATTAACAACGCTCTATGTTAACTCTGCTCTACAGAATTTCCAGAAGTCATTAGTGTGCGACCTAGCGGATGGCACACGGCAACAACCACTCGAAGCTGGGACTTCCTTGGCCTGAGCTACCAAATGCCCAGTGACCTGCTCAATAAAGGCAGATATGGAGAGGAGATCATCATCGGTGTTGTCGACTCCGGTTAGTACCCATATATATATGCATGCTTTATATATCAAAAACGGCGGAGCAATGTGTTGAAACGAAAACCGAACAATGTGCTGCAGGTATCTGGCCGGAGTCGAGAAGCTTCAGCGACGAAGGGTACGGACCGGTGCCGTCACGGTGGAAAGGCGTGTGCCAAGCCGGCGAGGTCTGGGACCGCAACAACTGCAGCCGCAAGATCATCGGCGCGCGGTTCTACAGCGCTGGAATGGAGGAGCGTGTCCACAAGACCGAGTACTTCTCGCCCCGGGACGCCCACGGCCACGGCACGCACACGGCCTCCACCGCCGCGGGCTCCGTCGTGGAGACGGCCAGCTTCCACGGCCTCGCCGCCGGCGTCGCGCGTGGCGGCGCGCCCCACGCACGCATTGCCGTGTACAAGTCGCTCTGGAAGAATGTCAACGGCGGAAGTGAAGGCACCACGGCCAACATCCTCGCGGCTATCGACGATGCGATACACGACGGGGTCGACGTTCTGTCGCTGTCCATCAGAGGCAGCGAGGATCACTCCATCGCCGCCATGCACGCGGTTCAGAGGGGGATCACCGTCGTGTACTCGGCCGGAAACAACGGGCCTAGCCCACAGACTGTTGGGAACACGGCTCCCTGGGTCATCACCGTTGCGGCGAGCAAGACTGATCGGTCTTTCCCGACGATGATCACGCTGGGAAACAAACAGCGGATAGTGGTACGGAGCACACATGCCATGTTTCTTGCATTGAATGATAGGTTACTGATCGTGTGGATGAAACGTGGTAGGGTATCGATTTTGAGCAAACTCTGCCCTTCTCTTTTTGCAGGGACAATCTCTCTACTACCAAGGGAAGAACTCATCCAGGAGCAGTTTCAGAAGTCTTGTCGATGGAGACATGTACGTAAAGCCATCTTTTACACCTTTTTTTTATGTTAATATTACACGAAATTCTAGGGCTGGCCGTGATTGAACTTTTGCCTTAATTTCCGTGGTTACTAGGTGCTCGGCAACATTTCTGAACGGTACCGATTTGAGAGGGAAATTTGTCCTTTGCACACCACCGAAGTCACCATTAGCGGTTGGCCCGTGGGGGTTCCTCGGAGACGCGCAGAAAAACGTCTTCGATGCAGGGGGCGCTGGTCTAATTTTCGTTCAATATACGATCGACATTATAAGTTCGACAAACTGCAACGGCCGGCCTTGTGTTCTTGTGGACATTGACACTGGTAAAAAGATCCAGACATACATTAATGCCGACAGGTACATCACTTCCTAATCCTCTCAACTTTGCTCTGGAATGAGAACTCTTTCACAGATAAACACCTATTTGGTTGTTTTGAGCAGCTCTCCCGAGGCAAAGATTGAACCAACGCGCAGCATCGCAGGTCAAGAAACCTTGGCACCCAAAGTGGCAGCATTTTCCTCGCGAGGTCCATCGCCCGACTACGCTGATGTCATCAAGGTACCTATCTAGAATTATATGTAGTGATTAACGGCTGGCATCGTGCCTGTTCTCTAGTATGTCACCATCTCACGGCGCTCTTCCTTTCTCAACAGCCTGATATAGCTGCACCTGGAGCCAACATCTTAGCAGCAAAGGGAAGCTCCTATGAGATTATGTCAGGAACGTCAATGGCTGCACCGCATGTATCTGGCATCGTCGCACTGCTGAAAGCTCTACATCCAAACTGGTCTCCCGCTGCCCTGAAATCCGCCATCGTCACCACTGGTAACTTCAGAAGCTAACATCAAAATTCAAGACTTATTCACTAGTAAGCACTATTACAACATATCTAACCTAGTAACTCGTTTTGCATGACAAAGCGTCTGTGACTGACGAGCATGGCATGCCTATACTGGCTGAAGGACTGCCTCGGAAGATAGCTGACCCATTTGACTACGGAGGTGGGCACATCGATCCTAACAGAGCAGCTGATCCTGGCCTGATTTATGACATCGATCCGAGAGATTACAACTACTTCTTTGGCTGCACCATCACGAATATTTCGGCAAGCTGCAATGGAACTTCGGTGCCTGGGTACAACCTGAACCTGCCCTCCATCTCGGTTCCAAACCTGAGGTCTCCGGTTACCATACCAAGAACGGTCACAAATGTGGGCGAGGTCAATGCAGTATACCACGTTGAAATCCAGAGCCCTCCCGGAGTCAAGATGGAAGTTGAGCCATCTGTTCTTGTGTTCAATGCTGCAAACAAGGCTATCACATTTCAGGTGAAGCTATCACCTCTCTGGAGGTTACAAGGGGACTACACGTTTGGCAGTCTTACTTGGCGCAACGATCAAAAGACAGTGCGTATTCCAGTCGCAGCCCGGATGACGATTCATGATTTCTACGCGGATGTTGCATAACTAGAGTGAAACATGCAAAAGACATCAAATGTTCTTTGGGCAGTCCAGAAAAGTCATGTTCCATTGACCATTATCATTTTTCATTATTTCTATTGTTATGAAAATTTACCAAATAGTACACATAATGTATAGCTATACTTGAAACAAAACGAGAGTTGTGTAGTTTGTTGTACAGCTTTGATGTCTATGAATAAAATTACCCATCATTATCATTATAACAAAATTGATTTAGCCTAAGATAAGTAGATAACCCACACATGTAGCCTAAGATGAATATATTCAGGCCACGTTTTCAGACATGGTAATAAACTGTACAAGTCAACTCCGGATCGTGCCTAAGGGCGTGTTTGGCATGGCTCCACTCCACAGTGGAGCAGCTCCACTCCAAAACTCCACTCCGGAGCTGCTCTGCTGTGGAGTTGGAGCTGCCTGTGGAGGTGTTTGGCTAGAAAGTTGCCTCAGCTCCAGAAAAGAGAGTTTTGAGGGTGAATTGACATCATTGCCCTTGGTTTGCTTGGCTGTGTATTATTACGGATATTGAGAGATATGTACTTATTTTTGGTCATGCAATGTCAAATGAACTATATTTTTTCGAAGGAAATTTAATTTGTCATCCAACCATAAAGTAATAATAAAATGATATCCATTACATGGCTTCGGTCTACATCCAAAATGACATGAAAGTCTAAGCATCCATAGATATTACAATAATATTTTGCATTAATTCCACGCAAGAGAGAGTGATGTTGCTATGCTATCACGAAATGTGTCCATTGTAACCCAACTTGCTTCGGTAGTTGACTCACAACCAGCACAAATGAAGAGAAATATTCCAAGCATCTCATAGGTATTCATATGTTTGGAAGGTTTCATTCCATACCTCTCAACCAAGACATCATGAAGATCAAGAAATATTTCCTTGTTCATCCGAAGCATCTTGTGACACTCTCCTGGTGTTTCCATGGTCTCAGTCAACCAGCCCATACCAGTCTGAATAGATCTCCTTGGTGGTGCCTTACACAGGTACAAGTCTGTATAAATTTGTGCCACTTTAGCACCACTATTGATTATACCAAAAAATTGTTCACCATCACTAGAACTTTCACTCTCAGTATCAGACATCTGTGTAAAGAACACATGTAGAAAAAAAATGAGATGACATGACACAATGGTAGCACATAACAAAGTAGGTTCTCTGCATAGCACATAACAAAGTAGCTTGTCTGCATAGTACATTATTGTTGAAACAGACAAAGAACTCACATGAAAACTGAAGCAAATGAACTCACAAACCGAAACAAAAGAGTCTTACAAACTGAAAAGAAAAAGGATACAAGTCATAACAACCCATGGTCATGACCATCTCTAATTTCCATACTTGGCCTTATATTTCCTAGTGAGCCAGCAGAACCTATTCTCAATAGGCAGAGTCATGAACATCTCCCTCTGCTCTTTCTTCACAAATAATTCAGACGCAATGAAATGTTCATCGGTCTCATAGCTGGCACCACAAGCAATCACATGCTGCATCACTTCATCAATAGAAAATTTTCCTTCTTTGTTGGAAGCATACGAGTTGGCCGAAGTAGCCATACTTGTGACAGCCTCTTGAATGGTCAGAGCAGTCCCGGTTTTAGCTTTCTTTCCTTTATTTTTGACAGCCCTTGGTGGTCTCTTGTGGTTTGCATTGACATGAGAGAGCTCCTCAACTTCATGTGTACCACCTCCCTCGGCTTGAGTATTCTCTTGGGTTGTCAAGTCAATGAGTGGCTCCTCTTGTTCCTCTTGCGTTTCACCTTCCGCGGCTGCAGTTCTGGCCATATGAGGAGACCAATGGTCGGCACCAATATTAACAATTTTCCCAAAACACTTTTCCATTTCATCCGCATTTTGTAGGCCCAACTTTCTGAATTTCCCACAACCAGGGATGTC
This sequence comes from Eragrostis nindensis, assembly GCA_012490785.1. Lineage (NCBI taxonomy): Eukaryota > Viridiplantae > Streptophyta > Magnoliopsida > Poales > Poaceae > Eragrostis > Eragrostis nindensis. The sequence continues at coordinate 535,895 of JAAXCT010000297.1, read as the reverse complement.
CTGAAAATTTGGGAACAACATGAGCATGACTATGAAAGGCAAAAACTGAAGTAAGTCATAAATAAAGAGAACATTGGACAACACTTACGGCTCTAGCTTTGGCCCACCACTCATCATCCATATCAATTGTGCCTTTTATTGGACACCAACCCGTTCCGGTCTGTCTCATCAAGAGTGTTTTCCATGCCTTAAGAGTAGACCAGACGTGCAAGCAAACTCCACTATCCTAGTAAAAGAAAATCGTTAACCACAAGCTGCCGGCTCGTCTCGTGTGCTGCTAACCTGAAGCCGTATAGGAAGATGAGACGGGTCATGTCTCTGTGCGCGCTGCTCCTCATCCTCCTCTGCATGGCGAGCCTCATGAACGTCACGGAAGGGAGGCACGGAGGCCGGAGCTATGGCGGCGGTGGAGGCGGAAACGGAGGCCACAGCGGCAGCCCGCATAGCCTCAGCGGCGGCACTTGGACCGCGTGCGTTGGGGCCTCGCTGCTGGCCGCGGTGGTCGTGCTCCTGTAGACTCTTCTTGTTTACGCATGGTTGCTGATGCTTCTCATGGATTGGGGGACGTGTGTGGTATGTTTGGGACGATGCATGCATGTGAGAGATGTTTGTTCTGGCGTGATTTGCGTGGGAAAAATGTAGCATATTTTTCACTGATGGATTTTTATATGTATATATGCATGTAAATTTGAGAATTTGATGAACCTATTAAATCCTGATCAAATTGTTGGTCTTTTGATTACAGAGGAAACGATCATGTGTATATATGTATATACGCATCATGATCTCCCTGCGCTGGACATTAGGTGAAGGGTGAACGATCATGCATTGATTTTTTTTATGGGCATCATAAACAGCATTAACAAGGTTACTTAACTGTGATTGAGAAAAACTTTGCAATTAGGAGGGTCTTTCGTTCGTTTTATAATTGGGATAACTGACTAGGCCCAGAGATCTTTCTCTTATATACCACGGATAGCAATCGGGGGAGACAACAGATGGGAGACGTACATGAGGCAGTCGCTTCCGCCCTCGAGTGGAGGCGGCAGGTTCTATCGGGTTGCCTCGGAGTCAGGATCCTCTGCAGTACTTTTCATGCATTAACTGTCACTGAAATGTGAGACTGGACTCACATGTCAGAAGTACTACAAAGGATCTCTCGGCAGTTTTTTTTTCTTTTTATTTTTGAGAAGCCGCCTTGTCGGCGCGGTTGGGCGCGCCTCTGCCTGCATGCGGACCTTTGCGCATTTAGCATAAATGGGCCTCAATTTCTTTCTCTTTTTTGATGCAATTTCCCTCCAAAAAAGAGTTGGAGACCCATTTTGCTCCTTCATGAAAAGACGGCGTTGGACGGTATTGAGCTATTTTCAGAAACAACTTTCTGCTAAAGACCGCATCCAGCCTAAGATGCCGCGAGTCTGTGCGAGTGTCCGTGGTGTCAACCACTGCAGTGGCAGAGCGGCTAGCAGTCCATATTAGGTGTTTATCGCGACAGAGATAATTGATCGCTAATGGCTTCCTTTTGGCTTTGATATCATCTCTTTCTTTTCCAGGGGCAGACTTCATCGCATCTTTGAGAGAGCACAAATGCTTGTACGGCCTCCAGAGATACATTACTTTCAGCCTGTCGAGTATCGATGCGTACCGCTCTACCGGTGTGTGTAAAGTTGGCAAATCGTCCCGGTATCCGCTAACGATTCGGCCAACTTGGCAGTTGCATGGAGACCGAGTCGGCACACGGCAGAGGATGGGCATCAAGCTCAAGCAGCTGCGCTGTCAAGAATGAGGAGAGTGTTTATCTTACAGTCAATGACCATCCGATAGAGGATAACACGCCTGTGGCACGTAAGTCTCCGATTGCAGATTACATTAAGCTAAATTAATCGTTCTCTTGATCTCTTCAGCGCAGATGGGGGAACGAGTTGCAGAATTGAACACTCCATCAGGTGAAAACGTGTTCCTGAAGATTTTTCAAACCCAAATCTGTCACACACAAAAAAAAGAAGAACTCGTCAAACAGGATGAGAAGAAAATTTACGTGAGCGTGTGTTTGGGCTACGTCTCCAACTCCAGGTACTAAAAAAGCAATATCCAACTGCCGGGCCGTGGTCTCGTGTGGTTCTAACTACGTACTGCGTGTTAACGGAACAGGACCGGTCCATCCCGGCGGCATCGTGCATAAATAGACCCAGGCGCGCACACCTGTCCACGACAAGAAGAAATCATTTCATTCACCAGAACCACCCACAAACCATCGGAAGAAGATGAGACGGACCATTCCTCTGTGCGCGCTCCTCCTCGCCTTCCTCTGCGTGGCGAGCCTCATGGACGTCACGGAGGCGAGGTTCGGACTCGGACTCAGAGGCGGCCGCCGCGGCACCTACATCGGCGGCGCCGGCGGAGCCAGAGGCAACCACAGCGGCGTCCCGCGCGGCTTCAGCGGCGGCACCTGGACGGCCTGCCTTGGCTCCTCGCTGCTGGCCGCGGCGGCCGTGCTGCTCTAGGCTGGCTCGTCTCTGTCCTCACGCTGCATCGACGACGTGCTCTCCTTGCCGCGGCTTGAAGACTCTCGTAGCCTGTTTGTTTGTTGTAGCGCTGCGAGTACTCAAGTGTAGCATACATTCCACCGTACAAGTTCTGATGATTATTTATGTATATATATGCATGCGTTTTTCTTTTGTGTGTGTATGTGGAATTGGCCGAACAGTTTGTTAACCCAGATTACATTATTATTAGTCTGTCGGTTACTTAGAGAAACAAGCGTCATAATCTCCCTTTGCCTTCAAGTTCAACATTAGATGAAGTGCGAGTGGCAAGCTCAGCCCGCAAGTGAACTCACTACTAATTTACGGGATATTGCATTGCTGTGAGTGTTCGTGCTGTCCAGCACATTTTTGCTCCCGTGTATGGGAAAGAACTTTCGACATTTTTGCTCCCGTGTATAGGAAAGGATTTTCAGCTATAAGAAAAGGCAACCAAAAAAAAAGGACTTCAAGAAGCCGGAAATGAAAGCGTACCAGCAGTACAAAAACAAGGAGACGTCACTGAAACATCGTCGATTGCTTTGCTTTGATTTGCGCTGGCCTCTCGGAGTTAAACACAACCGCTTCTCCGAAAAGAAACCATGGCGGCGGCGAGCTGGATCGCGAAGGTGGGCGAGCTTCTCTTTGGGCAATAGCAGAGCCAAGAAGATGCCTTGGCCCGCGGCAACTCGCCGGACAGCCGCAATAAGGCGCAGAGAGAGACTACTGGAGAGGACGGCCGAGGACCGCTTTCTGTGCCCTTGCGTACCTGCGCGGCCGCACCACTCCTTGCCTCCTTGAGGAGTATAAATTTCTTGCACGCTTAGAGAGCCTCAATGCAAAACATTTTATCGGGCTTATGGTTTTAGCAACAATCCGAATTTTAGCTGCTATTCCTCCGGTATCTTTTTTGTCATTTACTACTGTAGTTGGTTCATTTGGTTGGCAGTTACAAACTGTTGTACCAAGACATTAGCTGTCCTATATATTGGCCCTGTTTTGCAGCTTCTCCATACTATACTCTTTCTGGCGGAGGAACACGATGAGTCTGTACAAGAATGATCCAGCCTGCACAAATGATAATGTTTAGTCAACTCCTTTCTTTCAGTTGTCAGGTTCCTAGATAGATTTGGGCACAACCTAAGAATAGGTTATAGCTTGTACAAACTTCAATACTGAGTATCGATGCAGATCTAAGAAATGTGCTTATTCAGGCACTGTCTCTGGAGTAACTATTGAAAATTCAAAATGGGTATCACTGCCGTTTTAGTTTAGAGCCTGTTCGTCTGGTTGTTTTGCAGCAGCTACAGTGTTTCAATTATTTTTTCAGCATCTGCTACAGTGTTCGCAGCAGTCGCTACAGTGTTCGTAGTTATTTCTTTAGCAGCCGCAGCCGCAGCCTGCCGAACAGACTGTTAGCTTAGGTGATGTTTGGATCACCTGGGACTAAATTTAGTCTCAGAGAATCTTGCGATTTAGGAGTATTAAATAAAGTCTAATTGCAAAACCTTTTTAGGGATGGGTGCTATTTCGCGAGACGAATCTAATGAGTCTAATTATATCTGATTTGTTACAGTAATGCTACAGTAACTAGTCGCTAATCATGTCTTAATTACCCTCATTAGATTCGTCTCGCGAATTAGTCCGGGGATTCTGACATTAGTTTTGTAATTAGACTTTATCTAGTACTCCTAAATCGCAAGATTCCTAGGGACTTAAATTTAGTCTCTAGTCTCCAAACACCTACTTAATCTTGAGGCTCACGCGAGCTTATATATAACGGCAGAATTCCTTTCCTGGCTACTTCTTCTACCGAGTATCGATGCGCTCCACTACTGGCAGCTGCATGTAGACCGAGTCGGCCCTCGCAGAGGCACCAACATCAGGCAGCTTCGCTGTCAAGTCGACGAGAGTATTCTTGTCTTGCAGTCAATGCCCATCTGATTGGATGACGCGCCTGTGGCTTATCAGTCTCCGAATGAAGATTAAGGCCCCGTTCGGATACCCCTCTAAAACACCCTCTAAAGTTTATACCCCTCTAAAGTAAAAAGAATCTTACTATTTAGGGATAATAAATAAAATTTAATTACAAAACCTTTCTGCAGACAGGCGTTATTTTTCGAGACGAATCTAACGAGCCTAATTAATCAATGTTTTGACACAGTAATGCTACAATAACCATTGTCTAATCGCCGCTTAATTACTCTCATTACGTTCGTCTCGTGAAATAGATGGGGCCCTGGACTTAGTTTTGTAATTTGACTTTGTTTAGTACACATAAATCGTGCCGGCATTTTGATGTGACCCCTCTAAAAACTTTAGAGGGGTCACCGAACGCTGCCTAAATTAGTTGTCCTCTTGATCTCTTCAGCGCACAGTGGAAACAAGTTGCGAAATTTCAAATCCAAATCTGTGAACTCCATCAGGTGCTTGCACGTGTGTTCGTACGGACTTTTCAAATCCAACTCGTCAAAGCTGCATTCGGGCTCCAGGACTCTTCTTTGGCGTGATACGTCTCCAATTGCTGTGCAGCTGCAGACCTGCGGTTCGTGGTTGCTGCGCCGCGTCAACTTATCAGGACCGGTCAATCCTGGGAGATGGCATCGTGTATAAATAGACCCAGGCGCGCGCAGTAGCCCACGACAACAAGAGAAGCAATCATCTCATCTCCATTTCATTTCCATTCGCCACCACAAAATTCACAAACACAGGTCGCCGACTCCACCGCTGGGATTTGCTAGCTACACCCACAAGCCGTCAGAAAGAAGATGAAACGAGCACTGTGCGCGCTCAGCCTTGCCGTCGTCGTCCTCTTCGTGGCGAGCCTCGTGGAAGTCACGGAGGCGAGGCGCGGAGGCGGCGGATTCAGAGGCAGCCGCGGCGGCACCTACGTTGGCGCCGGCGGAGCCAGAGGCAACCACAGCGGCGGCCCGCGCGGCCTGAGCGGCGGCACCTGGACGGCCTGCCTCGGCTCCTCGCTGCTGGCCGCGGCGGCTGTGCTGCTGTAGGCAGGCTCGTCTCTGTCCTCTTGCTGCTTGAAGATTGGCGTGGTCTGTCTGCGCTGTGAATCCTGGAGTGATGTTCGCGTCCTCTCGTTGTGAATGCAAGTGTAGCATCGATTCCTTTGTATGAGTTCTGATGATTCTTTATGTATATATGCATTTTTTTGGTGGAATTAGCTGAACAGTTTGTTAATCCCAATTAGGTTGGGACTTGGGAGTCTCTCGGTTACTTAGAAAACAAGGGTCATAACATCCTTTGCCTTCAACATTAACTGAACTGCGATTGTGTGAATGGCAAGCTCTGTCCGCAAGCAAACTTCCTACTGATTACTACGGGATACTCATGAATGTTCAGTGCGGTCGAGCACGTTTTGCTCCGGTGTACAGAATCTTGCCTATCACATATTAACAGTAGAAAAGGACTTTCGACATTTTTAACTTTCGGATGCCTTCTTTACCAAAAAAAAGAAATGAACTTTCAGCAATAAGAAAAGGGGAAAAAAAAAGGACTTCAAGAAGCCGCCAATGGAAGAGTGCCAGCAGTAGTACAAAAACAGGGGACGTCACTGAAGCAGCATTTTGTTTGCTTCGGCATCTCGGAGATAAACACAACCGCTTCTCGGAGACGAAACCATGGCGGCGGCGAGCGGGATCGCAGCGGTGGGTGTGATCGGCGCGGGGCAGATGGGCTCTGGCATCGCCCAGCTCGCCGCTGCCGCAGGCTGCGCCGTCCTCCTCCTCGACGCCGACCCGGCCGCCCTCTCCCGCGCCGTCGCCTCCATCTCCGCCTCGCTCCGCCGCCTCGCCGCCAAGGGCCAGCTCTCCCAGGTGAGGCCTCCCCACCCACCCTTCCCAAATCGGTGAAAAGGAAATGGTGGTGCCTTTTCCCCCTTGACAATTTTAGTCAACGCTTTGGTCTCAGGACGCGTGCGAAGACTCCATCAAGCGGATAAAGTGCGTCTCCAGCGTGCAAGAGCTCAAAGACGCGGATCTTGTGATCGAGGCTATTGTTGAGGTCGAAGATGTCAAGAAGAAGCTGTTCGTGGAGCTGGATAAGATCACGAAACCCTCCGCCATCCTTGCGTCCAACACTAGTTCCATCTCAATAACACGCCTGGCTTCAGCTACCAAACGCTCCTCTCAGGTGATCAACAATCCGGCATCAATCTCCCTGCCAAGAGCTCGAATTCATTCTTCATGATTGCGAAGCGTATTTCATGATGCAGGTGATAGGCATGCACTTTTTTAACCCTCCTCCAATAATGAAACTGATCGAGATCATTCGAGGAGCTGATACATCAGAAGAGGTTTTTTCTGCAGTGAAATCATTCTCCGAAAGGTAACTGAACCTTCGCGATATGCGCTTCTCAGTCATTATGTAGTATGTACAAGCATCCAGCTGGTTCTATATTCTGTTCTGCTCATAGCTAGCTAGTAGCATAAAACAAGTAAATTTGAATACGGTTTTGCACTTTTGCTTCATTTCAGAGTTACAGTATGCAAATAGAGGCTATGAAGTATGAACAGTTGTTGATTGGAAAAATCTCTAGTATGCCATTGGATAAAAACTTAATCCTTCATATGCCATTGTCAGTGATTGTGGCTAGCTAATTGGAAAAATCCCTCTATGCCATTGGATAAAACCTAAATCAACTCAATGAACAATAAGATATTGCTTTCCCTGTCAGCACAATTCTTCAGTTCCCACATGATTGTGCCAAATTTAACAGTTGTGCCCAGAGAAATATACACATCTTTCACGGGTTCAATAAACACACATCCTGGATGTTAACCATAGCTAGTGCTAGAGTCTAAATCACAACTCTTCAGGGCAGGTACAATGCTACACGTAAGCAGTCTCATAGCCCGTCTCATGCAACCTTATATAGAATTTTTGATGAGGTAGAAGAGAGAGAGGGTGGTGAGAGAAAGAGGTGGTTGTTTCGCGAAGCAACTACCTCATGCGCTAAAATTTAGGAGTATGAGACGGCTTACACACTATTGTACGAGTTATAGTTGCCATGCAACTCATAAATATTCCTTTTCTCACCCACAAATTAAGAAAAAATGTAATTAATACTAGACAACAAAAACAATCACCCATTGTACAAGTTGTCTGATGAAACCGTCTGAAAACTATGAGACGGGCTATGAGACAACACCTTTGTACTTGGCCTCACCAGACTTGTTATGCTTGCAATTGCCTGATGATTTCGAATTTCCAGGATCGGGAAGACTGTCATATGTTCACAAGATTACCCTGGATTCATTGTGAACCGCATCCTCATGCCGATGATCAATGAGGCGTTCTGGACGCTGTACACTGGAGTAGCAACCAAGGAGGATATTGATACAGGGATGAAGCTGGGTACCAACCATCCGATGGGTCCTTTGCAGCTCGCCGACTTCATTGGGTTGGACGTTTGCCTTTCAGTACTTCGGGTGCTTCACAATGGCCTGGGAGATAGCAAGTACAGCCCTTGCCCTCTTCTTGTGCAGTATGTTGATGCTGGCCGTCTTGGAAAGAAGCGTGGAATAGGTGTATATTCATACGGACAAAGGTCGTCCTCCGTCAAGCCACAATCATCTCTGTAAAATTAGAGCAGCTGCTGCACAAAATAAAAGGAATTATTTATATTAATTTCGTATTTCAGTGAAGAAAATACAAAACTTGCAGAGGTCCAAAGTGATAATGCATGCTTTGCTACTTTGAGTAAATAGCCAGCAATTCATAGCTTGATTTGATGTGGCCTCCTCAACTGTGCTTCGAACAATACGATATTTGAGGCATTCAGGCCGTTAGATACATGTGGCTAATTAGTTCCAGAAATAATTCCTGTGTAATTTGGCTCCTATTTGCTGAAAAGCGGCATGAAGGATGGCCTTGAGGGCAAATAGAGGGAGCATGGCTAGAGCGGCTGCCCGGCGTTGCTGCTGCCACAGAGTGCACTTGGTGACGGTAAAGTGAACATGTTGCTGCCAGTACCGGCCTCCCACATTGATGCGATGTGTCTCACTTATGTAAAGACCGCTATGAGAGGACATATGGTTATCATGCAGGAGTAATGTTCATGCACAGAATATACCGAAAATATATGCATTTCTTCAAGCAAAAATGAGTTTCATATACACCATGTTTCTCTCTTGCTTCTGCTCAACGATAAACAGTAACCCCATAAAACATATTTCTCCCTTGTAATCTGCCCAGCAACAAACTACCTTTGCATCCTACGCTAACTAAACCAAATATAAGAAAACAAAATCCCAGAGTGTGAGCAGGAGCAAAACAGACCATTATGTTATCATCTTGATGCAATAGTGTCGTCATACGGGTCAAACTTTACAATTCTTCTTGGATCAGGGAGCAAAGGGTGCTCAATTGGTTTGTGCCCTCTCTTGTACCAATAATTGATGATGTATGCTTCCAGTCTCCTAACCTGTAGATGCAGAATATTGTCACAACCCAAATAGAACTTTTGCAAATGAGCAATGGACATTATATCATTACAATAAAAGCACAGGCACACCATATGCTTGGAGAAGGATCTTTCACGGAAACCGATTATTTTAACATAAAATTTAAAGAAAACTTGCTAAACTGTTAATCCACAAAGTAATATTGAGGAAACTTAAATCATTTCAATTACCATACTATCATCACCAATATTATTGTCTGTTCAAGATCAGCGTGGAAATAGAAAACTTAAAACAAAACTTGCAACGATGGATAACTTTTGCCTAAGGAAAAAAGCAAAGCGTTTGTTACCTGTAACTTCTATGAAACAGGACATTTAAGAGGTTTATAAAGTTCCTGGTATTCATAAACACCGTATCTAAATGGGTGCAGCGAGCCCAGAGCATGAAGGACAATTTTCTAGACAGTTGGCAGTTAGCGGCATAGTGGTGAGAACATTTTCCAACAGATCAATTTTGTTGGACTCACTAACTTATGATACTGGAACAATAACCACGAGACACTCAAGTTGTAATCCTAAACTCTCGAGGCCTGGCTTCCATTCACTAATACTCCATAACGTTACAATGTAGCTGGGTATGAAACCAGAAGATCCATGAAGAAAAGTAGCAGGGTAGCAACTTAAAATCATGCCTGGCATCAGAATTATACGGATGGTAATATTCATCATCCTTTTTTTTTCAAGGTAACAATTATGATGTCTGTTTCGCAGGAGAAATAGAGAACATAGTTCACATACCCTTCTGACTATGTATGATTCACCAACAAAATTTAATGGTTCTGTCAATACTGTAAGGAAGCCATTCCTGTTTCCATAGACCACATCAGTGAAATACCGATCACCAACCTGGAGAGACCGAAAACTAGAATTAGAAGACTGAAACATAATATGAATAAGAATGGTTAAAACCTGTAACTGTTCTCCTACCATCACAAGATTTGAGGCCGAACAACCAAAATAACTCTCTATTTCCTTAGACGCTCCACCAGGTTTCTTTGTATCTGGAGTCAATAAAATAGATGCGTAAATGTATTATTTCCATTATCTTTTACATGTGCATATGCTGATTCAAATCTCCTACTTATATGGGTAAATTATGAGGACAGAAAGAGAAGTACATGTCAATATACAATGAAGTGTGTGTTGTTATCAATGATATCCAATATAAATGTTAAAATTAAGCTGACAGATGATGATAAAAGCTGACTTAATAATCATGATATGCAAACAGAACAATTAGGCCACAAATCAGCACAACCCAATGTTGCCTACAAAAATTTCTATTGCCTTTAGACATTAAGACATTTGCCTGAAGGCTTCAACATATTTCAATAACGGAGATACTAGACTTTTCAGGTTTGTCGTGCTCCAGTTCCCATGGATAAACGGATCTACACATAGTGGTATTGTAGTAATGTTGCCCACATATAAATAAATTCAGAATTACAGCAAATTACTGATTCAGCCGGCAATTCGAACTAAGTTCTAACACTTAGCACTAAATCATTGAGCACGAACTATTCGAGATACTCCAATTCCCGTGAATATATGGGTTTACTAACGAAATGGTTCTACTAATGTCACCCATATGTGAACCAAGTATAGAGTTACAACAAATCAGCTAAACAATTCGAACTAAAATTGTGACATTGAACATCAAATCGAGCAGGACTATTTGAGAGTCGAAGGTTTCAAAGGACAGACAAAAAAAAGTAACGACTAACGAGTAGTGCACTTGCCATGCCTGATCACATGAACCCCCTCTATGGCCGCCTCAATCGCCTTGGCATCCACCCCATCCGGATCATACTCCTTCAACCCTGCGGTCACCCACCAACGGACCAATTGCATCAACTCACAGCTTTTCGCCCAATTCAACGGTTAGCGGGGGAGGAGCCAAACCAGCACAGACCTGCGGAGTTGCTGTAGATGGCAAGCGCGCCGGGCGGGAACACCGCGCGGCACTGGTCGAACGAGGGGGCGAGCGGCGGCCATAGCGCGGGCGCGTAGGGTGCGGTGAGGGTGTTGTCCTTGTCGAAGACGACGCCGCGGAAGCCGGCGCGGCGGAGCTCGGCCCAGTCCAGCCACCGGATGTCCTGCACCGACAAGTGCGGCAGCGCCAGGCGGGGCTCCGACACCGCGACGGAAGCCACCGCGGCGATGCCGGTCGGGTTGAACCGCTGCCCCAGCGAGCGCCGCCACCACGCCGCCGCGCCCATGGTGGACGCTGTGCCCGCGGCGGCGGCGGTGGTGGTTGTGGGGTCGGTGTTAGGGTTTGCGGCTCTGGGGCGCGGAAGCGCGGAGGCACGCGGAGCGGGCGGGCGTAGTGGCACCGGCGGTGGCCTGAGCATTACAGCGGATGCTGCTTGCCCGATTGGTTTGGTTTGGGGGAGATCGATAGGATATTCGTCGTTTTTTTAAAAAAAGAATTAGTTACCTAACATGAAATGAATAGCATTGGATCTATAACCAAAAGCATTTCAAAACTAACTTATACATTTAACTATTTGTACAAATATTTCTAGATAGATGAACAATCAAAGTAATGAAAAAGTCAATTGTATCATCTAATTAAAACCGGAAGGAGTAAGCTTATACCTGTAACTAAGAATTAATAACACTATTGAAAATAAATAAAAGCGATTATATTAGCCATTCGATGTGGAAAACAAAAAAAATGAATTAGTACATGTGTGAGCCTGTATAGCACAATGAATCATTTCAAACAAGTACTCCTTCTGTTCTTAAAGTTTTGAGCTCAACAATGTTAGCATTTTAAAAACAGAGGGAGTAATAACATGTCAAGGTTAAAACATTGGACACGAAGTGCGCGTGGCATCAGCATTCAGTTGTGCTTAGTTTGAGAGAGAGAGAGAGAGAGAGAGAAGTATATTTTTGAATAATACAGTATACTATGATATGCCCAAACTATGATTGCCAGAGAGCATCTAAACATCTCAAAGAATTCAATCTTCCAAAAATATTTTGTATGGAAACAATATATTTAATGCATATGACATTTAGGACATATCAAGTTTCAACATCACAAATTAAAATATAAAATATTTCAAGAACTCAAAACACAATAATTTTCATTTAATGGCATGTTAATGGAATAGCATTACGTCCCTTAAAACCATAATCCAAACACATATAAGGACAAAGCTTACTATTACTATGGTGCAATCAATGAAGATCTATAACTACACAAAACAAACTCATGACATGATCAAAGGGTCGTCCTCCAACCCCCTCCCAACAAGAGGACGTGCTCACACGCACAAATCCATTAGTCAAATTACCATTATAACTTTCAAAATAGACTTCTATTTGTATAATTTATGTATGCATTATGATTTGATCGTGAAAATTACCGACTTTGACCTATAATTGATCGCAAATAGTGTATTTATATTTGTGGATAACAAACTCATACCTAAAACATCGATTTGCCGATGTCCACGCTCTTTTGATATATAATGAAATATTGAATAGGAGTCCATCATCAAAGTGTATCAGAACGTAGATTTTACTAGTAAAGGGGCATTTGGCCCCATCCCGTCCCCTCCCCATTTGAATTTGTGTCCATCAAGTCTTGTTTTGATCAATCAAATCAGGCTTCAACTGTCGAATTCATATATCAATTCATGATTTGTCGGTAAGATTGATTAGATTTTTTTTGTCAACCTAAGTCAATGGCCTACCACAACGTTCACGATGCAACACCTCTTTGTTTATGGTAACAAACTCACACTCAAACATCACCGCATAAACGTCTACACCCTTACAATATAAAACGAAAGAAGTATTTAGTTAGAGTACCTTGAGTTAGGTGAATACTCTTTATAAGTCGTGTTATTCAATAAAAATAGTGCACTTCTTGTGGAGACCAGCCCTGTTGTAACGAGAAACGAGACAGATCTGATCGCCACTCTTTTGAGAGAGAGAGAGAGAGTTGACGGAGCTCTCTTTTAGTAAACTTCAAGTCAAACTTGAGTTGTTAGCCATAACGTACGGATGCCTCCAAATTGAAGTTTTTGATTACCATATTGTCAACGGACTGCGAGTGTCAATAAGCTGGGAACGAAGGAGCGTACACCGGCAGTACAGCAGTACAGCACTGAATCAGCTCGCTGGCTGCCAATGGGGTTGATCCTTAGGAACACAACGGCAACCATCATCGAGAGCCTGCGAACCGTAGAAGGGCAGCTGGTGCGCGTGGAGGTCCTCGTCCTCCTCAGCAACCTCCTCCTGGGCCTCCTCGTGGTGCTGAGCCCCTACCGCCACCGGCGCGGCGACAAGTCCTTCCGCTTCGCCGTGTGGGCGGTCTACACGCTGTCCACCGTCCTCGTCCCCTACACCATCGGGCTCCTGGAGGCCGGCCCGTTCCACGACCAGACCTTCGTGCTGTGGGGCGCCGTCCTCCTGGTCCAGGCCAGCGCCGACTCCCTCTCCGCCTACAACCTGCGCGACGTCGAGCAGTGGAAGCGGGCGCTTCTGCAGCAGGGCCTGCAGATCCTGCTCATGCTGTGGCTGATGCTCAGCTGCAAGGGCCACAACCGCAGCTACAGCGCCACCATCTGGGTGTTCTGGTTCCTGAGCATCGCCAAGAGCTACGCCAGGTTCCAGGCGCTGCGTGAGGCGAGCAAGACGCAGGGGCTGATGAGGCACACCAAGGTGGTCGCCGATTACATGGTGGCGGAGCACGAGTCCGGCCAGGTCTTCGACGCCGCCACCATGGAAGGGTACCGGTACATATTCCACGGCGAGGAGCTCACCCTCCCGCAGTTCGTGTCCAAGCCCGACTACAGGACGGCCATCGCCGCGTGCGGGTTCACCACGGTCGACACGGTCTGGCGGTGGATCGACGGCCAGCTGAGCGCGGGCGTCTTCTCCAGGGAGCACGGCGGCATCCTCAAGGACATCGCGCTGGCGTTCACGCTCTTCAAGCTGCTCAAGCGGAGGTTCTGCGGTTACGAGCACGGGGAGGCCGGGCAGCCCAAGACGCTGCGGGTCGTCTTGTCGGGCCTCCTCGGCGAAGAGGACAGCTACCCCCGTGCGTTCCGAGTGATCGAGATGGAGCTGGCGTTCCTCTACGACTTCTTCTACACGAGGCACCAGTCGCACACCCAGTACGTGGACGTGACCGCGGTATGCGTGTTCCCCGTGATTGTCGCGAACGCCGTGTCCGGAGCTTTCAGCAGGCACTACCACCGCAGCCGTCTGGAGCAGACGGTCAACGGGATCGACGTCGTCCACTGCATCACCGTTGTCCTGATGGTGATTGTGGTCGTCGTGTTCGTCGTGGAATCGCGCGTCAACGACCAAAAATGGAGGGTGGTTGAGGATCTCCACACGTTGACCGGCGCGAGCAGAATCACCATCAACGGGGTTCTCGTCCGGTTCGACGATGGCAGCAGGAAGCAGTCGCTGAACTGGCTCAAGAAAAGGAAGCACAAGAAGCTGACCAACAGGAGCTGGGCCAGGAAGCTGGGGCAGTACTCGCTGCTGCACAAGTTCGACCACCACCCGAGGAACATCGCGTGGATCCTGTCGCTCGGCTTGCTCGAGCCGACCCGGGAAGGACAGAAGGCGTCCAAGAAGATCGAGCTGCCGGACGACGTCGTGATGCGCGTCCTGTCCCGGTTCAAGGAGAACGACGGCCGCCTCGCCGACGGGCAACCGGCGCTCGCCGCAAACGACGTGAGGCGGCTGTCGTGGACGTGCGCGCTGCCCACGCACATCCACACGGTTCTCGTGTGGCACATCGCGACCACCATCTGCGGGGCCATGTCGCCGCCGCCGCCGCAGGAGCCGCTCACCGGCGACCGCCTCATCGCCAAGAGCCTGTCGCATTACTGCGCCTACCTGGTGGCGTTCGTCCTGGACATGCTGCCGGGCCACAGCTACGACACGCGGCGGATCTTCGACGCCGTGGTCATGGAGGCTCGGGACTACCTCGCCGGGTGTGACACCCTGAGAAGCAGATGCGTCAAGCTCCTGGAGCTCCAGTGCAGCGAGCTGACGATCCTGGGAATGGGCGCCAAGCTCGGGAGTGAGCTTCGGTACAGAGTTCACGGCAGGGCGCGGCGGTGGAAGGTGCTGGCTGACTTCTGGGCGGAGCTCGTGCTCTTTCTCGCGCCTTCGAGCAACGCCGAGGTCCACGCGGAGGCGCTCACGGCAGGTGGGGAGTTCATGACCCATTTGTGGGCGCTGCTCATCCATGCCGGCATACTTGAACGCCCCTCTTCCAACGCTGCGGGAGCTGGTGGGCTAGGCTACGATGCTAGTACCACAACACAAGATTCTGCTGTCTGAACAATCATCTCTCTCTGCATATTCGTCCTAGTTATAATTCGATGTTTATGTGTTTATGATTCACCTGTTGCTTTGGGAAATTTACTAACTTACCACGCTGGTTGACCCTGATTTAAGTTACATACAGTCTGCCCAATGAAAGAAAAAGAAAACGTGGTTGCATTTTACAAAGCTTATTTAGCAAGGGCGTGTGCCTTCTTGAACCAGAACAAACTACAGAGGCGTGTTATTTAACAGAAACGAGAGAAGTGATAATGGCAGACCAAGGGTAAAGATCTGAACAGGGAAACAAGGGAGTTAACTTGACCATTATATAAGCTTCCTCCAACCTCCCATGTTCTCACCAACTGGTATAAATGAATACAACTAGGGGACAGTTTATTCAGCCTACAGAAGACATTTGCTAACCAACTTGTTATATATCACAAACATGGTAACTCGAGCTAAGAAAACTATCGAGGAAAAGTAACTTAAGCCATTTTCGCACATCCAACTTTTTACATACAGCCGTTCACCAGATGAAGACCTCACAGCACCACCATACTGACAGCGACCTCACGAATTGATAGATCGAGATCAAAACTGATTGTCTCGAGTTTTCAAAGCATACATTAACTCCTGTTGATTAAACACAAACATGCAATCATTATCAGATGACAACAATTAGCAAGGATATATGAAACCAAATTTATTTGAAGACTGGATCTTACCAAATCACCACTACTTGAGGCAAATGAAGGGTGAAGCTCTGAAATAAGTTTGTCTTCTCTCAATCTTTCCAAGCCATCAAATGGATGCAGTTTTGCCTCACCTGTATCGGATCTCTTCCAGGCACCACTTCCATGGTTGTGGTCTATCCTTACGTAAATATCAAGTTCTTCAACTTGGCGAGACAATTGATTAGCAATGAACTGAAAATTGCAAAATTCGTATCCTTTGGTCATATTCAGGTTCAACCATGTAATCTAAGATTGTTTTATAAGAAAACAAGCATAATATTTATAGAGGCAAGCAATAACCTGAGCAAGATGTCGAATGGATAAGGTTGGTCCACAACTTAAATACGGCTTTTCCAAGTTTGGTATGCTTTGTCCATCGAGCGGAAGGAGAATAAGATACAAATGAATCTGTAACACAGAAAGATGGAGTATTAATAAAACCTGAGGGCGCTCTTTGTACCATTTCAGGTTAAACTTTGCTGGGCAGAAGTACTGAAACATTGGTACAGTTCTGTAGCTCTTGACGAGTTTTTTCCCAATCAGTTTTCAGTTCATACACAATTCCTAAATTTCCAAATTTCTAGGGTGACCTATGAAATAAAACCTATGTGCAGAAGAACATACATAAAAACATTAAGCCCATAATCTGAGCACACATGCAGTCGTAAATTACCTGCTTATCCATTTCATCAGTGGTACGAAGATGATCCACCAACTTTGCAATGCGTCCGCCCTTTGCTATCCTGCCATTTGAGCCAGCAGCACTGCCGTGTCGATTTTGGCTTCGAGTACCATTTTTCCCCCATGCAAGCATCTCTCCCCGCAGGGGAGAGGTGGCCAAAATTTCTTTTCCACCAACTAATTCATTTTTCTCCTCAAAGGCGTGATCACTACTGCCAACACTCCTAGCAGGTGAAGGTTGTGATACAGGCCTCTTTCTACCTCTTTTCTGCCTTGAATCCGAAGAATGATCATCAGCTGAAGACAACTCTTTGGTGGCATCATCTGCATTTTCTTCTTCTCTAGCCTCGTCATCAGAGCCAGTAGGGGCAATGTCAGGAGCAACAGTTTTACCCCTCCCCCGTCTTCGCACATTTCTCCTATACTTTCTTGCAAAGACACTGGCGGTTGTTTTTGCCTTGGAACCCTTCTTAACAACTGCTTCGGACTGTTTCCGAATTGTTTCCTCGATGGTTTCTTGGATCTTTCATGAATAAATGATGGTGACGATAAACATAAGATGAAAAGAAAAATATCTTTGTATAAGAAAACATAGTGTTGGTATTGCCAAGCAGTTGACCTCACCTTTTTATTCCTAGTCTTCTCCTCTTCACCAAAAGCAAGTTCCTAAGTGTCAAGTATGTCAGAAGATCTTCATGGAATAGCTATATGAGGCTATATAAAACAAACAGCTAAATGGCCATAAGGTAACACAGACATCACCTCTTCCTCATACTTATCAATATCTGGATACAAGGCTGCAATCAGTGCATCATAATTAGGATCATCCCTCAAAGAACGTCTGCTTGCACAATGAGTACGGCATGCTGGGCATTCATTATTTCTGTAAAATTGGAGCATTATTTGATTGTCAATTATATTATGGTCTGCTGTACAAGGGACAAAATAAGGACGCAAGTGCCACGTAGAAAAGAATGTAGCCAAATGATGTCTGGCATCATACCCTAGCCGCATAGATTTATCGATGCAATCTCTGCAGAACCGGTGTAAACATTCCATAACCGTTCTTGTCTTCCGGATAATGCCTGCAAATTGGAGAGATTATATGTTTCACACGTTATGTCGTCATCTAAGAGAAAATGATGTGAATCGAACAACCGAAATTCTCAGGCTTCAACATACTACATGAATTTTGTAAAAGGAAGAGCGATAAACTGCACCACCTGAGTTATAACTGATATAACACATGACAGATGGCCCATGCTTGTAAACCAAGAGATGAACAGACTCTGAAACCAGCCAATGGAGAAGCATCCAATGTACTAAAAATCACATGGAACGACTAATTCATGCAAGTAAATAGCCTCACATGTATCAATCTTTGTGTGCTGGTCATCATTTGCACAAAATAATACATAAATGTGTATACAAAATGAGCGAGCTTCAGTTTCACACATGCAAAAAAAAAAAAAAAAACAAAGGAGAGGCCCTTCATATGCTTGGATACAGAACGCAGTGAGATAAAGAAATTAATCCATGTAAATAAACATAAATGATATATCATTTGCATCACCACGTTCAACTTTCAAATTTGAAATATGAAGACCAAGATAGCACCTGAACCCCTAAAGCAAAATGAGACAGGACAATGATATTCGTACCTAAACAGATAGGGCACTGAACTTCCTTCCGTATATCTGCTAATTTCACTGCCATAAACCTGAGTGATGAAAAGTTCATATTAGCTTCCAGCTGTGTCAAACATCAAACCGATTAGTTCCAATGAAACCTGAGCCTTCCATATGTATAGTGCATCGAGAGATGCTGTTCCATAGAATAATTGCAGCTATTTATTTTTGTTTTCGGACCAAAAAGATGTAGCTATTGCGTGGTGCCACATAAGGATCGTATAATTGGAGACATGATAAAAGGTTTATTTTAAGTATAGAGCTGAATGTTTCCACGTATTTTAGCCATCCAGGAATGATAGTAATCCCATCTGGCATAACAAATGCCAAATTTGTTGTCAAGACTGACCCATCTATGGTATGCTGCATCTTATGATTTTTTACGCATGCGCATTTCTGACAGAGAATCATGTCAAAATAGGGAGAAATTACAAGGAAAAATAAAGCCTCCGCACCAAACAAAAAAGGGAAAGCATGTACACACCAAACAAAGTTCGAACATGTAGCGACCAAAAGGTTAGACCAGAGCAACAACAATCTCAAAACAGAAACCGACAAAGCTACAGCGAATAATTAACAAACCGACATCGAGCAAAAGCAATGGGGAATGGTAATTTTATAGCAAACAGTTCAACCTACGAGAGAGTAGACAGAGCAGTCCAGAACTTCAAATGAGAGCAGTGATTCAAACATAGAGATAGAACACAGAATTGGTAGTTTGTATCTTATGAATTTCCGAAGTATGTGCATCAGTGATTCCTGAAAACGTGCATTCCCGACAGAGAATCATGCATATGGAACGAATAGGGAGAAATCACAAGGTAAAAGCAAGCCTCCACGCCAAACAGTAAAGAAAGCCTCTGCACTAAATAAACAGAATAAAACCCGTAGCAACCAAAACGTCTAGGCCAGGAAAACAGCAATGTCAAAACAGAAAATCACAAGCTATGGCAAAGTGTCGATATACGGTAGCTGAATAATAACAGCGCTGAATGATAACTCCCAACGTATAGTTAAACCCAGAAAGACAGAGCAGGTCAGAACTTCAGATGAAAGTGGTGATTCAAGCACAGCAATACGACACAGAAAAGATAAGCTTGCACAACCACGACCGACAATCTCCGTCTAGGCCATGGCAAAGCACATGACAGGAGCATGCATACAAGGAGGTAGCATGCCTGGCTCGCACACGCATGATGTGCATCATCCATGTTCCTCCCGTGACGATCAGTGCGCCAGCATGGATGGGACCCGATCACACAAAGGAAGCAGCCATGTACGTCACCGGCGACTCACCAAGCCCGCCGGTTCGGGCGGGCACCACCGCGATGAATCACCAGTGGGGCGGGACTCGGGGCACGATCGAGGAGCCGGAGAGGCCGAGGTACTGCACGGGGGCACGGTGCGAGGAAGGCAGAAGGCATAGACATAGCCAGCTACAGAGGATCCACAACACTGGATGGGGTCAGGAGGAGGGAGGGAAAACATACTCGTCGCCGCCGCCGTCATCGCTCTGCGTGGAGCCGTTGGCGCCGTCGTCCGAGCCGCCGCCGTCCTCCGCGTCCGAATCTGCCAGACCCATCGAAGCACACAAGGCTCTTAGCCGTATTCACACGAGGACACGGAGCGCGACGTGCACATCGCACGTCGCGAGAGACGGGAGAGGTATCGATGCCGGTCAAGCTCACCGTCATCTTCGCGTTGCGGCTTCGGGTCAGTCAACCTCCTCCGCTTGGCGGCGGCCCTGCTCGGAAGCGGCGGGCGTCCTCCCCCTAGTCCTCCGCCAGCGGCGGCGGCGGAAGAAGCGGCGACGTGGTCGCGGGGCTTCGGAGGCGGCGATGGGAGCCGGCGCTTCTGCGCGGGCATTCTGGCCTTCTGCTCGTAGGATCTCGGCTCACAGATTCGCGCAAGGCGGTGGTTGCCGCCCTCGCGAGGCGCGTGAGGCTTGGGAGGAGGGGAGGCGGTGTGGTCGACGGGGAGACGGGGGAGGGAACTATATGGAGAGGTGGGAGGAGGTGGCCAGGTCCCAGGTGGGTGCGGTTGCGGGAGAGAGCCTGCAAGGGAGGCGGAGAGAAAGAGGAAAATAAAGAAGCGGCTCGCGATGGCGAGAGGAGAGATGCGTTGGCGTTGTAGTGGGTTGGGTCTATCTGCCTGCCTGCAGGGGTGGGGGCCGCTGCGGCTTCTGCTCTGCCGACTGGCTTAGGAAGTCACGCGATAGACCAGGGACGAGGCGGCAAGCGACGCCGGGGACATGCAAGGCAGAGGCGTTCGTCGGCTGCCGCCTCGCCTTGCCTTCCGCCATCGGCGTTCCTCGCCTTGCAGCTGCAGCGCTTTCACACCGCTCGGAGTTCGATTTGGGATACAACAGTGAACAGGAGCTACGTGAAAGTTGAAACAGGCGTTCTTGTTTGAAATTCAGGCTGAGATTGCAGAACACGAGAAAAGTCCGGTCCAGGCAGCGTCGCCGATTTTATGCGTATTTTTTGCCGGAGAAGCCGCGACGCCCCCAGCTCCCCCGCGCTACGGCGAGTCGGCGACCACCATATGAGTCCGGCCGGCCTCTGCAGACTACCGGCGTCTGCTACTAGATGTCAATAACCCGCTAGAAGGCAGCTAGCCTTCGCCTCTCTCACCAGCTGGTGTGATTAATCTTCACTGATGATCACTCTGTCAGTTGCCAGCCGGGAGTCTGCCAGCCCTCGCGGCCTCTTCGCCGGCCGGTGAAGATCAGTCCAGTTCCATGCCCCGCTGACTCTTTGATCACTGTTCGTTAGCTTGTAGACGACGTATTGGAGCCGGAATCATCAAACATGAAACACAACGTATTCTCAGCGAAGGGAACAGAGCGCTGGCTGGTTTTGATGCTGCAGGTAATTAACTGATCTAACCTCTAGCACTAGTGTCAGAGTCTCGGCAAGTAACCAATGCGGTGTGATATGAAAACCAAACAGCAGCTAGCCAATCTAATCAAAACAAAAGTTCCTCCGATGAAACGGCTTACTGTTTGGCATGTCAATGTCATATGCATCGGAACAATATATCTAGTATTTCTTCGGTCTCAAGAAGCTAGCTAGACATGCAGAAGAATGTTCCTCAAGAAGTAGCCCCAAACGTCTACTGAAGAATGTCAATATCTACAGAACTCTACTCCTGACGGTGCTGAGACTTGTAATTACTAACAAGTAGTGATGTACTGGTTTCAAGGGTTCAAACTGCAGTTTCCCATTGCAGTTCTTCAGTTCATTATGCTACGGTCAGGCTGGTTCATAAGATATTAAGAATTCATTAGTGTTTGGTAGTTGACGTATACTGCGACCGGTAAGAAGTGGATATATTTTTTGTCAGACCAATCAACGTTGCTAATTGTATATCCGTAAGCATGTAGCTCTCATGCTTCCGCTTAAAATAAGAACACTGAATTTTTAGTCCACGCTGCATAAAGTTGCAGCAGGAAAAGAGCAGTTTATTCACGAGGGAAGAAAAGGATCGTGGCTGTGAGCAAAAATCCAAACTCGAGAAGCTTCTCCTAACAAAAGTCATAAACTAGAAACCAAATTCATAGCCCATAAAAATCAAAGGCGGGGGACAATATCGAGCACTAGCATTTCACAGTCGCCTGCTTGTCTACAGGTAAAATGGTAGCAGGCCGACGTGAGCTCGCCGGACTGGCAACAGATGTGACTAGGCCACAGCGGCTAGCAATGGCAGCGTCCCAGTAACAATGGCATGCTGCAAGCCTGATATTCGCCACCACGGCCATGCCGACCCCCATGACAAGTCACCATGGCGGAAAGCATGCTAATCATCGAGAGCTCGACGCCGCACACTGTTCAATTGTTCTACCAGTCTCTTGCAGCAAGCTGGCGATCAGCTAACGACCCCAAGTTCACAGAGCAGATACGAGCGGCCGGAACGAAGCAGTCGTCGCGCGCATTGTTCTACCACTCACTCCCCTGAGCTCACCGGCTCGTGCACGTGCTTGCCCGGAGGACAGCGAGCGTCAATTATGAACTGGAGACAGCGGCTGGCGAAAGAGGCGCGAGGCGTCGACAAAGTCGTCGGATCGCGTCGCCGGACACACCAGACGACGCGAGAAAAGTCGGGGACGGTGAGAAACGACAGGACGGCAGTAGGGGGAGTTGGGATCAAGGCTTACTCGTCCATGCCGCCGGCGCTCACGGACGACGACTCGCTGTCGCTGTCGCTCCCGTCCTCTCCTCCGCCGGCGCCACCTTCCTCCTCGTCGTCATCGGGATCTGCGAAACCACCCCAACACAAACGAAACCTCTCAGACAGGCCCACGGCCCAGGTCATCGAACGCGTTGCGTGCATCGAGAGGCAGAGGCGCCGCGGCGTCGTTGGTCTCACCACCATCGCGAGGCTCCCGCGGCTCCGTGCTCCCCTGGACCACGGCGACCTCTCCGTCCGTCCCACGCGAGCCCCGCCTGCCCCGCGGCTGGCTGCGGCGTGGCGCACCGCGGCGCGGCCGTCGGGGTCGTCGTCGTCGGAGGCGGGCGGCGGGAGCGGGCGCTTCTGGGCGGGCATTCCGCGTCGAGGCGGCCGCCCACCGGCTCCCCGTCGCAGCTGGCGGCGGCGGCGGCGGAGGCGTTGTCCCGCGAGGCGTCGGGGAGGAGCCCGGGACCGGGAGGGGGAGGTGGTTTCGTGGAGAGGGAGGAGAGCTTGAGGAGTTGGGTGGAAGAAGTGCGGGGCGGAAGCAGAGACGCACAGGGGCAGGGAGAAAGGACGGGAAAAAAAGAAGAGCAGGGACAAGGACGCCTTCGCGTTCTGCTGAGTGTGCGTGCGTGTGTGGGCGCCCGCCTGTGGTCTGGCCGGATTCGACGAGAGGCGGCCAGGAAGCGAGCGGCGCACGGGACGCGCTGCCGTCTATCTCAGATGCTGGGCAGTTGCTCCGCCCGCGCGGCGCGGAGCCTTTCGGGTTTCGACGGTGATTAATCACGTGAGCAAATGGTTGGGTGTACGGTTGCGATCTGCTACTAGCTGTTCCCGGTTCTTTGAAAACCAAGATCTGATTTGAAATGGAATTCTTCGGCGTGGCGGCCAAGATTGCTATGTCCTCTGCTGTCAACCGACAAGTGACATGAGCTCGCACAAAGAAAGAAAAACCAAGGACCGCGTGTATGACGAGGACCATTTCTGCGGGCTGCATCTGAGATCGTGGGTCTTGGGTACTCGGTGGATCAGATATGGGCAGAATGGTGTAGCAGATTTGGCCCAAGGCTGCAAGACTTAACGTTCTTTGTTCTTGTCGGCCTAATTGGATTCTTAAGGAATATTGGACCAATATCGGCAGTTGTTGTTGCAATTAAGGATTGGGCCACCCACACCCAAGAAATGGCACGGCCCCACTATATTTTTAATGTTGCAAAAAAACTAGATTTTTAATGATTTCCCTATAAATGATTATCAGTTTTGGAAAATCCTCCCGGATTCTTTTTTTTTACCTGGAAACAACGTGTTCCATTACTCATTTTTAGATAATGGGAAATAAAACATAAGTCCCGGCCTTGACCCTGTTAGGGGCTACGGCCATCGCATTACATCACTTCGCCACAACTATGGCTGCCATCGCACTCACAAATGTTAAGCAACCAAAAGGAGACACCAACATAGTTTTCATGGAAAATTATTGAGCAGCAATCCTATTGCTAAATCTCCATTCATGGTTGGCGAAGAGTTGCATCACCGTCGTCTCCAAAGAACGGCATGCCTCCTTCATGAGTACGTGTTCCATTACTCATAAGCCAACAAATCGTCGGCAACCAAAGACCTGATACAAACTGAGAGAGTGTCCACAAGCGGATCATCCCCAACAGAATATTGACATCCTAAGGCAGTGAGAGCATGTGCCACCTTATTACATTCTCTAGGACGATAGACAAAAGAAAAATTTATAAAGTTTGTTGCCGCCAACTCCTTCATCTCAATGACTAATCCTCCCGGATTCTAAATGTAGCTCAACAGAAATAGAATGTATTTACGCCCATGCCCCCTAACACTTGGATATAAATCTTTCTTTTACCTTTAGAACTCAATCGACTCTCATCATCGCAATCGCCTTGCTCCTCGTCTCTCTGATGGTGTTCACTCCCAGTGACTGAGGTGCCGTTCGGATCCCCCTCTAAAGTGTTCTCTAAACTTTATACCCCTCTAAAGTAAAAAGAATCTTTACTATTTAGGGGTACTAAATAAAATTTAATTACAAAACCTTTCTGCATACGGACGTTATTTTTCGAGACGAATCTAACGAGCCTAATTAATCAATGTTTTGACACAGTGATGCTACAGTAACCATCGTCTAATCGCCGCTTAATTACCCTCATTACGTTCGTCTCGCAAAATAGAGGGGGGGTCCTGGACTTAGTTTTGTAATTTGGCTTTGTTTAGTACACATAAATCGTGCCGGTATCTTTGATGTGACTGCTACAGCACCCTCTAAAATGAAACGAACGCACCCTGAACATGTTGTCATCGCCCTCCCACACTAATATTTTCTTTTTCTGCTCCCAATCTCAATCTATCACCCACCTACCATCTCGCATCTTCGTGTCGTAGCTAATCCCATGGCACGTCACAAGTCGCCTCCAGTTCTATTACCTCGTCAAGCATCCCTCTAATCAAATGGTGGAATTGAGGGAGACGGGCAGGGGCCATGGCCTCCCTATACTATGCATATTCTCATTTTCTAAGCAACATTTTTGCTGATAATTATCTCTAAATGGCTCTATGTATCTTTTTTCTTTACTTCTTGCCTTCGTTTAAGAAATAATCCTAGTTTTTGCTACCACCTCTAATCCTAGGGTGCACATCTAAACTTGGATACCTCGCTTGATGAAAACCATCTTCATAACTCCAACAAAGCACATGAGCTTGTCAAATGAAAATCGCATAGTTGGTTCATAGGAAAATAGAGACAAAACCCACATCCCATCCCATTATTGACAAATATTTTTAAAACCTATCCAATACGCGATGACTTCTATCGATATATATGATGATAACTAAAAACTAATATAGGAGTTACAGGTCAATTGGTGAACATCAATATTGCAACCATGTTATAAAATTTAAACAAGAAAAAAATGTAGGATAAAAATAGAAAAAAAGCATGAATGCGAGAAATCTTCATGTACGTGTCACTACTACTATTTAGTTAATATTATCAGCGTAAATCATTAATTGTCTTGTTGCGAGCTAAAGAGGGAATATCATAAATGAAGTTACGATTATTTTGCACGCACACTATTTTCTTGTCGTCTTCTTGTCTTACACGTAAGTCTTCGTCTTCTACTTCTCGCTTTCTCATGCTCGCAGGCATAGTTAGTACTTGATTCATGGCAACTCGTCTATTTCTTGTCGTCGTATGTGTTTCTTCTACCTCTCGCTTTCTCCTACTCGCAGATGGGTTTAATACTTGGATTGATACTCATCTACTGCTTTACGCCATTATTTTTATCAACTATCAAACCTCCGGAATCAGGAATTCGAAGAACACCCCAGGCTTGCAGCTCAAAATGACTATCTCGAAATGACTATCATTGCAGCTTGCAGCTCACAACGACTCGTATAAAACCCAAAAGCCCAAAGCCCTGCTAGGTGGCCGAACGCCCCATTCGATGATTCGAACACCGCGGCACCGGCACGCACGAAACGCGAGTGGAGCCGCGCCGAGACAAACACGCCGGTGAGCTTCCTCAGTTCCTTCCCAGAACATCCTCATCCACCGCTCCCAATCCCAATCTCCTTGAGATAAATCGAGGATCCGTATCAGCCGAGCAGGATGACGAGCAGCAACGGCGGCAGCAGCGAGAGCAGGGGGAGGAGCTCCGGTCGCGGCGTTGATCGCCAGGGCCTGCCGCCGCGGCCTCCGGCGACGCGACCGGGGGCCGCCCCCTGGGCTAGGGTTTCGTCCGGCGCGTCCCTTTCGCGCGGTACGTTCTGATTCCCCCCTGCGCTTGCTTTGCTGTTAGAATTCAGAACATCGCACGGGACGCGGGATGAGGCATGAGGGCGATTTGGGTTCGTTCCGGAGCACGGGTCGGGGAGATGTGGGTTTGCCGGACACGACCTGGGGGGCGTAGGCCTCAATATGATGGAACGCAGTTGTTGGATTGGCTGGGGAGTCGCGTGTGTCTTCTATTCATGGCAGATGGAGAAGGGAAGGTGAATGCAGCCGCATTCCCATGGGAATGCGGCCAGGCCCTTGGAGTGGGCACTGAACGAAATTAGAATTATCTGAGAGACGAGGAAGACAAGTTATATCGATTTTGCTGGTTCCGGATGTGAGTTGATGGGCGGCAGCAAGCAATGGAAGGTGTGTTACGGGAGGAGAGAAGTAGCAAGGAGGAAGAAAGCGGCTCCTCGCTGCA
Organism: Eragrostis nindensis; assembly: GCA_012490785.1. Taxonomy (NCBI): domain Eukaryota; kingdom Viridiplantae; phylum Streptophyta; class Magnoliopsida; order Poales; family Poaceae; genus Eragrostis; species Eragrostis nindensis. The sequence continues at coordinate 509,102 of JAAXCT010000297.1, read as the reverse complement.
TAGATTACGGGCAAGTCCTGTGGCTGCTCGTCTGCAAGTCCCGGTGGAGTTGTGCCTGGAAATGACGGCTCAACAGGTGATTGCTTCCATGTGTGGAACTAGCAGCGAATTCCTCGATACATTAGTTGTTTAGAGAAACATTTCCCAAGTACTAAGGGGATGTTTGCTTTAAGGTCACATTTTGCCAAACCAAATGTTCGGCGGCCACATAAAAAATTGCATTGCTTGGTTGCTCGTTCGGACTGTGGCCGCCACATTTTTTCTGTCTGCCATTGGTGGCGAAGTGTGGCGCCATGTGAGCTCGCCACAAACTGTGGCGTAGAGAGTGTGGCGGTGGCAGCCTTTGGCTGGAGACCAAACAGGCCCTAATGCTCATACATGTCCCATGTCTCATACCAGCGCCCCGAATAGGTAGAGTCCCTTTCGTATCATCCCACATCCCTGTTTCTCAAGCTCATCGTCCTGAGGACGTTGTGACAAGCGCTAGATTCAGTTTCGCATCTGAATGTGATTCGTTCTGCGGTTGGTGTAGGCATTTCAGGAAGTCATCCGGCGTTATTGGGTTATTTTGGGTTTTGTGAAGCTATAGAAGATATCCCCAAAAAAATTGTCGTAAATGGTAGACAATAGCAGGAGCAGGCGTGATTGTTTAGTTTTAGGGAAAATTGCCCCTGTAGCACTCTTGGCAAAGAGGTTTGCTAACATACCATTATTCTAGCCAACTTTGCTAGTTTAACCGTACTTCTTTTCTCATTTTTCTCCGTCTACCATTCTATCAACAGATGCGAGCCTGAGTCTTGTAGCCACCTGGGTCCGGTTAAGTCGATTGAACTTCCAATTGCTCAGCGCTCTACCCGCACAACCAAAATCGCCACAGCCAGTCTCCCTTCTTCCCCAGCACTGTTGTCGCCCGCCACACCCACAACAGCCACGTCTCCACCCCACTGTTGCAGCTTCGGCCAAATGGACAAGCTGCTGCACATGCGATTGTCCACAACAAGCCCACTCCAAGCGCTCCCTTCTCCTCAAGTCTCTGCATGCTACACACTGTAAAGGCTACACGCTAATTGCTTGATATGGCTTCCCCTTTGGTCACCGCTTGTGGAGCCACATGCGTTCGACAATCCGTTTGAGGGTGGCGAGTGCTGCTCAGGCGCTTAGCGCCAATATGGCAGTGGCGAAACAGCAGTGGATCGGCATGAACGTCGCGGCGAGTGGAAGACTCTGCAATATTACTTGGTCCCCGACTCCTTACTTCGCGTTGGGGCACGCAGTCGCACTTCATGTCAGTTTTGCATGCGATATGACAGTGCAAGGGTGGCGATAATGCTACGGCACATGAGGCTAGCTCGATTAGGTGCTAACCTGATTATTTTGAAATAGCTACTTGTTTGTGAATGTAACATTTTTGGTAAAGTTTCGCTCTTTTAGCAAGGAAGCTGCTTAAAATGGGCCAAATTTGTCACATCCGCATGGCTACACCATGGCTACACTGCCAACCCAAGTGTTTATAACATTAATTCATTGCCAGTTCTCACATGTAACAAACACTTTGTGCTCTAATTGTTTTCTTCGTCATGATTGCAAATGGCTCGACCAAGGGCTTCAAGTGGCACATTGCATTACCGTGTTTGATTGTTTAGTTCACCCTACGTTTGCTTTACCTTTAGATTTGATTCCTAATCTGAACTTGCTTAGGAAGTTATATTTGGCTCCTAACCTTCGATCACACTCGTTTGGTGTTTTCAGTGGTGTGGCCGAGGTATTCCTGTTTATGACATTGTTTGCCTCATTTTTCAAGTACATCGTAGTACATCCAGATCATGTTATGCGATTTTCCTTCCAAATTCCATAGTGAAAATGCATAGCATATTTTAACATGTGAACTATAGCCAGGTTAGTGATCTGGTACGAGACATGGTAGTTATGGTGAATACGACGTTCACCATGAACTAAGCCATCAAGCTTGTGCCAGCTGCCATACCCACTGTCATGGGTTAAGAACTTTCATACTTATCCTTATGTATGTTATGTGGTTTTCCCTTAGCTTGAGGAATTATGTTACCACTACTGTTTTGAATAATTTAGCCTGCCCCAACTTGCTTGGGATAAAAAGGCTTTGTTGTTGTTGTTGTACTGTTTTGAATAATTTGTGTTCGAACAATTCTAGATTAATGCTTCATACACTTGTTTGGTTTTCGACCTATGTTAATGTCTTTATGTGTAAAGTGTCATAAGATAACTGGGTGGAAATAAAAGTTCATAGATTGATGCAGCTATGTCATAAGGTAAATTGTTGCATCACAACCCACTTGGTATAAACTCCCTTGTCCCCCTTCTCATTCCCCACAGCAACCATTCCTCCTCGCCCACCGAACCGAACCCAACGACAGGGATGGCTTGTATCGATCATCATGGTGGGCGGTGCTGTGTGATGCAGCCTCGGTCGCGTACAGTTCATTTGAAATTTATGTCAAACACACTTGTCCAAAACAAAAGTAAAAAAATGTCAAACACATATATGGGTTTAATCAGATTTTGTTTTTTACTTAGTATCTTACTTTACACCTAGCTGAAAACTTATTTCATAGTATTATTTAGCAATGCAATATAAAGATTAAAATTGTTGATATCTTGATTTCATATTGTTTTAGCCAATTTTGGAGCACACATTGGATTTCTATATGTTTTCCCATCGTGTACTTTCTTCCTGATTCGTCTTAGTTTCATTCGTTATTTAGTTATATAAGCACAAACCTAGTGCCTTTTATATATGCTTGATGTTTGAAATTCTTGTAGTCTTTTTTTTGTAAAGCATTAACTATGTGCATATTAATATTCACTTACAAAACTATGTGCTTACCATTTTCAGTGCGCTCAAGTGACAACAATGAAGCACGGGAAATGTGCAGTTGCCTATTGACCAACCATATGAGGGAAATGTTGAAGGTTTATTTACTTTACGGGCTTCTGAGCGAGTCTCAGTGCGAAATAGTAGTGCATAATTCAGTTTGCATGATTATCGCCTCTGATGGTAATCAACTAATACCAAATGAACGTTCCATGGAGAGGCATGTTTCTCGGAATCAAGAAAAAATTAGGAAGCTTATGAAGGTACAAATACAATTCGTTTGAAATTTATGTCAAACACACTTCTCCAAAAGAAAAAAAAATGTCAAATACATATGCAATAACTTTCCCTCAATATTTTTTCTCTTGTTGAAGGAATATGTGGAGATGGTTTGGAATGGACATTTGTAGGTCCAAGGCTTCTCAATGTGAAATTCATGTATTGCCAAATTGACATGTTCAAACCCGACCTCATGTGATATGCTTAATTCATAGCTCAGAAGTGAACTGGTATGCTTGTTGTGAGATATAATGCCATGAACGGAGTGGAATAAATGTCTCATATGGATTTCCATTTAAGCATGGATTGGTTGATATATATTTTCAGATGTTTGCATGTTATCTTGCTTTCCATTGCTCAGTTCTAATTATTGAAACGCTTATGAAGTATGGAAGGGGCATCTCTGTACTGTGAATGATTGTGCTTGATTGATAGGATTCTGGTGTAACAAACCAGTGGCGTTACCACCCCCATGATTTTTTGAAAGTAACCCACCCCTGAAAAAAAGGCATTCTATTAACCCCTTTACATTAGTATTTCACTTCCTCATGTATGTGTCCAAAATGTGAATCGCTGGTTTATAGACATATATGATCCTTTTTGATGAGGGAGATAAATTTGACTGAAGCCCTGCATTCCGACAAATGTAAATAGTCCCTCCAATTTCTTTTTCATGATGTTAAGACTAGAAGCTTAGTGCAAATTTGCACTGACTGCATTGCCTGAATGTCAAGAAAATATGGGGATATGTTATAACAATTTTTTAATAATGACACGTTGCAGAGTCACAAATTTGTATCTGAAGCAATTACTGTACACCAGCATGTACAGTAAAATATTTAATCAAATCATGTACAATATAATATTTTCAGCATCAATTAATATAATTATTTACTTGTAAAGTCGCTTGTGCGATCCTTGTGAACAATAAATTCTGAACTCATATAGCTGCCTTATATAGCAGATGATGAATTAGTCTGTGCCAACAAAATAGGAAATATTTCACTCATTAAATATGGTGATAGTTTTCCAAATTGTGCCACAAAAAGTAAATGGAAACAGATGTCAAACTGGATTCAAATGTAAAGAATCTGTATAATTTTGGTACTTTAGTGATATCCTCTCTGCTTCAAATTACTTGTCATTTTAAATCCATGTACATCGATCGAACTTAGATTTTTTTTTTTGGTCATATTACAAGTCTAAATATATGAACCTTCAGAAAGATGCATTGGCTTGGTTTGGTAAATAGCCTGGTTTATTGTGGATTATTGTTTTTAGGGAATGTTGGTTGTGGATTGTTAGTCGTAATACATATCTAGGGCATAAGTGATAAAGGCAAGCAATGTGAAATTACCTTGGATCTTTCCTTGTTTGATGCATATTGGCGTGAAACGACAAATGATTTTGACTGGAGGGACTGAGGGAGTGGTATGCTCCTAATAATAATATACATACCTGAAAAAAGGTAGTTCATAGGGACATCTGGTGAAAATTGTTATTGTTAAAAACCATAAAGAAGTATTTGCAGACAAAAGCCAACGACCTAAGATTAAGTAGTTCCCACTGCTGAAATCACTCAACTACTAACATTGTTTAAAATTCCACATTTTTTTATTTCGATTAAGTTATTAAATTTGAGACATACTACGTCTGAAGCCAAATAAGTCACTGGGGTTATGCAAATTTATGGGGCCAGCAAAGGTCCAAACCATAGAAAAATGGTTTTACTTCATGCTAGGATTAGGTTAAATTAAATTCTAACCCATTGTAGGCTATGTAGGAAACTTTGTCTGACCTGGAATTCTCCAGCAAAAAGATAATATGTGGGGATACGACCTTTGTATATGTTTTTTTCATATTACATGGAGAAGGCAAAAAAATAAAAATTATGTCTGAGTCGTAATGGAATACAAATACGGCCTGGAAAACTTTATACTCCTTTTATTTGTATACTTTCTATAGTTCTTTCCTCCATGAGATTTATTTTTTCACGTTATATAAGGATATTTTTTTAGTAGCTTTTGTCTATTGCTTTGTGGAAATGATAGTGTACATCGCATTAATGTCTGTACCACTTAATTGGAAAAGGGCAGTGATCAATAGAGCTGTGTCATTTTGCGTGAATTTGATATATTTCTGAGTTATTATATCCAAGTTCCATTATATCTTTTCATAAATGAGAATAAAATATATGGATGCCCTATTCTGCGGCGGCCAAAAAATTCCGCTGCTTTCGTATTGATATTGCTTATGGGTCATCCTCCTCAGTTATAATAGTAATATATTTTATATTGTGCAGTGCTTATTGGAGAAGTGAATGAAGGTAATCCTTTCTGTCTTGGTGTTTCCAGAATAACAGGTATTTATAATACACATCTGTTTTCCATGTGTTTTCAGCTGTTGAATACTCCCTCTCTCCCTCTGTTCTTCTTTTATGTGGCGACCGTTAGCTCAAGTTTGGGCTAGCAGGCGTCTTACAAAAAAGAACCGAGGGAGTATATTTCTTTACTTGATCCATATGTAGCAATTCATCTACAAGTTATTTCCTGCATTATCAGCCTTAGAGTTGAAGTTTAATTTTGTATGTATATATTGGTTGTGAGTTGTGACCAATTCACTGCCATTTTGTGCTACCTTAATGTGACTACCTTTATTTGCCAGAAGGAAGGTAACTAGTAACTACAGTTGTCACATTTATGGATTAACCCATAGTGGGAATTACTGAAAAAATGATGATTAGCCATTGTCCCATCCATCCGGGTATGCCTACTAAGGCCATGTTGTGTAAGCTTGATTTCAGCATTTTAGAGTGTTTTATACTCATGTCATATATGGATAGGCCCAAATGTTTCTAGGCCCTGATATCGAAAACATTTCTTTTACAGTAGCATAACTTTTATTCTGTTGTCAATATGATTGATAAGAACACCAGGAGGTAAATGGCCTATTTCTATCCAGAGCAAATAAAAAAATTCTTCAAATTGAACTGTCAAATTGATTTCAGTATTAATGTTGTTCTAAAACTGTATACGATGAAAGGTGACTCATAGCTGCCAAATATGGTAACTGTCATTAATTATCAGTTACCGGTTTTGAACTGCAAATAGTAGACTACAGTTGAGGGCAGCTCTATTATTTTTCTTGCTTTACAGTTCTTTGGATCTTTGTACAGTTTGGTTATTTATTTAATCAACGCAGTGGGAGCCTCTCCTACTGTATCCACTCCAGAAAAATGAATGATCGTTACAAGGTTGCTGTTTAAAATTGGTTGGGCACAATTTTTATGAATTTTGGGTATGAAATTGGACTCATCATAAACAAAAGACAGTTCTGTGATAATATATTTTCATATTGGCCAGTACAGATTCTCAAGTAATCAGTGCTGATATTCAGACGCTACTTTCCTGTGATAACTATATCATAGGAGATCATTTTAGTTGAGCATTGCTAGGTATTGATCAACGAAAACAATGCTTACCTTGCATCCTTGCCCACAGGCAACTCGAATTCTGCTACCTTTCTGGAAGCGATTGTCTTAAAAGGGCATTCTGAATCTAGTTTCCCACTTTACCATCAAAACAGGATGTCCTGAAAGAATCTTGGCTTGTTTTTGTCTTTTGTCGAGTATGTTTTCCTATGGCATGGTGAATTTTGCTTTAGCATTGAGTTACTGACTAATTACTTTAGGGTTATTAACTATGGTTCTCTATAGCTCTTATACTTTGTATTAAGATATGGAGAACAGCATGGCCATTGTCCAGCGTTCAGGTTAGTTACTTTCAGGAATGGCAAAGCTTGGCACGAATGTTATGGTGAGGCATCTTGTTTCACTATCAAGTACTACCATGATATTTTGATTCACGATAGCTTGTTTACCACTGTAAATAACAGGTTACAGTGTATAACTAATGAGGCATTTTGTTCCCATGTCGAATGGTAACACCATTTTCATCTGTGGGAGGTTTTGCTGATCTAATTATATGATACAGTATTGGACATGGTTTGGTATATGTCCATGCTTGAATGTTTGATAATATAGGAGCTCTTTAAATGCACTGTTCTCCTTGCTGCTTGATTAGGAATATTGAACAGTAAGTTCTAGCTTATATTTTGTTTCTTGACAGTATTTTAGAAATGCAAGAAAACCACTCCCACCATTCAGGTCTTCGTTGTATGACTGAATTGTCCATGTAGGGATTGACCTATTATCAACGGAAGTCACAAAAGATGGTGCATTGCGGCAGGGATCGCACTGCAGCCGACGGAGGGCAGTTTATCATGATATTGCCTACATCCGAAAGAGGATCATCATGCATTAACATCTACTTAGAATTTGGACAGCTGATGTGGATTACATTTGATATTCATATGTGCAGGTATAAAATCTTAACGACCTGAGGTTTCCAAATTCTTGCTAGCTAAAAAGGTACCGTCTTGTTTGTATGAGTTGTGAATTTGTGAGAAATGTATTTTCTGGCTATTGATGAATTTGAGATAAACGTTAAAGTTGGCATTTTGGTTGTCCTTATCGGTCCTGAATACTGATACACCAAAGCGCATTTGATTGATGCTCCGGCTATGCTTGTCTCTTTAGCTTTGCCTCGCATGATTCAAGCGCTATAAATAACCGCTATCGACTAATTAATTCTTCTGGTAATATTTGTAGCCGATACTCGCCAGAGACTGCTAGTTTTCCTGGTTATATTGCAAATATTCACCCATACTCGATGCTTTCTAACATTTGTGTCATATTAAGTTTTGACCTGTGCGTTGTGATTGGTTTATTTGTTTCTGACTTATATGTAGAGAAGTTGTTAGTGATGTTCCAAACCCCAAATTCAAACGTGCTTACGGCCACTCAAAAACTTATGAATTATCAGTGGAGTATACATGGGTGGTCTATTCATATGCCGGTTCTTTCGTTCATAGAGATAAGTGTATGTGCGTGTGTTCATAGAGGTGAGTGTTTGTGGAAGTCGGTGGATGATGTATGTTAGTGTTAATGAGATGAGTGCTTGTGGGGGGCGGCATATAATTTATGTTAGGTTATATGATTTAGTAGAAATGATGTTGTTTTTGATAAATCTCCGACGAAAACGATGAACAGGTACTCTGCTGGGGCATATCTTTGGCATTTTTTCCTGTCTTGAAAACAATCAATCAATGACCGCGCGAGGGTCTCACATCTCTACTTGGGCCGTTCTTTAACCTTTGGGCCGTACACAATAAGAATTGAGAAACGGGCATACCTTGGCATGTTTTTCCTTTTTTTTCTTTTTGTTTCTTCTTCATAGTTTTGTTTCTAAACTTTTTGGTCTGCTTACCCTAAAAAAAAAAAAGATTGGTCTGCCCAACATACTTGTCTTCAACAAGTTTTTGCATCATTGAGCTTGATATATCTTCCACTCCCTCCGTTTTTATTTATATGACGCAGTTGACTTTTTTCGTTACTTTGACCATTCGTCTTATCTACAAATATTTGTGTAAAAAGCTAAATATATAGGTTAACCTTAAAGTGCTTTTGATGATAGATCTAATGATATCAGTTTCACGTTAAGTAACTAATTACATAATGATATATTGTTGGTCAAAGTTTAACGAAAAAGTCAACTGTGTCATATAAATAAAAACAGAGGGAGTAGTTTTTTTAGAATTCAAAATTTTAAATTCGTCTAAATTTAAATGACGAAAACCGACCAACTGCTCTAAAACCGGGCTGGACTAAATTTAAATTCGTCTGTTTTTCACAGCATGCCACACCAGCTCATCTATGGTTGGGTGCACCTATATCTGTCAGTCATGGGCCGTGGGAACAGGTAAACCCAACTGCTCTTCCGCCGCCGTCAACCTCCCGAGTCGGGATCTAGCGAGATCCCCACGCCAACCAAACCGCGTACGTCTACGTGCGCAGCAGACGGCGAGGAGTGAAGACAGACGTAAACATCCGTAGTCAAGTGGGCCGCCGCGGCGGAGACAAGGACTTGGACCTGGTAGCGCGGCGCGGGGCAGAGACGTGTCCGTGCCGCCCCGGAAGAGGAGGAGGAGATGCCCCCACTCCGCGCCGCGCGCTCCACGCCGCCCACCCGTCCGCCCGCCGCCCGTCACCATCGCCCGGCGGCCCACCGAAAATAAACAAACGAGGCGGGCGCCGGCGTCGCCGCGGCAAAGTAATCCCCTCCGACGCGCGGATCCGTCCGTATCTCTCCACTTGGCCGCCGCGCCGTTCGCGTGCCGGGCCCCCACGGATCCCTGATGTGGAGAGGCGGCACGTAGGATGGCGCACCGCACCTGGCCTCTCTCTTTCTCTCACTCGCCGCCGCTCTCGATTTCTTTTCTTTTTCGGCTGCCCCTCTCTCTCTCATCCCGTCATTTTCTACAGCTCGCGGAGGAATTCTCCCGGCGAACAGGTCCACGAACGTAGCGCATCCGAAGAACTTTCGCGCGACCCCCTCCCCCCTGCTACAGTAGAGAGGAGGCGACTCGCGTCGAACTCATCTCCGGCGGCGATTCCAGTCGATCTCCCCCACCTCCGGTTGCCCGTGGGGCTCCGGAGGGCCGGGAGATCGGTGGAGTCGCCGTCCGGCCTTCCTTTAGTTGCTAGCTTACTAGTATACTAGGTTTTCTCCCTTCTTTAGGGTTAGGTTTTCGGCTTCGTCGCCCGTCGCGGTGATGGTGTCCGATTTTCCCTTCTCCCTTGGCGGATCCGGCGAAGATGTCGTCGTCGACGGCGGCACGTTCACTGGTAAGGCCTTGTGGAGCCTCTTTGCCTTCCGTTCCTTTGAGAAAAGGGGGATAGGCTTTTTGTTCCCCTCGCTGATGATGTCGGCGACGGTGGATGGTTCCTCCGGGTGGTCGGCGTCAAGAGCGTCAAGATCTTGCGTCGATTTCTTCGGTATTTTGTTCCTTGTTGTGGATTCTCCGATGGAGCTGGTTCGATTCTTCTCCTGTCGATTCGAGTTGGTGCGATGGCCGGGTGGGTGCTATCCCGGTGCTATCTTCGTTCGAATCTAATCGGCTTTGCAATCAAAGTGTTGTGCTCGCGCACTTGGTCGGAGGAGGAGGCTGGACGGCGATGTCGGTGGAGTCCGGCGGCGAGGAGTTCGAGCTTCGGGAGAGTTCCTGAGAAGGAGGACAGTCTTTGTATTTTCCTTTTTCTTGAGGACTTTTCTGTAAATGTGGCCAGGGGCCTGTTTGTAAAAGGACGCGGGATGTACTGTTGCTTTGTTTAATATAATGCCCCCCTTTTTCTCGCAAAAAAAAAAAAAAAAAGAACGTAGCGCATCCGCCAGCTGCGCGGCGGAGCGGTGGGACCCGCCGCCGCACGTAGCTATCGGGTGCGTGCGCTATTCGTGGGCGCTGTCGGGTACTAGCAGGAGTGTGAGATTGTGTAGATTCGGGTTTACTACGCGGATGGCACCAATTGATTAGCGTTCCATCCAGATCAGGTGCCTGCGTGGAGCAGGCGCCGGCCACCAGCCGGACTCCACCTCGGCGCCATGAATTCCTCGCCTCAATAATTGCGTCTCCGAAGTGGGGCGCAGCCTAGCTGTGGATCGAACAGAAATCTCCGGCGCGTTCAGCGTGCGTGCCGGGGCACTCTGGTTAGTTTGATCGAGAGAGTTGAGCTGACGTTGGGCTTGTTAATTGAGGTGTACAGCAGCCGGCCGTAGACACAAGATGTGTTGTTGTACTACAGTTAAGATCTGTAACTCTGACTATACTATCAGGCCGTCAGATTGCAGGCTGCTTCTCCGGCTCATTTAGCGTTGTTGGAGACTCCTATGTTTGAGTGAATATGTTCTTTAAATCATTGACGAACACTAACAGCTAAGCAACCTTTTCCCTTTCAATCTCAAAACCCTCACAAGGAAACAGCCACTTTTGAGGATTTTTCTGTTTCCTCACCCTTCTATACACATCCCGTGGCCAATGGCCACAGAACATCTTTTCCAACTGAGATAGTGCAACGAAGGATACAACATTTATTTTAGCAACACCAGCATCGTGCATTATTGATAGGGATGAAAGCAAAAATGGAATTTATCGAATAACCGAGGCTCGTTTTCGACTTCTCCCGTAGTAGTTGGAAATGAAATACCAAAAAAATAAAAACAAAAGTGAAAGTATTTGGTGAAAACAAAAATAAAAACAATTTTAGACTTTACCGATCGTTTCCAACAATTTTCATTTTAGACCGGAAATTACCGCAGATATTTTACCATTTTATGTTAGTCTAGCCAACTAAATATATATTATATTTTTAATAGGCAATAAACAATGATTTTGCTACTTATATTTTACATTTTAATTTGAACATCTTTTTTCAAATGTCTCGTGTCATTTTATCATACATTTATAGCTAGTTCAAGTACTAATAATATATTCACAGTTGATATTTTTATACATGATGTGATACGGCTAATACATAATTGTGATTTGTGTTACTGATAATTAATATCGATTCCTGATCGATATCGCATATTTCTGTTGTGGTAATTCCATTATCGATATTCCCGTAATACCGGCGTCGTATTTGTTTCCGCTAGTACCGCTACCGATTTCGTTACCGAGAAAAAAAATGAAACTGAAAATGATATAGACTTCTTCCGACCGTTTCCCGACCGCTTTTCATCCCTAATTATTGAGGTATAGAGTAGCCTATGCCGTATGCCATTTGGAAGTCAACAGGAAACCGCATGCAAGCTCACACCATTTGGTAAAAGAAGATGAGCGGGACCTTCTTTACCAAGATTTTCTATGCTCGTTTGCATGCATGGTCCTTGAGCTTTTTATTCCTCTGATTGTTTACAGTGTCAACTGTGAAGTGCACAGAAAATACTCCAATGCACATTTATAACTGAAGAAGCGCTCATTTAACAGTGGTACTTTGATGTCACAATTTAAGTCTGACATAGTAACAATTACTTTGAAGTCTATCAGTAGGCGAATATAACGTGATGCACTGAAATTTTGCCTCGCTCTTTTTCCGTTCATAGCTTTGTTTGTCATGCATTCAAATTGTCTAGCCATAGTTTTGTTTGTACTGGCTTAATTTGCAAAGTAGCTTTTGTGTATGTCCAATAAATTTCTGAATTTTGATTCCCAGAATCAAAGCCAGCGTACATTCCCAGGATCATATTCAACGACATTTGAAATCTGAATTGCTGCGTGAGTGAAGTTCCGATCCATAGCCAAACTGGCGCTTAAGAATATCTGCGTCGGCATTCGACAGTACTCGGACCTGCAGCCAACCATATCGTCCTTTGCCTGGCATCAATGGACGGCAGCTGTGCGCCTGCCTGGTACACGCCCGTGCGTACGTCCTGCAATTCGCCGGCCCATCCGGAAAGTGTCAGCGCCGCTGCCGCAAGCGTGTGATGGAAGCGGCGCGGCGCGGCATCACGCTCTCCGTGGGGGCGCCGCAACCGGCGCGTGGCGTGGTGGTGGGGGGGCGTGTGCGTGCTGTCCTGGCTGTCGGTCTACGGGCGAGCGCCTCGAAATAAAAAGGGACCGGCGGCCGGTGGCGGTGGGTGGCCCCGCCCCGCGATCCAAGCAACACGCCCCCCGCGGAGCCTGCCTGCCGATGCCGACACTTCGGTGGAGCGCCACCGGCAGGCCCACCGCGCGCGGGCGCGGTCCGCGCCGCACGCCGATCCATTGCTGATCTCGCCGTTGGCGTGCCTGTCCGTCCGTCCACGCCCGTCATGTGATCGCCCGCGTCCCGGCGCGCGTCTCTGCTTATTTTTCTCTGGATATGACCTCACGAGGCTCAAGCTGATAAGCTTTTTGGCTTAAGTACGAGAGGTTAAGCTTAAACTAGTGCCAGTACTGGTAGCCGAGCTGACCAGTAGGTGATCCGTCGTTTTCACTGGGGATTGCCGGATCTGCAGGTTCCTTTGTTACGGACAGGGTTTGATAGTTCAACTATCTGAATGGACACCACAGTATTAGTGTGTCAAAAACTGCAACAGTGTCGTGTCCAAACTGAATAATACAGTACATACAATAGTAGTAATTCTTTACTGCTAAGTCAGGCAAAGAAAAGTTTCAGCTTGGTCATACTACTGCACATACCTGGAAACACCCGTACAATTTTGCAAGTAGTAGTACTAAAATTTCCACTGATCTTCGAACAGTCCAGAAAAAAAGGGTTCTTGTGAAGTGTACTGCCACACGTCAGTCCTTGGCAGGGAAGAAACCTTTTTGTTCGCAAGATTACAGAGACGGAAAATTTGCTCGAGTTATGTCATCACGCGATCAGCAGCTGACGAACCACCACGTCGTGCGCGCCGTTGGTTGAGCCGAAAAGAAAGCCAAGAAATTCGGTCCGCCAAAGCATCGGCAGCGTCGTCACGCATCTTCCCCCCGCCCCAGGAAGAAGAAAAACCACTAGCCGCCCCCCGCCAATCGAGCGCCGGTCCTGTCCGCGCGAGGCGAATCACGCGGCACCACCACCGCCAGGTTCCCCGCACGACAAGGTTCCTTTCCCCGCGCGCATGCCGCCAGCCCAAGTTGACGATCCGTTGGCAGCAGGCAGGGCAGGCAGGCCGGAAGAGGAGGCGTGCGCGGGGCGAGGACGACAGACAGCGCGGCGGGGGAGGCCGCCGCGGCCCCACGTGTCTTTACGCCTGCTGCGTGCGCTGCCGATGCCGACGCCGACGCCCGCCCCCCTGACCCCAGCTCGGTACGCACGGATCGTGATGCGTCGTCTTCCGCGCCGCGGGGCCCGCGACGTGCTCGCGCTGCGTGCCGCTCCTCCCCCCGCTCCATGTGGGCCCCCGGGCGGCGGCTTTGTGTCCGCCTCGCCCATCCTTGATTCCTTTCGAGCCCGGGATATATGAGGAATTATCGTTCTCGCCCTCTGGTGCACGATTTTTAGCTCAGTACTACTACCACCCGTTCTTCTCCTCGGTCACGACTTTCCGCTTCCAACAACTCTTGATTCACCTCTTTTGGCCCATATTTTCGAACGAATTTCTTCTACACCCAACAAGGACATGTATTGAGTACTCCAACAACACAAGTTGAATCAATTTTTTTTTTGATAATCAAGTTGAATCAAATTGAGTGCTTAAAAGACAAGAATGCTTCTACAAATTTCTTCGAAACATGTTCCTACATTATTAGCAACGGAGTACTCATTGTTTTGCACACCTCATTACACATTCGATGCATCTGTTTCGCACATCTTATTACACATTCGATGCATACTTCTCCACTACTGCACGCTAGATATTGCTTTGTCGCCACGCCATAAGCTTAAGGCGGCACCACAACACGCCACAACTGCGACAAGTCTAAGTCGTGTAGTAGCTCTCTAATCAAACAAATCTAAAATTTGTGACGTTGCATGCTTAGTATGGCGGGTAGCGGCATGTAACGAAACATTCTCTTCATGACTATAATAATTTTTTTTCTGGCATTCAACCTAACAATCCCTTTGGTCAGTATGTCATATCTCTCCAAACTTATGACGGAATATTCACCGTCGAGTCTTCAAAGCGGTCAACAAATTCAGAAGGGTTTAGCTTGTCCGGTTATAGCAACCATGTGATTTTGAGAAAACTAAATCTTTTATGTTAGTTCTACATTTTACAAGAAAAATATCTTGAGTCCAAAAACTATAAAGAATTATACTTACCGTTTATGAGATGTTTAATTATCGAAAGCCATCGCATTATATAAAAATTCTTGGTATGAAAGAAAAGAAACAACCGTTGACCGTTGAGTGCAGGGATATATGCCGACAGAGCTAAGACAAATAAAACAAACGATTTTTACTAGTAGTGGAGTATTTCGTGTTGAATGTAAGAAAACTTCCATGTAAGTGATACTCGTATAAATGAAAGAAAATATTATTGTGCTAGAGGTCATGTATTCGTATCGTAAATTTTAATATAGGATTTTCAAATTCTAAAAGAAACAACAGTTTGCTGGGCACTAACCATGAAACTTGAGCGAGTATTGTCCTCGCTGCAAAACAGAGGGCGGCTTTAGAAAGAAAACCGGCAACGTTTGTTAGACCCGGAGACACTAGGGATCCGAATGGAAAATGCCACCCGCAACACCTGGCATACGTTACGTTATTCTGCAGGCCGGCAGGTGACCGGAGCGGAAAAACGGCTGCCTAATTTTAATGCCGCCTCGCTAAAGACGAGGGGCGGCGGCGAGGAGAGGACAGTCAAACCGCTCGCTGACTGCGCCGAGTTTTATTCCCTCTCGCCGCTCTCCACCACTCACGCTCCGCTTTTCCCCTACTTGCTCCCCTTTTTTAACCCCGCGGCCGGCTATAAATGGCGCCCCCTCCCCCTCCCCCTCGCCTTATCCTAGACGCCACACACCCACCATTCCGCAGCACCTCGCTGAACCGAAACACCCGCGTCTGCACGCCACTTGTACACCCATGGCGCCCAGAGCGGCGGACAAGTCGCCGGTGCCGCCGGCCACCGGCCTCGGGCTCGGCGTCGGAGGCGCCGGCATGGGCCCGCACTACAGAGGCGTGAGGAAGCGCCCGTGGGGACGGTACGCCGCGGAGATCCGCGACCCGGCCAAGAAGAGCCGCGTGTGGCTGGGCACGTACGACACGGCCGAGGAGGCCGCGCGAGCCTACGACGCCGCCGCCCGCGAGTTCCGAGGCGCCAAGGCAAAGACCAACTTCCCGTACGCGTCGCAGTGCCCCGTCCCCGCCGGCGGCGGCAGCCCGAGCAGCAACAGCACGGTGGACTCGAGCGGAGGCGGCAGCGCCTGCGGCGGCGGTCAGGCGCCCATGCAAGCCATGCCGCTGCCTCCGGCCCTCGATCTCGAACTCTTCCACCGGGCCGCAGCCATCGCCGGCGGCGGTATGCGGTTTCCGTTCAAGGGCTACCCTGTCGCGCGCCCGGCGCCGAGCCCGTACTTCTTCTACGAACAGGCGGCAGCTGCCGCGGCCGCGGCGGCCGGGTACCGGATGCTCAAGGTGGCGCCGCCGCCGGTCACCGTGGCGGCCGTCGCACAGAGCGACTCCGACTCCTCGTCGGTGGTTGATCACACGCCTTCGCCGCCGGCCGTGACCGCAAAGAAGGAGGTGGCCTTCGATCTGGATCTCAACTGGCCGCCGCCGGCGGAGAACTAGGCTCACCGGAGTTTTTAGCTGACGACTTTAGTAGTTTCTCTTTTTGCATCGAGGAATTATTACTTGTTTGTTTTGGTCCTCTTGCCTGTATTTTTGTTTACTAGCCTGAGAGAGAGAGGGAGCAGCCCTGTGTAAATATAGTTTTTTCGCCGAGGACGGAGCTGATCTGAGATCTGTTCGTCTGTCTAAGCAGATCAAGCCGGCGTTGATATGGGACTCAAAACCATGGAGTATATTATGCAGTAGTATTTCGTTCGATTTGTATGAGGATTATATATATTACTCTTGAAAAAATTCTTCTGTCCAAAACTTGAGAAGCTTCTTTCGATTTTTCCATTCACGAAAGGTGCAACGCATCGCATGGTTGGGAAACGCAGGCTGTTGTCATTTATGTCGCCGCTACGTTTGCCGGCCTCTCCATTTTGTTGCCATCACTGCGACACGACGACGGTTAATTGTTCGGTCAGCCAGCAGCGTCGCCTCTCATTCTGCATGGGTTGCATTAAGACTCGCCAAAAGCTGCCGCTTCTTGCCTTGACGTTTCGCTGGGGCTGATTTGGATGGGCTGGCCGAGGGTGAATAATCGATCGTTATCCCTAACAAAGCTGGATACAGCGCGTGTTGCCACGCCTTCCCCGCTGAACAATAACGACAGTAATTAATTATTGTTGTCACCGCGGCTGATTTGCGGCGCCGAAATTGTTTTTCAAATCCCTCCGGCGGCGTGGAGGAGACGGCAGGCGTTGGAGATCTTTGGGAGGAAAAGATGAGGCGGGATGGAGTCGTGGGCCGGGAGCGGGAGGCAGGTGTGGTGTGGTGTGGACGGGACGACGCCAATGAGCGGTGGGGTGGCTGCTGGATCTTTCCGCACCGCCGATCTGGTCGTACGACGGAATCGCGGCTGCGTTGTTCTACTCGTGACCTTGAGAATAACGTGTGCGTGTGGGCGCGGTCCCTCGCGACACGTGTGCGCGGCGGCCGGTCCCGTCGTGCCGGCCGCGGATCCCCTGCTCGCGGCCCGGATCTGTGGCCCCCTTCTCAGTAGTAGGCGCGCGCTGGCGTGCCGGATCAGTGGCTGGGCGGCAACGGTGTTGCGTGTTCCGGGCGGCCGTGTCCGGATGCGGCGGGAGGACCGGGCGTGGTCTCGGCCGACAGCTGTGGGCCTGGCGCGCGGGTGGGCGGGCATCAGGGGGCAGTGATTCGCGCGGCGGCAGCAGCTTCTCCTCGCCGTGGGGCCCACCGCGCGCCGCGCCTTCGGAAGCTTTGTCCGCTTTCCGTCCTTTTACTACGGCTGCCTCGCCCGCGTGCTTCGGTTTTCTTGGTGCACCTAATTCTTCTTATGCGGCGCATCCTGCGAGCTACGGCTCCTCAAACTGCACGACTGCGTGAACACGTAACGCAACTAGAAGTCTACTCCACTCAGTGAAAAGTACTACCGGAGTAGAAAGTAGTACTGTAATACTACCGGAGTATCTCAGAATAGATTAAGAGTATGCTTGCTGAACTACTCACTGATCGTATAATTTTGAGGTATTAATAAAAAGGGAAAGAAAGATCTCAGAGTTACTGCTGCGCCTAAAGGTGCCTTCGCGCTGTGCTCCATTTTGCTTGCCAGACGGCAGGGAACCCCGGGCAGAGGGCAAGGTTGGAATCAATCAGCAACGGAGCCGCCGGAGAAAAGCAATGGCGCACGTAACGGGGGATGTGGACGTGTGCGGGTGCGGTGGGGAGTGGGGGCATTGACTGGGACGTGCGTGCACGGAGGGGGGCACCGCTCGGCGTTGATGGGCTTGCCGGGACCATCGCATGCAAGTGCTCGTACTACAACCAGTTGGGCGGGGCAGCGCGCCGCGGGTGGCGTGGCGGAGCCGCGCGGACACGGAAAAGGTGGGGCGACCGCTCCTCCTGCGCCCGCGCCTCGTGTGGTTCTTGCTGTGTGGTTTTTCTTCCTTCATGCCGTGCAGCTTTAGACCGAGTCGGGATCAAGCGACTGAGAAAACCGCACGGATAGCTACGAGGAGGACGGGAGCAGCGGATCCGCGGGTCAGGACAGGCGGTCGCGGTGGGCGTGGGCGTGCGTCGTTGCAAGTGGGGACGCTGCCAAGGAGCGGCCCGGCGAGTCCTCCCGCCGCTACGCCACGTTTGGCGCGGCGCGGCGCCATAAAGTAATCGTCATGCATGTAGATAACGCCTCCCTCCTTTTGCGTGGGGAGAGCATAGCAGAGGGCGCGGCTTCTGCCGGCCGCTGCGTGCTGGACGAACGAAAACGTACGGGTCCGGTAAATTGGTGGCCGCCTCCGGTCCGGTCCCTCCAGGGCGGGCCGCCGGTCGCTCTGTGCGGGCGGCGTCTGCGAGGATTTGTCAAGGCTGGTGCGAGGTGGGAGTGGGACGGGGAGCCCGCCGGCGAGAGAATTTATTGGTGGCCGCGCACGCAGGATCAGGCAAGAGTCCGCCGCCCGCCGCTACCGACACGCTTTATGCGGCGCGCCATTCTCCACCATTCCTTGTTGCAGACGGTTTTGTGGCGTCGCTTAAGACTGACTCCAACAAGAGGAGCCAGTTTTGAGAGGCATTTTCATCGTTGCCTACCGTGAACAGTTGTTTGCATTTGTTTCCGATGACACCGTCTCCAACAGAGCGACAATGCATCCGCATCACCCGCGTCCCCTGCTCCGCTCGCTCGGCTCATCGACCTCCTCCGTCGCGCACGTCGAGAGCATGGATGGCGCCGGCCGCGCGCACGTTGCGGATCGGAGCTCTTCGTGCTCGACCCGACCGCGGCGCGCGTGCTCTACCCGTTCGCCGTACCTGCCTCGGCGCCGCCGGCGAGCTCGCGCGCATGGAGGACGCCGAGCTGGAAATGTGCTGCCGCGGCCCACCACGTCGGCGTCCTAGGCGTGCGGGTCGAGGCCCTCCTCCCTCGCCGCCCGCTCGACGGTCTGCGCGATCACGCGGAGGTCCAGCGCAACACGGTGGCACGATGCGCGGAAGCCTGCGTCGCTGCGGCTGCGGACGGAACAGCTCGGCGGCCTCCAGGCGTCGTCGCCCTGCTCCCCGGCTCGCGCTGGGCCCACGCGCCGGCGCTCCTCCTCGCCGCGCCGCTCTCGTCCGTTTGGTCGTGGGCGAGGCCGGGACGACTTGCTCCGGCGAGAGCTGGGAGGCCCGCGTTGAGTGCTCGCCCTGTGCCGCTCTCGCCACCTCCACTGCTCGCCCTGCGCCGCCGCCATTCGTCCTGCGCGTTGCGCCGCAGCTTGCCCCGCTCGTCGCTTTCCATTCGTAGGAGGATCCTCGTGCTTCCTGGGCGCTCCTCTCTCACTCTCCTCGTCGTCAACACCTCCTACGCCAGGTTTCCTCGTCGAAAGGTGAAGCTCCCAATCGAGCTTGTGCATCAGCCCGACTCCAAGTGCTTGTAATTGGAGTTCGATTAGAGGCTGAGAAGCACAAATCCAAGTGCTTGTATCTTGATTATCGGATCTCAGGCTCAATTTTGAGTGGTGATGAACTTGGGCGTGTGCTCGGGGAACAGGTAGCTGCTGCACTCGCATGAAACATGCGTCTGTCTTGGCGTCGGCAGCGTCCAGGCCGCGGTCGCGCTGCGGGAGCTCGGCGCCGTCGCGGTCGCCCGGAAGTAGGCCCCGTCGCTCTCACCTGCGAGCACGGCGAAGACGACGCCGAGGCGGAGTAGGGGAGGACGCCCGCGAGCACGGCGTCCTGGTCGGCGAGCCGGGGATGCGCGCAGCTCGCTCTCCGCGCCGCTCGCCGTTCCTACAGCTTGTCCCCGCGGGCGACGAACATCCGCGCCGACCAAGGCGATTTGCAGCACCAAGTGGCAGCGTAGCGCGGGCAGGCGAGCTCGCGGGCTGGCGCACCTCCCGTCCGCCCGTCGCGCTCCTCCCGACGCGCACCTCTGCCGCGCCGTGCTCGCCCAACGCCGGAGTCCGACCCCTAACGCCGGCGTGTGGCCCCGCCCGAGTTCAGCTTCCTCAGACGCGCCGCCGCCTCCAACCCGCCACCCCGCGTGCCGAGCTCACGACCCGTGTGCCGCCCTGCGTGCCGCGCCCGCGCCGCCGCTGTTCCCCCACGCGCAGCTCGCCCCGCGGCCCGCTCGCCCCCCGCCGTCGCAGCTCGCCACATGCCGCCCCACCCCGCGCGCCGCCGCGGAAGCTTGCCGCCGGCGCCGCTGCTCGCCCTGCCCCGTTGCCGCTCGCCGGAGTGAGTGAGAGAGAGGGAATGCCTTTGAGGAGAGAGGGAGTGTATTTTTGGACACCCTCTCTCCTCCGGAGGCAAACTGGCTACTCATATGGCTCCTCTGTTGGAGGTGTTTTGTTGATGCAAATACTCTCTAAACATGCATATTTGCCTTTGCCTGTTGGACTGCCTCCTCTGTTGGAGTCAGTCTAACATTGCTGAATGAGTTTTGAGCACTAGTAGTCTCAAATAATTGTCACCGTACTACTACAGCTTGGCCTGCGCGAAAAAAAAAAATCAACGGGCACAATGCGATCGAGCTCAAAAGCAGCTAGCCTCAGCTGTAGGCTGCCGCCTTTGACCGCGACATGTTATGGGTTGTCATCAATCCTGCGCAGTTTCTCTATACATCGATGACCAACTTTCGCATGTTTGACGAATGTACATTCGCCGCACACCGAACATGAGTTGCGAACATCATGGGGATCGATCGATCAAGCGATCAATCAGACGCTGCTAATCTATCCGAATCTGACGGAGGCAGCCGTAGCAAATTCACATGGTTCCTACTCCATGCACACGACTAGTTTGCCCAATTGCCGAAGCGGTGCAGAGAATCCGTCCTGCAGCAGCGGTCCGGCGCCCTTTGAGGAACGTGACAGACTGACAGCTGCTGATCCTGCCCCGCCGCGAGACGGACGGAAGGCACGGCGCTGACGCGTGAGCGAACCTATCATTCCTCGCCCACGAAACAGGACAAACTGGAACCAAAAAGGCAGGGAGGCGCCCCCCCCCCCCAGCGTGCCATGGCGTGCTCGTTCACGGAGCCGCCACCCTAGTGTGTTTTTCACCTGCTTCGACGGTAAACTCTACTGAAACGATCGTAACCAAGATGCAATGTGATTATCCAATTACACTGTTTGATAAATACTCGCTCAGAGAAACAAGATCGAAGCGAATTGAGTCGAGCCGAATTACCCACAAGGGTGGCAATAAATTTGTGACACATGAGCTGGTACCGTGACCTTATCATCTTGGATACTCTTCCATTGTTTTCCTCGAGTGCCTTCTCTCCTCAATTCTCATGTCTCTCCCACCGAGCAGGTCAAGCAAACGATGAGTTTTGAGCTAAGCCGTGACTTGGATTTAAGTCAGCGCCGATGAAGCAACCATGTGTCATGTGTGTAGCAGTGAGCGGCGGCGGCGACTTGGATAGCTATCTCCCGTGGTAGCAGGGATCTTCGGTGGGCGAACTATATCGACTAGCGAAGCAAGAAGTCCACCGTTTCTACCTGCGTGACCATGACTAGCGAAGAGAGGTAGTACTCGCTAACTCAAAAGTGAGGTCTATCACAGGAGGAATCGGAACGATTGGCACTAGCCGTTTCGCGAGGGCACGCCAATTCTTGAATGGTTCTGGAGCTGTTTCTACTTATTCACCCTATAAACTGAATCATTTCTTCTATCAAACGCACCCTTAACAGACTTGCCTCTGAACTTAGCATAACCTGATCCGCATCGAATTACCAATGCCAAAAGCCGTCGACGTCGACGTAGACCTCGAAGCAGCGTAGGCCCGGCCCGATGGCCTGGCGCCGCTTCGGCCACGCAACCGGTCAAAAACCGTCGGCGGCGTCCGGCTCCCACCCGAAAATTTCCCACCACGTGCGGCACGGGCCGGGCTGCTCCCATGACCGCGACACTACCGTCTGTGCCTCCGCGCCACCCACGCGGGTCCCGCCGGCACGACTGACTCGCACGCAAGCCAAGGCCGCCGTCGCTTCCGCCGTCCCATCCGTTGCTTTGCGTGACAGCGGCGCCTCCAGACCGTGGCGCTCGCCGCTCGCGTCGCTTGACAGGGACGATTCGGTCGGATTCGATTCGAGCTCCACCGCGCGCGCGGAGCACAGCTGCAGCGCTGGGGGTCTGGGTGGATAGGCGCTCCCTGCTCCGCCGGTCCGCCTCGGCGCCCGCTTTATCTCTGGCTCCCCGTGCCGCGGCGCCTTTCGTCCTGCGGCGGAGACCAAAGGCAGGCGGCAGGCAAAGGCCGCACGGCGCGTGGCAGATTTTTGCAGGCGCCGCTCGGCACAGAATACAGCGAGCTCGCTTTTAACGGTGGTGGGCGCTAGGGGTGGGTGGTTGGACTGGCGCGGCGCGGCGCCGGCGGGGCCTGTGGAGCGTCGGCTATTGCGGTCAGATGACATCACGGCACGGCGCGCACCGTGCGGCACGTGACGCGGCGCTGTTGCCCCGGTAGGTCATCTGCGGGCTGCTACGGCCTGGTCATCTGCGGGCTGCTACGGCCTAGTAGGTCACTCTGTGCCAGCGGCGCTGGCCGTTGGGTCATGTCGGGCGTCGGCGGTGCGAAGGACGCCGACGGCAGCGGAAAATGAGGAGATACGGACGGACGGGGTCGTCCGTCGGCTAGTCGCCTTCGCCATGCGTGCACGGCGAGTGGTATGGCCTCATGTTCGCACAACCGGGACGTCAGCAGATAAGACCGGACCTTGCCTTTCTGCGATTCGCCGGGACTGTTGCGGGGCAACAAAAGTGCGAGCGCGAGTTGCACGAACTTTTGTTTATGGCGTTGATGGAAACGAGTAGAAGCCACACCTTTGAGCAGTTTTGGGGATGTTTGCTACCGTCGCTTGTTGAAAGGTCCATCTAGTATATCGCTTTGCCAATGATGCTGCTGCGCGCCCAGTGCATTGCGCGCAAACCAGAACCCGCTAATGCAAACCAGAGACGCTTTTGATTTCAGAAACTGTATGTACTGCCTGGCCTACTTGGCACGGCGCGCATCTATGCCTCCTCCTTTCCTTTTCTTGATTGGACGCGGCCGTGGCTGTTGCCGACGATAGGAACAAAACGTCAAAGCCCCGCAGCCCGGCCACCCCACCAAACGCCGTACCGCCGCACCCACGCCTCCCGGCGTCTGCTCTGGGCCCCGTTCCCCTTGATGAGCTGCGACGCGCCACGCCCCGCCCGCCGCTCGGTCCCATCCGCCACCCGCCCGTGCTGTCCCCCACCCCACGACACGCTTCCTCCCACGTGAACCCGCGCCCCGCCGATCGCCGGTGACACGTCCCGCTGGTGCGCGCGTCGCCCTCCGGCCCATGAATCCGTCCGTGGTCGTGCTGACACGCAGGGACGACTGTGCCGCGGCCCCGCAAGTCATTATCTGTACGTGTGAGCGCGTCGTGACGGTGTGGTCTGTCCGCCACCCATTTCTCCTCGCGGCGAGTAGACGACAAACAGTCCCGCGAGAAGGAACGACAAGGACTGTGTCTGTGTGTGCATGCTGCGTACGAATTTCACTGGCCCCAACAACGACGGCCCCGCGGCTGCGGAAACGTTGCAGCTCCATCCGGCGGGCCGCTCTCTACTGCGGACGGCGTATGGGTGTTGGGCGGTATGGGCACCTGTGGCGGCGCAGACGTGGTGAGCTAGCATAGCCAGGACCAGGACACAAGTCTGGGAAGAGTGAAGAGGAGAGGCATAGCGTGGTCGTATGTGGATTGCTCGTACTACTAGCACCTTGTGGTGCTGGCGTCATGCTGGACGCGAGGTTCGCGTGGGGATGGAGGGGGCGTGTGTGCACAGCGTTTGCTCGTAGCAGCCGGGCAGGACTAGTGATGCGGTGACACGTCCAAATCACGCGGTGGCTGTGCTACGTGCTCCCTCTAGCTCCAGCCGCGAACGCCAACCCGAGATAACCAACCTACTTCTCGAGACCGGACAGAGCATTGGCCTCGCTCGCTCGCTCGCTCACAAAAAGCCCGGCTCCTCGTGTGGCAATACCGTGCGTGCGCCACCAAACAACACACACGTCGCCGCACCCCTAAGGAACCCTGCTTCACTCAACAAACTAGTACTAGTAGATGGATCCGACGCTGAGAAGAGGAATGACGAGCCACGGCGGCGGCGGCGGGACGTCGGGAGGAGGGCGCAACGCGCACTTCAGAGGCGTGAGGAAGCGGCCGTGGGGCAGGTACGCTGCCGAGATCCGCGACCCGTGGAAGAAGACGCGGGTGTGGCTCGGCACCTTCGACACCCCCGTGGAGGCCGCCCTCGCCTACGACCGCGCCGCGCGCGCGCTCCGCGGGGACAAGGCCAGGACCAACTTCCCCGGCAACGACCACCACGGCCAGCACCTTCACCAGCTGCCGCCGTTCCTGGGCCAGCAACCGTCGCAGCCCGTTCCGTTCGGCGGCGTCGACCTCAACCACTCTTCCCCTTGGCATTTCGTCTACTTCCAGCAGCAGGCCCCGGCGGCGGCCGCGCCCCTGCTTCCCTTGGCTGGCGCGCCGCCGCCATCGACGGTGCTGGAGCTCGGTATAGCCAACAAGCGTGATAGCCTGCCGTTCGACCTCAACGAGGCGCCGTCGTGCTAGCGATCCAATCGTGATCGATGTGGTAGCTGCAAAGTTTAGGGAGGCAGTATTGCAAAAGGTCGTGAGCAGGTGAGGAGGAGGGTAGGGGGGAGTGGAGAACACAGGTCCGGCTTAGCTGTACATACCTATTTAAGGAAAGTTTAGCCTTTGTCTTCTCGGGCTCTCCTTTGTTTTCGTTTAAACGCTTCCATTTCTGGTGCCTTTGGTCGCGGTAATTGTGGGGTGGTTGGGTCATGCTTGCCTCACCGCACGATGGTTGTGGAATTCAGCGCGGTAAAAGAAACCACAGCTGGTTGGCCGGTCTGGCAGCCTTTTCCACCGACGTCTGGCAAGCGAGGATTGCTCTCGAGCCCTACGGTCGTGTCCAATTTGCTGTACTTCTTTGTCAGGCACCCGCATACAACACAATTACTGCTCGCACATGCGCTCTTTCAGCGGATAATGTGCGTGCACAGCGACTGTCGAATGTAACTACTGTCGAATGGAACTTGGTGCACATGGGGATGGTGCTCTTTTAACCGATGCTGTGCGGGATGAAATGCGCACGGGCCAAACAAGCGTGTTCATTGTGCGACGGCACGAGGTGGCTTGCAGTTGCATGCACACGGACACGGATCGAGGTCTGTAGTTAGTTGCATGCAGTACTCTTCTTAACTTGGTTGTGTCAGGTCCATGTCTCCATAACTTGGTTGTGTCAGGTCAACGTGGCTATTCACTGTCCATGATCAGTAGCAGTGGATATCAATTGATCATATGGGAGGAAACACATCCATACTGCAATAAATCGTCGAGTAGCCGGGAAGAGTGGGTGTTAAAAACGAAGTCTCCTTTTCACATATTGTGATCTCTCTTAATGGAGAATCAATTGTAAAGTAGGAGCACTGTTTTTCAGTGGCCGAACACCTACTGCATGCATTACAATTGACCACTCAATTGGATGAATTTGCATTTCCCATCCTTGGCCTGATCAGTATGTTACCCTCACTCTCATGAAAAACGAAAACGCCGCCTGCCACAGTTCACAAAAACACTTCTATTCCTCGACAGCATATCTCCAAGACTCCAACCATCAACCGGGGGACCCCAATTGAGAAAAAAAAGGGGACCCTGACGCATTATTCATTTCCTTCGCTTGACCGCTCATCAAGCAATATGAACGGCCCAACGCTGCTGCTACAGCTCTGCACAAGACCATTGAAAAACTGCACCATTGTGACTTTTCCGAATTGGATGTTGGCAAGTGACAGTCGCAACTCGCAAGTGAAGGTTTTTCTTTAACTAACTCGCAAATGAAGCTGAGAGGGAATCAGCTGAAATTATTTAGATTCGTTTGGTAATTAACATGGAGAACTCAAAACATTTGGGCTGGGCTACTTTACACTTTTAACATGGACGAATTGGGCTGCAATAGGGCTTGAACTGTGGGTGCTCCATGGGCTATGTTTGTAGCTTGCTTTTTCTTTAGTTGATGCTTGTAGACCTAAATTGAGCTCTTTTTTTTTTCAGACTGCTTTGCTTTGAGAATTCTTTGAGAGAATTCTTTTTGGGCTGGGCTGCTTTACACTTTTGACATGGACAGATTGGGCTGCAATATCGACCTAGCTGTGGGTGCTCCCCGCCCGGGCTATGTTCGTAGCTTGCTGGGACTAAATTGAGCTCTTTTTCCAGACTGCATTGCTTTGAGAATCTCTGACATTTCTGCATCCGTGTGTGTTGTCTCTTTGTGCACTCCGAGTAAATTTCAGTCCTACTACTCCGTCCTGTTTCCTAAAATATAGGAGATTGTTTCCATAATTCAAAAGTTGGCTCATCTGCTGATGGCTGTACACTCGGAGTGGTATCTAAAAACTAGGGCGGCAAGTGAAATCATGTAGGTCTGGCCACTCTTTATGCCGCTTTCTTTTTTTAAAAAATATTTTAAGCACCATCTATTCCCTTGCGTTGGCCACTCTCTATATTATGCTGTCACTGTACATGATATGTTTCCAATACAGTCGAGGCATACCCAAAACTAAAGAAACACAGCTGTATATTTATATTCCCGCCATGTTGACGCTCAGGGAGTTCAGTTGTTCACCAATCAATTTCTTTCTTGCTCACATATATAACACGATCTGCATCATGAAGCCAGTATATATAAATGCCTCTGTTCCACGTGAGTAAACTTGACAAGCAAAGGGTAGTAGCCTAACGAATGGGGACGCGTTCAGGGTTTGGGCCGAACACAGTTGATTTTGATAGTCTGATACGCTGTTGGTGGACTGGCCGCATTCGATGTATCCACCTTACGAGTTGCTGACGCGCCCGATGCTAGCGTTTCCATGGACATGTCAACGTGAACGTTGCTTGCTCCCTCAGTCCATAGATAGTTAGGTGTAGCTGTATTCTCGATGCTAATGGAACTGATGGCTTGAAGCACAACCAGCTGGCCTGCCACAGAGAATCCTATCTTGGTCAGAGGGCTGCAAGCAGGCGGTCAAGTGGAGGCGATGGGCAATTAGTTTAAGCAGATAGTGTCATAGACAGAGGGGCACCTCCCCCGCGATCCGTGCGCCAACGTATACATCTCTATTCTCTAATCATGATTCGCTGCGACCGGCAAGTTGCAAGCTGCAATTTGTAGTGGTCGTACACTTTTATCACGTAGCTTGCCCACCTCCTCATGCATGTGTAAAGAAGTTTTCAGGCTTTCCAACGTGCATGGGCTCCTCATTGCTTGTCTACTCAAGATCAAATAGGTAAGGATCTTCCTAGTTAAGAGTACATACATGGAAAGGCGTGCAAAAACGCTACGGAACAAATAAAACTATACAATCCAAAAGAAATAAATATGAAAAAGAAATGCCCGCTTCAGTTCATAAAACAGAGCGAAAACAAAAAACTGGTAGTCAAAAGGAAAGCAAGACGAAGCAGGATGCGTGGCGTACGAACGCATTCAACAGATGCGATGCAGCACATATATACTAACGAAATATATATTCCCGGGTATAGTTCAATCCAGGGGCGGAGCTAGAGGCTTTATTTATCGGGGGCAGCCGACCCCGACGATATCCTGTAAAATCAGCGAGAAATACTGTTGTGTAGTAATGATTAAGCAACCGAACTCTCTCCTCGACTCGCTTCGCCCCTGATTCAAACATTTTACTACGTACCTCCTGTCGACAGTAACGTTAGCCCATTTTGCACTAAAAATTCTTGTGTGAACGACATCTAAAAAAAATACGGAGGGAGTAGTGAGCTGTGCACTTGGTAAGTTGGTATGATCAAGACGTCTTTCTAGCCAGGGGCGGAGCTTAGTGCAAGCCAAAGTAGGCCATGGCCCCCTCTGAGTTTGGAGATTTGTGTAGAAAAACAATGCTTATATAGGGATATTAGCTGTAATTTCCGTTTGATTACCACTACCGGCCCCCCTTGATTTTGGCACCAAGCTCCGCCACTGTTTCTAGCACTTCAGGATTTTTGAAAGTGAGCCGTGCAACACTCCAGTAGCCCATCCTTGCATCATGTGTCAAAGTAACTTTCGTTAAGCCATCTGTTCCGATCTGAGTATCCGACTAAGCAATTGTTTACGGGTGACGACTGACGAGGGGCACCAGTTCTCTGCCATGCACGTGCGCACGTAGCATCCCTGTCCTCAAAGACCTTAACGAAAGCCATGGCCTAAGCCCTACTAAGACGACCTTTTTTTTTTTCAAACATCCTTCATAATTACCGGCCTCCACGCGGAGCTGATTAAACGGTAACATTGCAAAAGTAGCTGTTGCCAGAACAAAGTTAATTTACCTGGAGTAATCAACATGGCCAGCACTACCGCGTGAGGCACCTGCAGTTTTCTCCTCAAAAGTATGAAGCATAAGTAATTAAGTAAAAAAAAAAAGTACGTGCCGCTTAGATGTATACAGCTTGTGGTTTTTATCCTTTGACTTGCTAATATATTACCTCGTGTGCGCACAATAAGTACGTTCATTCTATCTGGTTCCAGTAGTGTTTCTTCGTGCTAAGTTTTCAACAAATTACATTCTCATTTCTCACGATAACTAGACTAATGAATACATTAAACGGTGGGCCGGAGGGACGATGTTAACGGAAGTTAATTAGAAACTCGAGTACATGCAAGCCATGAATAGGCCACTCATTCGACTAAACATCCATGAGTTCTTGTCACCGATTCACGATAATATCGAATCGATTTGTAGCTATCCAGTGTGGTTGCATCTTTAATTTGGTTCTATGAAAAAGATGGCCTCAGCTGTTCTCTCATGAATCATGATCATTCGTTTCGATCTTTACCAGACCGACCTATGCGGAGAACCTTCTTCGCTAGCTCCAGACGAGCAAGCAGAGTAGTAGAGGTCAAAACATGGTGCCCGACATGTTTACCTGCCCTAAGACCTAGGCTAGAACGCAAAAACGCACCTCGAGGTCCTCAACAAGTACCCTCCGAAGATGCATCACCATGACAATACAAGTTGAGCGGGCATCCAATTCCGTAGGTATCTTCCTGCCTTGACTGTGGGGGTTTCTAGATGTGAGGGGCAGAGGGGGAGTATTAAAAGTAAGCGGTTTGGTTGATGCATATATACGGCTCTATGGCAGTGGAGTGAGGATGGGCTCTAGAGATGCTTGTGGATACGTACTGTTGAATAATCAACGGTCATATATGAGTCCTTAAAAAGCCAGAACATCTATTATATATATAATTGACGAGAAAAAGAAGCCACGATGTTCGCTCTCAAGGCTTAGAAGCCACCACGTTCGCTCTAAAATGCTAGAAATTCTCACGTTAATCCGAGAAAATAAGAAGAGAAAATTACCCACCATTGCCATTATGAAAAAAATTAGTCACAAAACCCCCTATAAATATTTATAAAATAGCTAAATTTGGAATAATAAAAAATAGCCAAAAATACCTCTCGAACCTATTTCTAAATTACCCACCATCCCATTATGAGTAAAAAATAGCTAAACTCGAAATAATAAAAAATAACAAAAAACACTTCACATCTATTTCTAAATTACCTGTCATTCCATTATAAGCCCAATAAATAACTAAATTCGGATTATAAAATATAGCTAAAAATATCTCTAATTCTTATTTTTAATTTTTCCATCATACCATTATGAGTCTAACATAGCTAAATTATGACGTGATGAGTAAGCAAGCTGAAAAACAAGCTATGAGGATGAAAGAGTAAGGATGAATGAGAGAACCGAAAAACAAGTTACAAAGCAGGACGGGAAGAGCCTTGAATGAGAGGTCGACGAGTAGTCAATCTGAACAACAAGGTGACCAACCTACCAGTAGGAAGTCGAGAGGGGAAGGTGACGCGTGAAGGTAGTACCCCTTGCCGGAGCGGGCAACAAATAGGCGAGACAGATAATGAGTTGGCAGAAATGTGCTAGAGGAACAAGTGACCCGAGAAAATAAGAAGAGAAAATTATCCACCACTGCCATTTTGAAAAAAATTAGTCACAAAACCTCCTATAAATATTTATAAAATAGCTAAACTCGGATTAATAAAATAGCCAAAAATACCCCTCGAACCTATTTCTAAATTACCCACCATGCCATTATGAGTCAAAAAAAATAGCTAAATTTGAAATAATAAAAAAAATAAGAAAAAACACTTCACACCTATTTCTAAATTACCCGTCATTCCATTATAAGCCTAATAAATAACTAAATTCGGATTATAAAATATAGCTAAAAATATCTCTAATTCTTATTTCTAATTTTTCCATCATACCATTATGAGTCTAACATAGCTAAATTATAACGTGATGAGTAAGCAAGCTGAAAAACAAGCTATGAGGATGAAAGAGTAAGGATGAGTGAGAGAACCGAAAAACAAGTTACAAAGGAGGACGGGAAGAGCCTTGAATGAGAGGTCGACGAGTAGTCAATCTGAACAACAAGGTGACCAACCTACCAGTAGGAAGTCGAGAGGGGAAGGTGACGCGTGAAGGTAGTACCCTTTGCCGGAGTGGGCAACAAATAGGCGAGACAGATAATGAGTTGGCAGAAATGTACTAGAGGAACAAGTGACCCGGACAACAAGCCAAGGTGACAACTAACTGAGCATCATTACGAGCAGGTGATGAGCAGGCTAGGGATGCGACCGTAGAAGAGAGCATATAAAATTTTATACTACTATCAACGTGAAAACTATCAACTCTAGCAGCGCAAATGCGCGGGCAGACATACTAGTTTTCTTTAAACACAAACTAGTGATGGAACAAGAACTTAAAATTTCGTTTGGTTTGGCCGGTTCATCGGTTTTTATTTTAAAATTTGAAAATTGTAAAAAAAAAACTAGAAGACATTTGCATACTAGTGATGGAATAAGAACTTAAAATTTCGTTCGTTTGGTTGGGGAAACACTGTTGGAAGAATAACATGAGAAAGAAAGAGGGGAAAAAAAAGAAAACCCACTTTTCTTCACTTTTTCCTTTTATCTATTGAAAATAATTAGCACAAGTCATGCCAAAGATCATACCGAAGGACATGTTGAAAATAATTAATCAGCAAAGATCGTGCCACATAATTATTTCATCATTTTTCCACCTTTTCCCTTTTTCTATATATGACGGGTTTCAGTTTTTTTCACTGGTTTTCCGACAAAATCAACCGGGTTTACCGACAAACCGAACCGGTCACCCGTTCGTTTTCCGGTTTCGGGGTTCAAATTTCAAAATTTGAAACTTGTCCAATTTTTATGCGGTTTTTTCTATTTACCTAATGGGACAAACTAGTGAGCACCGGTTCTAGCGACTAGAAGGTAATGTAGACCTTGCTACATACGCATGTAAAATAAGAAAGGTAGAAAACCCTACCGGTTGAGCAGACGGGGAATCTTCTCTCATTTTTATACTCGTGCCCCGAGTTCATTCTAGGCATCTTGCGTCTCCAAATACACGCTAGCACCGTGTCCCCCAGACATCACAACTCGGTTTAACAAATGGATTATTATAAAAAAAAAGTGGTAGACTTGTAATAAGTAGTTTTATATTTATAAATAAAATAAAATTAGTAATCTGATTAATCTTTATGTTTATTAATCTTTAATAAATAATTTATCCGTTATTATTAGTTCATACTGGACCTGATAGCTGCCTTCCATGGCATAAAACATATAATTTTTAAAAATTAATAGTGCACTTGTAATTGATCCTGAAACTATTGGTTATTAGTTTTTGACAAACTATACAATAAAACTGCTCGTCCATTATGGTTGTTGGACATTGTTTTGTACAGCTGGATGCAACTCCTAAATGCAGGAACGGAGGTTTTTTTTAAGCTTGTACAAGAGGAAAAACTTCAAAGCGAAAACATGACCTGTGGCGGGATGCCTAGTTGATCCCTTAAATATTTTGGAACAAAGAATTCATTCACTTGAGTTGCTGGTTTACTAGTGGAACGAAAACACTCCTTTTCTTTTCGTGAAGAGATAAGGCTGCGTTTGGGACAAAGGAAATTCAAAGGAATTTTGAAGGAATCAGTTCCTCTGAAAAGGAATCACATCGAAGCGTTTGGAACAAAGAAAATGTGCTTTCCCTTCCTGAGGAAAGGAACTCAGGGGTGTGCATTTCACAGGAAATAAACCCTCCACTCCGATTCAAGGGAAAGAATCTTCGCTTGCTCTCGCTCTCTCCGGCCATGGATTTGTTGCTAATCCTTCGAGAGTTCGAGATAATCGATCTGCTGGGCGGAAGCCAGCTTCTTGTGCTCATTTGCGGCAAGCTGCAACCACCAAAGACGAAGGCAACAGAAATACTGGGCTGGGCCGATAGGAAAGAGAAGTGGATAAGATGATGTGAAAAGATCAAAAGAATGGATCATTAGCTATCGTATTATGTACTAATATTTTTACGGTTCTCCAAAAAAAAATCTAACATTTTTGACGTGAGCTTAGCAGCATAAAAAATAGTTGTCCAAAATTTGACGTGAGCTATTGTACATACATGCTTTGGGGTTAGCAAATGGCCATATACATTAAGCAAGTGAATAATGAAAACATATGGCTATCTTAAACAGCTTATTTAGTTGTAATGTATTATGTTCCTGTGTTTTCTATTCCTGCGTTCCAAACGCTTCAAGTTCTCCATTCCTCTATTGTGAATTCCTACGGTTTTGCCACTTTTTTCATTCCTGCGTTTTCTCCATTCCTGCGTTTTTTCCTGTGCCTGCGTTTTTCATTCCTCTGTTCCAAACAGGCCCTAAACCAAGAAATATTTTCAGGAGTACAATGGAGAGGAGAAATTCTACTTTGTTCAGAGGCTCTATTTCTTCTTGACTATGGTCAGAAGTTGGAAGAAAAGATGGGGGGCATGGTACTCCACGACTTTAGATGTGCAGGGACTATATATGGACTGATGTACTTTTGACTTAGTCACTGACATTACCCCTGTTGCTTGCGGCACCTTGTCGCAAGCTTTTATTACTGAAATGAGCGTCGTCGATCCATTGCCTACTGTATTCTTCTCCCCGTCGGATCCATATCTATTTTCCATAAACAGGTACTACACCCCGTCGTTACAGATGTTGCAACAATGCATATCGTATGGCTCAGTAAATCCTCCCTGGAATCCTCTGTGGAATCCTTGGAACAAACAAATTGCAGCAAACAATTTAGTCCTACAGGAACTTCATGCATGGTTTATTGCAACGGATCCAAAAAACAGGACCCTGATGGCACTCCCTTTGCCACGCTAAAAACCGAGGCTGCTGCGAGTGCAGCGTGGCATGGGTAAGCGGCAGAGAGGAAAATAAAGCTGTCCATAGAAGGGGATGGGGGACCCGGGCGGGCCGCCTTTACTTTTGGCGCTGCCAACTTCTGGGCCGCCAATTCTGCAGGGCAAGAGCGGAGAGAGAGAGGGGAAAAAACGCACAGACACTGTACATGGGATGCCGTGAGCGTCCGCAGTAGAGAGAGAAGCAGCGTCCGTCGCCTTTCGGATTACCTTCCCCCTGCCCAAGTTAAAAACAGCAATCAGAGAGAGACAGGGAGAGAAGAGAGAGAGAGAGAGGAGAGCTAAGCTAAGGTCTTCCCCCTGCCCAAGTTAAAAACAGCAATCAGAGAGAGACAGGGAGAGAAGAGAGAGAGAGAGAGGAGAGCTAAGCTAAGGTAAGCTAAGCTTAGCCCTTGGCCGGGCGGTGTCTCTCTCCCGTGTAGGAGAAAGACCAAGAAGCGATCAAAAAGAGACCGGCCGGGTAGCAGCTAAAAGGCCTAGCTATAGCCGCCGAGCCCCGACCACCCGAGAGCGTCCGTCCACAGACAGGGTAGAAGAAGAGGAGGAGGAAGAGATTTTACCGGCAGGCAAGCTTGCGAGGGAGAGGGAAATGGTGGGCTCCGGCGCGGCAGGGGGCGGAGGGGATCACGCGCGGAGCAAAGAGGCCGCGGGGATGATGGCGCTGCACGAGGCGCTCCGCAACGTCTGCCTCAACTCGGACTGGACGTACTCCGTCTTCTGGACCATCCGTCCTCGCCCGTATGCACTTGCTCCCTCCCTACCCACTTCTTCCTTCCTCAGTTCCCTTCTTTACCTCTCCCTCCCTCTCCGCGCCGTCAACGTATTGTCCGCCGAGCAAGTTATTACAGCGCGTGGTTTCTTGTTGACACTTCAGGCGGTGCCGCGGCGGCAACGGCTGCAAGGTCGGCGACGACAACGGCAGCCTGTGAGTAGTCGTGCTTCTCTCTCTCTGTCCTTTGGTGCATATTTACGCAGCCGTTCGTTTGCTCTTGATTAATCTGCCTGCCTGCTTAAGTGCTTATTGCCCGTGCGGATTGGTGCTCATCAATCCCATCTCAATCTGCCCCCCTTATCTATCATCAGGATGCTGATGTGGGAGGACGGCTTCTGCCGGCCGCGCGTGGCGGAGTGCCTGGAGGACATCGACGGCGAGGACCCGGTGCGGAAGGCCTTCAGCAAGATGTCCATCCAGCTCTACAACTACGGAGAAGGGTGGGTACTGGGTAGGTGCAGTCGTGTGCAATTTTTTTCCCCCAGGCCGTAGCTGAGGTGAGCTTAGCTAGCTAGCTTGGTTATTACTAGGCTCCATGACCGCGTGGCTGGAGTAGCTTGCTAGCATAGCATGACAGGACACCGGCCGGCCGCCCGGCCTCATCCTCTAATTAGCCCGGCAAATTCGCGCGCGGCCGTGTCCCCGCTGCTCCCTGTTCTCCGATTAGGACTTGAGAGGCTGTGTCTCGAGTGCGATTGATGCTAATAGTTCTGCTCCTTCATTAGTGGCGTAAGCGTAGCTTGATTTGGACGGAGGAGAGAGAAAAGGGGTGTCCCTGATGGGATGGGTGCGTGCCTTTCATCTTTTCACTTTGTTCTATCTACTACCTTACCACACGGTCCACAGAGCTTTTTTCAGTTTTATTTACTAATCTGCGAGGTAGAGTAGTTTCCGCCGCAATTTAACCTCGGCTTGGTTTGGAGCCGTATTTTGACCAGAGCTAGCTAGCTTGGCACGCGTGGAGTAGACGGTAATTATGCGGTGTGGTGTAGGTGAGGGAGAGCTAACTAATGCCTAGGTTAACAACCAATTTTGTAGTCGTGGCTGCTGCTTTTGGCGAGGACTAAGGACGGGCGCTGTCACGTGCGCACGTTCGCCGGGGGTGGGGCGGTGCCTCGTGAGGCATAAACAATCGCTGCGCGTCAGTCAGTGGGTTAATTGGTGGATCAGCTCGCAGCCATTAACAAAATCGCAATTAGGTTACGCTAGGCTCACCGGCAGACGCTACACCACCACCAACAACACGACCAGAAACATGCATCAGCCATGGGTCCTGTTGCTACTGATACGTGCACTCGTTCCGGTCTCTCCAGCTATTTCGTCACCTTGTGCTGTTTCCATACTGAACGATACTGCTAGTAATTGCTTTTTGAGCATGCATGATGATGGATGTGCTACTAAGTGCTAACAAGTCGATGCCATTTGGACCCCCTGCAGGCTGATGGGAAAGGTGGCCTCTGATAAATGTCACAAATGGGTCTTCAAGGAACCTTCTGAATGCGAGCCCAACATCTCCAACTACTGGCAGAGCTCTTTTGATGCAGTATGTACCATCATCAGCTTGTGCCCCCCTTCTTTCTCTTTCTGCAGTCGCTGCCCCTTCTGCTTTGGCCTTTGGGGGAGAGAGACCTCAATTGCTTACTCTAGCATGCACGACACGGTCATCACTCACTTCTTTCCAACAAGCAGCTCCATCCCTGCTCATCAATTTACCAGTACTTTGCTAGTAGTACTCGCTGCCATGGCGTACTGGATGGCCATGGTTTACTATCGAGTTTTTACCCTGCGCATGCGTCGAAAAAAAGAACAATGGATAGAGACACCACGCACATCTCTGGGGAGCTCTCAGACTTTGCCTCAGATCTGCTGCTCCCCAAAAAAGAAGAGAAGAATTGGATGCCCAATCTCAGTAGCATTCTGTAGAATTAACGCCACGAATCACAGTAACCTTTATTCCTGTGAACTCACCCAATTCCCTCCCGGCTTTTCCTTTTGCAGCTTCCTCCGGAATGGACTGATCAGTTTGCTTCAGGCATCCAGGCACGTCCCCACCCCCACCGCTGATGTTTTGATGCCCATTTTTTCTTTGGTTTTTCGTGTCGCACCTAAACATGGCGATGAATTAACTTTCTCCTGTCCTGCAGACCATAGCTGTGATCCAAGCCGGGCATGGCCTCCTGCAGCTGGGCTCTTGCAAGATTGTGAGTGCCGATTGAAAGCCCCTCCTGTTTCTTTACTTGACTTTTCGTTTGTCGGTTTTTGGCCGAGGACGTGGACGTGGACGTTTCAGCGTCTCGCGGAAGAAGCGTAGGCACCCACGACGGACGTACCGGGACCTAATTAACGAGACACTGTGCGTGTCGCATGCAGATACCGGAGGACCTGCACTTCGTCCTGCGGATGCGACACATGTTCGAGTCACTGGGCTACCAGTCGGGCTTCTTCCTCTCCCAGCTCTTCTCCTCCTCGCGGGGCACCTCCCCGACGCCGTCGTTCCCGCTCAAACAGCCGCCGCCGGCGCGCCCGCCGCCGCAGCTCTTCAACTGGCCCGGACAGCCGCAGCTCCCGCCCACGGCCGCGTCGCCGCTCTTCCCGCCCGGCCCGGCCGCGTTCCACCCGTCGGGGAGGCCAATGCCGCCGTTCCCGGGCGGCGGCAAGGACGAGGGCCACATGTTCCACCTCCCGCCGGCTCACCATGGCAAGCCGCCGCACATGGACGAGCACCACCACCAGCATCAGCAGCAGCAGATGGGGCCCGGTGGGGAAGCGCCGGACGGGGACCTCAAGTGGCCGAACGGGCTGTCGTTCTTCACGGCGCTCACTGGCCGCGCCGATGACGCGAAGCTGTTGTTCGGCGGGAACGGCGGCGCCGGAGGTGGCGGCGCGGATGACGGGAAGACGGCGCCGGACGCGCAGAACGAGCACGGCGGGGCCGACAACGTGGAGGAGTACCTGAGCCTGGAGAGCCACTCGAACAAGGCGAGGAGGGTGGAGAACGCCCAGAGCACAAAGTTCAAGAGGAGCTTCACGTTGCCTGCCCGGATGAACACGGCCGGCTCCACGTCCCCGTCCGTGTCAGCCTCCACGACGCCGGCGCAGCAGCAGCAGCAGCAAGGGATGGAGTACGGCCGAGGGCCACACGAAGGCGGCGTCTACTCGGACCTCATGGAGACGTTCTTGGAGTAGTCCGATCCGTCGCAAGCATGATCGACGATCGACAAATGCAACGTCGGCACTTGGGAGTCGACACTTGGAGAAGCTCCACGTTTCTTGTCACTTTGTTTCTTTGTTCTTCTTCCAAGCTATGTTTAAGGTTTGGAGTTTGCACCTGTTTAATTAGATCTTGTATTCTCTTTTTGTTTCCTTGTTCCTTTCTAGTAGTTGTAGCAGCTCTAGTGCAAAAACTCGATGGATACGTACATGCATATGCATGCAAAGAAGGGCATGAGTTTGCTTCCATGATGGCTGGCAAGATATATGGCGCTATGATGGTGATGTACAATGATATGCAACACCTAATAATATGCTCTTTTCGCCCCCAAAGTCATCTTGGTCGTTCCAGCTGTTGGCTACATTTTTTGCAACCGTATCTCTGTCGTTCCAGCTTCATGAACAGCAGTATATCGACCACACGGTTACGTTTCCACACGTTAGGTGGATGGTGATATATATCGGTCTGCGTGAAGTAGCATCTTCAGGTGCATGAATTGAAAATGTACGTCAGGATCAGGTTATTAAGCTCGTCAGCAGTCTGTAGGTCATCGCTCGTTACAAAAGGGAATGGTACATGCGTACGTACGTATGTACATGATAGGGGACCTTGCTTCCATGAAATGATTAGAAAGTTGGAGTGTGCAAAGAACTGGTGACATAGGGTGCGTTTGGATCACTTTAGAGGGTGCTGTAACAGTCACATCAAAGATGCCGGCAGCATTTATGTGTACTAAATAAAGTCAAATTACAAAACTAAGTTCAGGACCCCCATCTATTTCGCGAGACGAACGTAATGAGGGTAATTAAGTGGCGATTAGACGATGGTTACTGTAGCATCACTGTGTCAAAACATTGCTTAATTAGGCTCGTTAGATTCGTCTCGAAAAATAACGCCCGTCTGCAGAAAGGTTTTGTAATTAAATTTTATTTAGTACCCCTAAATAGTAAGATTCTTTTTACTTTAGAGGAGTATAAACTTTAGAGGGTGTTTTATAGGGGACCCGAACGGGGCCATAGCTTCCGAGAAGAAAAGTAGGAAGAAAAGAACCGGAACGCATGCATGCTCTCTCTGACCGCACGCGACAAAGAGTGATAGCGAGAGTGCGTAACACTCGATTGCATGCCTCGTTTCTGTGTGCATGGCAGTCGGGTTGCCAGCGTACTGTTTTCCTTGGACAAAAGAACATCTCAGTGTGGCCAAAAGTACAGTCAAGAGCACACCAGTACGGAGTAGTTTAGTTTGGTAAGTACCGCAACGATATAGATCAGATCTGGTTACATTTGTTTAGTTTTTGATAGGTCAACCGATCGCCCCCACAATTTTGTCTTCAGAATTAATAGATACATAGTATTACGTTCTTTTGATTTGGGTTTGTCGAACTTTTGATTGCTGGTACTCTAAAGAACTTTTCAAATTAATATGCCAGATTTGTTCACGGAAAATTTCAAATTGAGACCAAATATTGCATTGCAAATTACAAACTAATCAGCTACTTGTAAAGTAATGTCATGGTATAGCTCTTTCCTTACTTTGAGGATGCAGCAACATCTGGAACCAACCATGGTTTCCAGCATGGCAACAATTACATGACAACTTGAACCTTGCCCAAGAACAGTACTTGATCCCAAACTTCATATCGGACCTTTGGCATCCAGGTACCAAGCAGTGGCATCAGCACAAAATTACTACTATTTTTGGACAACACATTGCAGCTCTTGTTATGCAGGTACAGCCAAGCCCCGGACATGGACCAGACATCCTCTGTTGGAAACCAACTAGCACCGGAATCTGCACATCAAAAAGTTCATATCTTCAGTTGGCAATTAGAGACAGACAACAATCACCGGTACCTTTTGGGTCGATGCAGGTCCTACAGCTGCTACAGGCAGTTTGGTCCAACAAAACAATACCACCCAGAGTCAAGACCTTTGCATGGAGGCTGCTGCGGCTTGCACTCAGCACAAGTGCTCGCGTCAAGAGAATCATACCATCGGCCGATGGGAACTGCTCTAGATGTGGACAACTTGAAACTGAACCACATCTGTTCTTGCACTGCACCTTCGCAAGGGCCGTGTGGTTCAGTTCAAGATTTGATCTACGCACTGATGCATTACCGACGTCCGACCATGGCATCCATCCACAGTTGCAAACCATATTGCAGCAAGGTACGAATACTTCTAATGCAGGATATATTTGGAGCCTCCTCTGGTGCATATGGAAATCCAGAAATGATCATCGATTCAACAAGATCGAATGGACAGTTCGCCGAGTTCTACATGAAGCTCAAGCAATTGCCGACGAAATCAACCGCCAAGACCATCAAAACCCAGATCCGGCGTTGCCGGCTGAACCCAGCAATATCCCAAGACAGGCGCCTATTCCAGATGGAAGCCGCACCGACTACCGCATCTTCACTGATGCCTCCTACCAGATTCCAACATTCTATGCACCAGAAGAACCGGCGGGCATTGGAATTTTCATCATAGACAAGACACAAACTCTCTACACCACTATCTCAATCCAGGCCCTGCTACTACTGCCGACGACTCCACTCCATGCAGAAGCACAGGCGGTTCTATTGGCGGCACGACTGGCAGTACATCTTAACTGTCATCATATGGCATACTACACCGACAACCAAACCCTTGCCACAGCAGCTCAGCTCAACGACCCGATCAATCAGCCGGGTCACTGGATATTGCGGCCCATGCTACAAGAATTTTCTACACTACTCAATGCAGGCGACTACAAGATAACCAAGATATCAAGAAGATACAATTCCAGAGCAGATGGACTAGCCAAAAGGGCAAGACAGGATAATGTTACTACGTCCTGTATCACCTCTTGTATGGCTCTAAATCACAACTTACTTTGCCCAGTGCAACAGGCACTAGGAACATTTCAATGGGATCATTTCCATCCCATCTCTGTATCATGTCTTTAATTAATGGAAACCCTTTTATCCTCAAAAAAAAAAAAAAAAACTAATCAGCTACTGAATTTTGCAAAAGGAACAACACAAAGCAAGTAACATTTTAATGGGCTCTCAAGTTACCTGGGTTATTGGATTGGACTGGGCTTATTCTCAAACCGCAAGCCTATTTTGACGGCCCATATACTCAAAACGGCTACGTGTTCTGAGTTCTATCTCTGCCGCCGGGGCCCGCACTGAAACCAACACCGCCACCCGTCAACCGTGCAGCCGCGGGCCGGGATGCCGCGAACCCGAAAAGATAAGCCGCCACCGCCGCTGGCCGGAGCAGAATGGCGCTGCTCTCGCCACCGCTCCCTCCTCTGCTCTCGCCAGCTCGCCACAGCGCGGCCTCGTACCCGCTCCTTGCCGCCGCGGCATCAACTACCGCTAGCCTTTCTCTCTC
The DNA here is from genome assembly GCA_012490785.1 of Eragrostis nindensis. Taxonomy (NCBI): domain Eukaryota; kingdom Viridiplantae; phylum Streptophyta; class Magnoliopsida; order Poales; family Poaceae; genus Eragrostis; species Eragrostis nindensis. The sequence continues at coordinate 468,162 of JAAXCT010000297.1, read as the reverse complement.
CCCCCAATGTCGCCGCCGCCACGGCGCCCTCTGCCGCTCCGGCCCCAACGGACGGCCGCTCCGCCGGCGCCGCTGGGGCGTTGCCGCGTCCGTTGAACAGGAGGAATCTGGCTCCACTGAAACCAGCTTCGCTCCCGACGCCGAAGCTCCTTCCGCCGAGCAGGCGGAGGCAAGCCCCGAGGACCTGGAGAACATCCGTGAAGTCAAAAGGGTCAGTTACTTCTAGCCTTCCCGGGCACGTTTCGCTTTTTTTAATTTTCTTTTCGGATGAGTGTTTACTGACTTGGTTTCGGTTTGTATGCGCTGCTAGGTACTGGAGTTGCTGCAGAAGAACAGGGACATGACCTTTGGGGAGGTAAGTGATCTGCTCTGTTCCTTGATTTGTGATCTCGCTGGCACTAAATTACGTTGAATGCTGCCGTGTCGGTAGAGTAACACCACACCATGATAATGGTAGACACATAAAAAGAAGGGTGCAGTCGTGCAGAGTAATTTCAGGATATAATATTAGAACAAGCAGTTAGCCACATTCTTAGGGGCCAAACCAACGTTTGTCTGCTGGGATTTTGCAGAAAAGCCACCATATTTTGTAATACCTGCACTCGTTTTTGTAACTTCTGAGCGATTTCTTGTCACAAATTGCTAACAAAAACTTGAATGTAACTTCTTCGATTTTTTTGCTTCATTTGCTGTTGCATGACAGGTTAAGTTGACTATAATGATCGAGGACCCTAGAGATATTGAAAGGAAGAGAACAGTTGGGATAGAGGATCCTGATGAAATTACCAGGGATGATTTAGCTGATGCTTTGGTTGAGGTACATCATTGTTTCCCAGCAATGTGCAACTTAGAGTCATGTGGAGTGTTTCATGAAAGTGAATATTGTTACTCGTTGCTTGGTTACTGGCTTCCTCATCCATCAACCTGTCATACCCATGCTGTGCTCTACTAAAACAAATGAAAATGACACTTACATACTGTAAACTATAAGGTATAGTATGCTCTTTTCTTGTGTCATCATGCAAGTTATCTCCCATTCTATATGTCATTTTGTATGCTACGGAAAAGCTGCTGAAGTGTGTTTGCAACCAAATGCCCTGGCCCCTTGTTTACAATTTTGTACCATGTAGGAGTATTAAACTATTAATATATCCCCTCCATGTTTTGCTATCCTATTTTAGTTCTTGAAAAAGCGGTTAATTCATGTCAAAGTTATGGGCTTGAATCAACATCTCTCTCTCTCTCTCTCGATAAAAAATGCAAAACGTAGAGAGAATCAGCTGCTTGATAAATGTTGCACCATGGTTTCTACTTCCAATTTCACATACGGCCAGATCGTTTGTTAAAAACAAAAACATATGGCCAGACTGATACAAAGTTCATAATTCTAGTCTTACAGACCCCCAGTAGAGAAATTGATCAAAGTACTTCACCTTTAAGCTGCTATCATACTGATGTGGGAGGTTCACACATGAATTTCATCTGTGTCGGCTGCTCACTGATCATATCATGTTGACTAATTGATGGATAATTGTTTTTCTTGCAATTCCTGTGTATAGGTTAATGAAGGACGGATTCCAGAGAACCGTGTTGCTCTTCAGTTGCTTGCCAAGGAGATGGCAGAATGGCCCGATCTCGAGGTAATACTGGTGTCAATTATATGAGGAATTGTATTGATAATAATAAGAGCCCCAAGGGGGGTTACATATATAGGGATATGACTCAATCTTAGACTAGGATAAGGACTCTACAATAGAGTCCTTATCTATTACTAGTTCCTTAAAAACTGTCAATTCAGTTCTTCTACTTCCTCCCCATTATATAATCAGCACAAGTTTGCAAATGTTGTTTATGATTCTGATACTAGGATTGTTTCACCCAAAGCTCATGGCTTCATTTTTTGTTTCCTTCCTTTTTCAGCTATATAATCATTTTCATGGGTGCTGCATCCTTTTCTGTTTCTTTGACTTTGATGAACCTGTTTAATAGAGCTGTTTTTTGAATTTGGGGTTCTTGCAAATCCGCTGTGCAGGTAGAAGCCCCTAAAAGTAAAGGCAAACCTGGAAAATCTATCTATGCAAAGGCCACCGATACTGGCATTGATCCCGAGATAGCTGCTAAAAGACTTAACATTGATTGGGACTCCGCTGCCGACATAGATGGCGAAGAGGATGAGGATGATGAAACTGAAGTGCCATCGGCAGTTGTAAGTTGTTGTCTTTTTATATTTATAATGGCAAAATAAAATGAGGCAACTTTCAACACAAATGCTTGTGCCTTGATGTTCTCATCACTTGTTTCAACCGTGTATAATTTTCATTTTGTTCTGCAGGGTTATGGTGCTCTGTATTTGTTGACGGCTTTTCCTGTTATCATTGGAATCTCCGTTGTGCTAATTCTTTTCTACAATTCTCTACAGTAGTCTACGAATCCCTTGTCTGCTTCCCTTCTTGGGTGAGATGCAGCCTTTTTGTAAATCTGTGTAATAGTGCAATAAATCAGTATTTTTTTTGTCTCGTTTACTACAAGCTTACTCTTCACTGTTGCAAAGAATTTGATGTAGTTGCTATGAAGATAGGGCAGATTGTAAAACTTTGAAATTGCAAATTCTAAGAGGTTTTGACGACAGGCTCTTTCCCCTTGCGATAGCTAAACTTTATCGTTCTGCCTTTTTCTGCATATCTGAATAGTTTCTTCTTGTTACCGTATAGTTATGCTATATAAACTAGATCTTGTTTACTTTACCTTACCTTGCTCTAGTATGTGAATCAGGAAAACACTTATTTTGGACGATATTCATTTTTATTTCATTCGAGTAATCCATTTTCACAGAATCACAGAGCTGGCAGCTTGATGTGGTTTCGGGACCTTTTCTTCTTTTGCACCCTTTTTTTTCACAAACCAGGTTTAATTGGAAAATAATAGTCATGCTGCTTAGTAGGAGGCACGACCTATTATTTTCCTATTGCAGTTTTTGTGGCGGTGTATTTCAGAGTCGTTGGACCATGGTTCCAAGCTTGCAGATTTGATAAAGTAGGAGGTCAATCAAACAGCCCTCCATCAAACACAGCATGACTTGACGGACGGCACGATGCTGATGTGCCCTCCACCATTTCGTAAAGCCAATTCGATATCTCGTTTTTCTTCTCGTGAACGAACCTGCCCCTCCCAAGTTCACTTTTCAGGTGCCATGAGTTTGTCCCGCGAAGCTGCTTCGTCCGGAGACTCGTCTTCTTCGTTCAAGAAAGAAGACCGAGTAGCTGACGATGAAGAGGAGGAACAAGCAGTGGCGAGAGCACCGATCGGCCAGCCATCCCGCGCCGCTTCGTCCGTGACCTACGTCTCGAGCAACGGGTCGATCAACTACCGGAAGGCCCGGCGGGACAGGATCGGCGCCGACGGCTTCTGGTGCGGCGCTCTGCGGTGCATGCACCTGCCGGGCCTGGGCCTGTCCAGAAGGCGGGCGATGCAGCAGCAGCAGTCCATGAGCCTGAGCGAGGCGGGCACCCTGGCGAGCACGGCCGGGCCAGGCGATACCCAGGCGAGCAGGGTGTCCCAGGTGGCCTCCATGGAGAGATTCAAGTACAGCTCGTCGTCCTCCGGCATCGTGTTCGAGCGCGGGGACGCCGAGGAGGAAGAGCAGCAGGAGGAGGAGGTGTCGGCGTACTTCGACCTGCCGCTGGAGCTGCTGAGGATCAGCAGCGTCGACACGGAGTCGCCGGTCACGACGGCGTTCCTCTTCGACGGCAACCGGGGCCGGGGCGCCAAGAAGATCGTTCCTGAGGTGCTGGACCTCGACTTCAGTTTTCCGGAGCCGCCAGCTTTCTCGAGTCTGTCGTCGCCGGGGCCTGAAAGAGGCGGTGCTCCATAGCTTGGAGAGTTTCTGCGGTTCCTATACACTGATGTGCTGAGTGCTTGGTGTTCGTTCCCAAAATGTTTCATTTTTTTTTTCATTTTTCTTGTATCACATTTGATACTATGTAACAGGCTAACGTTGTTGTTGCAAACTTCGTGAAAAGGGTGAACCAGCTTGAGTGGCTGGGCCCATCATCCGTGAGGCGGCTATCTGCACCAAAACGAAGGAATTATGATCTCTGCCACGTCTCGTGATTATCGTCATTGTTCCAAAGCTTTTCAGTGTTTACATATATAGAGGATCAAAGGTAATTCTTCTCTATCGGAGGCCATTAAAACATTGATGAAGACGGCCACCCTAATTTTTTGAGAGGACTACTACCTCACCGACCTAGCATGTTTATCATTGTACTCCATCTGTTCCAAAATAATTAACGCTTTTGACTTTTAGACAACACGTTTGACCATCTGTCTTATTCAATATTTTTATACAATAAAACAAACATGTCATGATGAAAGTATAATCAGTGACAAAACATATTATAAATAAATAAATAATATTTACATAATTTTTTTGAATAATACTAATGGTAAAACATAACATCTAAAGGTCAAAAACGTTAATTATTTTGGGACGGAGAGAGTACGTTTAAGTTGGGTGGTGCCGGGCAGGGGCGGGGTGAGGGGCACATGCCCCCTTAAAGAGCATTTTTTTCACCATATGATTTCTCTCTTTGACATTTGATTACGCATATATCACAATTTATTTATGCACATTGTTATATGTATATAGTATGAAGTAGTGCAACCTCTCAAATTAATTGTAAATTTGAAGGGAACTTTAACTAAAATTTAGTTCTTCTATTCTATCTACGAAAGCATTTACTAGCATTCCATGAGATTCTGGGTGGCCACCATGTTGTAGACCTGCGGTTTCTTACCGTTGGGAACTAGTATCTATAATCTATAATATCTATAAAGGTGAGACCCACTAAGTGCAATTAATTTTCCTAAAGCTCGATTCTCATGCGTCCACGTCATTGGTATTCCTCAGCCGTTAGATCTATCATCCGCGGTTGCATCCAGCCGTCCATCCACCTTCTTCTTCCTCACGGGTTCCCCGCCGCCCCACGCCGCACCTTCTTCTTCCTCACGGGTTCCCGCCGCCCCCACGCCGGAAATCAAATCCCAAGCATCGGTAGCCCCAGGCGTGACAAACCCACCCAGCGCCCCCCCACCCCCCGCGCGGCTCTGCTGCTCTTCGAGATGACGCCCAATTCCATTTGACCCATTTCTCAGATTTGCTTCCAACCTCCATCCGGCAGCCATGGACAGGACCTCTCCGTCTACCCCACTCCACCGACCAGGCTTGCATGTTTGGCTTCCGCCTGCATTCAACTTGGAGATGAAACTGCCAGGCCCGCATCCTCCGCCACCCCCACATCCTCCGCCACCTGCTCTGAAATTTCAGCATCCCCCAGCTCGCATTAATTTATCCTCTTTAATTTTGCATTTCAATTACCTCCAATTGATTGCACGCTACAAGCCATGTCTGTTTTCCTCTTCAATTTTGCTACATTCAATTCATTGCACAACAACAACAACAACAACATAGCCTTTTGTCCCAAGCAAGTTGGGGTAGGCTAGAGATGAAACCCACAAGAAGCAAAGCTAAGACAAGCACAAAAGAGGCACAAGGCAAAAGGTGGAAAAGGAGATGAAACGGAGAAGAAAAAGAAAGAGATCATGGTTCAGGCACGTTGATTGCGAATCTCCAAGCGCTCCTATCCATAGCTAACTCCTTGGAGATATTCCACTCCTTCAAGTCTCTCTTAACCGACTCGTCCCAAGTCAGGGTAGGTCTACCTCTACCTCTCTTTATATTATTGGCTCGCTTTAGAACCCCCATACGCACCGCCGCCTCGGGGGGCCTCCGCTGGACGTGTCCAAACAATCTTAGCCGATGTTGCACCAATTTTTCCTCAATTGGTGCCACCCCTACTTTGTCCCGGATATCTTCATTCCGGACACGATCCCTTCGTGTATGCCCGCAGAACCAACGCAACATACGCATCTCTACTACACTTAACTGCTGGACATGCCGCTTTTTTGTAGGCCAACATTCAGCACCGTATAGCATCGCCGGACGAATCGCCGTCCTATAGAACTTACCTTTTAGCTTTTGTGGCACCCTCTTGTCACAGAGGACGCCAGAAGCTTGGCGCCATTTCAACCAGCCGGCTGAAATTCTATGTCTCACATCTTCGTCGATGTCGCCGTCCTTTTGTAGCATCGACCCTAAGTATCGAAAAGTATCCTTCTTGGCTACCACTAGCCCATCGAGACTAACGTCTCCACCCTCATGCCTAGTCGCGCTGAACTCGCACCTCATGTACTCGGTCTTTGTCCTACTAAGTCTGAACCCCTTCGACTCTAACGTCTGCCTCCACAGCTCTAGCTTCGTATTAACGCCTTCCCTACTCTCATCAACTAGCACCACATCGTCAGCAAAGAGCATACACCAAGGGATATCACCTTGTATGTCCCTTGTGACCTCATCCATCACCAAAGCAAATAAATAAGGGCTCAATGCTGACCCTTGATGTAGTCCTATTGTAATTGGGAAGTCACTGGTGTCGCCACCACATGTTCGAACACATGTCGTCGCACCCTTGTACATATCCTTGATGAGGGTAATGTACTTAGTTGGGACTTTGTGCTTCTCCAAGGCCCACCACATGACACTTCTCGGTACTTTGTCATACGCCTTCTCAAGGTCAATAAAGACCATGTGCAAGTCCTTCTTCTGCTCCCTGTACCTCTCCATCAATTGTCGTATTAAGAAAATCGCCTCCATAGTCGACCTTCCAGGCATGAACCCAAACTGGTTTTGAGTCACACTTGTCACTCTTCTTAGGCGATGTTCGATGACCCTCTCCCAGAGCTTCATCGTATGGCTCATCAGCTTAATCCCACGGTCGTTAGTGCAACTTTGAACATCCCCCTTGTTCTTGAAGATCGGCACTAAAATACTTCTCCGCCATTCTATTCATTGCACACTACCACAAATTGTGTCCGTTGAGGGACCTTTTCCTCCTGCTCCGCTGCTCTGTTTACTTTCTTTCCACAGTCCACCTGAGCATCATACCATTCGTTCTCTACTGGACTGTGCATCTGCGAACCCAGGATAGTCACCTGCCAAGGTAAAATTCAGCATTTCATCTCTTGCCCGTGGAGTAAGTTCTCTCTTTTTGACCTGAACTTTTTTTTTTTGGGTAAAAACTGCAATATCCCTACATGGTGCTCTGATGAACAAAGCGAGCTTCATGTTTTCATCTACTGTGCACTAAACTTTTATTTCTGTGTAAGCTCCAATATAATACAGTGATGACCCAATATGCTCTTTGTTCCAGTACAAATACATTCGTGTCGTTTTAATTCCTACTGTCGTTCCTCAATCTCAGTTTAAGCATGTCCATGCCCCTTTTATTTTTTCCCCATGCCATAGACTGCAAGTAATTTACTGAAATTTTCTTTTGGTTATCATGACATACAGATTCCTTTACCATTACCCCAGAAAGTTCTTCTTCAATTCGATTCCTAGACCGCCAGCGAATTTAATTGTTCTAAGGTATGTAAATTCAACGTTCAGTTCATTTGCTTACATCCATCATTTCAGCAAAGAATACAATATCTACATTGCAGTATAGATTCCTCTATTTAAACATACATATATTCATGTCCTTTTTTTATTATACATTTTCCTGTCAGCTATCCTCTACTTTCCCTATTCATATTCTGACAGTTAAGCTCTGCTTCATCACAACCTGCTGGTCATATGTCCAAAAATACAATCTTTTCTTTCACATATACACTGCGTGGCATATATATACTTAGTAGATAAATTAATTCAGGCTACTATGAAGCCTTGGTTTGTTCATAACATGTTCTGTGTACATAACAGTTATTTTTACTAAAGTGGTAACTCACACACAAATAAACAGTACCACCTTACATCAACATGGAAACTGGAGAAAGTTCAACCCCAACTCAACAGGGTGGTGGCCGCGCTCCACGTGGCTATGGACGGTCACGTCGCAGGGCATCACACATTTTGGTCCCACGACCAGATCCAATTACCGCAGCCGAATCTCGGCGCACACGTAGGCTACTTATGCATGGAGGTATAGGTTGCATAAATCTGATCCCTACGTGTTTCATTTTCTACCACAAATATAATTTACTGCCTCCGAAACTCATCCCCTCCTGATTTCCACCTAGGCTCTATGTTCCAACAATCTAATCTCCTCAATGCGAATCAAGGACAAGTATCTGCATCTTCTGGAAACATGGAACAACCTACCATAAATCCTTCATTGGCAACGGGACCCTCAGTTGACCATCGTGCATTTGGACAATCCTCCAATTCAGTTGTATCAGCTCCAATAGCTCGCCCTTTTCGACAGCGTATTGTTGGTCAATCCTTGAGTTCTGCTCCTTCATTTGCAACAACACGCCCTGTTCAACAACGTATTATTGGGCCATCATCCATTGCAGCTGCATCCTCATCTAATAATCAACATTCTCGCCACAAACGTAAGATGATCTGATTACTCTCAAAATTTTCATGTATACCTTCTGACAAAGTCGAAAATAAATTCTAATCCTATGCCCTCTTTCAGGGACCATCTTTGAACCCCTATACCTTGGCAGGCCACAACATAATTGCAGACATTGTGGAGCCTTTTTCTGGTATGAGGAACGTGTTCGAAGAGATAGGCACACATCAAATCCAACATACAATCTTTGCTGCAAAGGGGGAAGCATCCTGCTACCATCATATCAACCTCCTCCGCAGCCCCTCTTGGATTTGTTGACTTCACGTGACAATGCTCTTTCTAATCACTTCTTTGAGCATATTCGTCAGTACAATACCATGTTTGCAATGACTTCTATGGGAGCTAAAGTTATTGAATCTATCAATGATGGTAATGGCCCATATGTATTCAAAATCAGTGGGCAAGTTTGCCACAGAGTGGGAGCTTTACTGCCAACACAAGATCACCGTCCAGAATATGCACAGCTGTACATCTTTGATACAGACCATGAAGTTTCAAACCGAATCAATGTTGTCTCATCATCCCGTAACTCCCGTAACTCATTCCACGCCAATGAAGGCATAGTAACCTCCCTCATACAGATGTTCGACATGAATAACCCCATTGTTCAGCTATTCAGAACAGCACGTGAGCGTTTGTCAGGTGCTCATACTGATCAACTCCGGATCAGAATTTTTGGCAAACCTGATGCACATGGAGATATCTATAGTGCACCTGTTGCATCTGAAGTTGTCGGTCTGATTGTTGGTGACATAGGTTCAACAGATGTTGGCAGAGACCTCATAATAGAAGATCGATCATCTAGGCTGCAACAAATCAATGAAAAACATCGAAAATTTATGTCCATGCAACACCCTATACTATTCCCATATGGAGAGGATGGTTACCATGAGGAACTTATGTATCATCCATCAGCACGATCTGCAAATATACGTCGCAATAAAGCAACTATGGCAGAGTACTTTGCATATAGGCTACATGATAGGCCTGGGGACTTCAACACTCCATTGCGAGGTGGACGAGCAACCCAAGCTTATTTTGTGGATGCTTATTGTGTGTGGAAGGTGAGAGAATCGGGCACTATCGAAAACCAAGCTTTCAAAGAAAATATAGGTCAGCTCCATACAGTTCATTAACTAATTGTGTTTCAAGAGGTATTACATCCGGTTCATCAGCAGGCCAGAGAATATTCCTGCCATCTTCATTCACTGGGGGGCCTCGATATTTGTATCAAAACTATCAAGACTGCATCGCTCTTTGCAGAAAATATGGTTGCCCAGATTTATTTGTCACATTCACATCAAATGCAGCCTGGCCTGAAATCCTTGAAGCTTTGGCACCCTTCCCAGGACTTCTACCATCAGACCGACCTGAAATTGTTAATCGAGTGTTTAAAATGAAGTTGGACATCTTAATGGATGACATAAAAAAACATCAGTTCTTTGGACCAATAAATGCAGGTACTTGACTTTTACATGTTTAAAATAATAATTTTACACATAATTATTTATCCATAAGCCTTAATTAATCCCAACTGTTTGTGCAGTTGTATACACAGTTGAATTTCAGAAACGGGGACTCCCACATGTTCATATTATTATATGGTTAGACAAGCAACAAGCCCTTGATGCTGAGAAAATCGATTCCTTCATATCTGCACAATTGCCAGACCCTACAACAGATCCAGTAGGGTTTGAAGCAGTCTCTTCATTTATGATCCATGGTCCATGTGGTGCTCTGAACCGTTCTTCCCAATGTATGTCTGAAGGAAGCTGCACCAAATTTTATCCAAAAGAACTCTGCGCACAGACAACTATACTGCAAAATGGTTTTACCCAGTATGCACGCCCAAATAATGGAATTACAGTTAGTAAGAATGGAGTTTCTATAGACAACAGTTTTGTAGTTCCTCACAATGTTGACTTAGTTGTCAAATATCAGGCTCACATAAATACAGAGAAAGTCAATCATGATGGTATGCACAAATATCTTTTCAAGTACGTCACAAAAGGGTATGACAGTGCTAGAATTGGAATCCATGGTAATTCTTCTGATACTATCAATGAAATAAACAATTACCTTGAATGTCGTTGTGTCACGCCAAATGACGCTGCTTGGCGGCTGTATCAATTTGACATTCACCATACTGATCCATCAGTTGAACGTCTTCCTGTGCACCTACCATTTGAAAACAATGTTGTTTATACAGAAGAAGACAACCTTGAAGAAGTTGTTGACGATCCAGAAAGCTTGCGAACTAAATTAACAGCATGGTTAGAGGCCAACATTGAAAACCCACTTGCTCGAGAACATACCTACATTGAGTTTCCTGAACACTGAACATGGCATTCCAATGGAAAATATTGGGATCAACGTCGTGGCTATCAGAAAAGAATTGGCCGTATTGCCCATGTTGATCCTACCAGAGGAGAGCAGTATTATCTACGGATGTTGCTACACATAGTAAAAGGCCCAAAATCATTTTCTGAAATCCGTACTATATCTGGTCATGAGTATCCAACTTTTCGCGCGGCGTGTGAAGCTTTAGGTCTCCTTGGTGATGACCAAGAGTGGTCACATGCTCTCACTGATGCTTCTCAATGGGCCATGCCTTTCCAACTACGCCAACTCTTTGTCACACTCTTGCTATTTTCTGAGGTAGGAAATCCTGAACGTCTATTCAACAGTCATGCTAGACGAATGAGAGAGGATATAAGGTACAGAGTAAACCGCATCCATCCCAAAGAAGTGAGTCCTCTGCAGATCTCTTTGTCACATCCTCCCTATTGATTGAATTGGACAAACTCCTGAGGGATGCTGGATATAGCTTATCCCATTTCAATTTGCCAATCCCTGATGATATTGGAAGTGCCTCGATGGAGAATAGACTTCTGTTAGATGAACTTAGCTATGATTATCATACCTTGGAAGCATCAGTGGCAAATGACCTTCCTTTATTGAACACCAATCAGAAATATGTTTTTGAAACTATCTACAGTTCCATTATAAATAACATTGGCCAAACATTTTTTGTTTACGGATATGGGGGAACGGGAAAGACTTTTCTATGGACATCACTGCTTAACTTTGTGAGAAGCAAAGGAAAGATTGCATTGGCAGTTGCTTCTTCAGGAATTGCATCACTCTTGCTTCCAGGAGGGCGCACTCCACATTCACGTTTCAAAATTCCTTTGGACATCCGTGAGACTTCTATGTGCAGCATAAAAAAGAATACCCATTTGGCAGAATTAATCCAACAATCATCTCTCATTGTTTGGGATGAAGCACCAGTTAACCACAAGCACTGTTTTGAAGCATTGGATCGTACTCTAAGAGACATATTATCAGAAGTTAGACCTCATGCACAGCACCAGCAATTCGGAGGAATAACTGTTGTTCTTGGAGGAGATTTCCGCCAAACTCTTCCCGTCATTCAGAATGGAACAAAACATCAAATATTGACATCTTCCATTGTAAATTCGTACTTATGGCATCGATGTACAGTTTTGAATTTAACTGAAAACATGAGACTTAATTCACACCATTTATCACCTTCAGATAGAGAAGAGTTACGAATATTTGCAGAGTGGCTTTTAAGAGTTGGAAATGGCACCGAACCCTTCATAACAATCCCAAATGAACCGAATAATGTCTTCATTGAGATTCCGCAAACCCTCCTTCTACCTCCAGAATCTAGAAATTTAGATGGCCTAATATCATTTGTTTACAACTTAGGATGCAATCCAGCCAACTTAAGTTCATATCTATGTGATCGTGCAATTCTAGCTCCAACAAATGAGGTAGTCTCAGATATAAACAGCAGAATGATTGCTCAGTTGACAACAAGTGAGATGTCTTACTACAGTTCAGATTCAATTGATGACAGCTCTTCTAACCATTCTACCCTAGAAGCACTATATCCTACTGAATTCCTTAACACAATTACTATTAATGGATTACCAGACCATGTGTTGCACTTAAAGGTTGGCGTACCCATAATGCTTCTACGTAACATAGATCCATCCAGAGGTCTTTGTAATGGTACGAGGCTCATAGTGACACAACTTACCAATCGAGTCATTGAAGGTGAAATAATTACAGGAAAGGCTAAAGGATCCAAAGCATATATTCCTCGAATTGTCACTACATCCGCACAGTCCAAGTGGCCATTCAAGCTCAAGCGCAGGCAATTCCCGATACGCCTTTCTTATGCTATGACAATTAACAAAAGCCAAGGACAGACCTTGAATACAGTTGGTGTCTACTTGCCTTCTCCAGTATTTTCTCATGGGCAATTGTATGTAGCATTCTCAAGAGTGACATCACCAAAGGGCTTGCGAGTTCTAATTGAAAACAGCCCTCCAACATATGAGCATTGCACACACAATGTTGTCTACTCTGAGATATTCTCATCTATAAACAACCAATAGGGTAGTACTACACTTTCTTCCATGCTCATTTCACACACTCTGTTCTTGAATGCACAATGTACTTACCACAGTTTAATTCTGTCTACCCATGCTATGCATCAGACATACATACGTATTTCTAACTCTCCCTGTATATTTTTTTCCCTACATTCTGGCAACCATGGGATCAACTATGAAGCTGCAGGACATAACCATTGGAAAACAAAACTGCAAGATTGCAGGAAGACTAATTAGACTATGGGATTCTAAGAAAATGGGCTCCTCATCTGCAGACTCACTTATCAGTATTGATGGTGTACTTCTTGATGAAAATGTAAAGTCATTTCACAAATATTATATGTTTTCAAACATTCAACCAACTTACACTAATATTTCGTATCTATTATTGTAGGGCGCTATGGCACAGATCAATGTTCCAAAAAGGCTTGAGAAACAACTCCGCCCGATGCTTACCCAAGGATCTGTGTACATATTGTCTGATGTGACTGCTGTTGATATGAGATACAAAACCCACATCTATCACCACCAAGCCTACATGCTGCAATTTAAAACAAGCACAAATGTCCACCGCCTAGAAAACCGAGGATCAAACATTCCAAAATTTTCCTTCAACTTCTGCCCTTTTGACCAGCTTCCATGTAAAAGTTTCCAAGCCAAACCACTCCTTGGTAATATTTCCATGCCTACATTACTACATACATTATCTTCCTCATACTATCTTACCCATTCAAAATTTCTGTTTGGAGCCTGACTAATTGTTAGTCCAAGCTACAAGGAAATACATATTGTGCTCTTGACTAATTGTTAGTCCGTATATGTTTGGAAGGGATAAGTTGTCGCAATTTTTGCTGAGTTTTAATATTGGCATGAACACTAGATATTCAAGGCTGTTCCACATTGGCATGAACACTAGATATTCAAAATTCTCCATTAGTTATGTCATAAAAAAGAGTTTTCAAGTTGAGGATCAACCATCACAATTGACGCTACCCTCCCCACTTGAAAAGATTTCTGCAACTTCATCTCAAGCCAACACACTTACTCAAAGGTACATTCCTTTGCTTTCAAAGTTAAAAAATTTGTTTCCTCTTTCACACACCCTCTAAATTTACTTCCATGCAGCACGAATGAGGATTTGAAAATCAACTCTTCTCAACCTCTCGAACCAAAAAAAAGTTCAAATGAAACATCGACGAGGTATTCTCTACATATTTCCCTTCATTCATGCCTAATATTATATTTAACTTATATTCACTAAAGATTGTATATTTGTTTTCAACAAATGCAGAAATACTCCTCCAACCAGTCCACAGCCTCCTTGCAAACGACCCAAAACTGCAGATCCAAAAAACTGACAATTAGTCACTTACATGTTTGGAGCCTGACTAATTGTTAGTCCAAGCTACAAGGAAATGCATATTGTGCTCTTGACTAATTGTTAGTCCGTATATGTTTGGAAGGGATAAGGAGGCCGTGGCGCAGCGCCATCTTTTCATGTTTTATTGCAATCATTAATCTTTATTAATTGGCTTGGACTGACTAATAGAATTACCACTAGTGGAATACCCCGCGCGTTGTTGCGGGTTTTTCAGTGAATTGAGCAAATAAGTATAAAAACAAATGATGGATAATTCTCAAAACGCTTAAAAGAAGGGTCAATGCGCAGTGAGTGACTGGAGGGTGTTAATATCATCATTCATAATCTCAGAGAATTAATCAATTGCTGTACACGGAAGAAAAATTTGAATACACACAACTATTGTCAGCAAAGTAATACTCCGTGTGTCACATTTGCAGCAATCCCATCACATTTGAAGCACAACTCAATTCTATTCCTAATCTCGATCTTACATGCATGAATACATAAGCTTTTTAAGCCTGCTATCAGAAACCATCAAATGACCCTAAGTGAAATAACAAAGGTAGGAAGATGTATACAAATATTCAAGTCTGCTTACTGAAGCACGCAGGCAGCATCAAACTGTAGGCTCCCATGGATAAAAAGTCCCATCTCTGGTGGTTGTTGCAGCCTCGGATGGAGGGTTAAAAATGCTAGAGAAGAATCAAGGTCTAAAGAAGGTCTGATGGCTCTTGATCATCCATTCAGAATATATATAGCAGCTGCATGCAGTAGTTAAGACGAAGACGAAGAGCTTGTTTGGTTTGAATATCTAGGTGAATTCCCCGTGCGTTGCTGCGGAAATTTGAGAGGTATTTTGTGTTGAGCACAGGAAGAATGAATAATTTATAAAACACAATATAGGCATTTTGTCCTGTCACAGTTTTAACATAATATGTAATTAAGTAGCAGCATGGGTATAACAGAGCAAATATAATATAGTAGAGTGAATAAAAAAAGTGACAACAAAACATATAATAATTTGGACAATGCCACTTGTTACATGCCCTCTTTCAAATTCATCAATAACAAAAGGATGAGGGGAAGTTTCCTCAGATCATCATAAAAAAAAAGAACAAAAAGATGGGCATGGGAACCAAACGGCTTCTCATTTTGATGATCAGCATACCAACTAAAAATAAAAAAAATATGCTAGCAAATTTGCGAATCATAAAGATCCAATCATACAACATTCGTAAGATAATATACATTTATGGAAGATGAATGCATTGGTTGAGGTCATGCATCTTGCATCTTCCTGCTCTTGCGATCTGCACCATATGACAGTCAAATAAGAAAAACAAAATAGGAGCAGGAAACTAAGGTGAAGGATGAGGGGAAAGAAAATGAAACATGACAGGGAGAGGTTGTTTGAATAGAATGGCTTCTCTGTAGCATGGCTGCTTTGGGAGAAAGGTATGGCTACGTGTGATGGCAGTGGTGATGACGCCACACAAAATGTTATTTATAACCGAGAAGGAGCCAGGAGTAGGAAGAAAAAATTGCACTTAATGGCATGAAAGAAAATAAATACTGGTTAATAACACTTATGAGCTATCCTTCATCCGTGAATAATTTAGTTTTAGAGATGGTGAGCACCATCAAATTAAGGTGCAGAATAGTGAGGGATGAGAATTAAGGCGATGACCAAAAATTAAGACAACGGTTGCAAAATGGATGTAACCTGCATGGTTGGTGCTAATGGAGAGTAATGCTAGCCATGATGGTGGTAATGAAGGCTGGAGCATGAGGTGAGGATGAGGTGAGCTTGAACGAACGGCTAGATTGGATTCAAAGGCTATGATCTGACGGTGGAAACAAAAGTAGTGATGTGGCGCAATAAGGATTGAGCTTTAGAAGAGTTAGTGGGTATGACTTATATAGATATTATATGATTATATGATTCATATTATGCATCATACTAATTATTTTAAAATCTCTCATACTAGGTACAAGCTACCCATCACCATTGCAGATAAATCCGCAACCATAGATGCTGTTGCTTTCTCTTCGGTGGCTCAGGAATTAGTTGAATATACAGCTGCACAAGTTTCCCAAAACATGAAGATAGCATCAGATGAACATGTACCACCTCTGGATAATGCAGTTGGAAAAACAAGGCTGTTCCACATTGGCATGAACACTAGATATTCAAAATTCTCCATTAGTTATGTCATAAAAAAGAGTTTTCAAGTTGAGGATCAACCATCACAATTGACGCTACCCTCCCCACTTGAAAAGATTTCTGCAACTTCATCTCAAGCCAACACACTTACTCAAAGGTACATTCCTTTGCTTTCAAAGTTAAAAAATTTGTTTCCTCTTTCACACACCCTCTAAATTTACTTCCATGCAGCACGAATGAGGATTTGAAAATCAACTCTTCTCAACCTCTCGAACCAAAAAAAAGTTCAAATGAAACATCGACGAGGTATTCTCTACATATTTCCCTTCATTCATGCCTAATATTATATTTAACTTATATTCACTAAAGATTGTATATTTGTTTTCAACAAATGCAGAAATACTCCTCCAACCAGTCCACAGCCTCCTTGCAAACGACCCAAAACTGCAGATCCAATCATAGATGGAAATACCCCAGCACCAGCTCTTGAAAATATTTCTGTAACTTCAACTCCAACCAACACACTCATTCAAAGGTATATTCCTTCGCTTTTCAAGTTTAATACTTTGTTTCCTCTTTCACACTACCTCTAAATTTACTTCCTTGCAGCCCACCTGAGGATTCGATAAATGACTTTTCTCAAGCTCTCAAACCAAAAACAAATTCAAATGAAACATCATCAGGGTATTCTCTATATATTTCCCTTCATTCGTTTCGAATACTAATGTTTAACTTATATTCACTAAAGATTTCATATTTGTTTTCGTCAAATGCAGCAACACACCAACCAGTCCACAGCCTCCTTGCAAACAAACCAAAATTGCAGATCCAACTATAGATGGGAAGACCTCAGCACCAGCTCCGCCTATCAATTCCAACACTGCATTCTCAGTTCCAGATGAAAACCCAATACTCCTTTGCTGCTGTGTCCACAATACCTTTGCTTGATGCATCGTATAGGACTTTACATAATTTTTTACATATTCTTTTTACATAATCTATACTACATTTCAGAATGAGCACTACTTGATCAGTGATTCATTTACGCATCATTATAATTTCACATTGCAGTTCCGCAGCAACTCGCAAGGAACATGTATAGCCGTAGATCTCCTAGCCTTCTTCCTACCCTGCTGATTCATCTCACGTTAAAATTAAAAAATAGAATAACCAAAATGGTCCTCCACTATTGCCTCCTATCACTTGCTGATAAGATGTTACAGAATCTACATTCCTTTCCCTCTCCTTCCCGTTGCTGCTTTTCATTTCACCATCCACAACGTGTACTATGTAGGTATTAAATATCTCTTCCTTTACTTACTTTCATGTCGCATGACTTCCTGTTTTGATGACATAATAACTGCAGAAATAAAAAATACAATAAGTACCTTTAATGACATACGTTATTTACATTGAATCTCTCCACCTATTATACCATTCTACCAAACCTGAACAGCTATATATATGTTCAGCACTTACCTGCCTCCATCATCTACCACTCATTTTCCTTTCAGCCTCAATACTGTACTACCTCTCTATCCTTTTCTTATCGTGAAACACATGGAGCACAAACATGCCTCGCAAAGGTTCTTCCTCACTACAAACTTCCATGTTCCACTTTTTTTTACATGCGATTTAAATCTTTACACTGATTTACCATTCCTATTATCACATATCTTTTGTTTTGTTCAAGTTTTTTTCCCTTATTTGCTCTCTACTAACAACAAATATGCTACTTTCCATCAGATTGTCACCAAAAGCCTCATGTCATCCTCTTCATTCCTCTTCCATCAGTTCTCCCAACAAGATATATAGTGCATATATGGATGCGATGAATGCCCTCAAGAATTCTACAAAACCAAAAGTTTGTGTCACTATCACAAGCAAATCTCAAGGTGAAGACATAACCAAGAAATTGCCATCTCACAATCAGCTGATCAATATTAGCTATATAAAGAAGGGAGAAACATTCCTGCACGCAATTCTCCCAGATAATTAGAAGTCCATGCAAAAAATAAATTTCATTTCTTTTTCATTCAGTCAATAAATTTCACTCCATACAAAATGTGTTTGTCCTCTCTTCAAAATTATAAATATACTTTCATGTCAATAAAATTTTTGATTCACTATCTGTTGCATGTATGCAAAAAAAAAAAATATTACACTCAAAATCCCGCAGCACCGCGCGGGGAATTCACCTAGTTATCAAAAGACAAGTGAATTGGTTGTTGATTATGGCCTTGAACGAAGAATTTATTATTTTAATAGGTTTCAAGCTAGGCTTGGGTTGGGCCAGAACTTTTGGGGGTCACATATCCCTTCCGGATAACTGAGCCGTGCTTTGCTTGGGCTTGGGCCGGGATGAATATGCCTAAGTCTAATTCTACATAGGAGAATTTCACTAAGTCTCTAATACAATTTTTTTATTAGGCCTATATAAAAAGATGTTAGTAGTTAAAGCGCCACATCTAAAATTGTATGAGCAAGCCCTCCACACAAAAAAAAAAAAAGCCAGCTTATGCAGTTTCTCCAGCAAAGCCAGTTATCCTCATGCCATATTAACATGAATTAACCAGATTAAAATATGAATAGGCAGCTGGCTTTTCTCTGTCAAACTAGTATGCAATTGATGCCTCCTGACTTAGCCCGGTGCAATTGGGCTCCTTTTCAAACCTCTCTAAGTAAATGGTAGAACTTAGATGAAACTAGTATGCCGTAGGAATAGGGTGGCTAATTCTAAGGTTTGGATTATCAAGGGGGGTTAGAATTTTTCTTCTTAAAATATGTAAAGACGAAATCACAACAAGAAACGGTGTTCGTTATCGAACTATATCAAAGGTCAAGGCCTATCCTTTCTTGTCATAGTTGAGCACATCCCGCGAACACTCAACCCATGGCTTCTCAACAGGTCATTACAGTCGATGCTCCTATGTCGCTGGAGACATTGCCTACGGAGGCCACCGGTGGCCCATCATCT
Source organism: Eragrostis nindensis (assembly GCA_012490785.1). Classification (NCBI taxonomy): domain Eukaryota; kingdom Viridiplantae; phylum Streptophyta; class Magnoliopsida; order Poales; family Poaceae; genus Eragrostis; species Eragrostis nindensis. The sequence continues at coordinate 448,757 of JAAXCT010000297.1, read as the reverse complement.
CCGCCGCCGCGATCGCCAAGAGCGTGCACTGCTGGCAAGGCTGGCAATGGAATCGGGTGCACCGCCTTATGCATGTACCTGCCACGGCTCTCAAAGAAGAAGCGGCCGGTGAAAAGCGCGCGGAAGGCCTCATGGTGGCCGTGGTCATCGTACCGTGCTGCATCTGGCAATGCTGACACGGCGAGGGCGTGGGCACCAGATGTTGGTGAGGGGTCGGCTTCTTTCAAGCACTGGAACGGATCTCAGTTCTCCAGGATCATGCCGCGGGAAGCGGCGCCGGCGTCCTTCTCGTTCCCATCGTCGCCGGCGTCAGCGTATTCGTGGATGAGCAGTTGAGCACGCCGCAGCCGGGGCAGAGTCAAAAAACAGGGGAATCAGAGTCGTAAAGCTCTGTTTAAAGTGTGAGATTGATAGAAGCTGTAGTAGATTTACACGTTTGATTGGTATCTGTAACAAATGTTATGTACAACATCATCGAAAAAAAAAAGTTATGTACTCCGGTTTCTGTACGAGTCCATTAAAGTGACGAACAATAAAATCCCAGCCAAACGATTTTCTTCCGAAATTCCGCGTACCAGCATTCGTGCGTGCCAAGCTAGAAGAAGATGGGGAACGCAGGGCGAAGCAAGACGTCGCTGGCGCATCCTTCTCCGTGGCAGGAGGCCCAGGCGGACGTCCTCGGCGTCGTGTTCCACTGCGTGAACTCGCTCCCGGACAACGCTCGCTTCGCCGCCGTGTGTCGCGCGTGGCGCCACGCGGTGGCGAACCTGCTCCCGCCGCTGCCGGCGCCGCTCCCGTGGCTGATGCTGCCTGACTTCAAGCTCTCCCGCCTATCCCCCGACGGCGCCACGGCCACGGGCCACCGCCTCCGTTTCCCCGAGGGGCTCATGGTCGTGCCGGAGTGCGTCGGGTCAACCTGCGACGGGCGGGTCATCCTGCTCAAGGTCAAGGAGCAGAGCTGTTTCTCGCTGAACCCTCTCACCGGCGCCACGACCTCGCTCCCTGAGTTCGACCTCCGTGCGCCCCGCAAGGAGCTTCCCTACGCGCCCGCTAACCACCGCACGAATTCGTTCAGGCCGTCGCTGCCTCGCAAGGTCGTCATGTCCGGCGCGCCCAACCACGGATCGGCCTGCATCATGCCGGCATCTCAGGTCTAGGGCCATCCGCAAGTGTGGAGCCGCTACTAGTACCATGGCTACGTCCGCCTCAGCCTGGCGAGACATCCGACGCTGATGCTGCTGCTGCCGCGCTCTTCCTCTGCCGGCCGGGCGACGCGACATGGTCCGTGACCACCGACGTCCGCTTAGGGGCGCTCAGCGACATCGTCTTCCACGGCGGCAGGCTCTACTTCTTCAACTGGAAGCAGGACAGAAAGCTGCCGCCTTTCCTGAGGTTTCCTCCACGCGCTCGACATCGGGGAAGACAGCGACGGTACGCTCAGGGTCACGCGCGCCCAGCGGCTTACCGGGCCTATCTTCCGCGGGCACGGGCCGCACAGCTCCATCTTCTTCTACCTGGTGGAGTCGCGCGGGAGGTTGCTGGTGGTGCAGAGAGAGTGCACGGGCCGCAGGACACGCACGGTTGCAGTGTTGGCCCTGGACATGACGCGCCCGAGCCCATACAAGTGGGAGACGGTGCAGAGCCTGGACGGCGAGGTCATCTTCCTGGCCCCGACCAGCTCCCTGTCCGTGCCGGCGTCCCTGCACGACGGCGCGCGCGGCGACCGCATCTACTTCTGCCAGGAGATGTTCGTGAGCGCGGTTGATTGCCCTCGCCAAAATTACTGCCGTCACCAGCACTGCGAGGTGTTCGACATGAGGACGCGCACAGCCGAGATGCTCTGCATGGGGACGGCGCCCGGTTCCGATTTCTGGTGCTGGTGCCCCACATGGTTCGTTCCTTCGCAGCAGAAATACCCTGATGCAAACTAAAAGTTACTCATTTCGTCAATTCCCTCCGGTGAGGCATGGATCAGATACGTCATATCTATGGGTTTTCTTCTTCGTGGAAAAAGTAATTTTTCTACACCTTTTTGCCTTATATTAGGCGGTGGCATGTTATGTTTTCGGAAAAGCTAACGCACACTCGAGTGTTTTGATGCCGCTGAACACTCAAGTTTTTTATCCATCCGATGCCACATCCGATGCGTTGGATTCTGTTTCTTCCTATGCAGTTTCGTTCAGCCATAATCGTAGCTTTCTTTTTTTACTCTAACACTTAAATTTTAATGTTCTAAATTTTGTATCCAGATTTGTCCTTTAGATATGTAAAGTATAAGAAAAGAAAATTTTGTGTCTCCAACACCTGAAATTTTATTACACCCTACTTACAGTATGTATACACTAGAATTACAGTCATGTTACCTAAAAATTATAGTGATCATTTGGTGTAATTTTTTAGTAGTGATGGTGTAACTTTTGATTAGTGATGGAACAATAAAAATTCAGGTGTTACAACACATGAAAACACTTGAATTTTTGTTAGTATAAAGTTGAATCTTATCCTAACCCCAGATCTTAAAATTCAATGGATGCAAAATCAAGTGTTGGAAGCCTCTAAAACACTCAGGTGTTGTATAGACAACCTCTTTTGAAAATCATGTCCTGGAATTTGCTGGTCCAGCAAATGCGCAAGAAGACATGCATAGCATACCTTCACCAGCTAAATGCGAATAGAACCAGATCGCAATCCAAATCCTGTAGGCGAGAAAGAAAATTATCGGGCACCCTTAATTTGAAAACAAACACGCGTCGTCATTTTTCATAGATGGACAAAACGAACGAAACATGCGCCAGGCGCGTGCAGCGTCAAGCAACCTTCACACGACGGTCTCGTGCTCTAGAAATCCCGCCGGCCGCCGTTGCGCGCATGCACCATCATCGAACTCGCGATCCTCCTCCTCAACCGCCGTCCCCTTTGGGCGCTCGGCACGGGAAGGCGTCGCGGGAGGCCGCGGCGGCGCGCTCGAACCCGCCACCGACAGGAACCTGACGAGGTGCGGGCGCCGCGCCTCCTCGACGCCGGCAGCCAGGCACGACGCCATCTTCTTCAGGGCGGCCCCTTGGTAGTCGCCGAACACGAACGCGGCCGTGACCGGCGCGTCGTCGCCACCAGCGGCGGCGTACCGCTCGCCGGCCCTGATCAGCTCCACGGGCAGGTCGAAGCACGGCGACGGGCAGTACCCGTGGACCACCGGCGCGCCGGCAGCAGCAGCCTGCTCGTCCGCCTGCTCCTCCTCCACCACGAAGTCGAACACGATGTTGTTGCCGGAGAGCGACGCGCACTCGAACTTCTCGAACGAGGCGGCTCGGCTCGGCACGTGCGGCGGCTCTTGCTCGGCCTCGGTGGGCTGGTCCGGCGTCGGTCCCGTCTCGACTTGCGGACGGCTCGACGTCCGCGCCTCCTCCTCCGGCTTCTTCTTGGAGCGCCCCGGCTGGTATAGGCACATGAGCAGCGCGCTGCATGTGAAGCCCTCGCGGTCGGCGTCGGCGTCGGCGTTGTTGGGCGGTCCGGACATGGCCGCGCGCGCTGCGTGCTTTCCGGTTTGTTCGGAGTGACGAACTTCCATATTGACGAGACCGAGGGGCGTGCTTCTTTCTATATCGATCGAGGTGGTGGTGGAAGGCCATACCGCCGGGTGGGTGGGTGGGAGGATAGTGTGCTTCATGTCTTTCCAGCTCTAGTTAGTCGTTGGGGGTTCGACCATGTTGCTTAGATTTCGCATTTGGATCGTTGACTCGATTTCGATCTGCTTGCTGCTATCAGGATTATTGATAAAATTGAAAAATCACTCGTTTCAAAATGGCAGCAAAGAATTTTCTAGGCAGAAGTGCATGCCTTGTTTGGACTGAAATACCCTTGTACCACCTGCATGCTGGTAATCCTTGGATATATGAATGCATGGCATTAAACCAGCACTGCATGCACTTCTCGTAATCCAGGGCCGCATGTGAACTTATCGGCTCCAGCACTCCAGCGCGTGCGATGGCGCGCTCGCTCCCGAAGCGCCATGCAAGGGCATGCAAGTAAACCAGCGCGGGCTCCCAATCCCATTGTCAACAAGTCCCTCGCCGGGCTATTTTTTCTCTCCACTCTCGCTTGCGCTAGCTGCTATATATAGCTCGTTGCTCTTGCTTGCTTCCATGGATACCCACCAGAAGCATTCTGGTGACCAGGAGAACGCCGACCCGAAGCATGCTGAAAAGATAAATGCCGGCGACGATGCCAATAAGGAAGCCGCCCTCACCGGCCATGAGATGCGAGGGAGCCGCAACCACTAGTAGTTTCCAGCTAGACTCCTGGCGGCCGGGTTACGTTACGTAGAGGCGGAGGTGGAGTTGGGCACGGAAAGGCTTGGGCTTGGGCGCGGTTGGGCCTCTGTCTTACCCTTTTTATTGTAGTTGTCCTCTCCCTCCTCTAGACTAGAGAGACAGAGACCACCCGACCTAGGGTCTCGCGAACAGCTGCGGCGGGGGTGGCGATAGGGTTTCCTACGCTGGGCGATGAATTCCAATCGATCAGCGGTGGTCGACGTCGAGTCGAATCTTTCGGCTGCTGCGGTAGAGGAGATGGCGCGTCTTTCAGTGGCAACCAAGCCGGCGTCGGACATGATAGTATCAGAGGTGGACTCATCATCATCAGAAGAAGAGGAGTCCGACATGATGGTAGCAGAGTACTCCTCGGAAGAAGAAGCCTTCTTCGCCAAGATGGCAGCAGATGACTCCTTCGCCGCCCAGGTCAGGGAGGGATGCATGGAACGAGAATTATGCCTGCTACTTCGGTCCCTTCCAAGACACCCGTGAGTTGTTTACTCTCCTGTCTTTGATTGGGTACCTTGTTGTATCCTGGCACTGTTTCTGCTCGCTAGATCCTGGTTACATCGTCTCAACTGAGGACTGATGTTTAATTTACGTCCTTCGCCCAGCAAGCTTAGCAACAACAATATGGATGTTTGGTTGCATCCCTTGTCTCCTTTGAATTTGGCATTGAGTTTTTCCCTTTATACGTGCTATGCGCTAGGATCAGAACTTGACTGATAGATAAAAATTATTGTTGTTGTTGTCGTCGCTGCTGATCCCCTTCTTAAATTAGTATAGTCACTACCGGAATCAGCTAAGCTGCCGAGTGCTCACCTATTTGCTGCTGAAAATGATTGAAAATGATTGAACACGGCCAGTATACCTCATTCCAAGACATGCTTGGGCTACTTGGTCGCCCAGATGTTGGAGTAGTTGTCATCGAAGGTATTGGTGGCTCTGGAAAGACATGGGCTGCAAAGGCTGTATACAAGTCTGCAAGAACCTCAGAACTCTTTGACGAGTATATCTGGGTCTCATTGTCAATGAAGTGTAGCATTAGACATTGTGTCGATAAGATTGCAGTATGTCTTTCGTGTAACATCAGAGACAACATGTCTGTAGAAACAACTAAGACCGTAATAAAGGAATATCTCACTAGACGGAGGTTCCTACTAGTTCTTGATAATGCTTATTTCACTAAAGAAAATATCTTAGAACACCTGGGAATTCCTCATCCTCAACAACAAAGTCTCGGTTCAAAAATCCTCGTGACTACAAGAACTCGGAGGACAGAGAGGGTCATGATGCCAAATATAGTACTAACACCGCAACCCCTCACTTATAAGGAGTCACTTGACCTACTGAATGAGAAGATTGGAAAAGATGTCAGTTTTGCACACGACTTAATCAGCAAATGCTATGGCTTGCCACTCATAATCATTATATTAGGTGGAGTTTTGTGTGATACAAGGCAAGAGACCTTTGATGAGCTAGTCACGAATGCATATGTTACTCTAGGACCCCAGATATCGGTTTTCAACACATTGCAGCGCGTAGTGAAATTTGGATACCATCAGCTTCCTAGCGATATTGCACGGCACTGCTTCCTGTATTGCTTACTCTTCCCTGAAGATCAAGGAATTCCAGTCAAAGAGTTAATCTGGTACTGGATAATGGATGGTCTATTCCCAGAAGCTAGTGGATTTCATGAGGCTAACCACATTGGTAAGGAAATTCTTGATGGCCTCATAAAGCATGGTATGATATATTTGGATGATAATGATTGTGTACGCATGCATGATGTGACTAGAGAGACTTTATCAGTTTTGGGAAAGGATAATGGTTACAGAGAGCAAGATGACTGGTATTTTGATATTCCTACTATTGAACTAGAGCATGTTGCCAAGTTGAGCAACAGAGTTTCATTAATGTATACTCAAATGGAATGCCTCCAAGGAAGGCCACAATGCGTCTTTGTTTCATCATTACTTTTAAGAGGAAACTACTATTTGAAAGCTATATCAGAAGATCTTTTTTTCTATATGGGAACGCTTGGGACACTTGACCTGTCATTTACTCAAATCAAAGCGCTGCCACCTTCAATCTCCTGTTTGGCTAGACTGAGAATGTTGTTACTGACTGGATGTTATCGTTTGGAGGAAATGCAACACATAGGTTCGTTGGTGCAGCTAGAGGTGCTAAACGCATCAAGTTGTAGTTCCCTAAAAAGTATAGACTCCGGGTCATTTGACCGTATGGTGTTGCTCAAGATCCTTGACCTTTCGAAAACTGCCATCACTCTATTGACATCAATTCCAGCGTCTATGGAGCTTCGCCACCTGAATCTACAGGGCTGTACATTTTTGCTGTCCGAGCTCCCTTATGGGGTATCCAAAAGTGGTGCTGTGCAAAATTTGCAGCTTGGCAGCATTGAAAATCTAGCAGATTGGATGACCATGCTGTGGTTGCCTTCTGGACTGACTTTCCAACTGTCTGATAGGTCTGGCATGCAAGTATCATTTGACGCTAATGGGAATAGTAAAACATATGTTTATGCAAGTGATGCCTATTTCTTTAACTGCTTGGGAAAAGATTCTCCGTTATGGTTTAATTGTTTCCAGAAGTTTCAGATTGTGATTTTCCCTTTGATGGATGACCAAACCATGGACATTGATGCCGAAGTAATGAAGACAGGTTCCATCTTTCAGAATTCCTACTTTAAGACTAAGCACTTCACATATTCCGTTGATCCAGGGAGATATCTGGAGATAAATGGTGCAATTGGCATTCCTTCTGATCTTGATGGAATTCTTTGTCATGCTGAGTTGATATCATTAAAGAGATTAAAAATGACGACCGAATTTCCAGATCTGAATATTAGAAGAATGAAAGCAGTAAAAGAACTCTGGGTAGAGGACTGTGACCAGCTAGAGAGTCTTCTATCATCAGACGAAGTTCAAGCATTGTCTGCAATGGACACCACAGAAAATCTGTCATCTATCTGCAAAGGCGTGAATGATGTGACTAGTTTCAGTTGTCTGAAGCACTTGGTCCTCGATTGCTGTCCGAATATCATATGCCTCTTTCCCGCAGCACTACGATTTCCAAATATGGAAAGTTTGCGTATCAGGTTTTGCGACATTTTGGAGAGGTTGTTTGACAGCTCAGTCTTGGGAGAGGACACTCTTCCGAGGTTGCAGCTGCTGCAACTGTGGGAGCTTCCTGAGCTAACATCAGTATGTGGTGGAGTTTTGCCATTTTTGAAGAACCTCAAGGTCAGAGGTTGCGCGAATCTGCAGAAAATCCCTGTTGGTGTGAATGAGAATAGTCCGCTTCTTGTTGCAAACGGGGAAGAGTCGTGGTGGAACAGTTTAATATGGGATGACGAAAGCATTAAGCGTTGGGTGCTGTTCAGAAAATGGGGGCCATTGCTGCCTCATCATGCAATTGAAGGATGAGTATACCTCCATGTGTTATCTGCGGCATCTGGCAATCTTTCTACATACTGTTCTCAAAGCAACTTGTGTTTTGATTTACATGGCACAGTTCTTCACCGTCCCAATTTTGTAAGCTGAACTTGAGATTGTCTAATTGTATCTTATGTTTGTAACAACACAATGCCAACAGAGGTGGAAACCATTCTTTCCGCTTGTGAAGTCCCTCTCTATAAACATGTTTAGAAGTTATGAATTTTTTTAGAAATTATGTTTGGAAATTCTTTATAAAATTGTTCTCTTTCATCGTGATTTATAAAGTTGGGTAAGCCTTAAATTTTTGTCGCCATGTTAGTCACCATCTCGTCTACATGTATGAATTTTGTTTTACTAAACATCTTTCGTAACCTCTAAGCATTTTTTAGAGGATTTTCACATCAACCGGGAGGGTGGTTTCCATCCAATATTCGTTCACGTAATGTGAGAAACATAATGCGAACTGTTTTGCAGATATTTCAGCTTGTCTGCACATATGGTTAATCAAGAGGAATATACAGAAATGTTTTAGGTTATTACTTTTATTCATTTGTTTCTTAGCTAGAGATCTGAATCACGGCCTCGCGGGGGAACCCGAAGAGCAAAACCGAGCCCCTCACCCGGGATGAAAACTCCAGACATGGACCAACCTTGCTGCAGTACGCTGCTGCCTCGCCGTCGCCCCGGCACCCTACACCAGCAGCCAATCAAGGGGCTGTGCAATCCACCAACCTGGCATACGCCCCCATCGGTCCATCCTCCACGCGGCGGGCACGGCGGCCGGGCCACCCCTCCCAACCGCTGTACAAATTGACTCCGCACCCTCTCCAACCCAACATCTCGCCAGCACGCGATCGACCGGCCGGCGCACGCGCCCAACCCCAGGAGCCCAGCTCGGCCGGACGCCGGCTTCATGTCATGCGCCTGCCGCACACGGGGCAGCTCGCCAAGTGGGGCGGGCTCCCTGCGCTTCCTTTCCTGCGAGATTGGCATCGAAATAATGCAACGCGCTGGGGCTGCCTGCATGTGCCGTGTCTCCTCCTCCAGTCCTCCCACCGGTGGTGGTGTGACCCCCATCGCCCGGGCTCCGCCAAATTTACCCAAGTTCGATCGTGCCGGGGGTTCGATTCATCTCTTGACATGTTTGGTGTAAGGGCTTTGGATCCGATCGGTGAATCGAGCGAGGGGGGGGCGGGGTTTTTAGTGCGGTGCAGGACGAGAGCGGTCCAACGGAATCGTCGCTCCCGTGCCCGTGCCCGTGGCCCCCTGGCCTAGCACCGATGCCCGATCCGATGCATGCGGCGCGCGCAGGCCCGCCCGGCCGCCGGGCACGCATGAAGCGACGCGAACCTCTGGCTTTACGGTCGTTTTGCTGTGCGGCCAGCCGGCCATGATTGTTGCTTTGTGCCATCCAAGGACCAACCTTTGTTGCGCTGATGAAATGATTGGTAAAGGCCGATCGGTCCCTCCTGTTCCGTTGTTCCCTCAGTTCATGGACCATTGCCAAGGCTAACGGGCGTGGTCACAAGACCTCCGTGCCAAGAGTGCTGCTGTGTGGTTGCCCCAGCTCCTGTTGTTCAATATTATGGGGGTGTTCGTTTCTCTAGGCTTAAAGGTCACATCAAAACTAATTTTGTTATTTAGACGTTTTAAATAAGTCTAATTAAAAAACTAACTGCAGAACCTTGTACTAATTTGCGAGACGAATCTAACGAGGGTAAGTAAGCCGTGATTAGACGATAGTTACTGTAGCATCACTGTAGCGAAACATAGATTAATTAGGCTCATTAGATTCGTCTCGCAAATTAGCCCACATCTGTAAAAAGGTTTTTTAATTAAACTTATTTAAAATGCCTAAATAGCAAGATTAATTTTGATGTGTCCTCTAGGCCTAAATTGCCGAACAGGCACTATGTGCAGCAGTCGACACACTAGGACCTTTGATGCAGACATGCTGTTAACTGGATGAAATTTGGACTGACCGCACATGGAGCAGCATGTAACCGGGGGGATTGCTGGTCAAATCCATGTACACTCTGAAAACGGCAAGTGTAGCTCGAAATGGACAGGTACTAATTCATTAAGCATGCATATCCAGTGCTCATCTGTCAGCACGGTTCTGACATTTAACTGATTTTAACTGGCGATAAAGCTGAACCCGTGGAAGAGGACACGAACAGTTCCTCTGAAAACGACTACACTGACGATAGCGGTACATGCCTCTGCTAGCCAGGTAGGAGTAGTGCGCCCCGGCCCCCGGGGCAGACCTTCTCCGTATCCCTGGCCAGTGGCCAACGAACCATGACTGCTTTGAAGTTCTCATCATGTAGGCATATGGAATTGTTGACGCGTAGGTCCGGTCCTCACGATTGGATCAGGGGACATGGTAGGTACTCCTTGCATTCAGGTCTGATGATCAGGTTCACGCAGGGCGTACTGAAGGGTATAGCTAGGGCCATGGGTGTTATGGATATACAGAAGCGTCAGATGGCCTGCCCTTATTGCGGTATGGCAAGGAAACGCATGGCGTGCCATAAGGTTCATGCACCCCCAATTCGATTTGGATATCTCCCCAGTCTGGGAACCCCTCCGACACCCGAGATCAACGGCGCTGCTGCTGCTCCAGCTCCAGATTAATCGCCACAAGCATCACGCACTCAATTAAGTTCGAAGCGAACATGGCCTTCTTTATCCGCTTGCCGTTCGAGACGCCAATCCAGAGAACCGAATCAATCCCACAGTACATATATCCTATTGCGGGAGAACAAACCTGGTTACGCCAATCCAGTAACCGGCAAAGAACCTTGCTTGCTCTGCTCCCAACCACCAGATTTGGCCCATCAGTGCCGGTTGCCGATTCACCGCGTCGAGCCAAAACCCATCGCGATACAGTATTGCGGCCGTATCTCCCCGGTCGCGACACGAGCGTCGAGCCGACGCCACGGGCGCGGATTAGGCTTTATCCGGCGGATCCCCCTGCATGTGCGCGCCCGTCGTATCATGACAAGCGAGGCGATCACGCAAACATACACGAACCTGATTAGTAAACCTACACGAGCAACAACGCGCGAAAGTGAAGCTGCGGATTCCGATCATGATTAGTAGCTGCGTCGGTTCAGTTGCCTCCTCCCGGCTCCAATTAATTAGCGCGCGCGTAAGCCCCCTCGCGCGCGCAATGATTCGTCCGTCCCCTCATCATAGCTGCCGCGATGGAGACCGTCAGTTGCATCTCGGAAGCAACGGCCGCGACACCGAGATTACGAGATGATGGACGCCGGCCTCCATTGGTGCATTAACACTTCAATTATGCGAGACGGGGAACCGACGACGGGCCGTGCGTAGTACATGATCCGAATCATCGGTTAGCTCGACGGAAACGTACTGGAAAGCAGGCGGGGGCGTGGATTGGACGGGGCACAAAATATGATTCCTTCGCCAGCTCGAAAGAGAGGGCGGGAGAACGTGGGCAGCCATCCTTTTCTTCTCCCCCACTCTATACTCCGAACGGAACAGCCGTCCAGTCCAGCGAGCGCGTGCGCCCAGGCTTCTGGCTACTTGTCGGACCGGATACAGTTCGATCGGGAGCTACGCGCGCACGCCACCGCCGCAATCATACTGGGACGCGCGAGGCGCGACACGACGGCACGAGCTCGTGGCAGGATGCTTCCTCCCCAAATCCAATTCGTGGCCGCTCGTGAATGCGTAATTAATTAGTTTTTGTCATGTCACGGCGGTACACCGTACGAGCAGGCTCGCGGCATGTGAACCAGGTACGGACTAGCTCATCCCGTAGCGACCATCGCATGTGTGTCAGGGTCGTCGTCTCCGGGGAAACTTCTTCTGCCACTCGAGTACAGTAGGGTGGTCTGTGCCAGGCTTACATGGATGAAACGTTACATCAACTTGTACTAGCTGTGCGTGGTTTGGGTCGATTAGCCGAGTATGCCATGCCCGTGCACGCTGGCATGTCGTCTGCGCTCCACAACCTCAACCTGTACTGTGCGTCGAGGTATCAATCTGCTCGAATGGTCGGCCGTCCGTCTTAGGTAGAGGAATTCTGATATATTAGGGCTTTGGCATCTGTTTGGTCGGTCAGGAAAGCATTATTTCTTTCTCTATTTCTTTAGGAGGTACATCCGCCCACATTCTGAGGAAGTAGCAGCAAGTTTGTTGCGGGCACTAACCACCGAAAAGCGCCTGCATCATTTCACGCCCGCCTGCTAGTTTCCTTTACCCGCAATTCGCCTGACATACAGAATGCAACGAGCCATGAACGTTCTCGGCCATCATTTGCCCGAGTCTAGTCACTGTTCGTCGCGATAACTCTTCAGCAAAGTCGCTGTCCTTTGAGAAGCCATTGATTCGGGCTTTCCCTAGCTAAGTCGCGTTGTCCACGTTCAAGGGGCCAGCGTTTCACTCGCTGTCTGTCCGTTGGTTAACATGTGTTACGACGGCCCCATTAACGTTCCCAGCCAACGCGCCAAGCCCAGCGGACCACTCCCAACCGACCGATCCTTACCCGTTGGATGAGATCCAATCCAACAGGAAAGTAAAAGATGAACAGGCCCTCGCATAGTACCGCCGCTGCAGGAGCTTGGCTTGGCTTGGCTCCAACGAACGAAAGCTCATGCATCGCGCAGCCAGCAGCAGACAGCGTCTTCACCTGTGACCTGTCCCTACCCACCGGCCCCACCACCTTCCTCTCCCTTTCCCGCCATCTCGCTTATATATACACCAGCTCGCGTCACACACCTCATCCATCGCACACACAACCCCTGCAAAACCGCATCCCACTCGAGAACCAACCAGCTCACAACCACAGCAGGCAGGGACCAGAAGCCGGACCAGGCAGCAAGATGTGCAACTCCAACGTCAAGTCCGCGGGCGTTGCCCAGATCGACGGCCGCCCGGTGCTGCAGCCGGCGGGCAACCGCGTGGCGGCGGCGCCGGACGCCGCGCGCCCGCTCAAGAAGTCGCTGCAGAAGTCCTTCTCCATGCCGGCCTCGTACGACAACAACAATGCCGCCGCCGGCTTCGCGGCCCCGCGGGGGCCCGCGCTGGAGAACGCCCGCGCGGCCGCGTCGCTTCTGCCGCCTGCCACGCCGGCTTCGGCCGCCGCGCGGGCGACGAAGGAGAAGAGCAGCCGGACGAAGGCGGCCAAGAAGGCCGGCGCCGTGCTCCCCGTGGTGACGTTCGCGGCCCTCGACGCGTTCGAACCCGCCGGGAGCATCGCGGCGGCGCAGCGCGAGCACGCCGCGCTGGCGCAGGCGCAGCGCAAGCAGCGCATCGCGCACTACGGCCGCACCGCGTCCTTCTCCCGCGTCGAGGGGCGCGTCGGCGCCGGCGCCACGGCGGCACCCGAGCCCCTCGCCGCCTCCCCCACCGGGCACGACGAGAAGCGCTGCAGCTTCATCACGCCCTACTCAGGTGATTAAGCACGACCTCGTTGGCTGATAAATCTTTTCTTGACAGAACACGCAGGCTGCTGCCTTCACAGTGGTCACTAACGTCCTCTGTTCCGCCGTGTGCAGACCCCCTGTACGTCGCATACCACGACGAGGAATGGGGACTGCCCGTGCACAACGACGAGTAAGCTGTTACTATTCCTCGCGAGCACACGCAGTGCATTCTCCTCATTTGCCTAGTAACAGTCCTCCTCACATTTGATGGCGTTGAAATGACAGGTTGCTGTTCGAGATGCTCACGTTGTCTGGCGTGCAAGTCGGGGCGGATTGGACTTCTATCCTCAAGAAAAGACACCTCTACAGGTTCGGAACAGAGCCAGACCCTGTTGTTGCAGCACTGTGCTGAAAATTTACAAATGCACTGCTCGAAACATTTGTGCTGATTTTTTTTGCCTGGCTCGTCCTGATCATAAACAGGGAGGCATTCTCCGGCTTCAACGTGGAAGCGGTCGCCAAGTACTCGGAGAAGCAGATGGCGTCGCTCAGCGCGGACTATGGGCTGGACATTGGCACCGTCAGAGGGGTCGTCAACAACGCCTGCCGAATTCTCGAGGTACCTTGAGCTGCGCTCAGCTGATCAACGAAATCAGCATATTTTCGCTCGTAGGCGCTAGCTCATTCTTTCGTATACTCGTTTTCTAATTGCTGACATAAATAAACCTATGGTGCTAGGCAGTTATTTCCGAACTAGTAATAGATTAGAAAATGCCCAATAATCGGAAGGCAAAACCTATGCGGTGATGTTCGGTAGCAGTTGATGGTTAGGTGTGGTTTGGGTTAGTTAGGCCTGATAAGATAGTTCCAGACTGCAGTGGTGCCACTGCCATCTCACAACCGAAACTTAACTGAAAGATAGTAATAAAGGGAGGCGGTCAATGAATGAACATGGCCTACAAATGGAGATCAGTTAAGTGAAAGCGAAGCCTAACAGAATCCCCTAACAGCTTACACTCCCTGATTGGTTGACAGCTCAATGAGCGGAAGCAGCTAGCAGGGCCCTTTAAATGTGACCGCTTTGCATATGCTAAGCAAGTGCGTCGCAAAGCTGGGCACAGCCAAAAAGAGCGAACCCTTCCTAATGCACGTTTTGGGAGCCAGAAAAGATGCTAATATATAGTACATGTTGACACCTTTTGGGTTAATTAAGCTTGCCTCGCATCCTCAGCCATTGTACAAACAAAATCACAGCTATGCCATGATTGATAAGGATCCAGTTTGCCAAAACGGGACTGTTAGACGGTTCCCACACTAACCACCACTCAACTACCTTACGTAATTCGTAACTGCGTATATCGGCAGCAGCCATCAGCTAATTTATCAAAGTACACCGACCAATCACAACGTAGTGGTAGTACGTATTCAATTGCTTACGGTATACTATACTCCATCAATCTACCTACGACTTTTTATATACATGCTACATACTCGTTCAGCGGGAGAAATGGAGAATCAAACATCTAAGAATACATGCTTCTTCCGTGGTTGCATTGCAGGTGCGTCGTGACTTCGGTTCGTTGGACAAGTACGTGTGGGCGTTCGTGAACAACAAGCCGCTGTCGCCGAGCTACAAGTACAGCCGCAAGATCCCGGTGAAGACGTCCAAGTCGGAGTCGATCAGCAAGGACATGGTCCGGCGCGGCTTCCGCTTCGTGGGCCCCACCGTCATCCACTCCTTCATGCAGGCCGTCGGCCTCACGAACGACCACCTCGTCTCCTGCCCGCGCCACCGCGTCTGCTCCTCCGCCGCCGCCGCCCGCGGAAACTGATTCGCTGACCGCCACAACCGGCCGCGCGCACGCAGGGCAGGCTGGCTGGAACAAGGAAAACATTCTCGAAGGAGAAGTGAAAAAAAGATAGCCTCGATTACTTCTAATAGTATACGATCGATCGAAACGGAGTCTTTGATTTGCCGTAAGGTGTGTGCTAAGTGTGCGCTTGTGTAGGTTAGCCAACTATCGAGCTTACTTGTTAACTGCCTACTAGTAGTACTACTGCTTGGTAGGCGTGGGTACCATCAACTACAGCAGCAGCAGCTTGGTGTATGTATAGTCATTGTTTGTGAGGTGATGGTGTTGTTAGGTGCGTGCATGTGGTGTGCTAGGTTTCCAGTTGCACTTGCACGTCTTCTTTTTTCTTTCTTTCTTTCAGAATCTCAACGAACGAGAGATAGGGGTGGTGGTCTGGATGAGTGAGGAGACGATGATTAGGAAGCCCGGCCGTGTGGGCTACCGGCATGTGGCCTGATTAAAGTGAGATAACAGCGCACTCTCGCGGACAGGCAGAGCCGAGGCAGGCCATGTGGTGTCGCGGGCAAGCGCATGTGCAAGACACACAGACAGAAGAAAAGGTCCCGCGCCCGCTCGCTTTGCCGGCGCATGTGACCCTCCCGGCAGCTCCCTCTCGCTTCAATCCTCGCGCTGTGCAGCAAATGGGAGCACGGACCCATGCCACTGCACAAGTGCACAACACACCTCTCGGGACGGCCAGCAACGTCCATCCAGAGCCATCTATCACTCTCGCTCTGCTGCATCATGACCTGCCTGCCATGCGGAAATGGCACGTTAAAATGTGATGCGCCAGTGTACAGTTCCCGCCCACGTCTGTAACATTATTAGTACGACTATATGCGTAACAATTTTATTTCCCACTTGCGCGTGACAATATGTTCGTGTGTGCTAGATTACTCGCGCTGCATTATCAGACCGCGATAAACTGATAGATGCAGTACTACTGCTACCAGGTCGTTGAGATTGTTCGGTTCGATGTTTCGTATGATCGTGTCGTGTCTCCCCGCATGGTCGGTTGATGTGCACGTACTCGAGCCGTGTTTGGTTTGGTGCGCACATCTTTGCGAGAATCTTTGCATGTGCCCGGCTATCCTCTGCTTTGGTTCTTGCGTGCCTGCCCCGGCCAGTTGCAAGCTTTTGTCTGTGCGGTTCTCGCGTCAATGCCTGCCGTTGGTGCTGGGTTCTATTTGGTTGGTGCTTGGTGGTTTCCATGTTTTATGACACAAGCTTCCCGCGCACCTCAGGCTTGATCATGTAATAACTGGCAGGAACTGAACTACCATGATCGAGCTGGAATGCCGTTGATTTTCCTCTTTGCAGGATCAAGATCTCGTTGTTGAAGTCAGGACCACCGAATGGTTCGGTTCTGATTCTTTACTTGGATTAGCATATGGCGGTGCCACCGGCTGGCAGGCTTGCATGCTTGATTCTAGTTTATATGGCAACTTTTATAGCATGCTGCATGTAACCACAAGAGTTGTTTCCGGTATGAGAACATTCTGAGGATGGGTCGTGGATATGGCTGCAGTCATCGGCATACGGCATCTCCCTGCACCTGCAAATTAAATTTCTTCTTTCACAAGCCTAAGCTCTTCTGCCTAGTATTATGCAACTCTTGCGATAGGAAATGGATTTGGGATGCAAGTTGGTGTCTACACTTTGGGATCTTGATGTGAAACAGATATATCCACTTTAGTTTTATATATTGACCATGGTAACTTCAGGTCCATAGGTGTGAAATGGAGTATAGTACTAGTAGTATTCTATATTCTGGGGATGTTTGGATCCTAGCCACAATTCACCATGCCAAGGTGTGGCTCTCGCCACAGTGTGTGGCGTTGAAAATTTACGCCACAGTCCGCCACGGTTCTTGGTGAGAAAAACGTGTGGCTCCCACCGTTTTGGCTCTCAACCAAGCAGCAGCAGAAAGACCTTCTATGTCTTTGTGATCAGGATGGAGACAAGGCGCCCCTCCTTTTTGTGTTTTTCAAGAGTTTGCATGAATCATGGAATCTTCTGCTGCTCATGCAGCAGCAGCAGGCCGTGAATCACTCACTTGAAATCTGTCAATCGTTAAATCTCAAATGGACGGCTGAATCACCTTCAACCTCCCATTGGTCAAATACCCCCCCCCCCCCCCCCCCCCCCCCCCCCCCCTCTCTCTCTCTCTCTCTCTCTCTCTCTCTCTCTCTCTCTCTCCTCTTTGTTGTCTCTCCCACCTCCTCCGAGTCGGACTTTCTCCATCGACTTTCTTCTAAGTCCGTATGAGAAAGTGAACCCAAACCATACTCCCTAAAGCACCGACCATTTAGGCCTCCTTTGGATTGAAGGAAAAAATTTTCTTTCCTGCGTTTTTCCTGTGAAATTGAACTGTTTCCTGTGAAATTCCTGTGCGATTCCTGTGAAATTCCTGCGTTCTAAAGGAGGCCTTAAATGTCGACAAATTCATTCAATTGCACGACATGTCTTGAGAAATTTAACCATTCAATTGCACCACATGTCATTGTGTTCCTCTAGTCACTTCCTCACATCTGTAAGAAACAATCAACATACTGATTGGAGAAAGGAAATGGTTAAATATCCTTATTCAGATCCAAGTGCTCTTCTAGCTTTGATGAACCCGAATCATAGTGCAGCTTTTGTTTCTTCGAAACAAAAATAGTTAAATATCCTTATTCAGATCTATGATAGTAGCAACTGCGATCTATCCATTTCTAGAGCATGATAGGAGGAGACACCAATGCAACAAGCTGAAAGCCTTGCCGACAATAAAAACAATATGCACCACACCGTGACAGCAGAAAAAACCAGCATCGACGCGCTGACGATAGCCACGTAACCGGCAATCCAATCGACGCGGCGAATTAAATTTCGGCCCTGCACACCCGCACCAATCCCAAGCCCCCACCCGTCAGTCAGATCCGAAACGCGAAAGGCCAATCGACACCGACGCGACGCCCCACCAAAAACGCCAGCCAGGTCTTTCCCCCGACCACCGCCGACGAATCCTCCTCCGGCCACACCCCACCGGCGACGACCAAGGGCGAGATCCACGCCGGTGCGATGGGCCGCAAGCGCGCGCTCCTGGTGGGCATCAACTACCCGGGCACCAAGGCCGAGCTCAAGGGCTGCCACAACGACGTGGACCGCATGCGCCGCTGCCTCATCGACCGCTTCGGCTTCGACGAGGACGACATCCGGGTCCTCGACGACGCCGACCGCTCCGCGCCGCAGCCCACAGGCGCCAACATCCGCCGCGCGCTCGCGCAGCTCGTCGGGGACGCCCGCCCCGGGGACTTCCTCTTCTTCCACTACAGCGGCCACGGCACGCGGCTCCCAGCTGAGACGGGGCAGAACGACGACACCGGGTACGATGAGTGCATCGTGCCCTGCGACATGAATCTCATCACAGGTGCGATCGCTGATTAACCTCATGCTGCGCTTGTGATTTCCCTGTTTAACCGAGTGATCGGGAAATGGTAGAATGCTAGGAGTAGCAAGTAATCTGATGCCTTGGGATGTGAATCCAAGAGTGTAGGAGAAAGGTCAACGCCATAGTCATGTGGATCTATTCCTAGATTCGATCAAGATCAGTCCAAATAGTGGAAATTCCTATACATTTGCTTTCGTATCCTTTGATTTGGAAGCTTGTGCTTACGATTGATGATTAGGCATTCTCATGCATTGGGTCTGGTTTTATAATATTTAGTCGTTACCGCTATCTGTTGAACTTCTTGACTCCGGGACGTTGTTGAAACACTGAAACTATTTGGATAGGTGGATCAGAGCTGTCGAAGATGCATGAGTAGGTTTCTTATGATTGTAGTGTGTAACTGTGTATTTCTGTGCTAATCTAACGAGGATTGCATGGTTGAGGTGATATCTGATCAAAGCGTACATTGAGTTTTTATCAGGATCGAACTGCTGTATGAAATAGCTTGCAGAGTTGATAGTTTAATTTGCAACGGAATTTGATCCTTGACGCTTGTTGATTAATCAGTTCCATGCTGGTATAACCAAATATTTCTTGACTGCATAGATCAAACTTTTGGTCTCATAGCTTAATTTCGCATTTTTAGTTACTCCCATCGTTTTCTTGCAAAAAGGTTATTGTATTGTATCACAGTTCAGCTTATGTTTCTCTGCTTAAATTTCCCTGGCCTTGGGCAAGCATTTTTGCATACCTTGTTTAGCACTACACTAGTGAATCACCAATTCATTATATGAACAACTAATATCAGTTCAAGGAAAGACTTTCTTTTGTCAAAGTTCCTGACTTATTTCTATCTGCAGATCAGGATTTCAAGGAACTTGTGCAGAAGGTCCCCGATGGCTGCCTATTCACCATCGTCTCTGACTCATGCCACAGTGGTGGCCTGCTGGACAGTGCTAAGGAGCAGATAGGTAACAGCACCAAGCAGAATAAGACCCAGTCCCGTGAAGTTGAGGAGCGACCTGATTCTGGTTCTGGTTCTGGCTTTGGCTTCCGGTCCTTTCTCAAAGAGACCGTCCGTGACGCGTTTGAATCTGAGGGGATACGCATCCCGCATAGTCGCCATGGCCATAGCCACCACGGAGGTGAGGACCAGGACGAGGCATACGCAGAGCCAACTGGGCCTGGCCGCATCAAAAACCGCGCCCTACCATTATCGACATTCATAGAGATGCTCAAGGAACAAACCGGAAAGGAAGACATTGATGTGGGTTCAATCCGGATGACGCTATTTAACGTTTTTGGCGATGATGCCAGCCCGAAGATCAAGAAGTTCATGAAAGTCATGCTCGGTAAGTTCCATCAGGGTGAGTCAGGTGGGCAAGGTGGTGGTGTCATGGGCATGGTTGGCGCCCTTGCTCAGGAGTTCCTGAAGGCTAAGCTTGAAGGCAACGAGGAAGAAGCTTTCAAGCCAGCTTTGGAGCAAGAGGTTCACAGTGTTGACGAAGTGTATGCCGGGACTAAGTCATGGGCACCTAACAATGGCGTCCTGATCAGTGGGTGCCAGACAAACCAGACATCAGCCGATGCAACCACAGCACAGGGCGTTTCATTTGGTGCCCTCAGCAATGCTATCCAGACAATTCTTGCAGATAAGCGTGGAAAGGTGACAAACCAGGATCTTGTGATGAAAGCACGTGAGATGCTGGCCAAGCAAGGGTATACTCAGCAGCCTGGGCTTTACTGCAGTGATGATCATGTTCATGTGGCCTTCATATGCTGAAACTCTTGTATTGTTCAGTGTTTATATTCTTCTGTTTGCTTTGAGCTGTGTGCACGAGAGGTTGAAGTTTTCCATGTTTAATCGGGGCATGTTACAGATGAATATGTACTTGTGTCAATGTTGAACTATGTCAATACTGAAATAATTATGAGAAAACATTATATACATAAATATACTTTTATCACGGTTCAGACTATACTTTGTTTCTTGTTTGCTTGACATGTCTCTGCTTTTCCTAGTCAAATCGTGGCTGTAGAGTTGTAGTTCACATGGAAAGAGTTATTATCTGACGGATGACTTGCCATGTGCTGTAGAGATCATGTGGAATCAAGGTTCTAAATAGCCGGCTATAGCTGCCGCTATAGCCTGCTATAGCTGTTTTAGAGGGTATGCCGCTATTTACCCTCTAGTACAATTTAGCTGATTTAGCCCGCTATTGCTCCGCTATAGCCCTATTTAGCTGTTTTAGAGTCAAACCGCTATCAGTCCATAGCCCGCTATTTAAAACACTGTGTGGAATGAATACTGGGTAAGCGAAGTAATCTTACATTCCAATAGAAATAGAATAACAATAACATTGGATGGTGTTTTCTTAGAGAACTACTATTGTTCAGAAGAAACACATTGGACAGTGTCATGAGGTACAGCACGCAAAGGTTAGCACTGCAAGTTTCAGAAGTACCCTCTCTGAACAAAATGTTCAGAACTACCGAACTAATAAATCGTATCTCGCATGGTCACAGGATTTCTTTCAAATAACAAAAGAAGCTGCTGAATGAATTGAAGAAAGGCACATAAACCCTGAAATCAAATCCATCCTCCCATTTTATTAGACTACAGTCTGCAATCAGTACAATGACAGGGCTAGAACACATCAGAATCGCATCGAAACAACAGGGCCGGCCCACGAGTCACGATACTGATCAGACTGGATCATCCGGGAGGAGACGAACACCGCGGGTCAGGGCTTGGCGTCGACGACGGCCCCGGCGCCGAAGCCGTGCTGGCAGCAATCGGAGTGGTAGAGGCAGCATTCCGGCGTCGTTTCCGGAGTCACAGGCCCAGCTCTGCTGCCCTGCACCGCCGACGCCGCCAACGCCACGACCAGGCAGACCTGCGCGATGACGAGCACCAGGAACAAACGCAGGTTGTCGGTCGCCATCGCCGTGATCTCAAGCTAGCGCCGTCGACGTACCAGCCTACACCTTCCACGGGCAGCTTTTCTGGGATCACAGGACAGACGTGCGCGGGTACATATATACGAGGCGCGGCGGCATGGACGACGCTTGGCAGTCGTGAGTGACAAATGGCAAGTGGTTTTGCTGACAGCTGGTGCAGTTACGAGCATTGAAGCACGAATGAGCTGGGCGCCGTAATCAATCGGCCGAGAGAGATTGCTTGCTTGCAGGCTAAGCTTTAAGCACCACTGGGTTGGGCTGGTCATTGCCATGGTAGAACTGGGCTGAATGTTAATCTGATTTCCCTAAAAAAATATTTAATCTGAGGCCTATAAGAAAGCCTTGGATCCGCCCCAACAATGCTCCCTGGGCGTTCGCCGCAGCCGCGCCCGAGGTCCCGAAGGGCTGCTGCCGCATTCGCTTGCTATACTAGTACTAGTACTTTTGTCTGAACAAAATATTCAGAACTACCGAGCTAAATCGCATCTTGCAAATTCATCCTCCCATTTTATTAGACAATAGCCATTACGATGACAAGGCTAGAATACATGAGAATCGCACCGAAACAACAAGACCGACCCAAGAGTCACTGTGATGATCACGCTGAATCACTAGGAGGAGACGGGACACCGCCGGTCAGAGCATGGCGACGGCCTCGATCGGCACCGAAGCGGCAGCAGTCGGGGTGGTAGAGGCAGCATGTCGGAATTGCAGGGCTATACCTCCTGCCCTGCACCACCGACGCCGCCATTGCCACGAGCAGACAGACCTGCGCGATGACGAGCACCAGGAACACGCGGAGGTTATCGGTCGCCATTGCCGCGATCTCAAGCTTGCACGGGAAGCTTATCTGGGATCACAGGATAGGCGTATGCGTGTACATATATAAGATAAATGGCAAGTAATTTTGCTGGACAGCTGGTGCAGTTACGAGCATTGATGCACGAATGAGCTGGGCGCCGCAATGTGGCCGAGAGATCGCTTCGTTTCCAGCCTTCCAGGCTATAGGCATCCGACGGAACCAGAAGCAGTTACGAGCGCTAAAGTCACATTTTATTACACTCCAAAATTGAATTATATACAGTACGGGCTGGGCCTTGGATCGCTAAGCCCGTTCAAGTACTTTCACATAATTTGTTTGATCGTTCGCCTTATTCAAAAAAATTGTAAAAATACAAAAACAAATAAGTCATACTTAAAGTACCTTAATGATAAAACAAATCATAACAAAATAAATAATATTTGTAGAATTTTTTTTTAATAAGATGAATGGTCAAACGAGTAAGCTGAAATTTAACAAATACTTATATTTGTGGACGGAGGAAATATTCTTTTAGCCTGGTTGGAAAAGTGGTCAACGTCTGACGGGAACAAGGGAGTATGATCTTTGACTGTATTCTAATCAATCAAGACCGTCCATTTTCGTTACGACGGCTGCGATTACAGAAGTTTGTCAGACCACTCCTCCACTTTCCCCTCGGCGCCAGTCGCCGACTCGCCGGCTCGCCGCCAACCCATTCTCACCGCACTATCCAAAAAAGGAAGAAAAAAAAAAACCATTGTCACCGCGAGCATCAGATACGACAGCCGCGATCAGCAAAGCTGCCTTCAGTTTGCTGCCCGCCTCCTTCCAGCTCCTCGCCACACTTTCCGACAATGGCGTCGGCGGCCGCGCCTGCCTGCCTCTCCATCGCGCGCCCCGCCGTTCGCCGGGGGTTGGCTTCCACCGCCGCCGTGCCGCTCCGCCGTGCGGGCCTCGCGGCGGCGTGCCAGCCGGTGCGGTCTATGAGCTTTGCTTTCCACGGCGGCGACCCACGGCTGGCGATCCAAGGCACGGCGCGCTGCCCCGCGGCGTCGTTGGGGTCCCGCAGGAGGCGCGCCGTGGCAACGATGGCCAAGAAGAGCGTGGGTGACCTCACCGCCGCGGACCTGGAGGGGAAGCGCGTTCTCCTGCGCTCCGATCTCAATGTGCCCCTCGACGGCAGCCAGAACATCACCGACGACACCCGCGTCCGCGCCGCCGTCCCCACCATCAAGTACCTCATAAGCAAAGGAGCCAAGGTCATCCTCTGCAGCCACCTGGTAAGCCTCATGTGCTCTCCCCAGTGCCCAACTGATTGAAGTATGAGCTCAAATTTGGTGAATCAGGTTCATAGAACTCGGTGGTTTGTAAGTTTCAAATGGTGATTCAAACTTAGTTACTGTACTTGTGCATTTGGACCCGTATAGGCTTGTGGCCATTTTTAGTTCTGAGTACGTTTCTTCTGTGTCTTGCTATATAAGCATCACGTGCAGGTTCTGAATTTGCTCGATACATATTTCTTGGAGCTGAATTCTTGTAGCTCCTCAGTGCTTTGGGGATGAAATTGGACATACACACTCGATATTTTTGAACTAACATACACAATCAAATTATCGTTCAAATATACTCTGCAAATTCGAATCAGAAAATGCCAGTTGCTAACTTTCGATTTACATGGCCTTGGATCTGCCATAATTTTTTTGAGTAGGCTGATGCAGTTCATTATGTAGGGGCAGTAGCAATTTATTGTGGCACTGAAACTTGAGGATGTTTGTTTTGTCATTTCATTGCAACTATATTTTGTTTAGTAATATCACAATGCATGTTATGAGGATCCTTTATGTTTACATGTTATAAATATATACTATTATGTTCTTGTCCTCCTTTCTGTGGACGTGCAGGGTCGACCAAAGGGTGTTACTCCCAATTTTAGCTTAGCTCCCCTTGTACCAAGGTTATCCGAACTACTAGGTATACAGGTACCCCTTTTGCATTACACTGTTGAAAATTATGCTTATCAAGTGCTTTATTTATGAGTAGTATATCATGTTTGCATGAACAAATAGGTTCAAAAGGCAGATGATGTTATTGGACAAGAAGTTGATAAATTGGTGTCTGAACTCCCAAATGGCAGTGTTTTGCTCCTTGAAAATGTGAGATTCTACAAGGAGGAAGAGAAGAATGATCCAGAGTTTGCAAAGAAACTTGCCTCCCTATCCGATCTTTATGTCAACGATGCATTTGGAACTGCTCATAGAGCACATGCGTCAACTGAGGGAGTTACTAAGTTCTTGAAGCCTTCAGTTGCTGGTTTCTTATTGCAGAAGGTTTGCATCTTCTTCTTGTTCTGTCAATCCTGAATCCACAGCAGTAAAAAAATGTCAAATCTACTTTCTGTTAATGTTCCTCTTGTTGTCTTATATGAACAGTCATCCTCTCCAATTTGCTGATCTTCTAAATGAAATGGCAGGAGCTTGATTATCTTGTAGGAGCTGTTTCAAACCCCAAAAGACCTTTTGCTGCTATTGTTGGAGGCTCCAAAGTGTCATCTAAAATAGGAGTTATTGAATCATTATTGGAGAAGTGTGATATCCTGCTTTTGGGTGGCGGTATGATATTCACCTTTTATAAGGCACAAGGATTCTCAGTAGGAGCTTCTTTGGTTGAAGATGATAAGCTTGAACTGGCAGCATCTCTACTTGCAAAAGCAAAAGAGAAAGGTGTCTCTATTATGTTGCCGACTGATGTAGTCATTGCCGATAAATTTTCTGCTGATGCTAGTACTCAGGTTAGTTATATCTTAAGACCTCATAATTATCAAGAAGCCTGAAGCTTTGAAACAAACCAACTGGTGTGCTTCTGGATACAGCGATAATCTGACAATCAGATTGTTCTTCAGGTTGTTCCGGCAACTGCAATTCCTGATGGATGGATGGGGCTGGATATAGGTCCAAATTCAATTGCAACGTTCAGTTGTGCCTTGGAAACTACTCAGACAGTCATTTGGAATGGACCCATGGGAGTTTTCGAATTTGACAAGTTCGCAGTTGGAACTGAGGTAATACTCAATTAAACTCTTTCCTTTATGCAGGAAATTGCGTGAAAAGAAACTTGACCCCGAACGCTCTTCTGCAGGCAATTGCAAAAAAATTGGCCGAGCTTAGTAGCAAGGGTGTGACTACCATAATCGGAGGTGGAGACTCCGTTGCTGCTGTTGAAAAGGTGGGAGTTGCGGATGCTATGAGCCATATTTCAACTGGAGGTGGTGCGAGTCTGGAGTTATTGGAAGGCAAGGAGCTACCAGGGATAGTTGCACTGGACGACGCTTAGCGTCTGCACTCCCACGTCAAGCTTCATTTTGCTGAACCATCATATGTAGATTCTGAACCCTTCAGATCACTTCGACTTTTCTTCCAATTTCTTTACATTTGTAACAATCTGAGATTTGCAGACTAGAAGTTGGGCAACTTTAGGAATTGCTCCAACAACCATCACAACTTGATTGTACCCAAGTCGCACTGTAACAAAGCATTCAGAAAGAGCAATTGGGAGCTCAGTGAGGAGGGACTAGGGATGCTAGCTTCTGCTTTTTTGGACACTCCATTGAAGCCCTACTATCGGAAATTGGGCGGTTTTACTTGAATTTTGTGAATCTAAGCACAAGAAGAAATCAACCATCAACACAACATCATAACTGAACATAGAAGAAACTCGAGCAGAATCTATTTCAACGAATTCTAGTCACAATCAGAACAGCGATAGCAACACCACTTTTAGTAGATAAATCTGATTCGGAAGTTCAATGCTAGCTTCCACGTCGCATAATTCCCGAAAAGAATGAGCTACTCTGTCAGTCCAACTTAAGAGGCACTCAAGGTTTGGTGTTTGATACATGACTATAAAGGACGTGGACAGGCGACAAGCGACAACTTGGGGTTGCACTGCGATCAGCAATGGGAAAAGAGCTGGAATGACAGACATGAAGCCAGTAATAATAAAGGCACCAGAGGTCATCAGCAAGCCATGAATAGGTAATTCAGAACAAGTGAATGGAGCCTTACCATACGCCTCCATATACTAGGAGCTCCCTTTAACATAAAGGAAAAGTTTGATAGCCGGGAGAAGCTGCAACGGCGACATGACCGGTCAATTTTCAGTGAGCAAACAAGATGACAATTCAGGCCTCGTCACACGGCATAATGCATTCTGACCTGGAATCAACAAACTGTAGCAGACAAACATATGGCCTATACAAATGTACACATAGAACTGGGCGAAAGCAACTTGATGTTTATACACGATGTTCCCACTAAGAACTGAATGAAATATATGAACCAGCAGATCAAATCTGAAGAACGAAAGCACAACAATGGGCCATCACTGATTTCATTGAAACATCAGGGCCATCAAGCACAACTACAAGTAACACACTCTGATTCATCTAATAAGAACATGTTTTACGATGGATATGATTAAATACACCTGATGGTGACCAGCAATAGTTTCAATTACTCCAAATATCAGAGCCATTTATAATCTTCACTGCACATAGCCAGTAAACGGTAGTATGGCTCTCTCTATATATATTTTTTCCCAATACCACATACGAGTCTCCGTACATAACTGAAAGGACGGCTCTAACATTATTTACAAACTTTATAAGTTTGAAAAAGATTTTAAAAAATAGCACCACAAAGCAACTATTTTAACATAAGAACCATAACACTTTCAACCAAACAATCAACAGCAATATCCTTTCGGAAGAAAAAAAATCAACAGAAATATGGCATAGTACGTAATAATGTCTTAGCAACTGAATGACTAATTCTCAATGTCAACAAGAGTCTTTTGGCAAAGTGCAAGGTGAACAAGATCAGAATGATGACAATGCCTTTTTCAGGGGATATACAAGTGTGTCCAGAATATCTCTGAACACTGGAAAGATAGATATCTCACAGAGTAAAATCAAATGGCACCAGCAAGAATAACACCACTAGGTAAAAATCATAATACTTCAACCAAACAATCATCAGAAATATCCTCGCAAAAAAAAAAATAGAAATATGACAGCATGTCTTAAAGTATTAGCATGCATAATTCTCAATGTCAATAAGCTTTTTTGGGAAGTCCAAGGTGAACAGAATCAGAATGATAACAATGCCTTTTCATGGGAAATAGAAGATCAAGAAGAAAGAACAGAATATCAAAATGAATTCATTCCCAAGGGAGAAAAAACGTAGACATTACAAGGCTGTCTCAGAGACATATTCCAACATAACAAGAAATCCTGAAAAGAAGGAAATCCATGACAATGGTTTTGCTATTTCGTCTTCCTTCAGCGTTACCACTACCTAATCTCGTATTTGGTTGCGTGAGCTCATAGGCATCCATGCCTAAACTTCTGCCTGACCAGTAACCAGTGACTACTCTTTTATAAACATGACCTAATAACAGAGACACAGAAATACATCCCTAAGGAAATGGAGAGCAGACAGTTCACAAATGTGTACAGTTTGTCTAGAGTATTACTTGACAGTTCACAATTTTCTGCAATGATTCTTACTAAAACTGAACAATGGAAAAACAGATATCTCACAGAGCAGAATCAAGTGATACCAGCAGTAAGAAACCAATTACGCACTGCTAATCAGACCGAACCTTCAAATTGCAAATCACGGGGAGGAATAATACCCTGAATCGCAAGAAGGCAATGCCATGGTAATGAGATCGAAAGGCAGCCTTGTTTACACATCTCTGTTCCATCCCATAGAGAGTTCCATACTGAAAACTTACATATTACAAACTACTAGTACAATATTGTTGCTCCTAGCAATCCAGCATGGTACTCTTATTTAGAGCACGATCCACAAGACGCTAGCATGAAAGCGAAGAGGTGGGACGCTTACCCTTCCTCTAAGCTCCAGCCTCAATGTTCTCCATCTGGATGTTGCTCTTGAGCGGCACGTACTCGCCAAGGTACCCTCCCAGGTGCTCGTAGAGCGCAGTCCTGTCAATCTGCTGGTTGTGGAAGGCCTTGCAGGCGTAGTAGAAGACGCTCTGCACGAGCAGCCCCAGCAAGTTGGCACAGACCAGAACGCACACCAGCACGGCCCCCACAAGCAGGCGACCAGGCAAGCCGAGGCCGAAGCTCCCCTCCTCGCCGCGCCCCTTGACGACGGCGGCCCGGAACAGCAACGAGGTGACGCCGCACACGCCGAAGTAGGAGACGACGAGCGTGGCCGCCATGCCGGTGCGCCCCTGGAGGAGCTGCCTGCTCTTGGCCATGGCGGCGAGCCCGCAGAGCGGCTCGAGCACGGAGACGACGCTGGCGAGATGCCAGAGCGCGGAGATGTAGACGTGGATCCCGAGGAAGACGAAGATGACGACGATGAGGAAGAGGATGAAGGAGAGGGAGGGCGGGGAGGTCTCGGGTGCGTTGGGCATGAAGACGATGAGGAGGAGGAGGACGGCGAGGGCAAAGACGAGGTGGTAGGCGAGCATGAGGAGGGAGACCCACATGAAGGTGCGGAGGAGGCGGGGCAGGATGGGCGGCAGCGCGGCGAGCGAGGAGGCGATGGAGGCCGGCTTGGCAGCGTAGAGCGATGCGACGGTGAAGACGACGGCGGCGGTGGAGAGGAGGGAGAAGTTGAAGAGGACGATGATGTAGAGGAACTGATAGGCGAAGAGGCGGAGCCACTGCGCGGACTCGGAGTGGACGCCGCCGTCGGAGCTGCTGCTGGTCTCGATGCGGAGGAGGATGGGGTGGGTGAAGAGGGAGTGCGCCAGCACGGCGAAGGAGAGCGGGAAGACGAGGCAGGCGGTGAGCAGCGCGAAGGTGCGCGGCGCCGCGCGCGGGATCGAGGCGGAGACGCGGACCAGCTCCGCCGCGCCCAGCGACGCCAGGTCGTGCGACGCGAGCTCCATCGCCGCGGCAAGGGACGGGACCGGACCGGACTGCCGGTGCGAGGAGTGCGGTGCTGCCTGTTGATTTGGGGGAGGGAATTCGGGTCGAGGGGACAGGGTTGGGGAGCTGCCGCGGCGGGTGCGGTGGGGTGGGCAAGGAGAGCGGTCTGGAGTCGACGACGTGGCTGGAGAAATCGGGTGGGGGATCCACTCCACCGGCACCGTGGGACGGCCGTGGCGGACCGCGTGTCCAGCGTGTTCTGTGCGCGCGCGGCCAGCCGGAGGACGGGCAGGCGGTCCTCGAACCACGGGTGACGGATCGGGCCCGGACGCTGGCGTGCTTCACCGGATCTCTCTGCAACGTTGCGGTAGCCTTTAAAAAGAGGCTTTGGGATGACTTCGAGTCGAAGCACCTGATAATACTCTGTCAGCGGAAGCCACGAGCGCGTCGTGGGCTACACGGACGATCCCCGTCAACATTCTGGGAAGTGTGATTCTTTTTTTTCTGTTTTATACATTTGCAAAAAGAAAAAAAATCCCACAGCATCTTAATTACCAGCTTGCTCGCACTTTTCAAATTAATAAAGAGATGGCCTATACATAACGGTTTAATTTTCCACGAATGTTTTGTACACAAACACTAACATTACTTACAAGTTACTCGACACATGCAAAACAAGGCAGAAGAAAAATTCAAGCTGCGATTCAGTGCCCTTCGCGCTCCCCCAGCATTGGCCATTCTAGAGGACACCCGGTTCATCTGTACGCTCAGTTTTCCGGCAGCACCACCAAAAACCGTGACCAGTGACTTCGGGAACGAAAAATGCCTGTGGAGTCTGTCCTCCTCACAGCAGACACCGTTCGTTCAGTAGGTTCTTGTATTCCTCGCGCGCCCGCTCAATTTCACGCCGTAGATTCTGTTCCTGTTCGGTACAAGCAGATTGATCAAGTTCGTCAGGCACGTCCGCAAGGTGTAATACACTTATGTGAATGATCGTGAGTTCATGACAACAGCAAGATCTTAAAAAGTTACCTTGAGCAACAGCTCCTTCTCGTCAGACTCAAATTGTATGCACCTGTATCGACAAAAGAAAAACAAAATTGTTCAACGTCAATCCACAATCTTCATCTGACAAACGAAGGCACAGTTTAATTCAGTTCAGGCTTACTCTTCACGGAGCATCCTGTTCTCCAGCTTCAAAAAGGAAACTCCCTCAGCTCTCGTTCCCCCATATACTGGCATACCTGTGTCATTCGAGGCATTAGCTTTCAGTAGAATGTACACTGGGTAATTTCTTTAATTCGCAGAACGCACCAACACAGTAGCATAAGATGAATGGCAAGGTTCTTTGGACTAACCTGATCACTTGAGGCCATGGAGCAGCTGCCTGTAGCCAAATCATGCGTAGCCTGCCTTTTAGAAGAGGAAGCCTGAGCAGCAGCATCGCTTTTCCTTTTTCTCGCCTCTACCAACTCAGTGCCAAGCGCAATGGATGGTGAACCCGCCTGGTCTGTTTGCATGACCTGCATACCTGAGGGGGAGTACCCCATGGGTGCTCCTGGTACAGCTGCATTTGTTCTTGAAGCTGGTGTTGAGTGAGCAGAAGGGGGAGCAAAGGCGATTGGAACTGGATCCTTGCAGGCGCTGCGGTATCTCAAGGGAGCCACCGAAATAGCAGGACCAGGTGCATTCCCCTCCAATGGTGGGACAACAGTGGTTGCTGCTGGAAGCACTGCGAGGGGATCAGGAGATATTGGAGCTGCACGTGAGCGTGGCGGTTTCGCATATCCAATCTTGTGACTATGAATATCCCTGAGAGAGCATCGAAACATTGCATCTTGATCATTGAACAGAAGCAAACCTTGCTGCGTAGATTTGGAAGATATGTTGATCATTTTATGCATGGAAACAGTAGTTGGAACTTACCAATACTCGTTTGTCATTTCTTTCAAGCGGTTTATCAGCTTCTGATAAAGCTGCGACTTCTCAAAGTCCTGCTTGTCGTGGGTGGGCTTGATGAAGTCTGCCTCCAGCACTCCACCAACACCTCTGCCTTTGCTGCTTGCAGTACTCAAAACTCGATGAAACGGCTGCAAAAGATCGGTTTTGTAAGCGAAAGGTTTGGAAAGATAAGCAGAAGTTGATTGTGGATGTTATACCCATGGAATATCCTTAAACAAAGTGCATTAACAAATGCAAGGATAATAAACTCACCAATATCAGGCGGTTCTTATGGTATATGTTAAATCCATGGACGCTAACAATTGGAGCACCATTTAAAAATCCAATGCTCGTAAAAACCGATACCTGAATTAAGCAAAAATGGGTGTCCAAATGGAGAAATAAGAGAATTGAATCCGCGTTCAAAAGATAACAGTATGTGAACAAGGAATGTAGTGGAACTGGTATAAGAATGTTTTTCCAAACCTCTCTTCTTCCAGAGATTTGGGGCTTATAACTGATGCATTCAGGATACATTAGGTCAGCAGCAATGCAATGACGCTTAACTTCTTGCCCACGAAGTATGATCTTGAAATACTCCGGTAGCTGCAGGTACAAGATAGAAGTGTAGATCTGCAAAATGCTAAGTCAGTCACCAACCAATGATTGTTGCGCAAGAATGTCAACCCATATGACACTCACCCGAAGAGAATAGCGCAGTCGATTTGCTATGTGATTCTCATTAGCCCTTTTTGCAGAGTTCTTAATATCTGCTGGATTTGGTGCACCACTAATCATAATATCCTGAAGTAAACAAACAGCAAGAACTAGGATCAGCAGATCAGTAGGGAGTACAAGAGGCATGTAGGAAGACACTCCGACAATGTGCAACATACACAATAGAGAGTAAATGAAGTCATGTTCAGGAAAAAGAACTTATGACAGTAGGACACGATGAACTGAATAAATGGTTAACTATTTATACTAGTGATTAGTTAAGGTGGTTACAGCTGTCCCATAGAAGGCAATTAAAATTCATAATTAAGAATTACTGCTTCAACAGGACAAACTAATAATTATGCCAAAAAAATTCTACAATGTTGTTTGTATGTTTTACCTCTGGGTCCGTGTCAAAGTCAAGCTCCAGATTACCATCATCGTTGGACCACAGATTGAACACAATAATCTTGGTACCATGTGGACCGATGTCAGTGAACTGCTCGTCAACCATAGATTAAAATAGCCATTAGAGTTTTGAATAGAATCAATAATATTAATTTTTGAGGAGTATAATAGAGATTGCATCTCAAAATTTGAACTGGACAGCACGTGTATAACATACATTATGCATCAGTTCCTCTTCTGTTGCAAAAGGCGACCATTTCAACAACACCGATAGATTTGAGGAAAAGTGATCTGAACCATGTCGCTCAAATCGTTTAGTTTGTCCTGTGAATAGATTGCACTTGTAATCCACCTGAGAGGAAGGAATACCATCAGACAAAAATCAAAGTGATATTCTCAATGTCTCATGCCAAAAAATAAATAAAAATGCTGCGCAGCGTACCACGGGAACTACAACGTCCTTCTGGCCAGTTTCTACCAAGAAAGTGTACGAGAGGAGACCAATGGACTGTGTAGGCTCGCTGGAATCAACAAGAAAGTCAGCATTATTTCAACTGAGAAATGGAATTAGTTGGTAAAGAAACAAAATAGAAGTGGTTTCATACCCGCTCTTCGTGCAGCGACTGAAAACAATAACATCTGCCCCGAGCCGCATTGTACTAGTCTTGAATCCATTTCCATCTAATCAGTGTGGAAAAAGGCGACATGTGACAAGAGTTTTGGGGTGATGACTAGCAGCTTATGAAACTGAGTTGGAAGCACATACATTGTCCAATTGAAGAGCCTGATTGTTTATCGGAAAATCCAAAGCTCATGCAACGCCTTATGGAATCAGGATCCATGCCTCCGCCGTCATCTGTATCACAATCAGACATAATGCACTAATTAGTTTCAAATTTACAGGCACTAAATGCAACTTCATTACAAGCCTCAACCGAGTTCTCCAGTTCATACAATGTGACTAGGATCAGGAGGGTGTACAGTTTTATGTTTTATTTTGTTCACTATATGGATGAAATTTCTCTTAACGAAGTTGCTAGATAAAGTAAACAACATTAGTGTGTGTGACAGTAATCAGAACCTTGAACAAGTAATGCTGGTGATCCGTTCCGGTGGTCAATGATTTTGTCCACCATTATGCGAGTAGCACCACCAGTTGCAACCTGTTCCAAATAAGATTCAATCAGATATTCGATCCTGAATAATCAGGAGTGCAACTGAACAGTGAATCTGCCGGATTACCTCGTCAACGGCGTTGTCCAATAACTCTGCTATGGCTGCAGTAAGGCAAAAGAAGTGTAAAGACGCAATGCAACAGAAAGGTTCAGTCTGAAGTCTGAACAAGACTGAAACAACACAACGGGTTACCTCCAAACGGCCATTTATGCGAAGTTGCGTTGGAGTGGAGAAATTTGGGGTGGACGCACATACGATTTTGCACACCTGCAAATGAATTGAAGTTAAGAGCCACGCTATCAACTGCCAAATACAAACAGAATTGACAAGAGAGGCTTCTCCAATGCGGCTTACTATGAGGCTGTCGCGTAGACTTCCCGGCCGCAGCATCGTAATCGCCAGCGCTCCAGAAGTTCCTGCACATCCGCGGCGCAGAGCAAGGACGACGAGCCGAAGTGCTCTCGAGCCCCTCGCCGGGGCAGCTCCGGTCGCCGCCACCTTCCGGCAGGTCGGACGACGCTCTGTTCAGGATGCACGCTGCTTGAGAGTGCGGCTGCGCCACCCCTAGCGCACCTCCGCACCCCAATGGCAACGCCGTCGCTTGCCAAGTGCTGGCCCCGTGGAGGCCTCGCTGGATTCCGGCCATGGTGATCGAGAAGGGCTTCGTGTCTTCCTGCGCGTCCATGGAGGTCTTCCTGAGTCGTGTTGTTGGTATGGCGGTTTCTGTTCACATGATGAGCGGAGGATGCGGTTAGTGGGGAAGTTGCAAACATCAAAGCAGAAATACCAAGAGCCGGAGTATAGTAACTGGCGTTTGTAGAATACAATAAATTCACAGGGACAAATTGATCTCGTCATAGCACCCTGTTGGACCCAAAACATCTTCTCGACTTCTCCGGCGACCGCAGGCGAATCGGAGAGAGGCAAAGAGGAGGCGGAGCAAAAGGGGCGCTTGCCCCCGGATGAGACGGCGATGGCTTGGCGGCGGCCATCGTCGGAGTAGGATGGATATGCAGCTCATCTCCAGCGGCGGAGACGAGGTCTCCGTCAGGATTCATAGGCACTGGAGAGGTGATGGAGTCGCAGCCCCGCGCAGCGGATGCGCCGTAATCGCCGCTGGCGACGCCCGGAACTGCTGGTAGCAGCGGAGTTCGGGCCGGCGCAGCGGCGGGTGGCTCGGGTTCGGGGCCCCTCCTTGGCTGGCCAGACAGTGGTAGCTCGCCCTTCGCCGCATCTCGGCGGCGATCCTCGAGTCGAGAGGAGGGAAGGATTTCGGAGAAAGAGGGGGAGGTATGAGTATGACTTTAGGGGTTGTTCGTTTCTTTAGGCCTAATTTTAGGCCGCCTAGAAATTTGTCATTTAAGGGTATTAAATAAAGTCTAATTAAAAAACTAATTACAGAACTTTGTACTAATTCGCGAGACGATCTAATGAGGGTAATTAAGACGTGATTAGACGATGGTTACTGTAGCATCACTGTAGCAAAACATAGCTTAATTATGCTCATTAGATTCGTCTCGTCAATTAGCACCTATCTGTAAAAAGGTTTTGTAATTAAACTTTATTTAGTACTCCTAAATAGCAATTAGTAGCAGGTCTAAATTTAGGCCTAAAAGACACGAACAGGCCCTTAGTTTAACGGAGGACTGATCCGACCGGGGTGATCTGCACCGTTGGAGTGGAATCTGATGGAACAGTGCCTGACCAAATAAGGGCCACCTACTTCCCATTCAAAGCTTATGAGAGATTTTTTCGATTGATGAACAGTTACTGTCCGATTTGAATTCCATGCTTCAAATCAGATCACCATTGTACATACATCTTCTACCTCAAGGTTTCAACCTCGCTCTCGACCTCCCCTGCCTGCTGCACCCCCGCCCCCATCCTTTTTCTTTTGGCGCATGCTCGTTGTCAGTTTCCCCATCGCAGTCTTCCGGTCGCGCTAACTTGTCGAAGCACTGATCCCTCTACCTAAATGCTACGCACCACTGATCCCGCCCCCCCCCCCCCCCCTCCAACCTCACCGTGTCGCGCCCATGCCTGCCCCCTCGTGTTCTTTCGCCCCGGCCTGGCTCCCTCCTCCTTCCACGGGATACAACAACAGTGACAACCTCTGTCTATAAATACTCTCATCGAAGTGTGTTCCAAAAAAATCTTGCAATTTACACGCGACAACTGATGCGAAAGAAATAACTAACGAAGCATGGACCATTTATCACAGGGATCCCTATCACGTGACACATATTCATGATCCGCAATGGTCATGGATGTGTCACAAAATTTGTATCAACATTTCATTTGCACATCTGCTGGATGTGATAGATTCTAGGAAAAGACCACTAATATGGGAAAGGGGAAAGAACTATTCAAAAGGAAGGAATACTAGTGAGAGAACGTGAAGGTTATACTTCTATACACCACAGAATAACAGAACTATTCAAAAGAAGTAGTTACTAGTCGCTAGAAGACAGGGAGTCTTGATGAAGGGAGAATAATCGAGATTAGAGAGATAAAGGAACTCTAAGGCCAGAAAATAAACTTACCTATGCCTCTGGAATTAATTGCACTTCAATCTTCCTTTTCTTGTTGCCGGCCAACTGCAGGTTTCACTTTTGATGTGGATCAGATCAAGCACCTTCAATATCTCACAAGTAGCCTATGATCAGATCAAAATAGCCCCTTGAGAAGTCTATTGATTTTGGCTGCTGAAGATCACCTTGATGACAATGCCAAAACCCCAGCACCTGCCAATCTAAAATTTTGAGAAGAGATATCCAGGGAACCGGTCTCACATATTTATAGTCTGGAAACTACCCTAGATCTGTTGGGCCATGTAGAGTCCTTAACAGATTGGGAGTAGATGAGTCTTGATGAAAGGAAAATTATCTACAAGAATCTTGTGGGCCAAAGTAGAGTCCAAGTCCAACACATAATGAAACTTGACAAAGAAATCAAGTTTCCCTCAAGGATTGACCCTTTATTGGATATGATGTCAACTGCCATATATTTCTCCTTCCCTGGTAGGTGGACCAAGTAGATTTGATGCACATAATCAGATCATAACAGAACTGAAACAAATCTATCTGACTTTGGAAAGGAGTGGGCAGGAAGAAAACTGATTTTCGCATATTTCGGAGACTGAAAATTGGTCAACCGACTCCAGATCAGAGACGATGAACTGACGAACAATATGTTTTTTTTAGAAGAAAACAATATATATTTTCTTTAGAACAAAGAAAAAACGGACTAGAGTAACAAACGGGCCTGCGGTGCGGCCTGCCATGCTAGACCTATCGGCCCACGTTAGGCCCAACCTGCTCGACCCAGCGCCAAGGGGAACCCGGCCACCGCCACGGTCCAGTCGGTCTGCCACCCCGATTCCAACACGAACCCGCCGCGGCGGCGCCGGCGCCGCACCGCACCGCCACTCCCATACCCATGTCCCTTGTACACATCTTCGCCTCCGGCGGCCTCCTCGACGCCCTCCGCGCGACTGCCTGTCCCTCCACGGCGCTTCGCCTTTACACCCTCTTCCGCCTTCGGGTCTGTCCCTTGGACCCATCCGCCTGTCAGGCCGCCGTGCTCGCGCTCAAGCCCCTCTCGGCCGCCTCTTCCCTCCCGCTCCTCGCTCACTTCCACGGCCACCTCATCAGGTCCAACCTTCTCGCCTACCCCAGCGTCGCCTCCTCGCTGCTCCGCTCTTACTCACTCGTCTCCCCGCCCGCCGCCCACCAACTGTTCGATCAAATACCCCCCGAGACCTGCAACCTCTACGTCGTCAACGTCATGCTCTCGTCCCTTTGCCGCTCCTCCGACATTGATTCCGCGCTCGCATTCTTCGACGACATACCCGACAAGGACATTGTGTCTTGGTCCACCATGCTCGCTTGCTATTTCTCACATGGCCGCTTCGCTGATGGGCTCGCCTTATTCCGCACAATGACTTTCGACACCGAAGTCGCTGCGGATTGCGTTACACTCGTCACCCTCCTCACGGCCTGCGCATCAGCTGGCTTGCCGCCACCGTTCTGCAGGGCTGTTCACGGGTATATTGTACGCCGCTGCATCCCTTACAGTATGCATCTTGGGACAGTGCTCATTGATTGCTACGCCAAGGCTGGACGCCTTGACTACGCTTGGCGTGTGTTTGCTTGGATTCCTTCGAGAAATGTGATGCACTGGACTGCCATGATCTGCGGCATGGCTGCACACCTGCGCAACGATGAGGCTGTTCAACTGTTTGAAGAAATGTGTCATGGAGGAGTGCGGCCAAACGAGATGACATTCACAGCTGTGCTTAGCGCATGTGGGCAGGCTGGGCTGGTGGAGAAAGGAAGGGAGCTCTTTAAACTTATGGTTGACAGATATGGCCTTGAGCCAAATATACATCACTATGGGTGCATGGTTGATCTATATTCAAAGGCAGGGCAGTTGGAGGATGCTTATGAAGTTATCAAAACCATGAAAGTGGAACCGAATATCATAATTTGGACATCATTGTTAGCGGCGTGCAAGACGTTCAAGAATTTTGACATTGCTGTTGAGGGGATGGAGAGAGCATTGGCATTGGAGATATCTGATGAAAACGCTGGATTGTATATGTTGATATCTGACCTTTATGCTATGGGTGGACGGTGGGATGATGTTTTAAAGGTTAGGAGGTTGATGGAGGAGCGTAATGTGAGGAAGAACAGAGGTTTGAGCTCTATTAAAGTGGATGAACCCCATGATTTATCATCTGTTGTAGTCAGTTGATTCTTGGCTTGGTTTAATACCTTTGAAAAATTTTGATTAATCTCCCTGTGGATGTATTCAGAGGATAGGTCTACTTGTTCTGTAACCCAAAAGAGGAAAATCAGCAAGATGAATACAATCTCCCACCCAAATCTGTTTGAATTGTATTGGTATATGGGATACACTGAGTACTCCTCTATTCTCTTACCGTTGACGTTAGGACAGCGGGATTAGTGCAAATTCAGCTGTCCTAATGTCAACAAAATAAAAATGGAGGG
The DNA here is from genome assembly GCA_012490785.1 of Eragrostis nindensis. Lineage (NCBI taxonomy): Eukaryota > Viridiplantae > Streptophyta > Magnoliopsida > Poales > Poaceae > Eragrostis > Eragrostis nindensis. Next base: position 410,383 of record JAAXCT010000297.1, on the reverse strand, counting down.
AGTATTATTTAGTTGGATGATACACTGAGATAATGGAGAAGGGATCTAATTTATACTGATGGTTGATGTGAAACCTGCTCAACAGTCGGTCTAAGGAAGCTGAAGTGCCAAACTTATCATTGAATTCCGTGGCTATTGTGATGCCTTCAAATGCACTTTTGCAGTAATGGTTTTGTGATTCGTGGTTTTCCTCTTCTTACAAGGCTGCAGATGATAGATATGGATGTTTGAATTGCTGCTTATGATTTTCACAAACTTTTTGCCAAAGAGTACGGAGCGATAAATAATCTTTGGACCTCATCTGATCATGTCTTACAGTCTTAGTATTTCCAATAAAATATCCAATCATTTATTCAGGTGGTTTTAGCTAACAGTTTCCACTTTCAGTGCCTCCAATAGGTGTCCAGGTGTCACCCCTGCCATTGCCTTTTGGTAGGGTGTTATATTTAAAAATATTCCTTATGTGCCTGCTGGAGATTTCTCTATTGGACCGATGACTTGAATTCTTTTCTGTATATTGAGTTGTACACGGGTGGAGGAATTGTGCTGCAAACGACTAGCTATGCAAACATATTGCTGCAAAGGAAATACGATTTTTTATTATTATTATTATTATTGGTAGCGAAAGGATTCCTTGCTTGCGAGGCTTGAAATAGCGATGGAGCCGTGGAAATCGGGAGCCACCAGTTAATCCGGTTTTCGGAGAAAACGGAAACCCAAAAAAACAAATGAATTTCAAATTTGAACGGGACGGACCAGTAAACCGATCGGTTTTATCGGGAAACTGACACATAAACTTCGAAAACGAGAATAAACAAAAGATAAATAAAAAAGAAAGAAACTTGCCTTGGCCTCCTCCGTCCCACGCGACTCGGCGGTGGCAGCTTCCCCACGTGACTCGGCCTTGGTCTCCTTTGCCCCCTTCTGGATCTCATCGACGGCTTCCCCACGCTGAGGCGACGGTTTCGCCACGCGATTAGCCGGCCAGCCCCTCGGCTAGCCCCTAGCCGCCCCCGGCAGCGATTTGGGGGTTGGTGGACGGCGGACGAGGTCGAGGGAGGGGAGGCGGACCCGGGGCGGTGGACAGCGGAGGGAAGCGCAAGAGGCGGATGGAGGGCGGACAAGGGGGTAAGGTTCGGATATTTTTTTTCTTCCCGAAATTCTTCTTATTTTTATTGGCAGACCAAACAAACGTGTTTTCATTATAATGATCATTAATTGGATTCGAGATCGGTCAGTTTCCATTCAGACCTTATTTGTGAATTCCAGTTTGAATTGTCAGTAGTTTAACTCTCTCTGGATAAATCGCGATAGCTGACATACCCCGTGGCGTGACGGTCTGGTTTCTTGTTATGCGTCAGCTGCTGCATCAATTTGATATGAACCAACGTGAAACGTTCACGCAAAGTCGCTGTTAAATTACGACCCAATAACTGTCGATGCTTTAATTTCCAGAATCATGCTTGAAATATACCAGGAGAAGAAGTCGTGAAATGTTGGGGAAACCAATCACCAAACGATGTGTGAAATCCGTATCATCCTGTTCATACATTGAAGCATATTCTGCTGGATTGTTGCTGAGCCGTGCCAAACCAGTGAAGCCGCGTGCTAGCCAACGAAAACGGCGTCTTCAAACAGCTCCCATCTGAAAACTACCGCATCCGCTCCGGCGACAAATTAATGCAACACCGAACCGACGCGTCGGCGTTGCGCCGGACATTGAGGTGCCCCGGCGGTGCACGTGTGTCCATCCGCCTGCGCAGCTTGCGGTTGAGACATCGGAAAGGTGAAAGCCACATCGTTGCAGCTTTGCAAATACAGAAATACTAGTCGGTCACCATCAAGGCATCAACTGAACATATGACTAGCAGATAATCATAGCAGCACTCGTATACATTAAATGATATGCTAGTTGTGCACAGCACACTCTTTTCCATCGATTTACTGGTCACCATTTAAGGCCGTGTCACCATACACCGATCATGTACGTTTGTTCAGGTCGGATGGCACGCAGCACGTACGAACGGGCACGATCGGGCTCATCTATAAGCAAAGCCTTTCGATCGCGACGGACAAGGAAAGGGATGGGCAGCTCCGCCCCCGTTCCCACCGCGCTTGTCGCTCGGTGCGACGTACAGGTCGACCCGCAAGCTAGATGCGAGAGTATCTCTCAATGCCTCCGCTCCCGTGGCGATAGATGGAGACGCGGCCGTCGCCAGGGATCGGAGACGTATTGGTGATTACCGTCCACACGGGGAGGCGGAGACGTCTTTGTTGGTTTGCGTTGGTGTGCCCGTAACGGCCCGGCCGCTGCTGCCTGCTACTATAAGCTTTCGGTTCAGGTACACTGTTCTCTGCGCGCGCAAGCCCGCACGCACGAAGCCACGAACGGGCGCGGGAGTGCCGGCGGTTGCCGCGATGGGTTTCTCCGGCTCCGCGCTGCTCGTGTTCGTGCTCGTCGGCCTGTGCGCCGCCGTCGCGCGCTCGACGCCGCAGCCGGCGGCCGGCGAGATGATGCACGAGAGCTACGCGGGGAAGTCGGAGTTCAGGACGGTGAACCGGAAGCAGCTGGACTCGTGCCAGAGCCCGAGCCCGTACCTGGCGATCAACGTCAGCACCGGCGGGGCGCCGCTCCCTGACGAGGCGTTCGTCAAGGTCACCGTCGCCGGCGTCCTCAAGCCCGACGACTCCGACTGGGTCGCCATGATCACGCCGTCCAACTCCAGGTAAATCGATCATCCAACAGGTCGTGTATAGTATTATATTTCAACTTCGGCCTACCTGCTCGCGTTCCGATCGTTGCCATATGGAACTCTCCGCGTGAACAATTGCAGTGTTTCTGGGTGCCCTCTGAGCGGAGTGAACTACATTGAGACTGGCGACCTGGCGAACCTCCCGCTTCTCTGCCACTACCCTGTCAAAGTAAGCTTTGCATGCGCTGTTGTTTTCCCCTTTTAGACAAAGCAACGAGGGGCAAGCAGTTCATCTGTGCATCTTTGAGTGCTGCTGTTTTTGACATGTTCTTTTCATGGTCACGACTTGTTCCTTAATCTATTACATAAACAGATGGTACTACTAGCTAGTTGCCAAATGTGATGTCAATATCTTTCTGTCATGCTCTAGTTGATTTTCCTTAGTTAAGATGTTGTTGTGTTATACGAAAGTCAGTGTTATGTTAATTCAGTGTTGACAACGACTTGCGCAATACGTCGATGTTATTGTCTCCCTCGAATGGCCATCCGTGCAAGAAGCAAAGACTAAGCACTAGCGTGATCGACCATCCATACCCATACGATTGAGCTGCATGGTTCAAGCGGGAAACAGAGCCTTTGAAATACTAAAAACTCGACCTGCCGGGGGAAGACCGCCCCCCGACACCATTTGCTTAAGGAGAAGAGCCTCTCACGCAGGCCGAGAAAACCCCCGAACCCCTCTCCAATCCTACCCAGGGACTCAGCTGGCCGCTGTGAGCTTCGACACGAGTCTTTACCATGTGCTTTAACACGAGGAGGACGAGGGGATTTTTTTCTCCGGATACTGTAGCGGCTACAGTACCGGTGGGTGCCACGGCTCGAGCCTTTGAAATACTAGTTTGGTATTAGGGTCCCCATATACCATGCTAACGAGATAATGTACTGAAGCGTCAAGACATGAACGAATTTGCACATAACCTCTTTCGCACTACCAAATAGTGGGCCGATTTACGGCCCCAGTTTGGATGAACACAAATTCATCTGCTTGACATGGGACGGACTGCTGCAGGCTCAGTACCTGACGAGCGACCCCGGCTACATGGGCTGCAAGAACGCGGGGTGCGGGAAGCGCGACGCGTCCGGTGCCTGCCAGGCCCGCACCTGCGCCGCCACACTCACCTTCCACGTCGTCAACTTCCGCACCGATGTCGAGTTCGTCCTCTTCTCCGGCGGCTTCAAGTCGCCGTGCGTCCTCAAGCGGTCCGGCGCGGTCCGGTTTGCCAACCCGGCCAGCCCGCTCTACGGCCACCTCTCCAGCACCGACTCCAGGGCCACATCGGTGAGCACAACCTCTGCATCTCACTCTTCCCTTCCCTCGTTCTCTCTGCAACGCAATGCAGTTGTGCGGTGAGCATTTCTAAGCGTCACACACTTGGGATTTGTCTCAGATGAGGCTTACATGGGTGAGCGGCGACGGGAAGCCGCAGCAGGTGCAGTACGGCGGGGGCAAGTCTGCTACTTCTAATGTGGCCACGTTCACACAGAAGGACATGTGCAGTGAGTGATCGATACTATAATGTTTCTCATATGGAGAAGAGACGTTCTGAAGTTGCAGAAGGAATTGTGACAATGTTTGAACCCATGTCCATCGAAAAAAAAGAAAAATGTTTGAACCCATGTTTTCTCAGATAAACTCGTCTGCCTGCAGGTATCGCCGTGTTACCGAGCCCTGCCCAGGATTTCGGGTGGCATGACCCCGGCTACATCCACTCGGCTGTCATGACTGGGCTTCAGCCTTCTCAGTCCTACACTTACCGTTACGGAAGGTAAGAGCCAGTGCTCTGATGTAAAGGTTATATATATGGCCGAAGTTCTTGCATAATTAATTTTGATCAGTGATTAGTTGCTTTCTTATTTGTGCAGTGATTCTGTGGGCTGGACTGACAACGTCGCATTCAGAACACCACCGGCTGGAGGTTCAGATGAGCTGTCCTTTGTGGTCTTTGGGGATATGGGGAAGGCTCCACTGGACCCTTCAGTGGAACACTACATTCAGGTAGTATTCAGAGGGCAGGATCTTTGGCTTGCAGATTGTACATTTCCATACGATGGTTTGATTGTATCAAATCCAATGTTGACGCCTCACATAACACATTTGCAGCCTGGGTCGATTTCTGTGGCCAAGGCAGTGGCTAAAGAGATCCAAAATGGAAAAGTTGACTCCATCTTTCACATAGGAGACATCAGCTACGCCACGGGCTTTCTGGTCGAATGGGACTTCTTCCTTCACCTCATCACGCCACTCGCTTCTCAGGTTTCCTACATGACCGCCATTGGTAATCACGAAAGGTGACATTTTCATTCAGAATCTTGTACCTTTAGGCAATTTGAGTGACAGTGGATTTGCATTGGGAACTTCTGAACCATAGTTAAACGAATCGGTGTTTGCTTTATCAGGGATTATGCAGAATCTGGATCTGTGTATGTGACCCCAGACTCAGGTGGTGAATGTGGAGTCCCGTATGAGTCCTACTTTCCCATGCCATCTGTCAGTAAAGACAAGCCATGGTATTCGATTGAGCAAGGGAGCGTTCACTTCATTGTGATGTCGACTGAGCATGAGTGGTCGGAGAAATCAGAACAGGTACATGATCAACTGCATTTTATTTTTTCCAGAATTGGGAAGACATAATTACTTTATATACTGAAACCATTGTTCTTTGAGCAGTATAATTGGATGGACGAAGATTTGTCATCTGTCAATCGATCGCGTACACCGTGGGTAATCTTCATTGGGTAAGTTAACCACTTATTTTCTTCAACGATAGCTTGGTTAAAGACATAGCGAGACGGAAAAAGTTTCCATATGAGACTGGACCTTTTTGTGGTCTAACTTGATACTACACATTCTGGAATTTGTGCTGCCAGACACAAGAAATAAGATATATCATTTCTCTCGCTGTTGCAGGCATAGACCGATGTACTCCTCCCATAGCGGTCTACTTCCCAATGTGGATTCGAACTTTGTTGCCTCCGTTGAGCCGCTCTTGCTCAACTACCAGGTAGACAAATCATATCATAGAATATACTGCGTGACGGGGTTATCTGATTTGATCACAATGTGCCGACTACAGTGACATGTTATGGTTTTGGGATGATTAGGTGGATTTGGTTTTCTTTGGTCATGTACACAACTATGAGAGGAGCTGTGCAGTATACCAGAGCAAATGCAAAGGCATGCCAACGAAGGACGCGAACGGAATCGACACCTATGACAACAGCAAATATACCGCTCCAGTTCATGCCATTGTTGGAGCAGGAGGGTTCAGCTTGGACAACTTTCCTAACAATGTAAGAACTATGACAACAAGTCATGCATGCTCTTCGATGCAATTAAATCATAGCAATGTTGAAGCAGCAAGGCATTAACAAAGATACCATGTTAACGATAGGGGTCGAATGAACTAATTGATGTTTGATATATATTCGTTTACACTCTTTTCTTGACATCTAAATTAATGTTTAGGGGGAGACCTGGAGCTTATCGAGGATTTCAGAATTTGGCTATGCCAGGGTGCATGCAACAAGAACGGATATGTTGGTTCAGGTCAGTTCCCCTGTTTGTTATGTGTATTTTAAATATTTCTCTTGCATCTAGCTTTTTGCTTGTTCGAAAGATACTTCAAAAGACTCAAAATGATTAGATACATGTCGTTTTAAGTGCTAATGTAAGAGTATTAATACAAGTAACTCCCAAAAATGTAAAAAGCCACCACTTTTGTGTTTATAAATGGTTCTGCATTTGCACGTACTGAAATCTAAAGAACCGTTGATCTGTTGTAATCAGTTTGTAAACTCAAGTACGATGGAAGTCCGCGACCAGTTTCGGATTGTGAAGACTTCACCAAAGAAGACTCGGAGCATGATAATTCTACAATAGATGGAGCTTGTGACAAAAACATGACGGAGTTGGAGCCACTTCTCTCTTTTATCGAGAATATTTTTACAATATTGTAAAAGGTGTTGAATTTACAAATGCATGGTACACAATAGATACATGTGTAGTATGTACATGGTTCTCTACAATTTTTGTTCCTTTCAAAGCTATTTCTAGTTCTTTATTGGACCGGGTTACTTCGCGTCCGTACGCGCGATAAGCGATTGCGCGTCCGGCCGTCCTCAGACAATGCAGCACTAGAAGTGGTTATACACTAATAATTGATTGACACGTGTCCCTCAACTGTCCCTCAACAGCCCGCATGTACTGGATGTTGCTTTTGTTGCTGACATCAGCAAATAGAATAGTCTCCTTCACTTTAAAATACTATAACTCTGTCATACGATGTTCGTTTTCGATTCCGTTTTCACCATTGTGTTCTACGTGACGAGACGAACAAAACTAGATCTCACATGCCTATGTTCTAAACGTTTATAAACATGTTCAAATATCAGAGAAGTTGATATCAGATTTATAACATGAGTTACTATCACGTACGTTTGAAAGTAACAGAAAATTGCTATCACACAATATGTTAAAGTTGTTACACGGTGAACAGATGAAGTTTCTATAACGAAACTAAACTTTGTTACCTGGTGCACACATAAATATGCTATCACAAACTATAAGAAAATCGGTGTTGTAAGGTTTACACCAAGCACATTCTATTTGTCCATCTAATGGAAATAGTTGTCAAAATCTATAGTGTTCTATTCAAATCAATCTGTAGGAACCTCTTGGCTGGTACTACTGGCTGTGGGAGCATCTCGACTCAAAAGGCCTTTAGAATTTCAGATATGGTTTTAATTATTGTAACTAGAAATAATTTGTTTACGAGGTGTGAAAATAAAAGTTACCATCACAAATATATTAAAATTGTTACATGGTGTACACATAAATGTTTCAATCTTAAGATTGAATGAAATTGTTACATGTTTTAACACGAAGTAAACACCTAAATTGTTATCAACCATTCCGTACCTAATTAAATTTGCTACTAATCCAAGAATTAGTAAACTTTGATTTGTGTAGCAACTTATGTTATATGTATAGTAGTAATTTATGTCATCATAAAGATTTCATCAAAACATATACAAGTGGGATCTAGTTTTGTTCGTCTCATCGAGTAGAATACAGTAGTGCAAACGGAATCGAAAACGGACGTCATATGAGGGAGATTTGGCATTTTAAAGTTCATGATTAGGTAATTAATGCGCTACAGTATTTCACTTGGTCTGGATTGCGGGGAAACTAGTTGCCTTCGCATGGGTCGCGCGATATGACAAGTGCGCGTCTGTTCGCGCAATAGACTTTCGTTCTTTATTATGTTGAATTATATGAATATCTAACACAATTGTGTGCTAGACTTGTCTATCTCTTCGATATATAGTTGTAACTTCTATGATTAATCAAAAGTGCAAATATAATTAGCATGCGATCCAAATTTATATAATGTAAGATCAATGATATAGTTGAATAGCACCTAATAAAATAATTAAATAAGTGCTTATCTTAATCATGGTATTTTTGTCTTAGGTGGCTCTGATCTGGGGCCAGGGAGGTTCTACATATTAATTATGTTTCAAGGATTTTTCAGTGTGCTCCATGTGTGATTCCATGTCTGGTTCATTTATACAAGTTAATTAACATCCGAGAAATTTTCTTTCATCTTCAGTCAATTTCATGCTACCGTATTTAATTTTCACATAAGTTATGAGCAATTAAACAATCCATGTACAACTTGCACTCTTTTCTTCTTTAATTCTATCAATGTCATCCAAAACTCTCATATGGCACCTAATTAATGTTCATGATACAACCCACTGGGAATAGTCTAGCCTGATGAATATCCTCTATTTGAGAGATTGTTTTTTTTTTCGAGAACATTAATTGAGAGGTTGTATCTATAAATGAAAACTTATTACTCGTCTATTGAGCAATATGATACAATGGGCATATGATATCTCTCTTGAAATTGCCGAGGTTTTACTGCTGGACATCATGTATAGCAGCTCTTAGGCCCAAGCCGACATTCTCGTGGTGGTCTCGTGCCCCTAACGACCCGGCTGCGCGCGCGCCTCCTCCAGCATTAATTCCAGCTTAAGCTGCATATAAGCTTGGCTGCAGTCACATTTTTCGTGCGTGCGGCCTCACGTAGCCATACCCTCTCGCGTGCAGTTCGTCGGTGTGGGCGCGCGCGCAGCAGCGGCAGCGATGAGTCTCTCCGGCGTCGCATGGTTTGCTCTCCTCGCCCTCTGCGCCGCCGTCTCGCGCTCGGCGCCACCGCCTCTGCCGCCGCCGGAGATGTTCCACGAGAGCTTCGCGGGGAAGTCGGAGTTCAGGACGGTGAACCGGAAGCCGCTGGACTCGTGCCTGAACCCGAGCCCGTACCTGGCGATCAACGTCGACAGCACCGGCGGGGCGGCGCCGCTGATCCCCGACGAGGCGTTCCTCCAGGTGACCGTCGCCGGCGTCCTCAGGCCCGACGGCAACGACTGGGTCGCCATGATCACACCGTCCAACTCCAGGTGATTAATTTTGGAAACAAGAAGTAGATTATATTCAGTTGACTGTTTCCCCCGGTAGCTAGTGCACGTTTTGATCGTTTTGACGTGCGGCTCCCCGCGAATGGATGCACGCGCATGCGCTGCAGTGTCTCCGGATGCCCTCTCAACGGTGTTAACTACATCGAGACCGGCGATCTGGCGAATCTCCCGCTCTTGTGCCACTACCCTGTCAAGGTGAGCTTCGCTGCATGCTGTTGTTTTCCGCGTTTTTTTTTTTTTGTTCTTCTTTCCTTTTTGCTACTCGATCGCTAGTTGATCGTTTAACTACAGACGACGATACTAGAGCAGTTGCCATATTTGTGTACGAACTTCAGTCTGTCATGTTCAAGCTTTACTCCATCAATAGTTGCTGAGTTTACGAAAAGGTACATAGTGCTACCTTAAGTATCCATAATGACGTAGTCCGGTACCGAATGCTACATGTCTGTATCATCAGTCTCGCTTGAATCATCCCTCCATAGACGTACGGATGACGAAGCAAAGCCTAATTAGCTAGCGTGCAAGGTGCAACATCTACCATGGCCGGGCCGCTCGGCACATGCGTGACGTGTGTTGCATGGTTCAAGGGGGAAAACTGAGTAGTTAGAGGCTTGAAAGTTCTCATTGCTGTATCCTCTTACCATCCTGGCGTAAAGCCATGAAGCGGGGCATTATTATGCCACGAATCTCTACGATCCTCTTTTTTTTTTAGATCATCCTCCTTTTTTTGTTGTTGTTTTTGTGCTTTTTTTGTTGTTGTTTTTGTGCCAATGGCAGCCCATTTTCTGTGGGGCGAAATGAACCCAACTTTAGAACTTGAGGTGAGACGAAGCCTGCATGTGAGTGCAGGCCCAGCATCTGACGAGCGATCCGGGCTACCTGGGCTGCAAGAACGCGGCGTGCCAGAAGCGCGACGCTTCCGGCGCCTGCAAGGTACGGACCTGCGCCGCCACGCTCACCTTCCACGTCGTCAACTTCCGCACCGATGTCGAGTTCGTCCTCTTCTCCGGCGGCTTCAGGACGCCGTGCGTCCTCAAGCGATCCGGCGCGCTCCGGTTTGCCAACCCCGCCAAGCCGCTCTACGGCCACCTCTCCAGCACCGACTCCAAGGCCACATCGGTGAGCAATCGCCATTGTTTCCAGTTTGCTGTTCTTCGAATGCAGCTGTCCCGCAAACATTTCTCAGCGCTGGACTCATTGTTGGTGCAGATGAGGCTTACGTGGGTGAGTGGAGACGCGAGGCCGCAGCAAGTCCAGTATGCAGGGGGCATGTCTGCTACCTCTCAAGTCACAACCTTCACGCAGAAGGACATGTGCAGTGAGTGCTCATTTGCTTATGCCAGGGAGAAGACAGTATAAAAATAGAATTGTGATCGTGTTTGATCTGTTATTATTTTGATAAACTGTCCTGATGCAGGTATTCCCGTGTTGCCGAGTCCTGCAAAGGATTTCGGGTGGCATGACCCGGGCTACATCCACTCGGCAGTCATGACCGGCCTCCAGCCTTCCCAGTCCTACACCTACCGTTACGGGAGGTAAGTTCCTATTGTGACTTAAGATTCTTGGAACCTCTTGAATGATCAAAACAAGGCAGAATGTGAGCTACTATGCAATAATGCAACCGGCTATCATGTTTGTACAGTGATTCTGTGGGTTGGAGTGACAACATCACATTCAGAACACCACCAGCTGCAGGTTCAGACAACCTATCCTTTGTGATCTTTGGGGATATGGGAAAGGCTCCAATGGATCCATCAGTGGAACACTACATTCAGGTACACAAAAATGTTGCCTCGATGCAATACCGCTAAAGATAGAATTCAGATTTTACCTTTCCATAGGTCATGCTCTCATTCTATCAAGGTTGGAAAAAAAGTATGATATAATTATGGTGTTCATGGTACACATTTGCAGCCTGGATCGATTACTGTGATCAGAGCAGTGGCCAAAGAGATGCAAACCAGAAAGGTCGATTCGATCTTCCACATAGGAGACATCAGCTATGCCACGGGCTTTCTGGTCGAATGGGACTTCTTCCTTCACCTAATTGCACCACTCGCTTCACAAGTTCCATACATGACAGCTATTGGTAATCACGAAAGGTGATTGCTGTCTTCTGATTTCATAATCTTTTTTTTTTAATCAAACTGATGAATTCAGAATTTTAAGCTTCTGTGTAATTTGAGCAGCGCTTGATTTACATGTTAAGGTTCTTCACCATTTAACTTCAACTGATTGTGTCATCAACAGGGATTATGCAGACTCTGGTTCTGTTTATGTGACTCCGGATTCCGGTGGTGAATGCGGAGTCCCCTATGAGTCCTACTTCCCCATGCCTGCTGCCAATAAAGACAAGCCATGGTATTCGATTGAGCAAGGGAGTGTTCACTTCATTGTGATGTCGACCGAGCATAAGTGGTCGGAGAAGTCAGAGCAGGTATATGGTCATATGTAACTTTTCCTTATCTGTTTCAGACAGAAAATTATACATTGTTTTCTCTCAAAACTTTCTCGTTTGAACTTTCTTGTTTGGGTAGTATATTTGGATGGACGAAGATTTATCATCGGTCAATAAGTCACGAACACCATGGGTAATCTTCATCGGGTGAGTAACATTATATATCATAGTTCTGAAAACTCCTTGGCTACAAGCATGTCATGCCTCTCATAAAGCGATGCAACTTGAGCTTTTCCTTTTTGTACATGTATACTCTGGGATCTGGAACGTTGTGCTGTTGTATAAGAACTTAAACCAACCCTGACTTCATGAAAATTGCAGGCATAGACCGATGTATTCATCCCATGTTGGTATACCAATCAACGCAGATCCTAATTTTCTATCCTCTGTGGAGCCACTCTTGCTCAAGTATCAGGTAAGAAATCATACTGCTAAACTGAATTGCGCCACATTGTTTTGAAATAAATGGACGGTGATCACAATATGCTTACTGTAGCGACATGTTTTTATTTTTGATCAATAGGTGGATTTGGTATTTTTCGGCCATGTCCACAACTACGAGAGGACTTGTGCAGTATACCAGAGAAAATGCAGAGGCATGCCAAAGAAGGATGCAAATGGAATTGATACCTATGACAACAGCAACTATACTGCGCCAGTTCATGCCATTGTTGGAGCAGGAGGCTTCAGCTTGGACAAGTTCCCTAATATTATAGTAAGAGTTATCATTACAAGTATTTTGTATGTTCTCCAACGTGATTATTCTATAATCTTTAAGTAGCAAGGTGTATGCAGTGAATAATGTTCGGATTTGAAAGAGAATTTAGAACTGCTAATCCTGAATTGATGGTTGATAATATCGGTCTGATTTCCATATATTCAGGGGGAAAGGTGGAGCTTATCAAGGGTTTCAGAGTATGGGTATGCCAGGGTGCTTGCCACAAGAACTGATGTGCTGGTACAGGTTAGTTTAATGTTTTACCTTTCCTAATACTGCGTGTTTTTTTTTTGGGGGTAAAACTATTCGTCAGGGATTGGAAGCAATCGATAACAAAAATTCCTGTTCAACACTAGTAACATAACTAAACTATGAACAATGTGGAACAAAGCGCCACTTTGGTGTTTGTAAATGGTTGGAAATTTGCAAGAGAATCTGAACAACTGTTACTGTGTTTCCTTCAGTTTGTAACCGCAGGCACGATGGAGGTTCGGGACCAATTTAGGATTGTGAAGCAAGGTCCGGGAAGGAAGTAACAAACCTTGACAATTCCACCAGCTCATGAAAAAAGATGATGGAATTGGATCTACTTATTTTATACTTTTTGTTATGCTATGAATTGGAGCTGAAATAAGTTTACGTTATAATCTATATTCTCCTGTTACAACTTACAAGTGCATACGGTTATTATGACCATTTTACAGCAATAGTTGCAACTTTTCCTGCAAAGCATTTTTTACTTTTGTTACCTTCCTGCTATTCTAGCAGAAACGCAGAAGTTCTAGACATATTGTTTAACGGGGATGGTAACTGCATCAAATGTTTCATTTCACATTAGGGGTGTCAACTCATGAATCGATCGTCGCCTGCCACACCCTATTATACGAAATCAGCCATTGAAAGTAGTGTGCTGAAGTTTGTCTTGATATAAGTCTGCTAAACCATTACGGCAACATCCAAGGCACTGCACGACAATATACCAAAACACAGCTCAGTTTGTACAGCTGATAAAAATTGAAGCGAAAGCTACCCCCGGCTTCCCGGATGAACGGAGTCGTCCAGAGCCGTACCGGACGCCTTGTAAGTATAGCAGAGCCTCTGTCATCTGGGATCGAATTTTCTGTCGTTCCGGCCTGTGTTCTGCCATAACTCGACGTTCAAACTTGTGGTGAAACCGAGGTCTTATATGTCCTAGCTGCATCAGATAAAAATGCTACGCCTTGCGTATGCCTGGACTGTGCTTTTGTCTGGTTCCAAACCATGATACCTACATAAACCCAACCATTTCACTCGACAAAAGTACAGTATAAACTACCGTTTACACTTGCAGCAGCAGCAGCAGCAAAGAACCAGCTCTCACAATGGCAAAGGTTTTCCTCGCGTGCCTGGTTCTGATTAGTTTCGCTCTGTCCGTAGCGGCAGCGAGGCCGGCGACCGCGACGGGCGACGCGCCATCGCCCGGCGACTGTGACCAGGACCTGCAAGACCTGATAGCCAACTGCCAAGACTACGTCAATTTCCCAGCGGATCCGAAGATACCGCCGTCGCAAGCCTGCTGCGCGGTGATCCAGAGGGCGAACATACCGTGCCTCTGCTCCAAGGTCACCCCGGCCATCGAGGCCATCATCTGCATGGACAAGGTGGTGTACGTCGCCAGCTACTGCAAGAGGCCTCTCCAGCCAGGCTCCAACTGCGGAAGTAAGTTCAGCGGCGCACTTACCGTATGACAAAGCAGTTTCCATGCCTGAATTGTTCAGTTGACTTATGTTGTTGTGATTGCTTTGGTCTGCAGGCTATCACGTCCCTGGTCCCGTCGCTTGATCGTCTCCTTTGTCTATCGTGAAGACTATGGGGGTGCTGCCATGTCGGCCTTCACCTATGTATCGTTGCCCTCTGTTTGTCCATGCTTTTGCGAAGGCTGTTTTGACAGACAGTCTCCTGAATAAATCTTTGTGTGCTACATTATGAACTGTTTACAGCATGTTCTGAGATTGTTCCGCTCGTCGTGTGCGTTCCGTGAAGTTGGCCTCCCGGGCCATGAAGTCCTTCGGCACTTTCTGCGCCGAGACCGCATGGACTGCGGCCTTCGGTTCCCTCGTGCAGGTGGGCTGCACTCACCTTCCCGCTGCTGCTTCCGCTTCGCCACAGCTGGCGGAGATGCTGTAACCGTGTGCTGCTGACCGTTCGCCCGGGCGAGCGTTGGCCCGGACCAGAGAGTCCCTAGCGCCAGCTCCCACTGCCGCCGGTGTCCCAGGGTGGCGCTGGCATCCGGTGGGCCCCTCTGTTGGCCCACCGTCTGAAAAAAAGAAAAAAAAATGTTCTGAGATTGTTCCGAATGTGATGTGGCTCCCGTGGAAAATGATCATGTTACCCATAGTATATGTAACACCTTCGAATTTTGCGTGCCGTCTTTATAAGATTGGATGATCACACTACCGAGTGCCCCACAATTTGCCGAGTGCAATTATTCAGGCACTCGGCAAACTGTAACATCCCGGTCCCCTAGGCCGTCATTTTTAAGGAAACCAATCGTTCCTTAACCTAAGCTATGAATTTATAAAATAAATTAGATAAAATTTTCCTAGATAAAACATCATTTTGGTTTAAATAAATAATTTTCGTATGGTTTTGATTTGAGATGTTCTTACTTGAGGTTTGAAATATTTGGAGTTGGTTTTCATGTTTAAAAATCATACCCATGCAAGTTATTTCATAGTGCACAGCAACATGTCGAATTTTTCGTGGGAAATTGGATTTACCAAAAATTCACAAAAATTCACCGTAGCTCGTAAACCCGTAGAAGAAATTTATGTGAAGTTTTCATAATTTTTCGATCACGTTTGGATAGATAGAAAATTCGTTGTCTTGTTTCTGTTCCTGGAAATTCGAAAATAACACTATGCTTCATGGGCTTAAGCTCTACTCGGCCCACTTAGAAAATAAAAGAAATAGAAAATGAGAAACATACCTGTGCTCTTACCTTGGCCCACGTCGGCCCAACTCGGCCTAACGCAGCCCACGCGCGCGAACCGCCATCGCCTCCCTCTTCTTCCTCCGCTCGTCAACGCCGACGCGCCGCCCAGCCACTGCCGCTCCGTCACCTCGAGCGACACCCTGTGCAGCAACTGTGGAGGACTCGAGAAGCCGGCGCGTGTCTCGTCCTTTCTCCCCCGCACCCTCTCGCGTGCGCCCTCTTCTCCTTTTCTCCTCCCTCTAGCTCTCACTGACCACCATGGCCCCAACAAGGGAACCGCCTTTGCTTCCTATAAAAGCCTCGGCTCAGCGTCTTATCCTCTTCTCCCTCCTCTCCTTATCCTCTAGCACTGGTCCTCATCTACAACCATTGCTTCAATTCGAAGAATTTCTTATTTTTCCCCATTCTGCCGCCGCCTCCATTGCCGGCAATTGAAGCTTTTTCGGTGAGCTTATCTCCCGTTTTTCGTTCAAATCGCACCTCTAGTACTAGCTAACTCCTTTCCTTTCCTACTTCCTTCAAGATTTTGGGCGAAGGACCCCAGCACCGTCGCCACCCCCTGCTTCGCCGCCGATGACCGTCGATTCGTCGTCTAAGACCATCAGAAGCTCCAGCAGCAGCTTGGTGAGCCTCCCTGCACTTCATAGACGCGTAAAAAGCCGCATGAACTCGTGGACATGCTTTTATTCTTGCGATGCGATGTTGCTCTGCCGCCGCGAACCTAGGTTGCCGCCGCGCCGCCGCTACAGGAGGTCACCGGCGACGAGACGACCACCGGACGGTTCCTCTTGAGCTCGCGCATCTCATGGGCTAGCATGTCGTCGACGTCCGGCCTTCGTTCGTCGCCGGCGAGCCATTTCCCCGCCGCCGGCTACTGTGCTCGAGTTGCTTTGAACTGAATTAACCTCAAGCCGACACGTGGCGCATTACGATTGGCCAGTTTTGGTTTAATCGTTTTTAACTCGAAATCAATAGGAAAATAATAGGGAAAAATTTGGTAAAAACGTTAGAATAACTCCTTGCTATTTTTAGGACTTTTTGGCACTGCCCATGAGAAATAAATTGTAGAAAAATTTGCTAGAAAAATTTGATAACTAGTTTGTCCATATTTTTATGAAATAACTTATTTCTTCATAGGAATTAATTGGTTATTTACATAATAGGAAAGCATGCAACTACTCTGATCAAATGTGTAGGTTTTTCCCCTTTTGCATACACTTAAAATAGCATAATTACCTTATAGGTCATGCTACTAGATGTATGAGGTGCATGTTGGGAGTCCTAAGGCCTAACAGAATTTAATCCGCAAGCGTACGGATACCGATGTAGCTTTCACCACAAGGAGTATTCCTAGGGTATCGAATCCACAGGGAACGTATCGTGTACTAAAGCTAAAACACTAGAGGGAGTTATCCGTAAAGGTGGCACACGAGAGCGGGGTTTGCAGCAGTAAATAAAAAGGTCTTCTGGCCAGGCAATCTAATGATAAGAAGCTATGTAGCTGGGCAATTTGGTAAGGTCCTTACTCTATTATTTGTTTCGGGGCACACGCATGCCAAAGCAGCAACCCGAGAATTAGGTTCAACTAACTTAGGGAACTACGTGCTATTGACCTCCCTACTAAAAACAATAACCCGGACGTGGTGGATTACAGAGACCGGTATGCCTGTCACATATACTCGCGGCTACCATCCTCCGTGGGGTTACGAGCAAATCAGGGATAACTCCAGGTCTAAACACCACGTTTACACCTATCGTTACTGCTAGCGACCAAGGATAAGCTAGCCTATGCAATAAATAAATAAATACTCATTGCGTACCTGAAACCCACAAATAAATAAAGCAGAATACCTTACTTTATTGCCCGATCAATAATCTTCTTACATGTTGCCCGGCCTGGAAGACTAAGACGACTACTCCCAGGCGAGGAGCATACCGGAGGCGACGAAGAAGTAGAGCCCCGACATGCCGGGAGCCTCTAGCTCTCCTTCCCTCTCACTCACTCACTCCTAGCAACACTATCCTACTACCAAAAGACTAAAAATAAAGTATCCAAACGAGGTGCGTCGTCTTCTGAAGCCGGAGGGTAGCATTTATAGCCTGCTGGAGTCGGTGCGCATCAACTGGCCGAAGCTGAAGAGTCGGCGGAGCAAAGGTCGGCCGGCCGGCCTAGTAGGGTGGTCGGCCGGCCAGTGATTCTGTCGGTTGGCCACCGACTTCCTCCTGGACGGCTCTGATCGGCTCCTGATGGCGGTAAGATGGTCGGTTCCGTCATGGGGTCGGCAGAAATTGAGTGGCCTTCAAGTTTAGGCCCAAAAGCCCATGTTCTAGAATGACGGTTGCCTGATGTTGGGCTGGGCCTTGAATTCCACGTGGGGAAGCTGCAAAAGGCCTCTGGGGAGGAGCTGTACCTCGGTGGGAGCCTGAGTAGGCCGGCCGACCTATGATTGGGCCGGCCAGTGGTCTTTGGCCCCCGTTTTCTGCGAATTTTGTCCAAATTGCTCCCTGCATTCAAATACTCCAACAAAACTCGTGGAGAGCCATTAATATAAAAAGAATGTTCATTTTATCCTTGTATGATGGCTTTTATTGAATGGTGTTGGCGGTAAAATATTCGTTATAAGCACCGCCAACAGTGCACACCCATTTTATTTGCTTAAATCATTAGATTGCACTATCTTTTATAGATACAATTTCATAAAATATATGACCACATCAGATTGCTTCCTAATGCAGTTAGGATCATTTCCCATTGTTTTGTAATACTTAAAACATAAAGTATGTCATATAAATATTTAACTTAAATCATGCATGCTTATGAGTAATTGCATAATTACCTTTTTTGAAATAATAGGGAACTTTATATGACAACCATCTCTATAAGTAAATATACATGTAGATCCCACTATACTCCTCATATATAGTTACTAACATGATAACCTTGTCTAAGTCTTACTTTAAGTGTTAAACTGATTAACCCAACTAAATGAGTATATTATTTATGCATGTGCATATAGGTTTATTTACAACTTATGCTCACAAATATATGTTGTGCATCATATGCATACACATAGCCTTACATAAATAATTTATTTAATGAAGAATGAGAAAACATTAGTAATTAAATTTAGTTTGAAAATATGCATAAACAACATGTATGTTTTCCATGCCTATAGTTTATATACGCATTCTTGTTTTATTTAAATACTTAGGTCACATGTACATATAGCACCATATTCATAATATCTGAATCATGTAAAATAAATCCTAAGAACATGCCTTTTGTAAATAATTTAGTTTAAAAGAAACATGTCCTTAACTATGTCATATGTATGCATAAAGGTATATAAATAGTTATAGAAGATAAGTTAAAATAGTAATACATATGAATGTTTTCATATGCATTAAAAGCATGTAACTTCATTTGATATGTAAATCATTTTAGGAATGATTGCTACGTAAATTTAGTTTATTTACTCGTGTTCTTTTGAACAACCTCATGTTCATTAGTAGAAATAATTATAGAATTCACATAATAGATATGCACGCAATCACCATCAATAAAACATGTGCATCTCATCATTTACACTATAGTGGTTTTGCAAATAAAGGTTCATGCATAATCTTACACCTTGCTCTCTTTAAAAAAAAGAAATAAGGTATAAATAATTTGTCTAGGTGAATATGGCCTATAAAAGGCCATGAATATATCTCTTAGCAAATTATCACCGTAGAATAAATGGAGTCACGAGAACCCTAGTATTCCTTCTTCTATTTATTTATCGATAGAATTCGATAACGCATGGTCTATTCGTACGAACTCCAAGTACATATTTATTTTCATAAACTACATTCCATAATCATGCTCTTTGGTTTTCATTCAAAATATTTGTATTTATTATGGTAGATTTTATTGGATCTTCTTGGATGTCTTTATTTGGATTTCTCGGTGTTTATCGATCGCGGATTGATATGCACGTGAGTGAATCGTCGAAGGACTACATCGCGGAAAGATCGACATTTGAAGATCGACATGTAAAGTATAAATATAAAGGGGCGAGGCAAGCACACCCCCTTGATCATTTTGATCCTATGTTTGCAAATGCATTTAAAAGCTTAATATGTAGGATTAATTTGTGCATAATTTATATCACTAAAAATGCTCATTTGGGAAATGGTAGATACTACCTACTTGATTTTATCACCTTTGTTGAATTATATCATATCCCTTTGTAACCATAGGTTTGGGCTATCCAAATGGTTATGTGCTCTAAGCTTCATAACATAATTAATTACTAGATAAGCTTTGCTAAAATGAAAGGCTATATTTTGTATAAATGTAAGTACATGTATAATCATTAAATTTACGGATTGTGTTGATGGGAAATTATTGTTGATGATATATGATTATAATTTAGATGTTGACGGGTTTTGATGTGATAATGCTAAATTGGATTAATGATTGATTGATAATGATGATTTTGGAGACCCGTCACATCGCATAAGGACCGGTACATTTGTATCTTGATTTAAGGAAACATCGTGCGACCATGGATGCTGGTATGGGACGGTCATGGCTAAGTAATTAGTTGAATGTTGCCTTGCCTTCTAGAAGTAGGGAATGTATGAATATCTTACCCGATTTGGTATTTATTCAGAGGGACCTCCATTACTACGGTCTTGGACTCAAGGTTTACCAATACAATGAATTGTACCATTTTCCTGCCTAACTATCCATGTTTGAAGGAGGGGAAAATTGTACCTCTGGGATGTTAGTGGTCAGGTTCAGAGGGACTTTTGACAACTTAGGGAAGGCAAGGTTAACAAACGGCTAATGAAAACGTCATGTGTGATACCGATGTGCACACTTCCTGAGTGCACGGTGCTAGCTACACCACAGACGGTCACTCACTGTCCATGGGTACAGCGTACAAACTCTGCAGAGTAATTAATCCATTCGAATGGCCGTGCTTTGCGGTCTCAAACTCCTTAATGATAGGTCTTTGTTTAGAGAATGGTTGGGTTTAAAATTGATCATGATTATTATGGTTATTATTATATGAATGGCATAGTTGATGATTGTTGTAGGAACTTGACTTGGATGTCAAGTATGACACTTTATTCTTATGATGCTTACTTGTGCTTACATTTATGTAATTTCTTTTATTCAAGCAATTTAATTTAGTAATTATTTCATTAATCATGTTTAGATTGCCATTTGCTCATTTATGCAAATTTACCCATATTATGCCTTCCTTCATTTAGCCTTGCATATAATTATGATTTTGCTATTATTCACCCGCATTGCTTGCCTCCGATAACTTGGTTTCAGAGATGACGAGGATCTCGGTGAGGAACGATGCCGTTCTTTCTAGGAGTTCAACTTCCAGTCAATTGCCTGTGGGATGAACATCGGGCACACGCTGGAAATTTGAATTTCCTTTATGTTACCGATGTGTTTATTTCTTAAGGTATTTCGTCGGCCGTTGAGCCAATATTTTGTAAATTTCAAGTAAACTTGATAGTTAAATTTTGATATGGCTACGGTTCCACTGTGATTACCGTGTGTACTTGTCATTGATCCTGGAGCAAGTACGGAAAACACGGAGTTTCGGGTGATTTAATTACCCGGGATGTTACACAAACCGAGTGTCACGCCAAGGACACTCGGCATACCTCCTTGTTTGCCGAGTGTACTGACCATGGCACTCGGCAAACAGGGAGAAAACACTCGACAAAATTACACACTCGGCAAAATGCATGGAGGGCCCACCTTTTCGCGGCGACGGACGAAGTTTGCAGGCGGCGTTAGCATTTTGCTGAGTGCCCGATTTATACACTCGGCAAAGAGGGAACTTTGCCGAGTGTCACTCGGCAAATATGTCTCTTTGCCGAATGTATTTAGAAGGCACTCGGCAAATCTATTTTTTTCCCTCTTCTACCCTCTAAACTTTTTCTCCTCTCAGCTCACACTGCATTTTACTTCATATCGAAATTTTATAAATTTCTTGATCTGTTTGCTATATTTAGTTAATTTTTTATTAATTGTATTTTTTGATGATAAGTGAAATTTGAACTGCAAGGGATTCGAATAACGGAATAAAGTGATTGGAAAAATGATATTATGTTACGGAGTTCAATGTAAGGCCGTATCCAGAAAATGAAATGAAATTTCACGCATCTTGTACATGAAATATGACCACGATCGTGTAACCGAATCTTTCAAAAATTATAAAAAAATATAAATATGTCATAAAATCATGAGACTTGTTAGGATGTCATAATATCATATGTGTAGGTTATGAAACATAGTTGAGAAGGTTTCACATAAGTTGTCATGTACGTTGTTTATAAATCCGAGAATCTCCGAAGAAGAAACATAGAGTTTATAATGAGTCCTTCATATTTGGATTCAATTTGTTTTTCGAATTTGAATTTCACTTCAAAACCTTTTGTATAGGTGATAGATCATATAAATAGTGTCGTGTGAAAATTTGGTAATTTTTTGATTTTGTTTGATATTTTTTTTATTTTTTTAAGCATACATGATAAATGTTTGCCGAGTGCATTGTGGTGACACTCGGTAAAATCGTTGTTTGTCGAGTGTCCCATCGCGGCACTCGGCAAACGCTCCCTTTGCCGAGTGTCATAGATCGGCGCTCGGCAAACGGATCGGGACTAGGGATGGCAACGGGGCGGGTTCGGAGCGGGTAGAGCAATTTCATGCCCGCCCCGAAATGTGTATCGGGTGAAAATCTCCACCCGGCCCCGTGCCCGTCGGGTATCGGGGCGGGTTTCGGGTCACCCACGGGTGCAACTGCTTCTGCGCCGCCGCGCCTGCTACTGCGTCGCCACGCAGCTAGCGTCGCCGCCGTGCCGCTGGCCTTGCTCTGCGATCGCGCTGCGCCCGCCTCCTTCCTGCCTGTTGCGTCGCCCGCCACGCCGCGCCCGCCTGCTGCGCCGCCCGCCTCTCGGCCCTCTCCGCGCCTGCTGCTGCGCCAACCTCGCGCCGCTGCCCGCCTGCCTGCTGAGCCTCAACGCCAGCGCTAACCTCATCCGCCTGCTGAGCATCATGCGTTGTCCTGCTTTCGATGTCCTCTGGAGAGAGAAAGAGGAGGCGAGAGCAGTGGCGGAGCTACACCAGAGGGCCAGGGTGGGCCGCAAAGATAAAAATTGATGGGCCTTGGAGTTGCATATGTGCTACAGTGTGGGCTACAGTGCTAAAATTATCTGTTTTTTAGAATCTCAGGGTGGACCTCGGCCCACCCGTCCACCCGGCTGGCTCCGCCCATGGGCGAGAGATAGCGTGGGCTTTTTTTCTTTTTGAGCAAAGTAGGTAGCGTGGCTGGCTAAGATTGATGGGAGGAGACAAGGTCGTGTGCTTGTTGCTGTGTGGGCTGGGCCAGATGGGAGGATATAAGGATTGTGCTTGTTCCTGTGTGGGCTGGGCCAGATGGGAGAAGATAAGAGGATTGTGCTAATTCGGGTCCCCGACGGGGCACCCGCGAGCGAGGAAAAAAACCCGCCCCATCCCGACTCGATTCGGGGCGGACACGGATGCCACCCATGGGTAAAAAATTAGCCCCATGCCCGGCCCTGTCGGGTCGGGTACCCGGCGGGTATCGGATACCCGGCCCCGAATTGCCATCCCTAATCGGGACCTAGCCAAGAAATAGCTAAGTCCCGCGCTTCTCTTCTCTCTCACTCTCACTCGCTCGCGTGTTCTCTCTGTCTCTCGCGCGCCGCGCCTTCCACCCCGGCCCAGAAACGGGCCCCCGCGCCGCCCCAGGCCGTTGACCCCCCCCCCCCCAACCCGCCCCGGCCACCGTCAATCCCCCGTCCATCACTTTTATTTTTCCGAGAGTCCAGCGTGTCGGCAAAACCTCCTGTTTGGCGTAGTGTCACCAGCACTATGTGTACATATTAGTGTAAAATTTCCGAGCTTTTGAATTAAATCAATAACAAAAGAGGTTGATCTGTCATTTGCCAATTTGTAAATCTGTTTTTTTTTTTGAGATCATAATTTGTAAATCTGTTGGCACAACCAAAGCAGAGGTCTGCGTGGGCTGCTGTCTCCTCTGCGCGTCCTCTCCATCAGGCTCTAGAAGCCGGCCTGGCCCCGTGGCCCAGCCTCTTCCCGGCACGCTCCCTTCGAAAGCATCACCTCGCGCGCCACGCGCCGCGCGCAAGCCGCGACGCCGTAATGGTCCTAGACCACGTGTGCGCCCCCGACCGCCCAGCAGCCTCCTGCTGTCCTCCCGCCGTTCCTTGCGCGCGTCCTCGTGCAGGCCGCACAGCACGGCTGCATGCGTGCACGCGCGCCGGCTCATATAGATAAGCACGCGGCACCCGCACACGCAGTTGCCCGCACGGATCAATCTGCAAAGCCGAGACACTACACCGTGCTTGTTTGTGATTGGGGACCCAGGCACTCCACGCATAACCAATCTTCTGAGACGATGCGCGACGGCGAGGCGACGCCAATGCCGGCAGCGCGGACATCGCCTCCCCCGTGGGCGGCGCTACCCCTCGTGGCGCCCTTCCTCGACGCCGCGTCGCTAGCCGCGGCCTCCTGCGTGTCCACCTCGTGGCGCGACGCCTTCGCCGCCGATGACCTGTGGGCGCGGCTCTGCGCGCGGCACTACCCCTCCGCGCTCGGCCTCCTCCGCCAGCTCCCCGACAGCGACGGCAGGCGCTCCCGCTCGTCGGCGTCGTCCCCGCACCGCCGCCTCTTCGCGCTGTTCCGCGCCGCGTCCGCCCGCTCCCGCGCGCTCCCCGCCCCGCGGCTCGCGCTCGCGGACGTCGCCTTCGCCGTCGACGTCTTCGCGGCCGACGGCGATAACACGCTGTCCTTCGCCGTCGCCGCCGACAGGGCCGGCGACGTGAAGAGCAACGCGTCCGCCGGCCTGTTCCTGTTCGGGGTCGATCTGAGCGGCCGGAACGCAGCGATCGGGCACGGCGAATGGCGCGTCCGGTGGACGGCGGTGCGGACGGCGCCGCAGCGCGACGGCGCGCCTGCGGCGGTCCTGATGATGGACGCCAAGGTGCCGGCGGCCAGGGCGGCGGGCGCCGTCAGCTTCTGCGGGAGAGGGGAGGCAGGCGTCGCGGATAGGATGCCCGCGCCGGGGTGCGGCGGCGCGAAGATGGAGGCGGAGGTGGTCGTGGAGCTGGCCGGGGAGGAGAGGCTGGTGGAGAAGGTGAGGTTCGGAGTGCTGTGCGACTGTAGGTACGTGAGCGTCGACGAGGGGCTCAGATACCTGCAGCATTTCCTCTTGTAAACAATGTACTTACGTGACTGTCATGGAACAAAGCCCGTTTGAAGCCGGTGGATCGGTTCAAATGCGATGCCGCAAACTGTATTCTGTATTCAAACGCGATGCAGCAAACTGTATTCTGTATTATTCTTTCATGCCTTTTTCAAGCACTGAATATCAGTTGACCACATGTGGCGAGTCTTGCGACAAGTGACTTGGCTCAGTGTCATGGAATTAGTACTGTAGTCACGTATGGTAAAGTTCAACTCTGGGGCATACATAACAAAGAATGAAAAAGAAAAGGATCGTCAGTTTGCAGTCTGCACAGAGCATCGTCTGAAGCTCCTCTTACACATTCTTCATGATAAATCTAAAACAATCATTAGTAGAAATTGCTTCACGCATAGGGTAAAACCAAAAGTAGGAGGAGGAATTAATCTTGGTAAACGGTGGGGGGAACGTGCCTGAATAACGGTGGTGTCACGCATAGGGCTACTTTGGCTCAGAACTGGGAAAACTGCATGAGATGAAATATAGCAACCCTGCTTCTCTCATAAAATTCCGTGTGAAATAATTTGGAACTCTCTCCCATTGTATTCCCTCTTCAATCACACACCACACATAATCCTGCCAATTTACATTGAAATATAGTAACTGTATTATGTCCAGGAAAATGCACCTGGAAGTGAGGTGTGGGTCTGGACCTCAATCACCATGGTTGCAAAGTGCAAGCGAGCTCAAGCGCAACTGCCGGAAGGAGCTGGAATGAGAAACCATAACACTAACACTAATAGTCTAATAGGGACGTGGACATAAATGTACCAGGACTCGGGACTTAGTTGACGAGAGAACTTCCTAAGGGGGGTTTTCGCAAGATGCGTAGAGAAGGCGTACTATCGTACCAGGGCCGATCCTGTCTCTTGCTTCTTGATCCGACAGCTGAGGATGCACCTCTTCCTACCTTACCCTCCAACCCCGCCGGCCGCCGCCCCACAAACTCGTTCTCTTTCGGATCCCCGGAGCGGCGCAGCAAGGACGGCGGAGCCAGACACCTAGCCGCGTCTCGTCCTCGTGCGGCCAGCGGACGGCAGCACGCGCGGCCAGAACCCTCCTCCTCCAGCTTCGACGGAAGGTGAGAGCTTCCTCCCCAATCCTCTAATCCTCCTCCTTTTTATTTTGTTGAGATTTAGGCTGGATGTAGCGGGGATGTTCGATCCCTGCGCACGGGTCGGGGACGGGGAGGTAGGACCGTAGGGCAGCCCTCTCCGTATTGATTGGTCTGAGTTGCATTTTTTGGGCGAAGGTTAATCCTAGGGCTAGCTCTATCTCAGGGATTCGTTTTCGGTGCGTGGCTAATGGTCTGTGGAGCGGGCGGAGGCCGCCCCCTTCGGAGCTACGAGTCTGGTGCCCTTGGTCCCGGAGCTATAAGGTCTTAGCGTTGTAATATCGAATTAGAAGGGACTTCGACCATGATTTCAACCTTTTCCGTTGATAGTTGAAGGTTCGGACTCATGGTTGCTGCACAAGGGATGCTCTAGATGCACGTTTTATTATGCCGGGCTGTGAAGAGCTTGATTCATCCCATGTTTAATTCGATCCGTTTATAATGTGTTGCATGGTTCGGAGAAACAAATGGGCAGGTGCATTTCCTTGTTGCTTTGTAACAAAACACGAACCGTTGTTCTTCGGTCATGTATTAGCTTCACTATCAACCAGATTGCAACGATTGCATGCGTCCTTTTTGCAATACTTGTATTGCCCTGCTGTATCTTTCACTAGTGCATACAGTCTCTTGTGACAGTCACACACTTTTTTTTCTTTGGTGGATCTAAGATCCTCTGCTTGTATGGCTCATTTCAGATATCTGGGTTCAAGGTGTGTAAACAAACACAGCTATTTGTCCTGGGAACCGCAGGAGTTTTGAAAGGGGGGTTTTGTAATGGAGTTCTCAAAGCAAGGGCAGGAATCCGTGTCAACCAACGTGGGATCTCAACCTGTTCCCTCTTCGAGTGTCCAATCTAATCAACCTCAGTATCCGTCTATGTTTTATTCATCCTCGCCTGGTGCCTGGGGCGCGCAGCCGATGTTCTCTATGGGAGCTTCAGTACCAGTTAGCTCATATTATATTGTCCCAATGAGTCAACAATCAGTCCAAACTGGTGCTTCGAGGCCAGTGGCTTCACGTCCTTTGGGGGCACAACCATTAGTAAGCAGAGTGTCATTAAGGCCACCCCAGCAGGTGCTAAATATTCAAACATCTTTGCCAACCATGGTTGGATCACAACCCTCGCCATCCACAGCAGGCAAAAGATCACAACAGGCAGTTGCTTCTCCAAAGGTTCAGATGTTAAAACCTACACCGCTACAATCATCCAATAAACGTTCTGCTCAGAAGGAGATGCCATCGAAGGTTCAACCTCACCAACTTGAATCTGTCAGATCCAAGTTCAGAGAGTCACTGGCTGCTGCCCTGAAAACGGATTCTGATCAGCAAAATAGGACTCAGGCTTCTGAGAACGTGCAGCCTGATGGGTCTTTAGAGAAAACGAAACCTGCAGAGGGAGATGTAGTACAGGATCTAACGACATCCGCATCAAAAGATGTGAGCACAGCCAGCTCATTTCCGGTCATAACTGTAGATGGTAAGAAATGTGAGGAAGATGAGAAGTTAAATAGTGATTTAGTTCCAAACACGATCACGAATGTAAATGGTGTCATGCAGCAGCAGTCAAATCATGGTTCTTCAGAAGATGAATTGTTAGGTCAGTGTATGGTTGCTGCGGATGAGCTCTTGCAAGGTCATGGACTTAGTTGGGTTTCTGATTTTGATGGTGGGATTTCTGAGCCTGTTACAGAACCTAATCTAAAAAGGCCGAGAACTTCTGATCTTGGGGTTACAGAATCTCCGGTAGAGTCCGAGTCCAAAAAATTAAAGTCTACCATTGAGGCAGCAACAGATAAGGATATCATCAATCAAAAGGCCGAAAGCTTGGCATTTAGAATTGAGGAGGAGCTGTTTAAACTGTTTGGTGGAGTTAATAAGAAGTATAAGGAACGAGGTAGATCTCTTTTGTTTAATTTGAAGGACAAAAGCAATCCTGAACTGAGAGAGAGGGTATTATCTGGAGATATTGCGCCTGAACGCCTCTGTTCAATGACTGCAGAGGAACTTGCCTCAAAGGAGCTCTCAGAGTGGCGGTTGGCTAAAGCTGAAGAGCTTGCCCAAATGGTTGTTCTTCCTAATACTGAAGTTGATGTTAGGCGTTTAGTTAGGAAAACCCACAAAGGAGAATACCAAGTTGAAGTAGAAGAACCAGATGGTATATCAGTGGAGGTTGAGCTTGGGGGTAATCTTAATAATATTCCGTCAAAAGCGGTTGAAGATCAGAAGTCTGAGGATAAAACAAGCACAAAAGATAAAGTTTCTGTTCAAGAGAAAAACAAGACGTCTGATAGCAGTTCACAGGATGAAGACGGTGGGACAGGCAACAATGATTTGTCAGGTGGTTTAGACTATATTGATGGTGAGAAAACTGATCTCATGCAGGATCTTATTTTGGATGACACGAAGGATCCAGAAAATCTTCCACCGATTCCTTCATTAGATGAATTCATGCAGGGCTTAGATTCTGAGCCACCTTTTGTTGATCTCTCAGTTGGGACCCCGCAACAGGAAGACAAGGATCTTGAGGAACCTGACACTGCCTTGGAATCTGAGGATAAGGCTTCTGCACCGGAGAAGGCTGCGTCTGAATTAGATAAGCCATCTCCACAGATCAGGAGTGAGCACAACTTAGAGTCGCCTGGACATGTAGAGGGTCGGAATTCGGATCTTACAGAAGCTCGTGAAGGAGATGATGCAATCAAATTCTCCCCTAAAAATGATGAAATCAAGCAAACTAATGATAATGTTGTTAATCCTGATTCTGGTCTGCACAGTAAGGCCGCTACTCTGCCGCTGATACGCGAGAGTATATGGGAGGGTGCAATCCAGTTGACTTTGTCTTCACTCACTAATGTTGTTGCCATCTTCAAAAGGTTTGTTTCATCTGCATCTTTTTCTTTGGATGGCTCTCATGTACTATTAGTATGCCACACTGATTGAACACATTTATTATTGCTGTCTTCATCTTGAGACTATTCCTAGGTTATGTTTGTCACATTCTCGTAGCCATATTTAAGAGCTTTATTATTTTTTGCTACAAAGCCAAAGTGTTTTATGCACTTGCATCAGTAACATTCTTGTTTAAGACAACTTGTTTCTCCATGACACATTTATATTTTTTGTTTGAAGTTATGCAAGTACACACTTCATATTACAAAGATAAATATTTAGTATCTCGACAAACAGTATCATTAGTGTTGCTTGTAACATGGTTACATGAGGGAATGCATTCTTATTTAGTCTCTGAATAAATATGCATCAACCTTCGAATTGATTGTTACATGGTCACACGATGATATATTGAGGTAATTGATAGTATACAGCGCTATCTCCTGGCTATTATGGTCTATTTTTCTGTCAAATTATATGTGCTATAGGACCATTGCATGACAACTGTAGTTTTGTTTTTGTCCTCACTTGGGATTCAATGGACGGATGAAGTAATAGCTAATTCTGTTTGTTCATCTGTACATGTTTCCTATAATTCTGGATGAACCTTAATTAGCGATTTTCTTGCAGGGTTCATGGTTCTTTGTGTTATGTTTTCACATATTTTCTTAAATTAGCT
This sequence comes from Eragrostis nindensis, assembly GCA_012490785.1. Classification (NCBI taxonomy): domain Eukaryota; kingdom Viridiplantae; phylum Streptophyta; class Magnoliopsida; order Poales; family Poaceae; genus Eragrostis; species Eragrostis nindensis. Next base: position 381,010 of record JAAXCT010000297.1, on the reverse strand, counting down.
TTCCTCTGGATCATTTCTTGCAATACCTACAATTGATTTGAGTTTGAAAAGGTGTAGGATATATGGTTTGGTAAACTATATTAAGAATTTCGGGGCGAATCTAATTTGTAATTATTTGTGTTATAAATGAGATCTATAATTAATATGATTGCCTAAATTGTTGCTTTGCATTATTATTTTGTATACATGTGGATGTTACTTGCCTACAAACTTATGAATGAATTGAGTTGTGGATGTTTATTTATTCTATTTGGATGGATGGCTGCTAAACCTCTCTTGAATTTCACATTTTCAGTGGTGAAAAGCCGCCGCTAAAAGAATGGCGTAGCTTTGTTGAAATCAAGGGGAGAGTTAAGCTTGGTGCGTTTCAACAGTTTGTTGAACAACTTCCTAAATCTAGAAGCCGTGCTATAATGGTAATCCTTTTCTAGCTTTCTGAATACGATCTTCTCACTGGAAAGATATGAATTAATATCTGCAGTTTAGTGTATGTTTGTGCTTGTAAATACCTTGTGGATGGTTACCTCGTTGCACAATAGCCTATATAACAAGAATGCAGGAGTTGTGGTGCTGGATCTCGATAATTTTTTGGATCATTGTTAGAAACTATAGGCAGTTTAAAATCCTTAGGTTGGAGGGAAAATTTAACCATGACTTCTACCCTAATGGGATAATCTCTGAACTGTCTGTATCGTATGAAAAACAAATCATATCCATTGCATCATTGCATGGCACCATTATGTGAGTGCAGGTATGCAAATGTGACAATATATACCCTGTTTGAACTTTGGAATCCTGTATGAATTTTAAGTAACCACCTGGACCTCTTCCTCATTTTTAAGCAGCTATAATGTCGTTTGGTCATTCCTTGATTAGATGGTCTAGGAGTGTATTATTGTGCCGCAGATTAACATGTACACTAGTATACTTCAGTTTAGTGTTTGTAACCTGAATATTTTCTGTGCTGTGCTAAGTCTTTGGATATCTATTACATCAATCTAACTACCTGGGTAAATTTTTTAGATAGCTGAGCTGTGTTGGAAGGAGGGCTCTCCGGAGAGTGGCCGTCAACATCTCTTGCAGGTTCTTTTCCTATCTTTGCCATTTACCTATGCAGGAGCTACTGACCAGAAGTTTGAAGAATGAATTTACTAAATTTGTCTATTCTTCTGCAGACAATTGATTCATATATTTCGGATGAGAGAGTAGGATTAGCTGAACCTGCAGATGGAATAGAGCTGTACCTGTGCCCTTCTCAAGGGAAAACGGTGGAGATTCTCTCCCGGCACTTGCCAAAGGAGCATTTGGAGTCTCTTACTGTTGACGGATCATCCTTCATTGGAGTCGTCGTCTGGCGGAGGCCCAACGTTCCTAGGGTACCCTCCCACCATAGGCATGATGTTTCGAAGAGGCAGTCAATCCTTAGGAAACCAAAGGTTAACAATTCAAGCCCTAGGCCATCCTTGCCTGTGACCTCATATGGCGCACCTCCAGGATTTCCAAATCAACATCACCAGCACGAGGAGGATGTAACTGATGATGTTCCTCCGGGCTTTGGCCCTGGTGTTGCTAGGGATGAGGACGATCTTCCTGAATTTAACTTTGTTAACTCATCAAATCCTGCTCCTAATGTAACTGCACATGCCTACAAGGGCCGGCCGCTTGTACCATCTGCTCGCCCAGCAGATCAAATGAGGGAACTGGTTCAGAAGTATGGTAAAAGATCATCTGTTCAAACCCGTTCCTGGGATGATGATGATGACGATGACATACCTGAATGGAATCCCAACCAAGCTACCCACCAGCCAATTAGGCAGCCGCTACTGCCACCCGCCCCACAGCAACAGCCGTTGCCTCCACCACCTCCCATTCAACAGATGCACCCCTATCACCACCAGCAGCAATACATCAGTACAAATGCACTGCAGCCTCAGATGACCATCAGTCCAGCACTGCCTCAGGCTTCCCTCCGGACCCAGCAGCTCCCTCAGCAGCAACAGCAGCTCCAGCCCACGCAGGCCTGGCAGCAGTCTAATGCTTGGTGGCCGGCGCAGGGAGCGTCCGCCGCGGCCACCGCACCGGCGGCTAACACTGTACAGCATCCCCAATATGGTGTCGTGCCCGGTAATAGCAGCGTCCAAGGCTACGACTCTGGCAGCGTGAGTGGTATGGAATGGAGGCCAAGATAGATAGATAGAACAGTGTAAATTTGATTTGGTTTTCTTTCTAGCCGTGGTACATCCTGCGAGCGTCCGTTGTAGGATGTCATCTTTTTTTTTCCTCATTTTTGTTCGCCGTTCATGTAAGTATCAGTGGTGCACACCCGTACAAAGGATCTCATCTGGATAGACTAGAGATAATTGCTGGTTGTATTCGTCATCTTTAGGAGTTTCTTTTTGCTCGGATTTTTCAACAGGAAATATTCTCGGACCAGCTTGTGGCAGCTGCGAATAACAATAATACTGTAATAAGTGCAAGGTTTGACTGTCGAAAGCCATCGAAACATTCTCGTTTAAACCTTTATTAGGTGAAGATTTGATGCACTGATTATGCGAATCCAACTTTACTGTACCCTGACGAAACTCGACATCGCATAGCCGACTGTGCTATGCCTCTTTTTTGGGTTTCTTTACTGTTCTATTTTTGTCTCGGCCGACTACAACGTGTGTTGCTGTATTTTGATGTCAAATCATCTGTTTCCAACCTGCGATTCTGTCTGAGTTCGCAGGGAAAAAAAAACTCCAAATTGTACGGCTCCCTTTGGTACGCAGGATTTTCACAGGAATTGTACAGGATTTTCACAGGAATCAGTTGACTGTTCACAGGAAAAACGCAGGAATGGGAAAAAATCCCGCGTTCCAAAGGCCCCCTACATGGATCAAAACTTCAATATTCCTGAAACTGGAAAGAACGTGCACCTCATGAACGGTGCCCCATTAGCATCGCACTTTTGTGCTTTTTGGGTGAGGGCAATTTCGATGAGAAATTTGTGTGAAGATATAAAACTGATTCCGCCTCCCGCGCTGCCACAAGTCCATTTCCGACTATGCTCGCGTCGAGCACTTGCTGGGTCCTCCTCGTCCCTCGACGACGTCCAGGCGAACTCCACCACCGCCCAGGCCGCCACGAGGGACGACCACCCACCCGTCCTCGTTCTCCGACAGAAGGGGGGCTCATGCGCGGCATTCTATTCGCAAGGTCATCTGTCGACGGCAAACTTCTGTTTGTAAAATGACACTACTACACCATTCTAGAAATCGAGATAAAATACCAGAATTTGGCTTGTTCTTTGGGCAATGTATTTCAAAACCATTTTAATGGCATGTTTCACCTTTCACGGTCTCCGGCTCCCCCGCCAAGCGAGATGCCAGTCGAGACTCGAGAATATTTGGTAGAATGGGCTAAAATCACGCGGGAGGCCCAACATCGAGGGCCTACGACGCACCGCGCCGCCGTTGGGGTGCCTGCTGCCCACTCGGCCTCTCCGCACCGAGCCCAGCGCGGAGCGCAGAACGCGCACGCTCCTTTTTAGCGCTCCACGTCGCGGCGCCTGCGCGCACTCGCTCGCCGACCGATGCCGCTGCTGCTGCGCGGCGCCTCCCTCCTCCGCCTCTACCAGTACGGCCCCCATCCCCCATCTCTCTTCTCCTATGCGCATTTTCTATTCCCGTGTCGATTCATTCCATCTGGTCTGCGTCGATTCGGTTCCTCCGCCAGCCAAGGGAGGGAGCAGCCGTTGCTCAGTAGGGGGGAGGAGTAAGGGTTTGGCCGCTAATAGATTCTAGTTGTTTCATGTATGCTTTGATAGTGTCGACAGTGTCGTTGGCTATCGCTTTAGAAATGTATGGGTCCGGTCACAGCGTGGGTGGAGTTTCACAGAGAATTGCTAAACCGTAGACACATTTGCAGATAGGAAGTCGGTCCCCAAATTGTTGGAGGATTCCCCCTGGCATTTTACTCGTGCTTGGATCCGTTGAAACAAGAGTAACTTAACATGAAGGTTTCTTAATCAATAGATGGTGAAAGTATTCTTATCTTTTCTAAAATTACAGGTGTAGCTGTGGGCTCCCGAGTGCGAATCTCAGTCCCAGAAAACTCGTGCTTCCAAAGCTGAACGTCATGACGGACAGGCTCCGAGCGACATATTCACGCAGAGCTGCCTCGAAGTTCAGCGATATCAAGAAAGATGAGCAGTCGGTCGTAGAAAAGGTTGGTATTTGCCCGGTGTGCTCAGATTCCCCGTTTGTGCCTGTTTCATGACCTTGTATTTGGATGATAGGAAGATGCTGCTGAAAGCAAATTGGAGATAGAGAGGTTCAGGAGTGACCCTAGCCAGCTCCAGTCGATGACAGTGAAGGAGCTCAGAGCTCTCACTAGGTTCAAACTTTTGTCTAATCTGCACATATCGTCCATTCATGACAATTGATTTGGTCTGTTACTATAACTCTTTTGTCAATGAACTGGTAGGAGGATGGGAGTTTCTGTGAAAGGCAACAAGAAAGATTTGGTATCAGCCCTGATGGATTCCCTGGGTGGGGACGAAAATGGTAAGAGGTTTTGCACCGTGTAGCTATAGCTTTGAACTACATCCATGCCTTTTATTACTTTTTTAACTCCTTAAAAATGAGTAAAACCTATGCTGAGCTTTAAATAATAACAAGTTAACAACTCCTTAAAACAGAGTAAAACCAAGCTGTACTTCTATTTCAAGTCCCTCTGTACCAGTATCAGAATTTTTCCTTGGAAATTATAGAAATAGTGAACCAAATGTGTAGTACTCTGAACCTGTTGCTTTCTTGAGTCCTTTCAAAGCTCCTATTTGCTTTGCATATCTACGACCAATGTTCGATATGGACAAGACAGGGTCAAGGCTGCATCCTTAGACCCATGCTTTCATATATTGGGCTTGTCTAAGTATAACATTTCTGCGAAGTATTTTGGCTGAAGATTCGTTTTCTTTTTCACAGGTAAAGAGGGAAAGTCGTCAGTTGAGCAGGTAAAGACCTCACCGGCAACTTCAAAACGGAAAATTGGTGCTTCGGTTGTAGTTGAACAAAAAATAGAAAGTTCAGAGATTATTTCTGAAACTCTTACCAAGAAAAGAAGTAGAACAAACCAAAAATCGGTCAAGAGAACCAGTGTTGAGGAGAATTCTGTGACTGATGTAAAGCTAAGAAAGACTTCAGTCCAGAAGGAAACATTAATTGGTATGCTCACTTCATCATTAGTCTCTACTTGAACTATTTTTCAGTCAGAAAATTATTTTCATATTAGCTGAGTGTTGGGTGCTCTATCACAGTCCAAGGTGCTGTTTCTAAGACAGGACAGGGTCTCAACGATGGTACAGAGCCTTGGACTGTACTTGTACATAAGAAACCACTAGCTGGGTGGATTCCATACAATCCTAAGACTATGAGGCCTCCTCCTCTTAGCAAGGGTACAAAGGCTGTGAAGATTCTATCATGGAATGTCAATGGATTGAAAGCATTACTCAAAACAAGAGGTTTCTCTGTAGAGGAGTTAGCAAAGAGGGAGGATTTTGATGTACTATGCCTACAAGAGACAAAAATGCAGGCAAGATATGAGTTGTTTTCGTATGACACCTTTTATCATCTTTGAATCGTATGTTATTAACGCATTCACTACAATTACTATATGTTGAACAGGAGAAGGATGTTGAAGTTATTAAGGAGAGTCTACTTGATGGTTATACAAGTAGTTTCTGGACATGCAGTGTGTCAAAGCTTGGCTATTCCGGAACAGCAATTATTTCACGAGTATGCACTGGCATTCATCTTTCTCTCCTGCCAAACACTTCATTTGTATACCAGTAAAAACATAACTCTGATGGAGTCTTACTAATTTGTTCTGCTTTATTTCCTGCCAATCAACTGCAAAGGATACATATCTGGTTAATCATAACCATTCTTCTATTTTGATCCAAAGATCCTTATATCTTTTCAATCTTCTGGATCTCACCATTTTTTAACTCTAAAGCTTACTTTGAATAATGTCTGGTTAATCACTGAGCAGTTTTTATTGGGCTTTAATATAAATGCTAGACAAGGAAATTTATGATATTGTGACACTGGCATGTTCATCAGTTAAAGTTTTCGTGCTCCTGCTTACATGCTCACATCAAGCATAAAATTTCTTTCCTTAACGGATGCAATGCTACAAGACTTTGGTGAACAACATATGCTTTGTATATCCTCCTTTTCTATTTACTATGATTCATGTACTGCATATAGGTGAAACCACTCTCTATCAAGTATGGGCTTGGCGTACCAGATCATGATACTGAAGGGAGGGTTGTGACAGTGGAGTTTGATGACTTCTACTTGCTTACTGCATATGTACCAAATTCTGGTGATGGTCTAAAAAGACTGGTAAATTATTTTTACTTGTCCTTTTTAGTATATAATCACTTGAGGTTAAATATTCATGAGCATATATTACTGTGCAGACTTATCGGGTCACAGAGTGGGATCCAGCCCTTGGTAACTACATGAAAGTATGTTTTTTTCGTTATTCTGATGATTATTCAAAGCTCTTTATCTTGTTTAGTCTTTTTACTGGAAAAAAAGCGCCCTCTCCTTTTACCTTTCTGCCATTTGATCACTGCATTGATTTTGCCTACTTCCCATTCCTTTTGCTCATACTGTTCATATTACTTGTTCTCCAGTGCATATGCTTCTTTTGCTGCAACTTACGCCTTATTCAGATAACAGGGATTCAAATCCTATTTCTTTGAGAAATAGCACACAGAGTCTTGGATCAATTCACCTTATCCATCCGCCAGGGTTTTTCCTTATGAATTTTGCACACCAAAACTTAGTAAAAAGTAGATTAAAATAGAAAGGTTGTTAGAACTTAGATGATACCTGGCCAAACTAAAGAGCTGGCCCAAAGCATATGCACAAAATGTCCAAATTCTATCAGAGTTGTGAATCTAATTTTTTTAAAAAAAACATCCAGTACATTCAGGTGCCTTTCAGTGCGCCATCTTTTTTCCCCTATTGGTCATCACCAATCTCTTCTTTTGCCTTTACCAATCAAGCCAGCATTTGAATTTGCCATGTGGAATGTTTCAGCTCCTAATTACCATATCTGAATAGTTATAAATTATAGACTTCTGGTACTTCGTTACTACTGTGTGCTTACTGCTTAGATACAATGCGCTGGCAGCTGCGGCTTGGGAGGATGGGAGTGAATTAGTCATACTTTTCAAAATTACATTACTGGCCAATGCATGTTTTTTCAAACATATCTCTTAGTTAACTTATGAGACAAGGGTAAACAAGCAATTGAAGTGTTAGACCAACGGAAAATGCTTCATAGTGGCATATAAGGGGTATGAATTTTACCGATGGTGGATCTGGGATTAGAGGTTTAAGCAACGGCATATAAGGGATTTTGGCTAATCTTTAACGTTACTTATGATGATGTAGGAACTTGAAAAATCAAAGCCTGTCATACTAACTGGTGATCTTAACTGTGCCCATCAGGAGATTGATATCCATGATCCAGCTGTGAGTAATCATCTTTGCATTGTTTCATGTAGAAGTATTGTATATTTGATATCTTACGCATAGCTGTATGCATTGTTGATAAATCCATGTTCAAATTATAGCAAAGAAATAGCCTTGGTTTTTAGATTATCTTATGTAGACAGGAGACTTGTAACCTTTTTTTTGAAAAGCTTAAAGAGTTATGAAAAAATAGTTGTTCAAGTTGTGAAGTATATGAACTACACTACATCGTTATCATGCTTGTTTCTGAGTGACCTTTTCTCGTAAATGTGCCTGTAGCTTATATCAGACTGTGAGTTTGTGATGAACTACATCATTTTCACTTAAGCTTCTCCAAGCTTTTCTTTCTAGGCAGTGTTCTCTCTCTTATATTTAATGCCCTTGGCTCAGGGAAATCGTAGAAGTGCAGGCTTCACAAACGAAGAAAGAGAATCATTCGAGAAGAATTTTCTGTCCAAAGGGTTTGTCGATACATTTCGGAAACAACATCCCAATGTTGTTGCATACAGTTACTGGGGGTATAGGCATAATGGCCGGAAGACAAACAAAGGTATGTACGCAGTAATGTGTTTTGGCCCTCGGTATTACACATAGCCATTCACGTTATTCGTTATGTACTATTTAGCATGGTATCTGTGCCACCTTACACCCATGCACGAGCTCTATGTCAAAATCATTATATCCATTGCCTCTATATAGCTGAATGTCATGCTCATTGTTTCAACTGAAGAATGTCCATTGTTTCACTTGTTAATTTGTCATTTTGGAACTGAAGGTTGGCGCCTGGACTACTTCCTTGTGTCACAGTCTATAGCGGAAAAGGTTCATGATTCATATATTCTTCCTGACATCTCTGCCAGTGATCACAGCCCACTTGGCCTCATACTGAAGCTCTAGGCTGCTGCATAGTTTATGCAAAACACCGTCAGAAACTGGGGTTCATTTTGTCAAAAGTGCGACTTGATCTTCTGGTGCATATCTCTGGGTCTGTGTTTTGTATCGGATTACGTTTCCTAAAACAACTGAATTTGTTGTAACGTTTTGGGTCGGCTCTATCATCCTTCCTAACTTATAATTTCCAAGTTGGAAATACTCGTGTCCAGTGATGATCTACTGAAAGTACTACTAGTGAGTTTGACGCTCCATTTTCCAGAGTATGCCCGGTTACAGTTACATGTTTAGTGCACTAAGCTTTTATTATGACTCTTTTCGAGTGTGTAAGCCTTTACCTTACTAAAAAAAATTGAATTTTTTATGCTTGCTGATAGGAGTTTTATTTGTCGATGGATTTTTTTAAAAAAATTCTGGACTTTGTTTTTTTCCTGAACAAAACGAGGGCTATAGTACGGGTTAAAATTGCCCCAAACCAAGTTGGGATATAATTGGGCCGTGCAAAGTGAAGATATGGGCCATTTAGGCCGATGTGGACGGGCTGAGCCACCAAACCGACATAAAAATTGCAACCTAACATCAGCCTCTCCCTAAAGGACGGCCCGTGGACGCGGGACGCGTCACGTGATATATGCCCCAAACCCCCCGAGCCCCGAGGGGAATTAGCGCCGACGGAAATCAGAAACCACAAACCGCGAGATTGTTGCGGCAAGACCTTGATTAGCGGCGGCATCTTCGCCGTCGGTGATCGAGACGACGGAGTTTCTTAGGCCGTACGTCTCTCTCTCTCTCTCTCTCTCTCTCTCTCTCGTGAATCTTGGAAGGGGACGACGGCGCCGGATTTTACTGCCCTTATCCAGTCTTTGCCGAGTTTCCTTAAATAGAATCGATTTCTTTCTCTGGTGATAAGCTTTCTTGCTTTATAAGGGCGCGAATCGCGTAAAATTTGGGTTAGGAACAAGCATTGTGATGAAACCCCTCCGCTTATCTCCGATCAGAGCCGTAATTTCAATGAGGTCGTGTTCTTGTTCGGGAACCGAAAGTTCTCGAGTAGCAGATGCTTAGGGTGCAGTCCATGTGTCTGATTGGTTGTTTGATTTTCTCAATGGTGCTTCGATTCGAATTCACAATCTCCACAAGCTCTTCTGTTTGAGATGCCTTTTGCCAACGCGATCCTTTTCTTTTGGGGGCATGGGATAGTGTGATTTCAGATTGATAGCGTCAGTCTTGTTATTCCAGGATACAATATGTAATTTTCGTATGATTATGCAGCTGTGGTCCTTATCATGTTTGCATCGTTGGAACCTCCGTGCCATCATGTCAGTAGTGTAACGATGCAATGAAAGCCTTACTGACATTCTTAACTCGAACTCTTCTGATCAACTATATGTAGAAAGGAGTCGTCAAATAGAGGGCTGATATTATATTATTTTACTTCTATCTGTATCCTTACAATTTGAAATCCTCCCTTGATGAAAAATAATCCTGCCTTTCTCACAAACGAAGTGCAGTATGACATGTTATCGAGCTTTGTGTGCCTTTTCCCTTTCCCCTGATCTTTGTTTTCTGCAGTCGTGGCTGCCTGATTCCTGGAATCAAGCAACTCGTGATATTGACAACGATGATGAACACAAGACGTTTTCAGCATGGACATGCTGCCGGGAGGCCTGCTGAGCCCTGGACCCAACTTACCCACAGAGAGAGATTACCACAATGGGTCGCATACAATCCAAGGACCATGAGGCCTCCACCGCTTAGCAGTGACACCAATTCAATGAAGATTCTGTCCTGGAATGTTAATGGACTGCAAGCTGTCGTACAGTCAGGATTTTCTGCACTTGATCTGGCTCGCCGGGAAAATTTCGACGTGTTGTGTCTCCAAGAGACACATCTGAAGGCAAGTTTTAGTGTTCCTATCACTAGTCTCTTATAGTACATCGGTAAATGACTCCCTCGCTCCTTTTTTCTGATGGCTGTGGGTTGCTTCAGTGTTTTTGGGTGGTGTTATTGAAACCGCTTTCATGAGAAGATATATCATGACATGTTGGTCGCCATTGGTTATGATGATTTATGTCAGTGTCATGACCAGGTCTTCATGTTATTTTCAGGAGGGAGAGGTTGAACAATTTAAGAACCTGATTGAAGACTATGACAACAGCTATTGGTCATGCAGTGTCTCGAGGCTTGGTTATTCAGGAACTGCTGTAATTTCTCGGGTATGTTCATGCTGTCTCCCTTTTTACTGAAACCATAAAATTAGTTTGAAGCATCCAGTGATGAAAATTTGAATTTCTCTTTTAACAGATCAATTGGTATGAAGCAGATCTAACCTGACTTGCTTTTTGTTACATTCTTTCGTCGTCTTTATAGGTAAAACCGATCTCTGTCCAATACGGTCTTGGCATACCAACACATGATCAGGAGGGCAGGATTATTACTTTGGAGTTTGATGGTTTTTACTTGATAAACGCGTATGTCCCAAATTCTGGTCGTGGTTTACGGAGACTGGTAAACACTTATCCTCCTTAATATTATCTATTTGTGCTGCCACTATATTATATCTCATTTTATTTGTTTGCATCTTGCTTTTCAGAATTACAGGGTCAACAGTTGGGATCCATGCTTTAGCAACTATATAAAGGTGCATATGTTTTCTAAGCTTTCTAGTGCCATTCTCCATTGCCAAAAAGGAGGATTGTCTGCTTACATTACATTACTACATTAGTACGTCTAATTGTTTACTTCTGTTACGCGAAGAATCATATTGTGCTCCTTCTATGCTGTGGTGCAACAATATCCCAAAACATAACTTAATGATGTTTTTGTTGAAATAAATTTAAAATGCAAAACTGAAGTATATTTTGTGGTCTGTAGAACCTGGAAGGTACCAAACCGGTGATTGTTGCTGGTGATCTTAACTGTGCTCGCCAAAGTATGGACATTCACAATCCTCCGGTAAGACCCCCCCCCCCCCCCCCCCCCCCCCCCTCCTCACTAACTCTCCTCTTAAACCTTTGGAGAATATGTTAAAGTATTTGGGTATGTATAATCGAAGCCGGAGAAAACTTCCGTATTAGCCTGTTCAACTGTGTCCTGACGAGTTTCTCTAGCAGTGCATTTAGTTAGATATGAAATGTAATTGGATAGTAATGTCTTTTACACTATTCTCTTGACCCTTTTGTTCCTCGTATGTATGGTTGCTTTTTCCACAGTAACACAATTTCATATCAAACAAAGAAATTACCTTGCCTTGTTAGGGATCATATAAGGATACTTTTGTATGGACTAAGGAGTTCTCTTAAGCCACATATACAAGGACATTTACTTGTTTATTAGGGAAACATATGATTGTATCAAGACATTAAAAATATAATAGGAGATACTTATAGAAGTTCAAAATGAATGCTCCTATTTATCATTACGGTAACAGCTTTTGAGCACAAAATGGCTATTTTTTCTATCAGATTTGCAATTGACGAGTTTGCTTTTTGTTTTTTCTCAATAGAACTGTAGCCTACATATGCGGGTGATGATTCATTTCAAAATCGTTTTTCTTTTCAGGCAAAAACACAGTCTGCAGGGTTCACAGTTGAAGAGAGGGAGTCATTTGAGAGGAACTTCTCTAGCAAAGGCCTTGTTGATACTTTCCGAAAACAACATCCAAATGCAGTCGCCTACACCTTTTGGGGTGAAAACCAGCGCATTACCAACAAAGGTACGGCACTATATTATTATTATGACTGGTGAGCTACTTTCTTAAATAATTGTGTTCATATTGCATTTCATGTGCGCTACTTTTGAGATCAAATTATCATCAGTATGTGCACTAAACTGCTATTAGCAATAGATCTTTCCTATACCTTAATTATTATGTTAGTTAAAAGGTTGTGACAGAAAATAAAATTACTGCTTCTTTTCCAAGCTTCTAATGACAACCAAAGCTTTTTTTTTCTTTTGCCTTATAGTATGTAAAAATACCTTTTGTTCTTCATTTAACAGGTTGGAGATTAGACTACTTTCTGGCGTCAGAGTCTTTTGCCGACAAGGTCCATGATTCATACATTCTACCAGATGTGTCCTTCAGCGATCATAGTCCAATTGGTGTTGTACTGAAGCTGTAGGCACTGATGAAACTCACGGAAGATGACTGAAGCCTGAAGGACGTGCTACGTAGGAGTAGAGTCATTCTCGAGAAAGGACTTGTAGAAGATTCCATTTGCCTATCTAGGCTGAAACTATTAAATTTAGGGTGGTTATAGTTTTTGTTTCTTTTCTTCAGATACTTCGTGAATGCATCTGTGACCAAAACTTCAGAAATTTATTAAATCACTAATGTTGCACCAGCCTACGTCTACGTCTGTGTTGCACCAGCCTGCCATTATGCACATTAAACTTACAATCGTCACGAATTCATGACCAGATTGTTTCTGCTTGTACCAAAGTGCTAGATTAACTGAAACTCCCTGCAGACTATATCAGAATTATTTGACATGCATATTCAGTAGCCCACCTTCTATTTGAACAAGCTACGGCCTACAGGCATTATCCCTGATTCGATCTTGTCCTATTTTTTTCCCTGACAATAATCATCGGCCTTACCCAGCTCCCCTCCGTCAGAGTACACGAAATGAGTAAAAGAGAACCAAAAGGGAAATCACAGCTGCCAGAGAAGCACGATAGCCATCTAAGAAACAGGAGATCAAGCTTTTATTCCTGCCACTAGAGAGAGAACATCCTAACTTTTTAAAATCAGTCGGAAACAATTGTCCGTACCACCACCGAAGATATAACTAAACAGGCAGCATCTTCCCTCACACTAATGCAACATCGCAGCTCAATTACAGCTATAAGCCAAAGCTACTGAGCTCCAGATATAAACTACCATATGTACACAACAGGCGCCGTGGCTTAACAAAACCGTCACCGCGGTAGTAAGTACTATTTACAGCGAATTCTCGGAAGAAGCATAATCTTATCTACCAGATTGCTAGCCCTATCCTACCTCATCCAAAGGAGTCCACCATTGCTGAAATTGCCGTGAATGACACCTAAAAAGCGGAGAAGTGAACGGCAGACAGAGCACCTTGACATCTTTTCTCAATGCTGCAAATCCACTATTACTCACATAGCTAATGACTGCTTTCTGTAACCAGCCTGCTCATAGGAGTAATGCATGTCATTTCTTACTCGACAGTGTCTCCACCCATTATTTGCACCACTGTGCTCATCTGCATTGTACTTTGATTTCATGGGTTTTGCACTAATCGGGCCTCCTCTCTATTTCTGCTGTTCCTTCTGCTTGAATCATTGTTTCGCCTTCTCCAGTGTCCATATGACATACCATGGCTATCAGGCATGTCATAGCTATCTCTATGGTTATCCCATGAATCCGTCTGAATAGCTGCAGAACCCCAACCATAATCATGTTTCCATGCATCCTTGGAGTCATCCCTCATGTTCCAGCTGATAATGCAGGGATTTGTCTGCTCCCCCAAGCTGCTTGTCTGGCCTGGTTGTTCCACATACATGTCCCAATTTGATGAGCTTTGCTGAACAGTTGTTTGAGCAGGCTGCTTGACATAACACTCCCAATTTAGAGAACTTTGCTTACAGTTCCCTTCGATAGACTGTTCCAGATGATTATCCCAGTTTACAGAGCATTGCTGACCGAAAGCGTTGCTTGTTTCCACATCACCCCATCCTGTGGCCGGAACTGGCTTGTCTGTGAAAATAAAGGAGTCCCAGCCATCAGGAGCAGCATTGTCCCTTTTGGGAACAGCTCGACGTGACCTATCTATATCAGCCACCAATTCTGGATCAAGATGTTCATCTGGGTTGACGATGTCAATATACAAGTTTGGATCAGGCAAAGGGATATCACAAGGCTGACCGTGATATTCAGCATAAAAGCGGGCCTTTGCATCTTCAAAAGCCTCTAAGGCAGCTGAATCATCCCAGTCAACCACACTTTTGTACAGTGACATCAACCTCTTGGTCTCACAAAGTTTACCCCAGGGGATAGCACAAGCATCAGTGCAAAATTTCTTCTCCCACAACGGAACTGAGAAATTTCCGCCACCTGAAAATTACACATAAACCATGATTTATGAGCATAATTAATCTGCACAAGAAATTACCAAAACAGAAAACTATGCAGAGAAATTTTCCGCTCATTACTAGATTATTACAACACCATAATTCTGGGCTTGGCATGTAAGAATATTGATCAAGGAACACCAAAAATGGAAATAGGGTAGCAACAAACAGTAATAAGAAATAAGAAGGGCTGAAACAATACAGCAGTAAGTAATTTAAGCGGAAAAAAAAAACCTTGATCACACAAATGTGAAACACTAATAGAACTGTAAAGCATCCCCAAACACTGACTAGTGATTAAAGGTCTCCTAAAACAAAATGCAGGTTAGGTTTAGGCCAGCCAAAGAAACCAATTTAAGTTAAGAAAGTGGAAATTTCCTTAAGGCTTAAGCTGCAGCTGAATTATCTCATATGCGCATAATATTGTTCGCAAATCACAGTGTGGATCACACCATTATCAAATAGTAGCGCTTTCAGAAATATTATATCAGCACTATTGCAAAAACAGAGCATTGTATCCGTAAGAGCACTTAGCGGAGCCAATGCTGTACACAATACTACAGCATAAAAAAACAGGTGCACACAATACTACAGCATAAATATAGATATCAAACATTTAACCGAACCCATCAACCAGCCAGTTGAATATTACCAGAGCTGTACACAATACTACATCATAATAAACAGGTGCAATTTCCACAGCAATCCTATCGATTCAATGCAAATTTCCTGTAAAAACCTAGCTCTCGCACGTCATGTTCGTGACAGAGCTATTTACATCGTCCAAGGGGGTGGTGTACCTACTCCCATCACCAAAAATGCCGACATGACTCACCGGAGCCAAATTTCACGCGAAACGTCACCGCGTGCCACATTGCCGGGAGGCATTTGGATCAAGAATAGAGGGTGGATTCGCTATCCAAACCGCACACATTTCGACATGTCAAATGTAAAATTCCAAGACGGGAAACCACATCACAAACTATCCAACCCAACCCAACCCAAACCAAACCAAACCCAACCGAAAGCTAATAAAGCAAAACGTAAACAGGACTGGCAATGGTCGAGGAACGCACCACCGTGAGAGCGCGGAGGCCGGCGGGGCTTGCCGGGCTCTCTGTAGATCGACCACCTCTCCTCCATGGACAGCCGGCGGAGAAGGCCTCCTCCCTCAACCTCGCCGTCCAGAACCCGCGGGAAAGGCGCGCGCTTCTCGCCACAGGACTCGCGCCACGACAAAGGCCGGAACCACCCGAGCGCGCGAACCGGCAGTGCTCCGCAGAGCGATCCGTCAAGGCACAGGTTGCCACCCCCCGAAACGGCGCGTCCGGTTACGCCGGCGTTGGGTGCGTGTGAGCGGGGAACGAGTCAGTTCAGCGGCGAAAGCGACGCGCGCGCGGCCCGCGGCAGGGAGGCGGGGCGGCGGGCGAGGAGAGGAGAAGAGCAGAAGGCGGTTTGCCGGTTTTGGTGGAGTCGTTGGTTTCGCCCGCAGCCGGCGCCGCGGAGAGGAAGGGAGAGGGAGAGTAGTTGAAAAACCAGGGAAAATAAGGGATTTTTATCGTGCGTTTGCCACTTTTTTCTGGGAAGAGAACGAAGCGTGTGCCGCCACGGAGACGGAGACCTCGTCCGGCACTGGGATTTTGTCCAGGTGCAGCTCCCGGCTTCTCCTGCCTTTATCCAAGAGCCTTGCTTTGATTATGGCTTTCGCGCACAGAGAAATTCCCCGGGGCTCTGATGAAAGGTGCATGTGGCACGACAGGGTTCATCGCAAATTCGCATTAGTTAGTGCGGTCGAGCTGGCTTGCTATTTTCGTTATTTTTTATTTCCATCAATTTTTTTGAGGGATTTATTTCCATCAATTTTGTCATGTACTGAACAGTTATTACTAGTGTTATGTAGAAATCCATGAGTTTCGTTTCTGGCTGGACCAGCAGGGCAGTCCTGCTTCTTTCAGCCCCCGTCCGTCAGCAAATGGACAATTGTCATGGGCAACATTAACCGATAATAAACGTGGACCCCCTTTGTGTCGTACAGCTAAGGTTCTACTACTCGGATAATGTCTTCATCAAACATTGGGCCACGACAACCAAATTTCTTGACTTTTTTTTTTCAAAAAACACCAAATTGGTTGACTTGTGGAGAATCATGTAGTGCTAAATCCCAATGCGGGAGAAAATTGGCATTGTTCACACGATCAGAGATAATGGTAGCCGGACAAATACCAGTATCTGAGCTTGAATAGAAAAGAAGTGACAAGCTGTATAAAATGCCACAACTGGCAGGCAACAATTTCACCAAAAAGGATGGCAAATAGTCCTTCAGTGATTTAGCACCCAGATGGTCCTAGACATGTAGATCATGGCATAGAATTTTGCAGCTGACAATGAAACGAAACGTGACGCTTGCCGGAGGTGAGAGTTCAGAAGATTAGAAGGGAGTGTAATAGGGTAGCTCATGAACTAGCCCAGCTAGCTATTCGCACGACACATTCTGCTGTCTAGCGAATAGATATGCCGGTGTGTATCTAAGGCCTTGTCAACTCGGACTGTAATCAAAACGTTATGATCTAATGAATACATTCTTTTTCTCCCAAAAAAAAAAATAGTACGTCTCCACTGGAGCAACGAAAGACTGAACGGTCAGTCAGTCTTTCGCTGCTCCAATAGAGACAAGGATTCTTCTATAATTAATGAAACGATACAATCTCGTGCCGGTTGCCTTTCAAAAAGAATTTTGTGACAAGAAGGAAGTACTCGTACACACTTGGTGAACCTTATATGTACGTATCCGTATGCCATCTTTGTCCCATTTTTTATCGTGACTCACACAACCATATTAGAGACGTGAATACAGATCCGCCCGGGCAACGGTTCACTTCTGCAGTCTTCTCTGAAGAACTATAGATTCCTCATTCAGTCTTCTCTGAAGAACTATAGATTCCTCATTCGTGGAGTTTGCGCGGCGACAATATTCAGAAAGAAGCAAAGCCGGGGCCGACCGACCATTGAAGCTCGCGTCGCGTGCACGCCTCCCTATAAAGTTGGAGTTGTCTGACGAGGCAACAGTTGTTGAATAGGAGTACCCGGTCCTCAGATGGGAAACGGCAGGCTTGCGTTGTGTTCAGCCTTGGCAAGCCGGAGCAGAGCTCCCAGCGTTTCTTCGTTCCGTTGTTCACTTCCGGTTCGTCGGTGAGCCTCTCGCCGTAGACCTGAAATGGCATCTCAATGCAGGCGCGGTACCGGACGGACGGACGGTTATTCGCCGGAACCGGACGTCAGTTATCGGCAGAAGACGACAGTGGAAGAAAGAGGGACCAGCAACAGTAGTTTTGTGGTTTTCTCGGTTGGAATTTGGAAGGATGAGCAGACGACAACGCGAGCAGGAGCAGCAGTGCAACTTCACCATCGAAAGGATTGACCGACAGAAGTTGATGGCGCAGCCGGGCCCATGTCCCCATTCTGCAAGACGTAGCACGGAGAATGGTAGCCCTTCAAGGGGCATATGACGGTATAAACCAACTCGACGCCGCCGACGATCATGGAGCTCGATCAAGCCGTCAAGCACTCGTTCATTTCTTCTGGACTTCTGGTATCCGTGCCCTAGCTAGCTAGTTCCACTGAAGAAACAGGAGTCGTCGACAGAAGTTTTTCTGAACGATTTAGCGAAGAGTAACCCCGAAATCTTTGGCCTCCTCTTAATTTCCAGGCGAGTGGCTAGCACGTGTTTTGACACCAGCAGATGATGTTTCGCGGCAAGCCAGGCCAAGATCGATGGCGAGGCAAGGGAAACTTGGTGCCTAGACGAGAATGAGAGTACATTCGTGCGGCGGCCGAAGCAGCGCCCGGCGTGCCGCTTCGAGTGCAGGGGAGCAATGGCCATGGTTTGGCCGCACGAGGTCGTTTCTGTGGCTATGCAATGTTGAATGCTCCCAAGGAGCTTGGCACTCCGAGACAGTAATCGATCGCGACGGCGACATGTTCAGCGAGGAGCAGCTAGCTGCATGGTGTCATCTGTTCACCACAGAAAAACTCTGCAAATTTTCAGGGTCATACGAGTCAAAGACAAGGAGAAGTAAACAAAGCTAAGGAAAAAAAATGGAAATGTACAAGGGGTGGTGTCTCGCTGCACTTGAAATCGCGGTCATTTCTCCACCTAAATATGTACACTGTTTTAGGGAAGGTGAGCAGAGGTGCATCCTCGGATAAAATTTCAAGCACAAGCAAGCTCAGGAACGGAAGAATTTTTTTTTTAAAAAAAAGAGAAAAAGTCCATGTTAAAGAGAACAGACTCTTTTCCATCGTCAGAGGTCGCTGCTGGGCTGGAGAGGATGCCGTGGCGATGTCAGAGCGCAATTGACGACGGCTCTAGCGCTCTTCAGTGCCGGTGAACGCTCGAGTTGCGTCTCGACACGAGCGGCTGGTGAGCGGGAAGGCAGGACGCAGGGAACGGGCAGTCGCGCAGGATTATCCTTGGCGCGTCAGTGTTCGGAACGCGACGGCGCCCGTGGGACGGACGCTGCATTTCAGGGCACAGAGCACGCGTTTGTGAGCTCGCGTGGGGGCTCGCCGCGGGCGGTGATCGACGGCGAGGGCAAGCTGTGACGAGGTGAGAATGAGGGCTGGCCGGCGCGGTGGTGCCGACTCCCGACGTGGTGACTGCTGGCGTCAGAGTGCTGGTGCTGTCGAGCGGATGAGCCCGCCCGGGTGCTTTCAAGTTTGGCCCGACCCAACTATAGGCGCGGTTACGGGTTGGGTTGGGCCGAGCGCTGCCAAAAACGTTGGGCCTGTCAAGGGACACGGCCCATGCCAAAAATCCTGCGTTTCGATCAGAACCTGCTCCTTGTACCGCCCTCAAAAAAAAAAAAAAAACCTGCCGGTTTAACTCGGTAACCATGTTCTCAAAAAAAAAAAAAACTCGGTAACCAAACCAGCCTCGTCGAAACCACCAACCATGGTTAACATCTCACCATGATTCCTTGTACCACGGTTAGTACTAAAGATAAAGGAGGTTCGGCCTGGCGCCTGTGCCAGTCAGGATCAGATCATCAGAAGCATACAGCTTTTCTCTTTCCGGCAAAGTTATTTTTTCTTTCTTCCTTTCCGAAAGATGATCAGAGGCAGGGGACGAGGGAGAAGACGAGAAGAGGCAGGGATTGTGTATTCGCGTGGTACATGTGTGTGTGGCTGTGGTGGTTGGGCACGTCAGTACCATGCCATGCGTGGCTGGCGGGCATCTGCATGCATGCCCTCGACCGGACTCCGCACCAGTGATCAATCCGTGGCTTCTCACCAGAAACGATCCGGTCAAAAGAAGCTTATGCTTTTTGCGCGTTGGGCTTGGCTTTCTCTTCTGCAAGTACATGCAGCCTCTCGCCTCGCCTGTCCCTTGCACCAGCCAGGTTACGCTGCACCAGTACAGGCAGCAAGTGCTTGATCTAATCTGAAACAGATTGATGGCCTCGCGCCCAAGTTCTTTAATTTGATCTGATGTCCCTAGCACGCCACCTCCCCGAAACCCTAGCACGCCATCTCCCGAAACCCTAGCTCGCTGCTAGTCTATATAAAGCCGCGCCTCGTAGTGGTGTGTGCTCCCAGTTCCAAACCGCCTTCACTTCCAATAATCCACACCACTCCCAGTCTCCCACAAGCGCGAGCGATCACTTCATGATGCAATGGATCACTTCAATACGGTGTCGAATCTTTTAGTTCATAGCGTCAACGACAGGATTACTAGAGCTCTTTAGTGTTCGAAGAGTTCATACCTCTCTAAATTGCTATTCAAATTAATATCAGCTCAAAATTAAAGTATATACTCTATGTTGATATACATTTCACGTAAATTTGAAAATTACCAAACTATGTAAATATAAATTTGTGGTCTCTATATTAATAGTATTTTGGATACTAGAATGGTTCAACTTAAGTGATGGTACTCAAGTAATTTTTGGGAGGACACAATGTATTGAGCAACCTAATTCTTTGAACCCTTCATTTAGAAGATCTTAGTCTAAAACAACTTAGTAGCTTCGCATTACCAATGTTGTGCCATATATGACCATATAATATGGAAGCTACAAGTGTCATTAAGGATCAATGTCTTTATGTGATAGATGATAAAAGACGTTGGCATAACTAATGATAGTTTAGCTAAACTGCGATGGAATGGAGAAGTAATAAATGTTGTTTTTGCAATCTAAAAACTACACTATCTGATCTTTTATTGCCATAATTCTCGATTTGTTTGAAAATTTATATAAGTTTTTTTAGCATAACTCCTTTGAATATACACCACATGTTTAACGGGTGGCTACAAGGGATGGATAGGAAACTTAAAAAATATCATGCTTTGGTCGGGTACATATACCATTTGTAGGCACTATGACTTAGTCGTAATGATGGTGTTTTTTACAAGGCATGATTAATGTTTCTCTTCTATGCTGGTATTGTGCAGAGGGACACATTCAAAGATTTTGCTTCATGCTGTAAAGAAGAAGAAAGACCATATATAAAATGGGGTAGCTACGTACTTAAGACCATCGTGATGCAAATTTTGGCTTCCCATAGCCAGTGGAATGATAGGAGTTCATATTAGGAAAAGCCATATGATGTTGTCACTTCATCTAGTTCTTTATGTCTTGATGGTCAAAACTTAAATAAAAATCCATGAACGAATAAATAGATTTATAAAATTACTTATATTCAGTCAGTTTTGTAAATGACTTAGGCCCCATTTGGAGTAGAGGACTTCTTCCTTATTCTTGCGGGAATTGAACTGTTTCCCGTGAAATTTCTGTAAATTTCTGCATTCCAAAAGGAGGCCTTAGAAATATCTACAGGTAACTCGGAGGATATCTCTTTATTCCTAGTGTGGCTCGACTATCTACGTGCGGTCATCATCACCTCTGTTTGTAATTACCCAAAGTGATGAGAATTTGAGAAATTTTGCAGCTCAGTCTGGATCGAACAAAGTAACACACGAGCTGATCTGTTTCAGATAGCACTTCAGGTAGGAAATTGCAAATTGTGAAGCATGGGAATGTGAAACACGCACGCTCATCTGTATTGAGGAACAAGAAGAGCTAACAAGACGAGCGGATCCCTTCGTCTATAAAAAAAGGTTTAAGCAGAAACTGCCCTATGGCCGCATTGCAGATGAGCAGCCACATTATCTCGCCATTATCGCTGTCACATTTCACGGGCGCGACGAAGCCGCCTAGCAGCTGGTTGCCCGTCTTGCCGGTGGCCGGTGGGTCGTCGGCGCGCGCACTGCTTCCCGCGCCTCGCGCTGCGGCCAGGCGACACGGCTGCGCTTCGTCGATCCCTGGTGGTCCGGGCAAAGAACCGAATGCCGGAGGAACCGAACCACTTCGTCGCGGAGAGGATACAGATCTTGAAGCGCTACGGCAAAATCTCACCTATTGACGAGGGATACTTGGTAAGTGCTATGTACTCATAATCTCGTGTTGCTAATGTTGATTGAGATATGAAAGATCATGGTCTATATATGTAACCCAATATGCCTATCAGTCCATCAGTCAGCTGCCTACAATTGAGGGTGTACATTCATGATGTCGGCTCATGGGTGATACTTTAACTAGCACAAATAAAGTATTCATTAAGTGTATATATGTTATTTCCTTTTTGCTGACATACTTTTATCTGTCAACTTTTTAGAAGAACTCTAATTAAACTGTTTGTTCTTTTTTTTAGGTTAAATTAAACTGTTTGTCTAAAAATTGTTTCCAGTACTATGAGGCAACAGACATGTCGGCGCACTTTTGCGTATTGGCAGGAATCGGCCTAAGGATGGCTTCTCGTGTGGTAAGTTGCTAATAACTGAGGTGCAAATTCGAGAACCTAGTGGTATTACTCCTACGAATTGAGTAAACTAAAAGTTTGTAGGAAAATGCCAGCCCGTGCTTCCTGTTTTCTAATTACTTCTACTCTCGAGAAATATTCAAGTTACATTAGAAAGACATTCAACCGCCTAGGCAGATTGTTTAAGCCGTCTGCCATTTGCACCTAAAACTAGATAAAAATAAATAAAACGTTCCATATGGTGTGACCACAATTTCTGCTTGATGAAACTTTAGGATAGCGCAAGTCTGAATCTTGGTGCTCCGAATGATATCTCCATGGGCACGGTACACATGACTCTTCATGTGTATGTCAACGTGTTCCTCCATGCATCCGAAGACTCATATAACAGAAAGGTTGAGACCAAGACCGTAATGTCATTCCTCGACGCACTCAAAGGGATAGCTTCCGTCAGCCATATATTGCTTGAAGCCGCTCTTGAAGCTCTCAGCGACATACATCCCAGAGAGAGCTTGTCAGAACATGCCTTGAACTACGACGTGAAGACCATACACCGCGAGTACAACCGAGAGATGGGTGATCTCGAAGATGGCTTTAGGAAAGTTTCAACCATTGACGCATGCAAGGTTCACGCTCCCCAACTTGTTCCGTACATATGTTTAAAAGGATAATTTCTCATATTCTTTTCTAGCTCCACTTATTTTGCTAATGGTGATCAGTATGTTTAATTCCGCAGTTGTTGATGCCCACAATCTCTAAAGCCGTGAAAGTTACAGAATCCTTCGTGGGGCTCATGGTGGCTCGCCGGCAAAGAGCAATAGAGAAAGCCCGTAGCAAACCGATGGTATAATTTTGCATGTATGTATCTGTATAACCCGTCTATGTTAAAAGATAAAGTTCACTAAAGATATTAACATTGTATTGAACCAATTGGAGACTTTGGCGTGTTATTTGGATGTTTTAATTTCTCAAATACTTTTTCTTTATGGTTGTAATAAAAGAAAAATTATATGAATAGATCGATGTAGGCCGAAATATTGAAATATATATTTTCTAAGAAAAAAATAATGATTTCCAAATGAGCATAATATATACTTTACATGGAATGATAGGAGTTCATATTATGAAAAGCCATATGGATCTAGTTCTTTATGTATTGATGGTCAAAACTTAAATAAAAATCCACGAACCAATAAATAAATTTCTTTTTTTTTTCCGAACAATGAGCAGGAGCACTGCTCTTTCATTTAAGAGGCCAATAAATAAATTTCTAAAATTACCTATATTTTGTCAGTTTTGTAAATGACTTAGGCACCGTTTGGAATGGATGATTTATTCTCCATTCATGCGGGAATTGAACTGTTTTTGTGAAATTTCTCTAAAATTCATGTTAATTTCTGCCATCCAAAAGGGGGCCTTAGAAATATCTACAGGTAACTCGGAGGATATCTCTTTATTCCTAGTGTCCTCGACTATCTACATGCGGTCATCATCACCTCTGTTCTTGATTACCGAAAGTGATGAGAATTTGAGAAATTTTGCAGCTCGGCCTGATCGAACAAAGTAACACATGAGCTGATCTGTTACTCATCAGCATGATTACATTTACATTCACTTGTGACTGGCTCCATTAGACTAGCTTCACATGCTTTTTTTTTTGTTCTCTGGGATACTAGTTTCATCGGCAGGATTACATCCACTGTTTGACCAATGACGGAGCTTTGTTCAGACTAAAGGGGGTCCCCCCCCCACCCCCCCCCCCCCCCCCCCCCCCCCCCCCCCCCCACACACACACACACAAACTTTCCTGAAAATTCTTCATAAAACAATCATTGATTGGCCGTCTCTTAAGAAGAGCTCAAGCTCCGTCACTGCTGGTGACCACCTCCGTTAACCAGCTTCACAGGCTTCTGTTTTTTGTTCTCTGGAAAACGGATCCAGTCGTAGTCCCTGCCCATATGCAGATCCAGTCCCTGGCCGGCTGGCCGTCCCCTAGTATTTGGTGTATTCCTAATTGGGATATTGCATTAAGAGGGATTGTTTAATGGGGTAAGCGTTAAGAAAGAGAGATGCCATAAAACAGTCGGTTCTTCTTGCTCCTCTTCCTTCTCCAAACGGCAGCCAGCGTCAGGCCGGCGTCCGGCTGTCATGGGCTCCGTATGCAGCTTACGGCAATGGACATGGACATGACAGTTTTGCTTCAAAAAAAAAAAACATGGACATGACAGTGGAGATTGATGCCGAACTAACGTTCTTGCCGAAGCAGTGGAGATCGATGCATGAGTAATGAGTTTCGAGGCCGCGAACATGTTTGGTAAACTGCTACACCGATCGAAACTCGACGAGCTCGAACTGATTCCTGAGATTGCCCGTGCGTACAATTAGCATAAGAGGCAGAACGACGAGAGATTACGCATGGAACGAATTTGCAAAGAACTGATCTGTTTCAGCTTGCACTTCAGGTAGGAAACTGCAAACTGTGAAGGATGGGAATGTAAAACGAGTACGCCCATCTGTATTGACTATCGAGGAATGTAAGGTGTCATCGAAATGATGGAAACGAAAGATGGCACTACATTTGGTGTCTTCCTAATTGGGATATGGAGAGGGATTGTTTAATGGAGTAAGCGTTAAGCAAAGAGAGATGCCATAAAACAGTCGGTTCTTCTTGCTCCTCTTCCTTCTCCAATCGGCAGCCAGCGTCAGGCCGGCGTCTGACTGTCATGGGCGCCGAATGCAGCTTAAACTAACGTTCTTGCCGAAGAGTCGAACCTAGCCATCAATGGAGATGGGCATGACAGTGGAGATTGATGCATGAGTTTCGAGGCCGCGAGAACATGTTTGGTAAACTTCTACACCGATCAAAACTCGACGAGCTCGAACTGATTCCTGCAATTGCTCGTGTGTAGAATTAGTATAAGAGGAAGAATGACGAGATTACACATGCACGAATGTGCAAAGAGTTTCAGGATCTGTTTAACACACGAGCTGATCTGTTTCAGCTTGCACTTGAGGTAGGAAATTGCAAAAGGCCAAGCATGAGAATGTAACATCTGTATTAACTATTGAGGAATGTGAGCTGTCATCGAAATGATGGAAAAGAAAGATGGCACTACATCGAAACTGTTGCGGTAATCTGCAAATCCGATCCTGGCCGCGCACGTCTACGCCGATGCCGGCGCGAAGTCGACGTGGTAGACCTCGGTCATGTCCGGCTGGAACAGCCCGAAGTTCTGCTCCA
Organism: Eragrostis nindensis; assembly: GCA_012490785.1. Lineage (NCBI taxonomy): Eukaryota > Viridiplantae > Streptophyta > Magnoliopsida > Poales > Poaceae > Eragrostis > Eragrostis nindensis. The sequence continues at coordinate 355,432 of JAAXCT010000297.1, read as the reverse complement.
CGCCCTCGGGCTTCTGGTTCTCGTTGAACATGGCGAACAGGTACGTCTCCACGGCCTTCCCGGGCCGCCGGGGCGTGCCGCTCCCGACGTGGCGCACCACGTTGTTCATGTACGCCGCCGCGTTCTCCAAGCTGGCGCCGGTGCCGCCGCCGCCCGACGGCCACCCGGTCTCCGACACGACCACATCCAGACTCGGCGCGCCGGCCCTCGCCAGAGCCGCGTACACGGCGTCCAGGATGGCGTCGAACATGTTGGTGTACGCCACCCCGCCGTCCGTCACGGCCGCCGTGCCGCCGGCCGCCGACAGCAGCGCGTAGCCGAGCGGCACCGACGAGGGGTCGGAGGCGTAGGCGAAGTAGGGGTACACGTTCACGAGCAGCGGCGTGGCCCTGGATGCGAGGAACGACGCGATGGGCCCGAGCGTCGGCAGCGCCGCCTCCGAGAAGGCGCCCTGCGACGGCGGGTACGAGGACCCGAGCACGGACGTGGCCACGGCCGTCGTCACCGGCACGCCGCCGAGACCCGCGGCGCGGAGCACGGACTCGAGGTTCTGCATCGCCGGGAGGACGCTCGAGGCGTCGTCGCCCGGGATGACCTCGTTGCCGGCGGTGATGTAGCGGAAGCGGACGTCGCCGGCGAACGGCTCGACGTAGGACTTGACCCAGGACGCCGCGAACGACTTGTCGGAGGCGAGGCGGGCCAGGTCCTCGTTGAACGTGCCGAGGACGACGCCGAGGCCCGAGCCGCGGAGCGCGTTCAGGACGGTGGTGTCCGGGTGGTAGAGCCGGAGGTCGGTGATGTTCTTGGCCTTGTACAGAGCGATCACCTTGTCGGGGGACGGCAGGTTGTTCGCGATCATGCCATAGCTCACGCCGATGCCTTCAACTCCTGCACGAGAACAGACGAACAGTAAGCACAGAACAAGCGATGATCTTCCTGCAGCGTCCTTCAGTAAGTCCGCGTGCAGTAATTAAAACTTTGACTGAAAGCGCAATACAAACTGAAATATCAAACACTTCCGATCGTTGTTTCGTTACTATCGCCAATGAAGGCAAGCATTGTACTACAACCAAACATTAGGTTGTCTCTTCATGACGGGCTATAGTGTGTTGATGCCTGACATTTTACTAACTTATTGATTGAAGAAGACAACAGATTATCTGCAGATTGATATGACAGCGAAGATGGCAACAAGAAACCGCACAGAAACCAATCACGGTCAGCTTATCCAGAGCCAGGAAAAAAAACTGTAAGGCCTCCTTTGGAACGCAGGAATTTCACAGGAATCGCACAGGAATTTCACAGGAAATAGTTCAATTTCACAGGAAAAACACAGGAAAGGAAAAATTTTCCTTCAATCCAAAGGAGGCCTAAAGCGTAAGAATTCAGGCTAACTTTTGCCTAAGAAGAACAGTTCGCGTGAAATGAAAAGCTGGAAAGCAGCAATGTTTAATGCACCGGCAAAACTACTGCCTCTGTCGCTCAAAAGAAAATAAGCAGGCAGTACGAAAATCCGATATATGCAACGCTTGAAAAGATTTCATCTATGTAATTATTTCCCTGTTTTCAGATTTCTCCATGGTAGCAACGGGATAACATCGAAATCAGAACGGCATGTACATCAAAACCTAAGTATCACTACACCAATCGATGTCGCAGTGGCAGAAAAAGAGATGGGCAGATTAAGCAGTAGTAAAACTCGAAATCAGATGTCAACATACGAAAAATAAATCACCAATCAGAAGCGGTCAATCGCGTAGCAAACATCGGCGCACCTGAGAACGACGAGCAGAGCACCAGCAAGCTGCAGGCAGCAACCCACAGCGCCACCATCTCGAATTCTCGACTGGGTTTCTTCAAGCTCCCAACAGAACAGAGCTTCTCTGCAAATATCTCGCTTCCTTCTGAAGCCTCTTCGTCTTCCGGCGCTCAGTATATAAGGGCAGGCAGGTCCTGCGAAACGCGGCAACCACCGATGGGCCACGACCTCCTATTGTTACGCGCTGGTGGGGAGCGTGCAGTTGCCGTATCACACGGGCGCCCAGTCGCACCGGCACGACGTGAACGATGCGCGGTTGACGCCTGACCTGATGGAACTGCTCGCCCGCGGGCGGGAAAGTGCTTTGGTACCACGATGACTTTCCATGCGTCATCAGCCTCCGAATTCAGCGGATTTTATTGGTGCTTGGACTGGAACTTACTCATCCATGATGGACAATGATTAGGGATGAGATCTTTTCTGTAAGGAATTATACCGTTTAGTGCCTTGTTTGGATCATCGTATCTCAGGAAGGAGTAACATACACCGCATGGTAGTGGATGTAGACTCAATTTGTTGCTATCCTAGGAGGATTTAGCAATAAGCCTTCCTATCACGGAACGTACATGGCAAGTTAAGATATCTTTGCTCCTAGTCTCATAGGTAACGTCATATCATGATCTGATTTCATTCCAAACAACCTACTTGAAAGTGAAACAATGTTGATATGAGTAGTATTTTTGGTTGGGCGTGCAGACTTCTTATATTTCGCCACTAATTCAATCTTTGTAATTGTCATTGGTAAATACATTTATCTTGAAAAGCATATCAAACGCAAAGGTCGCCGTAATCATTAATATGATACACAGTGAGCTTGGCCATTGTAACTTAAAAATCCAGCGACTTGTGTCTCCTGTCATGTTTAATTCGAGTACGTACCAACAGTGTTCAAAAGTTGGAGTGGACAAATCATTCACAACAGCTATGATTCTGCACTACTGGTCCAAAGCAATATAGAGACACATCGGACCAGACAAAATTTAATTCCATCCTTTTTCCCCTTACGAAACACAAATATCATTGAGCAACTAAATCACCAAATGGATTATATACAGGAGAGAGGCGGGAGGCACATCAAGCTACTTAGGAAGCTCAACAAATCTCTTCTCAGACTTACTAATGTTACAACAACAGCAATGGCATGCAAAAGAGCACATAGCCCACAAAGATCTCCAGAGCAGTTCAGTTATATCCAATAAGGAAAGGAGAACAACATTAAATAAAGAATCTGCCTATGCTTTTGCAACTCCTCCTGGTTGACCAAGAAGAGATGGTCGGTAAAGTGTGTGGCCCTGTGCCATCTCAATTCTTTCACGCGGATCATACATTGTCTCGTCTCTTATAGCCTGAAGAATTGAATCCGGTGGAAGCTCCCTGTCAAGACAATGTAAACAAATAGACACTCAGATTAGGCAAAAGAAACTTCTAATAGAACCACAGGCAACAATTGAGAAAACTAAGTTGAACTATCAAGAAGAAAAAAGAAAACTAGTCTAGATCACTGATGGACCAACACCTAATCAACAAATTGTGGAGTATCATCAAGAAACAAGTATTCTAACCTCTTGATCAAAATTTTATATAGCGCTTTTAGAATTGGGCACATCTCAACAGGTGCAACAGACCGGTCGCCATCTGGATGCATCACACTCAAGCTATCTTGACTCAGAAGCTCATAGAACGCATCAACTGCAGAAACACCCTGAAATAAAATGATAGCACACCAATTCATTACGTGTCCTGGGGATGTTTCCACAGTTCTTGGAGTTAAGATGACAACCAAAATGGAGGGTCAAACCTGAATGGTCCCTTTGCCTTTTATGCTGTCACCCATTTCCAAAGTCAATTCCCCTTTAGCTAACTTATGCCCATACCAAGCATTACGACCTTTCAACAATGTGACATAAGTGTCTGCTAATAATGGTCCAGCAAGTTTTTCAGGTTCTTCCTCCAGAAGATGTGTGATGTAGATCATCTCAGATGTGCAAAGTGCAAAGTAAACAGACTTGCTGGTTGCACTCTCATTGGTTAGCGCCGCTACCATACCTACAAGATAACAGAATGTCAGAAAATTAATTGAATAAGCAATGAAGAAACAGATATAGGCGTGATTGAGCACTTATCTATGTGCATAGAGAAAGTTATCTCTCAGCACTTGCTGCAGACCTAAATCTTTCTTGTGGTCAATAACAGTGTAGTATCTTAGACTTACTATTTTATTATATTTTTCATGTTGCACAAACTACAGAGAACATTATTAGTTCAAGACGGGGCGACATCCTAATCTCTCACATAAGGGAGCAGATTTTGTGCTGAAGTCCAAAGGTTGCAACATCTATGCTTTGATCGGAAACAGAAAATAAAACAAATAGTGAGATAAGAGAGTAAAAAATTACCAGCGCCAATTGCGTATACATTTTTTAAACCTCCCATGACTTCATGAGTGATCAGGTCATTGTTGTCCCACACAATAAAATGAGGCTGTCTCAAAAATTTCGCAAGAGGTTTTCTCCATTTGTCAGCTCCACAAATACGAGCATTTGCATACTCTTTGTTGTAGATTTCAGAAGCGATATTAGGGCCACCAAGATATAGAATGTTCTCAAATGGAAGACCAGCTGCATTAAGCCAATTATTCATAAAACCATACGAAATGAATACTTGGTTTTAAAAGCAAGCACGGCACAACAGGGAACGAGGTTTGAACTTTGAAGACATAAATCTGAAGCATCCTAAATAAAATGTGGACGACAACAATTGTGTCCTCTGTGCAGAAATAGGAAAGTACCTTATGCTTCTGATTCAGGCAGAACCAGGTACATTACCATACGACAAATAAGCAATAGAATACATGACTAGTAACTTAAATGAGGAACTTATTAAATCAAGCCAACTAATGAGAATACGAAGGCAGATTATTCTAGTACAAAAACCTAAAGTCTTGTATTTACACCGGTTTTGATGGAAGAGAAATAATTTATCTGAAATAAACAAAACTTTCATGTCGATTTCAACAGGTAGGTTGTGATGAATTCTTGAACCAAAATGGAGTATCAATATTGCAATTGCAGGTAGCAGAGTGACGAAGCTAAGGCTAGAGCCCCATGTTGGATATAACCAAGGAGAATCACCAGTAGGACTAGGAGCAACAATAGATGAATAGAACCAGCAAGCATAAATTCGGTAACGAAATTGCCCAACTGTACGATGTAAGGAACCTCACTTGCATTGCTAATCATCTGCGTGGGAGTGATGATCCGCGGCACCGGATCCAGGGAGGCCTCTATCCCCTTGGCCAGCGAGATGATGATCGGGGCAGTGATCCTCTCCTTCCAGTACCTGGCGATCTCCCCAAACACCTCCCTGGTCTCGGTGGAGGGCAGTCCGTTGATGACAATGTCAGCGTCCCAGACGGCCTCCTGCAGGTTGGTGACGACCTTGAGCGGGCAGAGCGGCGTGTCGACCATGTTGAGGCAGAAGCCGTCCCGGAGTATCTCGTCGGCGTAGAGCGTGCGGTCGCCGAGGCGCGCCTCGACGTACTTGAGGTAGGCGCAGCGGCGGATCAGGCGGCGCAGGACGTCCTCGCGCGCGTTGATGACCTCGAAGAGGTGCTCGGCGGTGGCGCGGTCGACGGCGCGGCCGGGGCGGCGCCAGATGCGGACCTGCACCTTGTCGCGGAGGTGGCCGTAGGCGTCCTGCAGCAGCGCGCAGAAGACGCTGCCCCAGGCGCCGGCCCCGACGCCGGCGATCCGGAGCGGGTCGCCGTCCGCCTTCCCCAGATGCCGCCGCAGCTCGTCCAGCTTCTCCGCCACGGCCCCGTTGGCGTGCCCGTTCGGGTGGCCCGCCGCCTCCGCTCCGCCCATTGCGTCCTTCTCCTCCACCACCACCACCCTCGCCTGAGTCGCCTCTCGCCGCAAGGAAAGGCACGCGTCGGAGCGCGAGCTACAACAACATGCCCCGAGGAGGAGGAAGAGACGGGCGGGGCTGGATTACGCGACGCAAGCTATAACTAACCCGGAGAAGGAAGCGGAACGGACGGCTTTTCTCCGTGTCCGGCTCGACTCGGCGCGTACGGGGTGTGGGTTTGGCCGCCGAATCGCAGCAAGGTGACAAACCGGCTGCCGGAAGGACCGAGGAGGAGGAGGGGGCTGGCTGGCTGGCTCTGCCGGCCCGGCCGCGCTCAGCGCTCTCAGAAGCGGTTGCCGGTTGGTGCGCGGGGACACGTCGCCTGGGATCGGCGTGCGCAGCGCACGAGGCGGAACAGCGACCGGCGGAAAGCGAGCGAGGTGGGGAGGTGGGGCTAGGCTCGCGTTTACAACGGCGCGTGGGGAAGGTGGCAGCAGGTAGGTGAGCGCGGGCGAGCGGGGGCGGGTGGAGCAGTGCGGACCGGTTCCAATCAAGGATTTCAGGGAGAGGGATCATCCGACCATGGACGGTGACGGTAGTTTGCCGGGGGCGACGCGGCTGCGATGGCGTGGCACCGGCGCCAGATCGGCGCGGGCTGAGCCTCACGACCGCGTCCGGCCGGCGTCTGGGACAATCACGTCACAGGACAAGTGCTTGGGCTTCGCACCTTCTGCAAGCACCATTTTCTTTTCTTTTTTTCTCAGAAAAAAAAAACTACAAGTACCATTTTGTGCAGTTTAACACGAGTAGAAGTTAAACCCGCCCTCACAAACAAAAAAAAGAGTTAAACTGCACAAAAATGCCGCGAATAAACAATCGATCCGGCAAAGAAGAAACTTGCACTCAACTGCAGCCTGGAGAGGTACGAACAAGTTGGAATTCGGAGGCAATAACAAATGCAGTAGCAACCATAGTGATCCAAACCCGGATATGGCAGCATTATCCAAAAAAATTGTAAACGGGCGGATTTGCTGACGAACTCTTCGACCAAATTCCAGGAGTAGTTGATGTGCAGGCAGGTGAGCACACGAGATGCACACTAAAATTAGAACGGGCTCAAAAGAGAAGTTGGAAATCCCAAATCACTAACCCAAAGATATTCAAAGTTGGGAGTCTGTCCAATTTGCTCACAAGTCACAACTCGCTGAATCAAAAAGTTGGGTTCCACTGAGAACATGAACTTAATAAAACCTGAAATAACACACATATATCGCAGTTGAGGCACGGCGGACGCATGGAACACTTAAGAATTTCGAGTCTCACATGTCCTCTTGAATCAAATTACACAGAAACCTGTGCCCTACTTGCAACATGCATAGAAATGCAAAAATAGAATATGAAACGCTGATACAAAGGTTGTTGCCTGCCAATCCTGATATCATAAGTATTCCTAGAAATGAGTTGCCCAACAATATATGGAGATGAAGGCACACCAGCAATTCAAATATGCTTATTCAGCTGCTGCCTAAATGTGGACATGGATCTTTGTTACAAACGACAAATACATCAGACCACCTCATTGTTGCAAAAGCAAAAAGTCAATGCTGGTGGTTCTGGTCTATTTCACAGTTTCAGCTTCCCTCCAACGTCAAAAGAAATAAAAGCTGAGAAAACTTGCATTACGACAGATTGGGTTATTCCATTCACTTGTATGGTGCAATGATCCTCCTTCGCCGTTTTGGAGTCTCCCTCTTAACATACATCTTCTCCATATCATTTAGTGGACGACTAGAGCCATCTGGTAAACTGATGAACTTCCAGCCTCCTCCCGCACCACGCTTTCCCTGTGGCCCCATTTTCTCGACCATGTATGTCCATCCATCGTCTGGTCGGCGTCTGCTGTACTTGTGGCACTTAACCTCCCCTGCCACCTGCATTCCAATATATGACATCTCAGTTATGATTAAATTTCAGTAGAAAATCATACATGCAATTGACCACACCACAAATACCAAGTTTCAGGAGTGTAAAAGATTAGCACAACAAGGACTGAAGTCCAAGATAAAACAGATTGCTCAATGGAAACATAAGGCAGGTACAGCATATGATGGAAGGCTGGAGGTCAATGAAAGTCGATACCTTCTTCTTGTTGAACTCTAAGCGTTGAACAAATTCTTCATACAACATCTGGTCCTCCTTCATTGAAATTTCATACAGAACTTCATCAGGATCGCGTGTTGTTCCATCCCAGCCCTCAGGCATCACTTTGAAGTCAGGTTTGTATGGAAGGGATGCTACATGAAATTCTCTGTCATGCGAATCAAAGAACCTGCAAAATAAAACAAAAGAATATTTAGGAGTTGATTATCACAGATCACTCAACCAAAATATTAGGATCACTCAACCAAAATATTAGAAGGGAAAATACAAGAGACGTCAATTGCATGCAGTTATCTCAACACATGATCAAATTTTTCAATGATTCTGCTTTACAAATACGAAATTATCCTTCAAAATGATAGATTAACCATGACTTCTAGGAATTGTAAACTGGAGACCTCAATGTTTACGATTACAAAGCATTAATGACCAAACGTACATCTATACACATAAAACATGAAATGCTGCCGAAACCTGAGTACCTCCATTAACACTTTCTGAGAATGACTAGATATGTAATGCTTAACAATGAGCTAATCGGTAACAACGTAACAAGACATTTTTAGAACCAGCCTGAGAAGATGGCATCAAGTTTTTTTGATGCCAAATATCCTACCCTTGACGGGAAATTTCCATATCATTCCTTTGATTGTATCTCATAACAGATCCGTTTCAGGCGTGGAATTCTAACCACAGTGGTCATTTAGAATTTAGAAACAAACATGGTTTTCTGTTTCCTAAATCCTAAATCATATAGCTCGAACACTGGCGGAGCCAGTAAAGGGCCAGCCGGGGGCACGACCCCCCCTTGGCCTCAGAAGATTTATGAAGATCCTGGGCTATTTGCTCTGCTAATGGCACCGTAGAGGCTTCCATCCTAGCAATCAGAACCTATCTCTGTTGCTCATCTATGTTTAGCTAGCTTCAGGTTCCCTCACTCACCCCGAAATCCTCACACACCGCTGCCATAGTCCATGAGGGAGAAGAGGCGCAGGCAATGCACTTGCTGGAGGTGCTGGTTCTATGTGCATCGACATGGTGGCACCATCAGTTCATAGGTGAAAACAAGAGCACCTCTAACACCGTGTCGACCTCCATATTCACCATTCGGGCCTTGCCCCCGAGTGCTTCTACACACCAGTCAATTCCATTCGGGAAAGAAAAAAAAATATTGATGCAACAACTAATGACCTGACTCTCTTTGCCATCCCAACAAATTGATATCATTACCCAATACCCACATAAGTTCATTTCTGTTTTCTTACTCATTTGACACTATCAGTAGCACCAAAACATGACCAATGAGAGCCTGATCTGAAAACATCAATAGAAAACCAGAGCAGAGGAATACTTTCACATACTCTGGGCAGCTGTCGAGCAGGATCTCGATGGAGTCGTCGAGCGGCTCGCCCCTCTTGCGCTCCTCTTCCTCCTCCATCTCCTTGAGCCATAGGATGGCGTGTACGCGCTGCCGCATGACGCGGAAGTCCTTGGCGAGCCGCTCCACGGTGTACGTCGTGGGGTCCTCCTTGTGCAGCCGGTACATCTCCTTCTTCTCCGAGTCCTTGAGGTACGAGCCCCGGGCGCCCGGTTCCCGCACCTGCTTCAGGAGCGCGCAGGTCTCCCGCATCCGGTCGCTCCAGGAATCCACGTACGCCTTGGACTCGCGGGTGTCGCGCTCCATAGCCCGCATCATCTCATCCTCCTCGTCCATGGCGCGCACGGAGGCCAGCTTACTGGAGACGGGATCAGAAGGGGAGGGTACTGGCCGGCCGGCCGGGGGGGAGGACCCGTCGAAGTGGTCCTTGGTGAGGCCGGTGGACCAGGTGGAGCCCCATTCGTCCCCGCCGCCGCCCCCGCCGGGAACGGAGGAACCGCCCCATTCGTCCCACCCTCCGCTGCCCCCGGAGGAGGAGGAAGAGAGAAGGCGGAAGAGGGAGGAGATCCGAGAGGAAGCGGCGGCAGCGGCCGCCGGCGGCGCAGGGAGGCGGCCGTGGAGAAGGGTTTTGCGAAGAGCGAGCATTTTGTGGTTCCCCTCAGCTTTGAGTGGGCTGCTGCGCTTCCATGGTTTCAATGGAGGTGGCCAGCTGGGGGAACAGCAGGCAGGCAGGCCCTGGGCTGAGCTGAAAGCCCATTGAATTTGGCCCGCTCTTTAACTTTAGACAAACACATAATCTTTGTGATTGTGAAAGGGGTCTTAGCCTAGTGGTTAAGGCTTCCGAGTAACACCTCTTAGGTCCTGGGTTCGACTCCCTGTGGGAGCGAATTTTCAAGGATTTAACGGCATTTGTGCTTCAGTGGTAGGCGACGCTCCCGTCGACAGCGAGGCGCCAGTGGTGACTTCGTATCTTTGGATTTGCCGGCTCAGTCTTCGAAGATACTTATAGGGGTAGGGTTTGCGTACGTGTGTTCATAGGGGTGAGTGTGCGTGCGTTGTGAGTGTCTAAGTTGTACTGTGTAATCTTTAAAAAAAACATAATCTTTGTGATTTTTTGCTATGAGAATATTACGAAATTGTTGTCACCCGATTGGTGAATATTGTTGCAGAATTCAGTCAACTTGGCTGAATGTCGCCGGGCCAAATGCTGCAGATGGAAACGAATAGGAATAGTCTGAAATTTTAAGAAGTAGAGCTCACGGTGAGGCGAGAAAGAGAATAGTGTCGAGAACCAAGGATTCGCTTCCTTTCTATCATCTCCGTAACGTCACTCTCGCAGAGTCGTAGTCTCCCCCGTAGCTCCGCTCCCCTCCCTCTAATTTCTGATGTTCTCCCACCAACGAGATTCCGAAAAGAGAAGGTGAAAGGTGAGCAAACACCATCTCAAAGATTGGTGGCGAGGAGATTGACCAAAAGGTGAAACGGGCAAAAGGAAGCCTTCGACTTGCAAGAAGCAAACCTGGACTGGGTTCCCGTCAATTCCACCCATTCCCCCCAATCAAGCTGAGATTTTGATGCACTTCGGCAGTTTGGGTAAGTTCCAGGTCTCTCAAATTCACTTTGGTGGTATAGTCCCTTCTCAAATATGGATGTTGTCTTTTCCTGATCTGGATGCTGATGGGTTCTGCAGAAGGTTCTTGGCCTAATTGGGATAGCGTGACGTTTTCCTATTTACTTGAGAGTTGTCCATATGTTCATGCACCTGGTCATCATGGATATTTGGTACTTACATGTTCTCTTGATTATTCAATCACTAACCAGTAATCTAGGGGTAACATGAATCCCTTCAGCTGTAGAAAAGGCACAAATTTCTTTCTGATTATGTTTGAACTTGAATAACACTTGCTTAATCAGTGAGCTTTTCTGGAACATGTTTATTCAGTTCTTGAGTTGTTGAAGTGCTATTTGCACTTATGTTCAACCTGGCCAGTTAGCCATAGAAGGAGAATATTTGTGGGGATTGTTTGTCATAATGGACCACTCAGTAGACCTTCCAAACCATCTCCTGTTTTCACACCCCGAGATCATCCATGGCTTCGATGAATTCCTAAAGAGTACAACTTCATGTACTCACACTCGCACCTGCAATCCACCGGGTCCATCGGCTGCTATGCATAGCCACACGTGCCTCCACACTCACATGCAAGTATTTGCCTCCGGTGAAAATATTGTGGAAGGGGATCCCAGGAGAGCCCGGAAACCTTTGGGAAACAGAGAAGCTGTGCGTAAGTACCGCGAGAAGAAGAAAGCGCATGCGGCCTTCCTAGAGGAGGAGGTCAAGAAGCTCCACACCACCAACCAGCAGCTGCTTAGGAGACTGCAGGGATATGCAGCACTCGAGGCTGAGGTGGTGCGGTTAAGAGGCCTCCTGTTTGATGTCCGAGGCAAGATCGATTCGGAGATCGACGCCTGCATTGTTGGCTCTGTTGAGTGCGCAAAGCCTGTGATATGCTTTAACACTGATGGAGAGTTGGCAGCCCGGGAGGAGAGCTCTGGACCAACAGTTGTGGATTTTGAGATTGATGAAAGTGGCAATATTTCACGTGACCACGATAATCCTGAGGTGAATAATTCGATGGATGCTGGTGCAAGCTTGGTGAACTAAGATCTTTGCCCAGGTTCCTTTCGGTCGTGTTTCAGGTCAATCTCAGCTTGTTTGCTGCTGTTGTGGGTATTTTTGTTACTTATACCCTGTTTGAATAATTGGTGGCAACTAGCATGCTGTTTAGCGATCCTAATTGTGATCTGTCAGTGTGTAATGTACTGGTATCATATTAATGGATGAAATCCTATTATGAGTTATGCAAATTATACTGTTCTAGAGGTAGTGATGGCTTAATCTTGTTTCCTGAAGCCGGTCCTTTTTCTTAGTATGTCTATGCAGCTTAGCATCTACTGCTTTTCTGACAGCAGGGCCCAACTGTTGAAATGGTAGCTGACTTGCTGCAAGGAGAAGATGATGCACATTTTTTCATTATCTTCATCAATTAGTAGTCATTTGTAAATATAATTGTTTGTTTTTGAATTATGTGGTTCAGTCATAACTCTACTGATGTGCATTTCATCCAGATCAGCATAACTGCCATCATAATGTAGCCCGTTGAAAGGCTGCTAATATTTCACTTGTGATGACGAGTCTTGGATTCTTGGTGCGGTTGTGGCTTCTACCGTGTTGTTGATTCATTCCTTTTGAGTTGATTGAATACTTCATCAGGCAAAAGTATGCTCGAAAAAATCAAAGAACCACTGTCTTAGCAAGTCCAGTTTTTATGATTCAACTGTGACATCAGTTCATACATAGGTGGGATATGCATCCTGAGATGTGATATATGTGTAATAGTTATTCAAAGATGTAAAGTTGTAAAGGGAAAGTGAGAAGTCATCTATAATTCTTCCAGAAATCATCTCTAGCTGTCAGGTTTTTACGCTACCTAGCTCCTAGGAATGCTATTTCCATATTCAAAGGTGTATAAATCCAAAAGGATATCTTAAAATTTTGCTCGTGCAGGTTGGAGAAACAAGTATTTGATCTGAAGGTTCTCCACAAGCTTACCTCCTTGATAACCAAAACTGAAGTAGTTGTAGTTGCGTCGACAGTGGAGATTTTAATATGATGAATCTATATATTGTTTATAAGTGCAACCAACTAAAAGTCATTGATTGCTATTTCTCTGCCCTCACGTTGAGCCATGTCACCTGAAAAATGATATCCGTTGGATCATTGTTTGCAAACGCATCCCATCCATCCAATTGAAGTCTGCACGTCTAATCTTCTTTCTGCCGTCCCTCTTTACTCGGTGCATGCTGCTTCTATAGAACGCCAGCCGCAATTGTGCAATTAGGACCGGCACAATCAATAGCACTAATCTCCCCCTCTTCTTCCACCATCATGAATCGATATTGCTGAGAAACTGCCACTATTACTCAATAATCAAGAGTCTTAATACCTTGGGCTGGCGCTATTCCTCTCTCTATCTATATATATAGAGCCTGACCGTTTTGTTCCTTGCACTCTGTGCACCGATGGTCCTTGAGTCATGGGTATTGGGTAGGCTGCCGCTTATTCTGATTTTTGAAAGTCGCTAGCAATTTAGATTTGGTACATAAGCAATTCCACATTTCACCAACTTGATTTCGTTGACAAATTAGTAGATACGGATTGTTGATGAATTTCCTCTGACCTTCTTACTAATGTGATTTGTTTTGCAGTTACACAAAAAAAGTGATATGTTTTGCAGGCAGCGCACCTATGGCTAGACTGCATCTAATCTCAAGCCAAAAGTGTAGCACCAGTCTCTTTATTGCCAACTGATTTGCTATTTTTCATATCTCCGTTATGTTTGTGTGGCCATGTGAATGTTAGCTACACACTGTTGAGTTGTTTATCACCGTAGAGATGACTGAGTAATTCCTTTAATTTGTAATGCAGGCTTCAGTCCTTAAATATTGTCATCATAACGGTATCAGAAGAAATGAACCGTCATAGAGCCACTTTAAGTTTTCAACTACACATTTTCAACCATATTGCCATACCGAAGGACTGAAAGATGCTTCACCTCCTTTGTGCCATTATTTTCCATCTTATTTTTTCCAATGTTTCATTGCTGCATTGCTTCAGAAATTTAGATTTCCTACTACAATATTATTCATACTCTTTTTTTATGGTAAATAAACTCAGTGGAGGTTCCTTCTAATATCACGTATGTCACGTATTTTAATTTTCTTGAACAACCTAATCATTTTTTCTATTGTACGTGTGCAAAATTGTATATTGAGAAAAAAAACCTGTACTTCATGTTTTCTGAAGTATCTATTGAGAAACAAAATCCCTGTACTAACAACATACTCACAGAATTGTGCTCATTTTTTCTTTTTTATTCGTTCCCTAGATACAAAAACTTATTCGTGAGATCATAATTCCCGAGATGCTTGATAGCAAGAGAAACTTGTATGAAGCTGAAACGTGTTGGATACCTGTTTTACATGTAAAGCATCATTTACCTAATGGTTGTGACCTACGAAAAAGTCCCGCCGCAACGCGCGAGAATTCACCTAGTATCATATGTTTTTGTTTCCATCTCTTGACTGCAGAAAAAGAACCGGGCCATCATAATGGAACAAGAGGTCCCAGCCTCGACACCCCCAAAGGAGAGTACACAGCCGTTGCTACTTGACTGATAGGTCGTGACTGTAAAAGTTCGGCAGGCTGTTTTACTGTAGCCGCTGCGCTGTTTTTCTGAGAGAGAACACTGTAGCCACTGGAAGCCGCACTGTAGCCATCTAAGGGAGGAGCAGCTGCAGCCGCAGCAGCCGCAGCCAACCGAACGGACTGCACGTTTATAAATGATCGAACTGATGAAATTCTGAAAGATTGACACTCCAAAATGGAATGGCATACTGCACGGCCGTTCCTCATTTTTGTCTCAGTGAGACTCCCAGCCTTCAAACGGCCGTTCCTCATGGTAAAAACACGACAAGAAACCACTGAAAGGTCCGAACGTACTGTCATTTAGGCATGCAGTTTCACCAGTCAAGTCAGATTCGCCGGAGCTGGTTTGTTGTTGCTGCCATTTTTTCCCAACCGGAAAAAGTGCATCCCGAGCCCTATTTGCGGTGCAGATGAGGCCAATCCAGAATAGTCAGTCGGATTTGATCTTTCATTTTGATATGCGATGCAGCTCGCATGAGTTAGGCATAGGCAAACGGATCACGAAACATCACTCGACACGATTGAGCCATGGAATTTGACAGTTTGTCCTAAACCTGATTTGATACTAGTTTGTCCTCATTGATGATTCTTAACTTGAAAAAAAATGCTTCCATCTACTACTGTTTCTGGCCCAGAGCAGGCCCGATAATCGCAAACCCGGCCCCACAGCTGAGTGGCAGTTACGAGAAGCCCACGCCGACGTCCAGTCCACGGCGCGGCGAACGTGTGGTGGGGGAAGGCGCCACGAAGCGGGGGCCCGGCGCGCGCACTCATGCACAGACCACACCGAGCGGCGCACTGGCGCGCTGCCCACTCCGGCGCTCCGGAATCCGGATCAGCGCACGCCAAAACGGCCGGGATATATGACGGGAGGAGGACATCAGCGGCCGTTGTTCTCACTCCCAGCGCCTGATCAGGCGCGGTACCGGTCCCGTATCCACGCTCATCCTCGCCACAGTCGCCACTCTTCCCCACAGCCCCCTCGCTTCCGGGAGCAAGGTACTGTGCCCGACCCCCCGCCCAGCGCTCTCGCTCCTTCCTTCTTCTCTACTACTTGGATTGTGGTGTGCGCTGGGTCGATTGCGTTTCCGTGCCCCCGATGCGCGCGATTCGATGGTAGGATTGGTGTGGAATTGGGTTGCGGATCAGCGGATGGATGCCTGGATTGGCTGGCCTGGTAGATCC
Organism: Eragrostis nindensis; assembly: GCA_012490785.1. Lineage (NCBI taxonomy): Eukaryota > Viridiplantae > Streptophyta > Magnoliopsida > Poales > Poaceae > Eragrostis > Eragrostis nindensis. The sequence continues at coordinate 339,775 of JAAXCT010000297.1, read as the reverse complement.
GTGCATGGCACCTCTCGCCTCTTGTTACTTGCTTCCTCCGTTTACGATGGGGGAGATTGATCTGTGAGGAGAGGAAGGTTTCATTCGGGAGCTCTGCCTGTGGGTTGCGATTTACGACTAGGGCCCCCTTTGTTTGTGCTTATGATTCTGGATTCTGGATTGTAGAATCAAAAGCTGAAACAAAGGGTTGGATTCTGAGCTCAGATTGTGGAATCTGGGAGGCCAGATTCCACAATCTCACAATCTGCTTCAGATGAGCTTTTGATGGATTTTGCTACGTCAAATGACCAACGTGCCCATCGCAGTGTTAGGAGATGAAGAAGTTAACATGAATAAATTACGTGACAACATTGCTAGTGCTTTGTATGCTAGAAGTGAGCAGTTATTTATGAGAGGATATTTGTACCCACATTATGTATTCTTAATTATTCTGATTTTTTATAATTTTTTAATTGCTCCAAAGCGACTCTGTTACTATAATGTGTGTTTAATTAAACAAACATGGCATGCAATGCAATGAAGGGCATTTCAGACTTTTCTCTTCCTGAGGCAAGAATCCATAGAGTCACAATCCAAGGAAACAAACAGCTTCAGCTTTTGATTCTTAGAATCTGGATTCTGAAAATCACAATCCAAAAGTTAGATTCTTAGAATCATAAGCACAAACAAAGGGGGCCTAGGTTCTGGAACTTTCCGTGCGCGATTAGCGGGAATGTATATTCCTGAGATTGGGCGCGCCGCAAGGATGAATCGCCCGTCTCCTTTCCCCTTCCTTTGTACTAGTACGATTAGAGGAACGCCAAACGCTGTAGTGTCCTGCAATTGTTCAGGATGTTGCAGACACTCTTTCCACTTAGCAGCCATCAAAACCCACTTGTTCCTGTTGCATAGGAAACAGTTGCATGGGAATATTCTCAAGCATGAGCAGCCAAACTGCGAGTCATCAGTAAGTAAATTCTGGATTCCCTGAAAAGATAGTGCATCAGTCGGAACACTGCTCCCTTGTGGTCCTGTTTCCCACCTGGTTACTGAATGAAGGTACCTGAGGTTGAGTACTGATGATTGGAATATTGCTGCAGGAAATCTCTAGAACCGATAGTTTATCTTTCTTTCTTAAAGAATAACAATATTCGACTGATTTTGATTAGAAACTAAAACCTCTTTTATTTGGCTGCTTATAAAGGAACTTGTTAGGCACGCTGAGGTTTTCAATTCAACCATAATTTTACTCAGAGGATACATGCACCAATCTGTCTTGTGGCAACCATGGAAGTAAAATGCTGCATTCTGCATAAATGAACAATATCGAGACAAAAAAATTTAATAGAATCATCTAGTACAGAAAACCTGGGGTCTTCATCTCTAACTGGCACCAGACCCTATGCCCGCTCATTCGCTCAGCAAATAGTACTAAGCACTACCTTCAACTTCCAAAACCACAACTGGTTGACATTTTAAAAAATAACCTTCAACTAGAATAAGCTTTAGTCAGATCTAGGAGTTGTTCTTTAACTGCAGCCTCTTTCATGACTGCTGAGAAAAGCAACCTATATAATAGCCATGAAATGTTGAATTCTCCCCTCTGTTAGAACTGTATCTCAAACTGTAGTGAAAGAGTGGAGGCTAATGCATCTTAGATTGTACAAGAGATACAGTACAAATCACAGCATTCCAATTGGATAGCTCCAGTTATTATTGATAATACATCATCTTGGCAAAACGATCTCAGTTTCTATCTGTGAAAATTTGAATATGAGATGATTGCAGCTGAAGCTTCCGGCAAAATTTTCTTATTGTGGACAAGAATACTGTAGTTTGTATGCATATGTGACTAGAAAAGCTAATGGATTAGAATGTGGCATAACATTCGCAGCAAACGCACTGACTTTCATTAGATGCATGATCTATATGAGCATGCCGAACATTCGATGGGTTATGTGTGTCTATGTAGTAGTGGACTACTTGCCAAGTATAGTTATCTTAACTCTAGTTACCTTCATCAATACTTTCTGATAAGTTGAGCCCTTATTTTTTTCACAGGAACAAGATGTCAACTAGGGCTACTCATTGGTGTTATGCCTGTCGACGGCCGGTTCGTGTCCGTGGACAGGATATAGTCTGCCCGAATTGCAACGATGGTTTTATCCAGGAAATCAGCGAGACAGGTAGCATGTTGAACACTTTTGGACTATTTGAACCCGACTTAAATGAGTTTCTAGGAAGAAGGTTTGGAATGATGGAGGCCATGTCTGACCTTATGCGGCAACGAAGGGCAGAAATGAGCAGAGATCATGTGTCTGATATCCATGGCAGAGAAGGGACAAGTTCTGAACATGGAAGGCAGCCAAATGCTGGTCCTAGGCTGATATTTGGCAGCAACATGCCTGCTCCTGGAGGCGATAGTACTAATATCGATGTTGTCTTTAGAAGAGGCCGCAGAATTAACACAGACATTCCAAATTTCAGTGGTTTGCGTCTCCGTCCGAGTCTTGAAGCTCTATTCGAGCAGCTGCTTCTACAGAGCAACCCTCAAGGCCCAGCTCCTGCGCCACAATCATCCATTGACTCGATGCCTGTGGTGAAGATAAACCGCAGGCACCTTATGGATGATCCACAATGCCCAGTTTGCAAAGACAAATTTGAGATGGGATCAGAGGCACGGGAGATGCCATGCAAGCACCTGTATCATGCTGACTGCATCATTCCCTGGCTTGTTCAGCACAATTCTTGCCCTGTTTGCCGCCTTCCACTGCCATCACAGCGACTGGGTAATAGCTCCCGCGCACCTACAGTCTACCACAATGAAGCCGCTGATCCTGGTGTCACCAGAGCAGTTCCTGAGTCTGCCCCAAGAAACTATGACATCAGAAATCAGGGCATGCACAGCTCCTTCCCATTTCTCTGGCCATTTGGCCATTCAAGCTCCAGCTCCGGTTCTTATCAGAACGAAGGACACGTTGGTGAGCCAGCCCCTGAAGTATATGATGATCCCGGCGAGTTAGCATATTCTGAGTGGCACTATGACCCGGAAGCATTCTAGTCATACTAGCGGGATGTCTTCCCCAGCATATGCACTGTTAAGTTCTTGGGATGTACACAGTGGGATCCACTTTGATCACTGACAAACTCATACTGCATTTTCCGAGCTATCGGTACAAATCTTGCCCTGAACCTTCAGTGATGATGAGACACTCAATAATTATCTGTGGATGCGGTACCTATGATGGTTGCTTTAACGGGGATGAGCCCCGATTACAATTAGCAAGGAAGCATTTCCTGATAGAAACCAAGACGCTTGTCGCCTGTGGTGCTGTGTTTAGTGTTGCCTTGTACATGCTAAAGTGTTGTGCTGTGTATAGAAACTACTGGGCGCAAGGAACTCTTGTAATGCTTGGATGGTCCTGTTCAGTATATTAAGCTATACATAAGGTACCGAGGTACTCGTTTGTCGTCAGTATGAGAGCATCCGGATCCAACCAGAGATTTTTATGTTGCTTTGATTCCATTGCTTTGACATCTTAAAAATATACCCAGCTGCAACTCTACTGAAAGTCTGAAAACTGAATAACTCCAAACAATTTCTTCAGTTTTTTTTCCCCTCAGCCTGCAGCTTGACCCTTCTGCCAACCATGACTATGAACAGAGCATCTTGATATGGTATAGAGTTCCAACTCTCTGGAATTATGAAGTCAGTCCGAAGTTGCTCCATCGATTTGTTTTTCTAGCTACTTGCAACTTGGAACTCGATACCTTGTCCTTTGTACGTCATTTCGCTCATACTAAAACATTCCTAGTTCTCCTGTCAAGAAGTCATCTGGTGTTAGAATGGACCGCGTGTTCCACATCTTGCACGAGTCGTAAACACGAGGGTGAGAACCTGACCCTGAATCAGAGAAGGCACGGCACTCAGCAGTCAGCACTAGTGCAGACGAGCAAATTTCCAAATTCCGAACACATGCCGCTGACGAGGAGCACGACCTCTTGACCGCAGCGGCCGCCCGTCATCTCTATCTGCTCCGACTCCAAGCAGCTGAGCCGTCGCAGCCATGGCATGCTCCGCGCACCTCCTGTCCCAGAGCCTCTACACGCCCCACCGCGCCAGCCCGGCGGCGCCCAGGAGCCTCCGGTTCCAGGCCCGACCGTCGGCGCCGGCTTCTACCGGTGCGAGGCCCGGGTCGAGCGTCAAGGGCCGTCGGGGTCTCGGTCTGAGAGCGACCGCGTCGTTCGAGCCAGGGCGGAGGCAAGTGGAGGTACGCGCAGGGCTGAACCCTCTCTAATTGAGTGCTGGGACTTGAGTAATTTGATGAGTGTCTGCGGGAGAAATGGAGGGAAATCGTAGGATTAGTCCTGCGGTTGGTCTGTTTCTGTTCGTACGAATGCACGGAACGAGAAACGGGAGGACGTTAGGAGAATTCCTTCCCCCCGATTTCATCCACTCCCGCTCCTCCTCTCACTTTCCATTACTGACGCCGGGCTAGCGCGGTGATGCCACCGTTGCCTGTTGACGATGCGCGGTCGTCTCTCTAACTCTCTTCCCGTCTTCCGTAGCGTCCCTGGTAGCAGAGGATTCTCGTTCGATTGCTCGGACGGGAACTAAAGCGCTTGCATAAAACCGTCGAATGAGAAGCAAGTACTTCCGCTTTGAAACGTCTTCTATGGTGACCCTTTATCCACCATGAAGCGTGTTTAAGATGTCCCATAATGTTCTTTGATCGCACAATTTCGTTTTATAGTTTACTTTGGACCTGTAAGGCATCAAAAATTTTAACCAGGTTCTGGCCTCCCATTTTTTTCTGCAGGTAGCCGAGTAATTTGAAATTTCATGTATGAAAGTTTTATAACAGTGTATAGTGCAAACTTAAAGCAAATGGGCATCCGTGAAAGTTTCATAACAGTGTATAGTGCAAAATTAAAGCAAATGGATGCGGCATAGATATGTTACCATATTGCTCTACCACTGTTTCCTACATTTTTCTTCTTTAGTAATTTCCATCAGAGTTGCTTAGTAGGGTCTCTCTTTGTGTCTACGGCCTTGTAACACTTGCAAATGACCATTTATACAAAATCTGTAAAAATCAAGCTCGCGTGGGGATGGGTTCCCTCCTGTTTGTATACGAAAAATGGTTTGATTGATTGTTCACCTGGTCTCTTATGTTGTTGTATCTTTGTACAATATCGTTCCCAGATTTTTTTCATGATTGTTCTGTCAGAGTCACTCGCAGTGATTGCTTTTTTCTTGGGTGAATTGGTAAGGGATTCAAGAAAATCTGTCGCAAATTTCTTACTATTTTTATGGTGTGTATTTTAGGTGTCATATGACCCGCAAGCAAAGTTTAACCAGCTAGCTGACCAAATTGACAAGAATGCTGGGATGACACGGCTCAACCTCTTCTCCCCTTGCAAGGTATCTAACTACATTGTTTGCGATTGGTATTGAAGTTATCGGTTGCCTTTTGCACTTTTGGTCGAAAGGTTTATATATGTTTACATTGCAGATTAATGTGTTCTTGAGGGTAACCGGGAAGAGACCAGATGGCTTCCATGACCTGGCTTCTCTATTTCATGTGAGTTCTTTTATCTGTTTTGCTGGCTGGCCACAGAAAAAACTGTGTTTTCTTTCGATTCTTGTGTCATTCTGACTTATCCGTGGAGTTGTACTAGTTTAAGGGGAACATTTTTTTAAAAAAAAAATTATTGGGAAGAAGGGATATGTGTATTATGTTCAAGTAGGAAAATATATTTGGTGAGCAGGAAACTAAGTGATTCAAACACATCAAAGGATGAAATACAGATGAAACGATAATTGACAGCAAAGAAAACACCATTCAAAGAATGCACATGAATTTACGGTTGTTTAAGGTTGGGATATGATTATTCTATCATAAAAAAAATCCCCAACAAGTCGGTACATTTTGTGCATGTTGCGACCCACTCAACTTTCATGAAGCTCCACCCCTTGTCTTTGCAATATTGCTGCTATGAAAATGCACTCTTTTATCTTCTTTATTCTTTGTTTTGATGTTGTGGCTAAGGTCAATTTCTATATATTACTATTCCAACTTGCAAACTACAGTTGCAACAGAGTAGTGTATTTGGACTAAGTTCAGCATTTACATAAGCAATAATGCATGCTTGGGGCAGCCAAGATACATAAATCTTTACTCACTAGTTCTATTAATGGCATCCAGGTGATAAGTTTGGGTGATACAATCAAATTCTCACTGTCACCAAGTAAGAGCAAAGATCGGCTATCAACTAATGTTGCCGGTGTCCCAGTTGATGAAAGCAATTTGGTATGTTGTCTATAGATATTTTGATATCTTACTGATGAATGTGTGCTTGGTATTTCCAGCTTCGCTAAATTTACCGACCCGTTGTATGAACCTGCAGATAATTAAGGCGCTCAACCTTTACAGAAAGAAAACTGGGACTGATAATTATTTTTGGGTAATGTCAATTTTAGCTAAGTGAGCAATTTTTTTATTAATGTTTTCATTGTCACAGAAGTGGGCATATTTATATTGGGCATTGCAAAGGGACTCACGGTGCAACTGGCAAAGGTCTTTGGCTGGGGAGCTCCCGCCCAGGGTTCAATTCCTGGGTACTGCACAATTTGTGGAAAAATTAAAAAAATCCCCTCGTCTGTCCCACAACCAAAGCACAGGTCTAAGGTCCGGCCCGGGTCGTCTCACATGGGCTACGGTGCCGCTGTGTAAGGGTGGGGCAGGGGTTCGGGGGTTTTCTAGATCTGTGTGAGAGGATCTTCTCCTCCCCAATAGAAAGCCCGGGGGCCGTCATACCCCCCGCAGGTCTATTTTTTTTTATATATATATTGGGCATTAATTTTATTTTCATCTTGATTCGAATGCAGATACATCTTGATAAGAAGGTACCAACTGGAGCTGGTCTTGGTGGTGGAAGCAGTAATGCAGCGACTGCATTATGGGCTGCTAACCAGTTTAGTGGCTGCATTGCTTCAGAAAAGGATCTTCAAGAGTGGTCTGGCGAGATCGGATCAGATATCCCCTTTTTCTTTTCACGAGGAGCGGCGTATTGTACTGGTAGAGGAGAGGTAATGACATACTGAATCTAAATAGTAACCCAAAAAATTCTTTCTTGGTACTACATGTTAGGCCCTCCAAGTTTATTCTCTGTCCAGTGAACCATTTCCACTCCACCAAGGCTTTTATGGGCTTTCCAGCCTTTTGCTCAGGATGTTACAGATTGATTCATTCTCCTCTGTGACAAAATTTACCATTCTGTCATCTCTTGACCATAACTTGAGCAGTACAGTTTGGTGCTGTTTCGTAAATGGGAAATGGGTGGTGGGATAAGGATTGGGAAATAATTCCTAGGGTAATGGAGGGTTGAGATTTAATTGGATGGTTCAATGAAGAGTCTAGATTTTCTAGTTCATTTCTCAATCCTTATCCCAATCTCCATTTCCCATTTGCCAAACGGCATTTTTGGGTCCTGGGTGTTGTGTGTCTCCCTTAGTTCTAGTTGTCCACTTGTTCTTATCTCATTATCTGTAAGCTCCATGTTGACAAAATATATGATTAGATTGTGTGCAAGAAATGCAGGTCACTCAATGCGTATCAGTACACTTTGAAATTGTTTCTGCGAACACCTATAACAATTTATCATTAGTCGCCACAATGAGTTCATTTAGCTAATTGTGCTGTAACCCTCTTAAACTTTTAAAACGTTCATATTAAAGTGACTTGTTTGCAGCCTTCAAAGCCACACATATTACTGTTAATTAGAAATTGACATAGATATGTATATCCTTGTGTAAGGTTTAGCTTTCTGTAGAAGTAGCTGGTCATAATATTCAGCTTCGAACATAAATGCAGATTGTCCAAGATATCCCAAATCCCTTGCCGGAAAATTTACCAATGGTTCTCATAAAGCCGCCTGAAGCATGCTCAACTGCTGAAGTTTACAAGGTAATTAGTGAATGCTTACTTTCAAATCGAAATACATGTGTTTTCCTAACAAGCTTTTTATGCTGCAGAGATTCAGGTTGGAACAGGCTAGTCGAGCAGATCCTCTGACTTTGCTCGGGGACATAACTCAAAATGGGATATCACAAGATGTCTGTGTAAATGACCTTGGTATGCATATTCCAAAATAAGTTATTCTTTTTCAGTGTCTCTTGTTAATAACTTTAGTTAAAGAGGTGCATGTGTTTTCTTTTTCCAGAGCCTCCTGCTTTTGAGGTGCTGCCATCACTTAAGAGGTTGAAGAAACGAATTATTGCAGCTAGCCAGGGAGGTTACAATTCTGTTTTCATGTCAGGGAGGTATGCAGGATTATATCTATTAATTTCTTTTTGAATAATCATGTTAACAAACATAGTACACTGATGCATCTGGGATGCAGTTAGCACTACGAGAGCACCTGGAGAGCCAGTTCTGTATTTTTCTGTTAAGATTTTTGGATGTAGGAACTACCAAAACTTGAGCGATTCTATGTACCAATTAGCATCATGTTTAATGTGTGGCACGCATCAACATTTTCTAATTGTGACACCATAACTTGTATGTATGTTGCAGTGGAAGCACAATTGTTGGGATTGGTTCTCCAGATCCGCCTGCATTTGTATACGATGATGAAGACTACAAGGATGTTTTTGTATCAGGTATATTGATTGTTCTAGTCCACTACATGTGTACATATCTGAACTCTTTATGGTCAAGGATTTTTGAATCACTGAAAACACAACAAAAAAAAAGCTATTAATGAGAGGGAATAGTTGCAAGTGTCAACAACCAGGAAACAAAATAGTCATTTTGAAGGTTTAATGTCTTTTTGTGCAGAGGCTTGCTTCCTCACTCGCAAGGAGAACGAATGGTACAAGGAACCAATCTCATCCAAAGCCGCGTTTAGCAAAGACGGCTTACCAGCCTCAGTTGCAACTGATTGAGTCAGTTTTCTCTGCATTTGATCTCAATTTTGTGGGTTATACAGGTGAGCGTTTACTTTGTAATAGGAAGAAAGGAATTTACCATGTCATACTACTGATCCCTTCAAAGGAGTATCATTTTCAGTATGTTCATAAGACAATCTGATCCCTTCAAAGACAATTTACTGGAGGTACTGAAAGTGATACTCTGTCGAGAGTATGATACAGTAATACTCTGTTCAAAAGACAATCTGATCCCTTCGAAGGAGTATCACTCTCAGTAAAGCATCCATGATATGGGTCAACAAATCTCAATTTCTACAGGTGGTTTTTGGCTGTGGACATACAATATATAGTTCTGTAGAAAAGGGGTGCCTAAGCTCCTTTATGGGCTGACCGGGCTCTTGGTAGGATTAGCGAACGGCTGATCCATGGAGGCGGCAGGCTGTCTAGGATGAGTTCAGGGGTATGTGTCTCAGGGTTTACCTGTGGCCGAGGATGACCCAAATGCCTTGTGCTGCGTGTTGAGGGTACGTAAATTTGTTGGGATTTCAAAACTGTGGATATTTGACGTGAAGAATGCAGCATTTCGATGGTGCATTCGATACATCACTTAACAAATCGTCTACTGTCATGAGGTTCTTGATACTGGCAATGGAAGCTAGTTCTGTAATGTGTCCTTTCTCCCCAGTGACTACTCCAAATACCTAAACAGGCAAGTAGGCAACAGGTAATTAGAATCTCATGATGTTCATATAAAACTCCTGTTTACTAGCTTGGCCTCAACAATATCAATTTATAATCCACGCCACTTTCATCTACGAAGTCAAGAAGCATTGCAAATTTCATCTATGAAGTCATTTTGAAAGGCTAATGTGTTTCTGTGCACAAGCTTTGCTTCCTCACTGGTGAAGGAACGAGTGGTAATGATCCATTCTCATCGGAAGGCGCGTTTAGGAGAGATTAGTCGCCTCCCTCGGTTGCTGTTCTTGATACTTGCAAAGAATGTGGCCGTTTACCATGTTCGAGGAAGAGTATCGATTGGCACATCCAACTTTGTTTGCAAAATCGATTGGCGGAATCTAAGGGGCTGTTCGTTTCTCTAGGCTTAAAAGTCACATCAAAACTAATCTTATTATTTAGGCGTTTTAAATAAGTCTAATTTAAAAACTAACTGCAGAACCTTGTACTAATTTGCGAGACGAATCTAATGAGGGTAATTAAGTCGTGATTAGACGATGGTTACTGTAGCATCACTGTAACGAAACATAGCTTAATTAGGCTCATCAGATTCGTCTCGCAAATTAGCCCATATCTGTAAAAAAGTTTTGTAATTAAACTTATTTAAGACGCCTAAATAGCAAAATTAGTTTTGATGTGACCTTTAAGCCTAAAAACACGAACAGGCACTAAGTATTATTCTCAGTTGAGCATCGAACAATGTAATTCTACGTGATTACAAAACAACAGTGCGTGTGCACAGCATCTTGAATTCTTGACACTTTGCATCCTAGGAGTAGCAGACGGCTACTTCTATGGCTGGTCAGAAGTCAAAACAGCCGGGTCGTCGTTTTTGTCTGTGAGACCCTGGCCATCATCACCCTCGGCACCCACTGATTGCGACTGCGAATTCTCCTCTGTGCCCCCGTCCTCCGCGCCACGAGCTAACGCAGCGGGGAGCTCCTCGTCCGCCTCCGGGGAAGCTTCTTCGCCGTCAGGCAGTGCAGCAGGCCTCAGGCCGAGGCCCTCCGCCTCCGCCTCCGCGGGCGGGCTGAAGGACCCGAACTTGGGCGTCGTCTCCAGCGCCACGAAGCCGCCCCGCGCGCGCTGGAACGAGAACGACGCGCCGTCGGCGTCGCGGCCCGGGGCAGGCCCGCTCGCGTCCGCCTCTTCGGCCGCCGCCGCGGCGGCACAGGGGACGGCGTCGAGCGCGGCGACGCACGCGCGGCGCCGCTTCGGCTCGGGCGGCGGCGGTTCGTCCCCGGCTTCGCCCGGTACCGGGAGTGCGCGCTTCTCGGGAGAGGCCGCTGACGCGGGAGGCGGCGGCGGCGGGGGCGCGGGCACCTCGGCCTGGGCGGCCTCCGCCGCCATCGGGAACGGGAACACGAGAGAGCAGAGGGTGGGGGAGCGCGAGAGTCCTCCTCGCTTGGGTCGGGCGGGGTGGGTGGGCGGATGGGATCGGGGATGGGGAGGCGAATTTTCTATTCCGGCCGATGCTCCGTGCTCGCACTCGCTTTTGCCTGGTGAATTATGGTGATGGCAACATGCCAAGCCCTTGTGATAGCGAGGACGACGCTGCCCACGCTCCTCGTCGTCGTTGACGTAACGTGACGGCGGTAACTTGCGGCCGCCGGCCGGTGCCGCACGCACCGGCCCAAGGCCCTGTGACCACTTCAGGTACGGACGGTCCGATGATGATCGTTCGCTGAGTAGATGGTACTACTAGCACGGCCTGTTGAGTGGTTGGACTGTGCCGGGGTGGTGCGGTGCGGTTACTACAGTCACGTCGTCGAGTACTAGCTGTGCCAGATTCCGTGCCCAGAAAATGCTGTCGCCAGAAATTTATCAGTGGTGTTTACTGGGTTACCGAAGAATTTTCCATTTTTTGTGGCGGCTGTTATGTGTGGTCCACGAAGCCAGCTTGTTTTTTTTATTACAAATCAGACACTCACAACGCACGCACACTCACCTCTATGAACACACATACGTAAACCCTACCTCTATAAGCGTCTTCGGAGACTGAGACTCTTGTAATCACTAGGATACAGACCCTTTCGCCATGAAGCCGGCTCGTTTGTTATTCCTCTGCATGTGCTGTGATCTTGAATAACCCCAAGGTGGATCTTCAGATGGTTTTGTGAATTTTCAAAAATAAGGATATCGTAAAGATCTACAGATGCAATCTTTATCTTCTTCCTGGTGTTCCCGCCCAAGTTTTTTGACACTGAGCTGGCAGAGTTCTTCACCTTTACACTTGTGCTATTACTACTATTATTAATCTACTCCTCCATATAGTTTGGCTTTCGAGAGAGAGTTTTTGTTTGACACGTAGCTCTTCTGCATATCTTAAGTTTGTATCACTATCACACAGGACCAACCCTTCCGTTAAACTCTGCATGTTGCGTTTAGCAAATGGAAAATGGGAATTGCGACAGGTATTGGAAAAAAAGGTGTAAAGTTCCATCTCTACGCTCTTATGAACAATTTATAACACCAACCATTTTCCATATGCCAAAATTTCATATAGGTAACAGAGAAGGCCTGTTACTAAAATAAAAAGAAACGGTTCATTAGCCTGTTCAGTCTCAAAACTCAGCGGTTCACTCAGGGTGTGATTGGTTGCTTGGGCTAGCTAAGCCATGCATAGGTTCCTACCCAGGCCAGGCCAACCCAGGCTTTTGCTATGCAAAACCAAAAAAGAGGCTTGTGTTTGGTTGCCTGCACTACCAACTTTTAGCCCGTACTAGATTGTGTTTGGGAGGCTGCATTGTGGCCTGGCTAGCATTAGTTAGACCAAAATGGGCTTGTTTGGTTGCCTGCACATGGTCCGGTCCCGTAACCCCTTGGCCCATTCGGTCTGGTTACCGACCCGCAAGCATACACAAAACCGTACCAAACCCTTTCGTGGCCGGTCATTCTCACCGCTCACCCTTCTCGTCCTCGACCCTTCTCCTTCCCCGCCGCCGTTTTCTCTCGTTCGCCTGTAACGTCCCGGCCCCCTAGGCCATCGTTTTTAAGAAAACCAATCACTCATTAACATAAGCAACAACAATTAAATATAACATAGTGGAAATTTTCCTGAATAAAATAATAACTCGATCTATTTTGGTGTTAATAAATATTTTGTTATGGTTTCAATTTGAGATGTTCTTATTCAAGGTTGAAATATTCGGAGTTGGTTTTCAAGTTGGAATTTCATATTTGAATGATTTCTGGGGATTTTGAATTTATACATGCATGTTAATCCATGTAGCACGACAACTTCTTAGATTTTTCGTGGGAAATTGGTTTAGCCAAAAATTCCCCAAAATTCACCATAGGTCTTAATCACGAAAACCTAATTTCTGTGAATTTTTCAGAATTTCTAGAGCATGTTTGCCTTGGGAGAAAAATAGTAGAAACTCTCTGCTGTTGTAGAAATAGAAAACTTCTTAATTCTTCATGGGCTTTATCCTGGGCTCGGCCCATTTAGAAAATAAATAGAAAAGAGAAAGAAGACCTTACCTCATTCCGGCCCAAACCGACGCAGCCCATCTCAGCCCATCTCACGAAACCGCCTGAGCCGCGCGTCGTCTTCCTCCTCCCCCACTCGTCAACGCCGCCGCGCCGACCGGCCATCGCCGAGATGCCACCGCGACACCGCCTGTGCTGCTGCTGTGGAGACCTCGAGAGAAGTGACGCGTGCCGTCCTCATCCGCACCACCTCGCGCCTTCCGGAGCCCTCTCCCTTCTCTATTTCTTTCTTCTCTCTTCTCTTCACTGACAGGTGAGTCCGCCCAACAAAAATCGGCGAGAAACCGCCTCTTCGCCCTATAAAACCCTCAACCAAGCCCTCAAATGGCTTCCTATTGCCATTACGTTCCTCTGGAGCTTAACCATGTTTGCAATCGTTGCGACAATTTGACGAATTTCCATTTTCCCCCAATTCGGCCGCCGCCGCCATTGCTGGCAATTGAAGCTTCTCCGGTGAGGATTTCATCAACTTCTTGTTCTTTTAGCACCCTTAAGCGATACTGATCCTCTTCCCCTTGATCTTGTTCCAAGATTTTGGGCGGAGACCTCTTGTCGTCGTTACCTCCTCTGTTTCGCCGCCGCCCTCCGCCAAGCTGCCAGCTCCGGCCATCTCCATCCTCGCCAATGGGTCGGTGAGCTCCCTAGTGCCCCGTAGAAGCTTCAGCATAGCACAAACTCGACGATTTCCTGCTCTTACGTGCTGAACCTTGTTGTTTTGCCGCCGCGAACCCTAGGTCGTCGCCGCGCCACCGCTTCAGGGCCTCACCGCCGGCGAGGCGACCACCGGAGGATAGCTCTTGACCCTGCGCGTCGATTGGTGCATGACGTTGACGTCGCCTGGCCGTGGTTCGCCGCCGGCGAGCCTTCCTCTGCCGCCAGTCACTGTGCGCGCGATGCTTTATTTTGATTTAACCTTAAGCCGCCATGTGTCATCGTCCGATCGGCCAGAAAAAGGATTAACCGTGTTTAGCTCGAAATAGATAGAAAAATTGTAGGAAAAATTAGGGAAAATTTCTAGAAAAAATTCCTTATGTTTTTAGGCTCCTTCTTATGCAGAAATATGATATAAGTGCTTAGGAAAAATTCCTAGTAGGAAATAAGTTAGCTTTATGCTTTGTTTCAAAATAAGTACTTAGGGAATTTGTGTATAGGAACTAATTAAGATTAGGATACCTTTTAAACTTTTCAGAACCCAAAGATCACTTTAGCAACATGGCTAGTCATAGGAATAATTTAAAGAAAATAAATGGTAGAGTTGCCATGTTTCTTAGAAAAATGACATGTATCTTTATAGAAATTTAATTATTAATTATCTAATAAATGTGCATGCAATCACTGTAGATAGAATACTTAGTCCTTCCACTCTAAAAGCCCCTGTTGGTACTGTTTTGCAAGACATAGGAATGTTACACTTTATTTACTTGAATAAGAAATACTAAGTTAATTAACCTAAGTAAATGAACATATTACTTATGCATGTGCATATAGGGCTTATTTACATCCCATGTTCATGGATATATGTTGCACATCATAGGCATACATGTAGCCTTACATAAGTAATTTAATAAAGAATGATGAAACAATAGTAATTATATCTAGTTAAAAATATACAACATATATGTTTTCCATGCACTCTTGCTTTACTTAAAAGTCACATATGCATATGGCACCATATTCATAATATCTAAATCATGTAAATAATTTAGTTTAAAAGAACACATCTTTAATTATGTCATATGTATGCATAAAGGCATATAAATACTTATAAAAGATAAGATATTAATACATAAGAATGTTCCCATATGCATTAGAAGCATGTAACTTCATTTTACATGTAAATCATTTTAGGAATAATTGCTACGTAAATTTAGTTTATTTATTTATGTTTGTTTGAACAATGCCATGTTTAATAGTAGAAATAATTATGGATTTAATATAATAGATATGCACGCAATCACCATCAATAAAATATATGCATCTCACCATGTTTCCTTTAGGAATTTAATAAATAAATATTTACCCATACCATCATGTTAACCTTGCCTTAATTAATTTAAATAACACACATACATGCTTTCTTTTAAGAGAAAATAGGTCATAAATAATTTGTCTAGGTGAATATGGCCTATATAAGGCCAGGAATTTATCTTATGACAAATGATCACGGAAAAGTAAATGGAATCACGTAAACCTAGGTTGACCTCTTTTCTACTGATAGAACTCGATAGCGTGTAGTCCATTCGTACGAACCGAATACATATTTATTTTCGTGAAACACTCCATGATCATGCTCTTTGGTTTTTATTCGAAATATTTGTATTTATTATTGTAGATTTTATTGGATCTTCTTGGATGACTTTATTTGGATCTCTCGGAGTTTATCGGTCGCGAATGATGCACACGTGAGTGAATCGTCGAAGGACTACATCGCGGGAAGATCGACATTTGAAGATCGTCGTATGAACTATGTATATAAAGGTGCGAGGCAAGCACACTCCTTGATCATTTTGATCCTATGTTTGCAAATGCAATTAAGTGCTTAATTTGTAGGATTAATTTGTGCATAATTTATATCACTAAAAATGCTCATTTGGGAAATGGTAGATACTACCTATTTGATTTTATCCCCTTTGTTGAACTATATCATATCCCCTTGTAATCATAGGTTGGGTTATCATAATGGTTATATGCTCTAAGCTTCATGATATAGTTAATTGCTAATTAAGCTTGCTAAAATGAATAACTATATTTTGTATAAATGTAAGCACGTGTATAATCATTAAATTTACGGATTATGTTGATGGGAAATTATTGTTGATGATATATGATGATAATTTAGATGTTGACGGGTTTTGATGTGATAATGTTAAATTGGATTAATGATTGATTGATAATGATGATTTTGGAGACCCGTCGCATCGCATAAGGACCGGTACATTTGTATCTTGATTTAGGGATATATCGTGCGACCATGGATGCTGGTATGGGACGGCCATGGCTAAGTAATTAGTTGAATGTTGCCTTGCCTTCTAGAAGTAGGGAATGTATGGATATTTTACCCGATCTGGTATTTATTCAGAGGGACCTCCATCACTACGGTTTTGGGCTCAAGGTTTACCAATACAATGAATTGTACCCTTTTCCTGCCTAACTATCCATATTTGAAGGAGGGGATAAATTGTACCTCTGGGATGTTAGTGGTCAGGTTCAGAGGGACTTTTGACAATTTAGGGGAGGCAAGGTTAGCAAACGGCTAATGAAAACGTCATGCGTGATACCGATGTGCACACTTCGTGAGTGCACGGTGCTTGCAACACCACAGACGGTCACTCACTGTCCATGGGTACAGCGTACAAACTCTGCAGAGTCATAATCCATTCGAATGGCCGTGCTTGCGGTCTCAAGCTCCTTAATGATAGGTCTTTGTTTAGAGAATGGTTGGGATTAAAATTGATCATAATGGTTATTGATATATGAATTGGTATAGATAATGATTTTGTAAGAACTTGACATGGAAGTCAAGTATGTCACTTTATTTATATGATATTTACTTGTACTTACCTTTATGCAATTTATATTCAAGCAATTCAATTTAGTAATTATTTCAGTAATCAAGTCTAGATTATCATATGCTCATTTATGCAAACTTAACCATATTATGCCTTCTTTCATTTGGCCTTGCATATAATTATGATTTTGCTATTATTCACCCGCATTGCTTGCCTCCGATAACTTGGTTTCAGAGATGACGAGAATTCGGTGAGGAACGATGCCGTTCTTTCTAGGAGTTCAACTTCCAGTCAATTGCCTGTGGGATGAACATGGGGCACACGCTGGAGATTTGAATTCCTTTATATTACCGATCTGCTTATTTTTTTAAGGTATCTTGTCGGCCGTTGAGCCAATATTTTGTAAATTACAAATAAACTTGATAGTTAAATTTTGATATGGTTATGGTTCCACTGTGGTTTTCGTGTGTACTTGTCATTGATCCTGGGGCAAGTACGGAAAACACGGAGTTTCGGGTGATTTAATTACCCGGGGACGTTGCAGGTGGTATCAGAGCTATGTTGACTGCAGGTTGACCCTAGATAGACCGGTCGTTAGATTAGACTAGTAAATTGAAGTTATATTTTTAGAATTTTCAAATATATTTAAGAAAAATATAAGATTTTGCTCTCTCCTAAATCTTAGTTTCTTCTCTCACCTATATTCTTATTTGATTTTGAGAAATTATTTATTCATTCTCATCTCCTTCTTAGCTAAGGGGAAAAGATGAAGGAGAAGAAGAATATTGTTCTCTTTTCCTCAACCTTGATTTTAAATATTCTTTCTTGTATCTCATCTTGACATTGACTCTATTTTCTTCTTAATCTTATTTCTTTTATATCTATCAAGAGACAAGGAAGAAGATGTAGTGAGAATGCGATGGTAACTACTAGGATCTTTTCTCTTATTCTTCTCAAAATTTCTTAGGAGATATAGATATACAGGACGTAAAAAGAAAATATTAAGGTAGGATTATATGGCATTTTAAAAGTGCTATGCCATAAGGACCTATGAATATAATCATTAAGAAGAAAATTGTTTTCAAAAATCCCGGAGTTTCCATTTGCGGTCGATTTGCTCATTCTTTTGGTGTTTTTATGTGATTTTGGTGTTTTATTTTGGAAGCATAAAGTAGATGCTAAAATAAATAGTTTAAATTCTGCTAACTCTCTCTCTCTTTAGGTAACATCCTACTAATTTTAACTATAACATACGTTGACCCTAACATCTCGTGCTATCCTAATTGCATATCTTTCACTTACTTAATTTATTGAACTTTTCTTTGATTTATTTCCATGCATAACAACCATTCCGGGATAAAGACCATGTTATATTCTTTGTTAACTTCATAACAATTTAATCCATTGTTCCATACTCATTTTAGCATCGATCCTGCATGCCAAATATTTTCCTTGGTATTTAAATTGATATCCCACTTATGTTGTCATCATTCTTTGTAGGTTCTTTTGATTTCAAAAGATGCCGTGTTCTCACATATTCCCTTCTTTCATAGTTTGGCATACCTTGCCTCTTTGATTCATGTAGACTTAGTTTAATATATAGCATAAACAGTGCGCAATTATCATATCATACCTCTTTCTTTCAAAAAATAATTTATTTTTCTCTTTCCATTCTATGCGAGATCATTAAAACTTGATTTCTATTATTTTTCAATCCAGATGGAAAAACTCTTAATGCCATTTGAACCTTGTATCACGTTTTGCATAGCGTGATGATTTTATTCAATCAACCCCTTCGAAATTGACTAGTATGAGAATTTTCATAAATTCTCTTGCCAAAACCCGTTCCACGATTCCTTGATAAATCAATAGTCATATTCCATTATTCAAAGAAAAGATGGAATTAATTTTCGTTACCTTTATATCTTTGTTCTTAAACTCTTTGATTTCTATCCTGGGTACTCTTTTATACCTATTCGCAATATAAAACTTCCTTGAAATATCTTTTATTCAAGAGACATTTAATTCTTCCCTCACTCATAGAGTGTTTATTTCATCCATTCAAGAATTGAATATCCTTAACTTTCATATAAAATGAAGATGATTTCAAAATTCTTTTTACAAAATATCATAGTTGCATAGTTTGAAATTCTTCATTGATCAATACTCCATTGACATCTTTTGGTGGGAACATTAACACATTTACTAAAATCCATTTTAATATTTTTCTATTTTATTTTGAAACTCATATAAATGCTCATGACCATATGGTTTAGCATTTTCAAAAGTTTGCCGTTAATCGATATATCTTTCCGTATGAACCTTATTGACCCCGATCTTTTGTTTACTTATCAATGTTGAACTCTACTACTCATGATTTATGAAAACGTTTCTTCATTGGAATACCCCTCAATTCTATGAACCACGATTCATGGGGGAAAAATCTCAAACCCCGATTATTATCCATCTTATTAACTATCGACTTTGTAGTAGCAATGTGCCAAGAATCCAAAATCAAGCCTACTTTGTGATCTTGGTTTTGCCAACCAATGACCATTTGTAAAGTAGGTCTACATCGCTACAATTAAGTCTCCTTGATTTATTTTGAATCAACATGTCCTATTGTTATTTTCTATTAAAAAGAAAAGGGATATGAGAATATCGTATCGTCTCATTCTTTTATTTTTCTATCTCGTTTACCATTTGTTGAGATTGAAGCTATGACCATTTTCGAATACCTTCCCTAAAGCATTTGATGTCGTTTTTCATATGCTTACCCGTTTTGTGCCTAGCTATCTTACCTTGTAATGCTATTCATTTATGTTAACAGTTCGATATCCATTAATATCCTTGAATTGAAAGCAAAATTTTCTCGACCTATCCAACCAAAGAGGTCACTTGATCCATGTTGATGTGGTCTTTAGAATTAACCTTGATTTTTATATGCTTCAATGAAAACCTTAATTTCCATGATTCACGAAACATAGAAACCTATTGTTCTATATTAACCTGATTTTAGAAATTTCTTTGATCTGGTATATTCTAAGGTAATCATCTCAAAAACCTTGGAATAATTCCTTATACTATTCATGAATAAACCTGGTTATCATGAATAGTTCACCATCCTTACTTGAATGTCGTCATTCTACCATTTATTACCAATTCGTTGATCATACTTTAATAATTATTGTATCACATTGTTACACATGCCTATATTGTCATATGTCGCATTGATCATATATTTGGAATCCTTCATTATTTTATGAAATCCATATTGACTTGCTCAAAAATTTGTTTTGATCTTGTCCTAAAGAACTTACCTCGTAAACCTTGGAGTAGGTTCCTAAACCATCTTTGATGTTCCCACTAGGTAATTTTTGGTTGCAAGGATTGATTGCCATTCTTCTCGGATAGCAAATGTTGTGCTCATATATCCTTCAATGACCAACATGCTATTCGAGTCATTTAAAAACCAAACCTATTGACTTTACTTTATCTTTGTATTCTCATCCGTTTTCCCAAGGTCTAATTCCATTGGAACACTAGCCTATTGATTTTGACTTCCATTCTTTGGTAAGTCAAAATTCATAAAAACATTCTTACGGTTTGAAAACCTCATGTTTCCTTGAACATAAGAAATTTTCCCTTATTCTTTCATTGGGACTTGTGGCATTCAAAATTTTTCCATAACCAATCATATTGGTTTTGTTTCACCATTATAAATTCATTTGCTTACATGATCCTAAAACTCCATTGAATTACTAGCCTACCACTCTTGACTCCATTCTTCAATAGATTATTTCGTCAAAAAAAAAAATTTCTTGTGATTTTGAAAATATCATAGTATCTTTGGTATAAGCATCCACTTAAATATTTCTCTTACTCCCGAACCTATTTCTGAAAGCCTTTATGCATTATAAAACAAAATTTTCTTCTTTGATCATATAGGTGCTTACTAACTTTCGATAAAAGTTAAATTGGAAAAAAAAAATATGTAATGCTAACACTCATGGTGAGATAACCCCAAAGATGAGGAACGCTAATATGTGATTCGGGGTTTTCACTTAACATCGCCATAGAAGATCAAGTATTTTCTCAAAATAGAGGAAAGAGACGTCGTGAAGATACCTCCAGGACAAGAAAGTAGCAACTACATCAAAGAGGAAGCAAGGAGAATATAAGAAGATGACTCATTGCTACAAAAATCTCGAAGATGAAGGAACTAACTTTATATGTTGTGCATTGCATTTCAAATGTTTTATGAATGATAGGTTAAAACTTATTTAAGGGGGGTAGGACGTAAGATATATCTAACTCTATTAATATTTTGATCATACGAATACTAACCTCTTTTATGAGCCGAAGAAAATCTTTTGTAAATTTTTACTAACAAATGTTAACAAAACCCCGAAGATTTCTTTTAAAAGAATTCCTCTTCCTCAAGATAAGCATGAAGGACATATATACTACATCAGAGAACAACCTCAAGGAATCTACCATATCGAAGAAGAAGTAAGAGGAATACGTGAAGATTGTTCCCTACGCATGGCATGCCAAAGACAAAGAACTAATAATATCATGACAATTTATTTCAACATCATCCTCCACTAACTACAATGAAATAGAGATACGACATATGAAGAATTTTCAAGAAAGTGACTATGTCAAAGAGGGAAGCAAAACAAGAGCATGAAGATCATCCTCACATATGGCGTATCGAAGATCGAAGAACATTTCAACACCTTGGAACTAACCTTCGTAAACATCCACACTAACACTTTGCGGAATCTCGGGGACGAGATTCTTTTTAAGGGGGGTAGACTGTAACATCCCGGCCCCCTAGGCCATCGTTTTTAAGAAAACCAATCACTCATTAACATAAGCAACAACAATTAAATATAACATAGTGGAAATTTTCCTGAATAAAATAATAACTCGATCTATTTTGGTGTTAATAAATATTTTGTTATGGTTTCAATTTGAGATGTGATTATTCAAGGTTGAAATATTCGGAGTTGGTTTTCAAGTTGGAATTTCATATTTGAATGATTTCTGGGGATTTTGAATTTATGCATGCATGTTAATCCATGTAGCACGACAACTTCTTAGATTTTTCGTGGGAAATTGGTTTAGCCAAAAATTCCCCAAAATTCACCATAGGTCTTAATCACGAAAACCTAATTTCTGTGAATTTTTCAGAATTTCTAGAGCATGTTTGCTTTGGGAGAAAAATAGTAGAAACTCTCTGCTGTTGTAGAAATAGAAAACTTCTTAATTCTTCATGGGCTTTATCCTGGGCTCGGCCCATTTAGAAAATAAATAGAAAAGAGAAAGAAGACCTTACCTCATTCCGGCCCAAACCGACGCAGCCCATCTCAGCCCATCTCACGAAACCGCCTGAGCCGCGCGTCGTCTTCCTCCTCCCCCACTCGTCAACGCCGCCGCGCCGACCGGCCATCGCCGAGATGCCACCGCGACACCGCCTGTGCTGCTGCTGTGGAGACCTCGAGAGAAGTGACGCGTGCCGTCCTCATCCGCACCACCTCGCGCCTTCCGGAGCCCTCTCCCTTGTAAGCTTCATGACCATTGGAGTTTGGAAACCCCAAAGGTATGAATGTTTTGGTGATTGGGTGACCATATTGATGTGACTAACATTTCCTTGTAGGATATTCAAATGGTCATGTCAATTGAAGTGTCGCCTCACATATTCTATCTATCGACGACTTGGTGATTGGTTGCCTCGACATTTCGGATCGAGAGCTTGATGGAGTCGCGGAGAAGATGTGGATCAAGGCTAAGGACATGCTAGATCCAAGCGAGTGTTGCTTGGTTAGATGTTAGCTTGAGTCCATAGGAAAAACCGGACTATCAAGAGGGATCGAATTGGTTCTCTTAGAGCACACTAGGTTAGAGATCAAATGGATGCATTGTGAGTCTCTTGAGGGCTAGGGTGGCTGAAGAGAAGAAGAGGAACCAAGGATGAAGAAGTTGGAAGCAAGGATCAAGAGTGGATCAAGTTTTCAGCTTATCCGGTAGAGACCGGACAGTACGGTCCTAGGGACCGTACAATGCGGTCTTCATTGAAGATCCAGACAGAGAAGTGAAGTCTCGGGATGCTGAGAAAATGAAGACCGGACAAAGGGACCGGACAGTACGGTCGAGGAGACCGGACAGTACGGTCATCAGAAGATTTCCAGACAGAGAAGTTGAAGTTTCTGGAAGTTGAAGAAATGAAGACCGGACAATCGACCGGATGGTACGGTCCTAGGGACCGGACAGTACGGTCTTCATTGGAGATGAAGAAGAAGATGGAGATGCGCCTGGAAATAGAGACCGGACAATACGGTCTGGAAGAGACCGGACAGTACGGTCCTATTGTACGGTCTCTAGTTTCGCAGGGCACTTTTGGGCAACGGCTAGTTTTGGGTTGGTAGTCTATAAATAGTTGGTTGCCCGCCCCTTGAGGGGTCTCTTGGCCATTGTTGGAGTACAGGAAACTCAGAGGGAGCCAAGAGCAAGAGAGAGAAGCACTTGTGAAGGATTTGGAGTGATCCTAGTGCTTGAGAGAGTAGCAATTGCATCCACTTGATCTCTAGGCTAGTGTGAGCTTGAGAGAGTCACTTCGGTTTGTTACTCTTGGTCTATGGCGAGGCCTAGACCGGTTAGGCGTTGGTGTTGAGCTGTCCAAGGAGATTGTGGAAGCTAACACAAGTTTGTACACGGTCTTGGAGCTTCCCGTGCGAAAGAAGCATCACTAGTGGAGCGCCCTTTGGCACGCATCACGTGCGGAGCCTTACCTCCGGAAGAGTACCCGGGATCGAGCCCGGCGGGACGTGCCCGCGACTTCACTCGGAGGGTGAAGTGTGCTCTAGGAGGGATCGCCATCGAGCGGAGGGACGGGGTCGAGACTCCGGCGGGAGTGACCCAACGTGGAGTAGGGGAAGGCGCCACCCTTCCGAGACCACGGGAAAAATCATGAGCATTCCTATCCCTATCTCCTTTACATACTAGCATTTACGCTTCCGCATTTACTTTTATGTGCTAGTAGAATTGCATGATAGGTTGTCTCTTTACTACTTGGTAGGATTGCTTGTTAGGCTTTACTACTTGGTAGAATTGCTTGCTAGGGTGTTGCTTGTTGCATAGACTAGATTGTGTGCGCGCATCGCTTGCTTTTGTTATCACCATATCTAGTCTTGCTAGCTTCACGCCTAAAGTACGTTTGGGAGAAATTGTTGACACACCGATTCACCCCCCCCTCTCGGTGCCCTTGATCCTTTCATCCCTTCTCTATTTCTTTCTTCTCTCTTCTCTTCACTGACAGGTGAGTCCGCCCAACAAAAATCGGCGAGAAACCGCCTCTTCGCCCTATAAAACCCTCAACCAAGCCCTCAAATGGCTTCCTATTGCCATTACATTCCTCTGGAGTTTAACCATGTTTGCAATCGTTGCGACAATTTGACGAATTTCCATTTTCCCCCAATTCGGCCGCCGCCGCCATTGCTGGCAATTGAAGCTTCTCCGGTGAGGATTTCATCAACTTCTTGTTCTTTTAGCACCCTTAAGCGATACTGATCCTCTTCCCCTTGATCTTGTTCCAAGATTTTGGGCGGAGACCTCTTGTCGTCGTTACCTCCTCTGTTTCGCCGCCGCCCTCCGCCAAGCTGCCAGCTCCGGCCATCTCCATCCTCGCCAATGGGTCGGTGAGCTCCCTAGTGCCCCGTAGAAGCTTCAGCATAGCACAAACTCGACGATTTCCTGCTCTTACGTGCTGAACCTTGTTGTTCTGCCGCCGCGAACCCTAGGTCGTCGCCGCGCCACCGCTTCAGGGCCTCACCGCCGGCGAGGCGACCACCGGAGGATAGCTCTTGACCCTGCGCGTCGATTGGTGCATGACGTTGACGTCGCCTGGCCGTGGTTCGCCGCCGGCGAGCCTTCCTCTGCCGCCAGTCACTGTGCGCGCGATGCTTTATTTTGATTTAACCTTAAGCCGCCATGTGTCATCGTCCGATCGGCCAGAAAAAGGATTAACCGTGTTTAGCTCGAAATAGATAGAAAAATTGTAGGAAAAATTAGGGAAAATTTCTAGAAAAAAATTCCTTATGTTTTTAGGCTCCTTCTTATGCAGAAATATGATATAAGTGCTTAGGAAAAATTCCTAGTAGGAAATAAGTTAGCTTTATGCTTTGTTTCAAAATAAGTACTTAGGGAATTTGTGTATAGGAACTAATTAAGATTAGGATACTTTTTAAACTTTTCAGAACCCAAAGATCACTTTAGCAACATGGCTAGTCATAGGAATAATTTAAAGAAAATAAATGGTAGAGTTGCCATGTTTCTTAGAAAAATGACATGTATCTTTATAGAAATTTAATTATTAATTATCTAATAAATGTGCATGCAATCACTGTAGATAGAATACTTAGTCCTTCCACTCTAAAAGCCCCTGTTGGTACTGTTTTGCAAGACATAGGAATGTTACACTTTATTTACTTGAATAAGAAATACTAAGTTAATTAACCTAAGTAAATGAACATACTACTTATGCATGTGCATATAGGGCTTATTTACATCCCATGTTCATGGATATATGTTGCACATCATAGGCATACATGTAGCCTTACATAAGTAATTTAATAAAGAATGATGAAACAATAGTAATTATATCTAGTTAAAAATATACAACATATATGTTTTCCATGCACTCTTGCTTTACTTAAAAGTCACATATGCATATGGCACCATATTCATAATATCTAAATCATGTAAATAATTTAGTTTAAAAGAACACATCTTTAATTATGTCATATGTATGCATAAAGGCATATAAATACTTATAAAAGATAAGATATTAATACATAAGAATGTTCCCATATGCATTAGAAGCATGTAACTTCATTTACATGTAAATCATTTTAGGAATAATTGCTACGTAAATTTAGTTTATTTATTTATGTTTGTTTGAACAATGCCATGTTTAATAGTAGAAATAATTATGGATTTAATATAATAGATATGCACGCAATCACCATCAATAAAATATATGCATCTCACCATGTTTCCTTTAGGAATTTAATAAATAAATATTTACCCATACCATCATGTTAACCTTGCCTTAATTAATTTAAATAACACACATACATGCTTTCTTTTAAGAGAAAATAGGTCATAAATAATTTGTCTAGGTGAATATGGCCTATATAAGGCCAGGAATTTATCTTATGACAAATGATCACGGAAAAGTAAATGGAATCACGTAAACCTAGGTTGACCTCTTTTCTACTGATAGAACTCGATAGCGTGTAGTCCATTCGTACGAACCGAATACATATTTATTTTCGTGAAACACTCCATGATCATGCTCTTTGGTTTTTATTCGAAATATTTGTATTTATTATTGTAGATTTTATTGGATCTTCTTGGATGACTTTATTTGGATCTCTCGGAGTTTATCGGTCGCGAATGATGCACACGTGAGTGAATCGTCGAAGGACTACATCGTGGGAAGATCGACATTTGAAGATCGTCGTATGAACTATGTATATAAAGGTGCGAGGCAAGCACACTCCTTGATCATTTTGATCCTATGTTTGCAAATGCAATTAAGTGCTTAATTTGTAGGATTAATTTGTGCATAATTTATATCACTAAAAATGCTCATTTGGGAAATGGTAGATACTACCTATTTGATTTTATCCCCTTTGTTGAACTATATCATATCCCCTTGTAATCATAGGTTGGGTTATCATAATGGTTATATGCTCTAAGCTTCATGATATAGTTAATTGCTAATTAAGCTTGCTAAAATGAATAACTATATTTTGTATAAATGTAAGCACGTGTATAATCATTAAATTTACGGATTATGTTGATGGGAAATTATTGTTGATGATATATGATGATAATTTAGATGTTGACGGGTTTTGATGTGATAATGTTAAATTGGATTAATGATTGATTGATAATGATGATTTTGGAGACCCGTCGCATCGCATAAGGACCGGTACATTTGTATCTTGATTTAGGGATATATCGTGCGACCATGGATGCTGGTATGGGACGGCCATGGCTAAGTAATTAGTTGAATGTTGCCTTGCCTTCTAGAAGTAGGGAATGTATGGATATTTTACCCGATCTGGTATTTATTCAGAGGGACCTCCATCACTACGGTTTTGGGCTCAAGGTTTACCAATACAATGAATTGTACCCTTTTCCTGCCTAACTATCCATATTTGAAGGAGGGGATAAATTGTACCTCTGGGATGTTAGTGGTCAGGTTCAGAGGGACTTTTGACAATTTAGGGGAGGCAAGGTTAGCAAACGGCTAATGAAAACGTCATGCGTGATACCGATGTGCACACTTCGTGAGTGCACGGTGCTTGCAACACCACAGACGGTCACTCACTGTCCATGGGTACAGCGTACAAACTCTGCAGAGTCATAATCCATTCGAATGGCCGTGCTTGCGGTCTCAAGCTCCTTAATGATAGGTCTTTGTTTAGAGAATGGTTGGGATTAAAATTGATCATAATGGTTATTGATATATGAATTGGTATAGATAATGATTTTGTAAGAACTTGACATGGAAGTCAAGTATGTCACTTTATTTATATGATATTTACTTGTACTTACCTTTATGCAATTTATATTCAAGCAATTCAATTTAGTAATTATTTCAGTAATCAAGTCTAGATTATCATATGCTCATTTATGCAAACTTAACCATATTATGCCTTCTTTCATTTGGCCTTGCATATAATTATGATTTTGCTATTATTCACCCGCATTGCTTGCCTCCGATAACTTGGTTTCAGAGATGACGAGAATTCGGTGAGGAACGATGCCGTTCTTTCTAGGAGTTCAACTTCCAGTCAATTGCCTGTGGGATGAACATGGGGCACACGCTGGAGATTTGAATTCCTTTATATTACCGATCTGCTTATTTTTTTTAAGGTATCTTGTCGGCCGTTGAGCCAATATTTTGTAAATTACAAATAAACTTGATAGTTAAATTTTGATATGGTTATGGTTCCACTGTGGTTTTCGTGTGTACTTGTCATTGATCCTGGGGCAAGTACGGAAAACACGGAGTTTCGGGTGATTTAATTACCCGGGGACGTTGCATCGCCGCCGCCATCCCCTCCCCGTCGACGTAGGAGATCCAAGTGGCCATGGACCGCATGAGGGCGAGGAGGGCTCTGCTTGGTCAAGTCCGGGACGAAGAAATCATCTCCATTGCCTCGTCCCCCGCGACCCTCGTCTACACGCATGAGGCGACGAGCGTGCGCTCCAGCTCGAGGAACCGGAAGGCGGCCAGCGATGGTGACAAGACGGCCAGCGACGACGTCGAGCAGTACCTGGTTGCCGATTCCCCGGTACATTTCTCCCTCCATGTTCCATTGCTAGCTAGATCTAGGGTCTGAGGTCCAGCCGAAGGAAGAAATCGTTTGCCATTGTTGAATAGATGTTAGTTTGGCCTCGTGTTCTCGTCGATTAGTAGATCTTGACTGTCATTTTGCTTTGTTGAAGCCGGACTCCATGAACAACGTCCCGCAAGACGCCATCTCGGATTCGGAGAAGGGAGAGGGAGAAGGGCCGGTGAAGTGCCGCCATGAAGAACCTGCAGTGCGCAAGTACTGCTGGGATGGTACTAACACTGGCCGCTACTTCTACTGCTGCCGTCGCAAGGTATTTGTGATGATTCTCTTGCAATGTTGTAGCTAATTTGTGAAATATTCTCACTTTTGCTTACTTTCATGCTTGGTTCAAGCTAACATTTGGGGTGTGCTTGCAGGAGAAGCCATGCAACTTCATCAAGTGGATTGATGGTGAGTGGCCGAAGGAGGTGCAAACTGTCATCCTGACCATGTGGGGTGTGGTTCATGACTACGAGGAGTCAGCCAAGCAGGCGGTGCGAGAGAAGGAAGCTGCCCTTGCTGCTCTTCGTGTCAGCGAAGTGAGGACTTCACGGGCTGTTGGCATGGTGATCTTCACTGCTGGGGTGATGGTAGCTATGTTGGCCGCTTGGTGGCAGTTCATTACCAACTGAATGTGCTGTATATGGCAGGAGGCCTCTTGGAGCAAACATTTTGCTTGCTCTTGGTGCTGCTGGAAAGGTACCTTGTATGGTACCTTGTAGCTCTATAGGGGGGCAGGAACCCGGGCCTCACAGCATACCCAGCGTCTCCAAGGTAAAATTTGCCTACCGAACACAAAGGGTTTACAATTAGAACCGGATAAAATGTTTATGCATAGCTTGGGTTAGGTCTAAGCTAGGAAATGTGTTGTTTACCTGGGGGAACCCTTAGACCATCCTCCCTTTCTAAGGCATCAGCCAAGATAAGGGAATCATGAGCTGAACCCTCCCAGCCAGCTAGGACATAGACGAACCTTAACTCAAAGTCAACAGCAGCAAGGACATTTTGGGTGGTGGTATGCTTCCTTCCCATGAAAGCTGCCCTTTGGGATGCAGGAACTCTAGCTAGAACATGGGTTCCATCAATGGCACCAATACAGTCCTTGAAATATGGGTACCACCTACGGCTGTTCAAGATTTTAGGAGGCGTTGAGGTTGAAGGAGGGCATATCATCTCATGCCTAAGTTCGCCAACAGCATACAAAATCTCGTGGAAGTACCTGCTTATGGTTTCACCTGACCTCCTGAAGGTTAGGTCCACAACTCTAAACCTTTGGTTGTGACCCACAACATGCAGAAACATGGCAACCTGCTCCTCAATTGAGCTATGGATGCTATCTCTCAACAGGCCACGGCTACGAAAGAGATCACAAAGCTGGAAGAACGGAGCCCTTCTCATCCTAAGCAGATTGACACTACTGAGTGTCGGTGGAATGGTAGATGAACCTAAGGTTGTTCTGCCGCTGTCTATCCCTCTCTAACATAGGCCCATAGGTGATGGCTGGACGGCTCAAACGACGACGCATAAACCTAATGGTAGCCCAAACACTAACAACCACAACAAGAGAAGCACCATGTAGGATGAGACGGCGATGCCTAGCAGCAGCAGCAGGATCCATTGCTAGAAAATAAATCATAAATGCAAGCAAAGCAGCGAAGACATAAGAATGCAAACATGGTACGGCTGCGACATAAAAAAATGCACCACCCAGAGCCATTAAACATCATCGGCCATGTTGATAATCTGCAAACATGGATCTGATCCTAGGTATAACAGATGCAGAACAAAAAGAACCCACATTTCCATAAAACAAGTATTCCTGTGTAAAAATAACATGTTTATATAAATGATGTACTTTGAATAAATTACATGAACAGCACAAAAAGATCCATTCTTTGCACGAAATAATTTTTTGTTATGCATAAATGATAAGTACAGAACAAAAATATTCAATCTATGCACCAGAATAATGATCCTTATGCATAAATGACAAGCATAGAACAAAAAGATCCAATCTTTGAATGAAAACAATGATATTTATGCATAAATGGCAAGCATAGAACAAAAAGATCCAATCTTTGAACGAAAACAATGATCTTTATGCATAAATGGCAAGCATAGAACAAAAAGATCCAATCTTTGAACGAAAACAATGATCTTTATGCATAAATGACAAGCATAGAACAAAAAGATCCAATATTTGAACGAAAACAATGATCTTTATGCAGAAATGGCAAGCATAGAACAAAAAGATCCAATCTTTGCACCACAAAGAATGATTTTTAATGCAGAAATGATAAGTATGGGGAAAAAAGATACAATCTTTCAACGAAAACAATGATCTTTGTGCAGAAATGGCAAGCATAGAAAAAAAGATTCAATCTTTGCACCATAAACAATGATTTTTAATGCACGAATCACAAGTATGGGGCAAAAAGATCCAATCTTTG
Organism: Eragrostis nindensis; assembly: GCA_012490785.1. Taxonomy (NCBI): domain Eukaryota; kingdom Viridiplantae; phylum Streptophyta; class Magnoliopsida; order Poales; family Poaceae; genus Eragrostis; species Eragrostis nindensis. Next base: position 309,258 of record JAAXCT010000297.1, on the reverse strand, counting down.
CACCAAAAGCATGATTTTTAATGCAGAAATGAAAGTACAGACCAAAAAGATCCAATCTTTAATACTAAAAGTGACAAAGCTACACCTACAACATGAACACCACTAATCCCTAAACACAGCACAACATGAAAATCACGAATAGAGGCAACAAATCGACTGAAAGAGGCATCCAAAGCTACGTATCGCACATGAACAACCCTATGGCACACGAACAACCGACGTATCGAGACACGCAAACAACCCTATCGCACAAGAACATGCGCGGCTACAGAAAGGAAAGGGGGAGGGAGAAGGGAAACGAACCTGAGCGCGAAGAGCAGGTGCCGACCCCACGAATCCTCCAAGCTCCTGCAATCCACGCGGCCAAGTTAGGAGAAAAGAAAGGGAGAGGAGAAGGACATCGGTGAACGACAAGAACGAGAGGAGAAGGACGTCGCCGTTGTCTTGTTGACACCGGAGCTCACCTCCCACCTCTAGACGACGACGAGAAGAGAGCTGGAGAGGAGAGGCGGCTGCGAGGAGAGAACAGTGGAGACCGAGCGATAACCCTATGGAGTGAGCGGCTTTTATATCCTGCACTCAGGCTGCATTAGCGGGGAAGCGAGGCGCACGTACGGCCCACGGAGCCGGGCCTGGCTCCGCGGAAACGGCCGATTTGCTCATTCTCGCGTGGCCTGGCTATCGGGCCTCTTTTGCACAGCGGGGGCCTGGCTACATTTGAGTCCAGTCTACCAAACAACACAAAAAGGTAAGATGCTGCATAACCTAAGGCTGGCCAGGCCCTTAGCCACCAAACCAATCAGGCCCTGAGTCTTCACGTAATTAAGTGCTCCAAGCAGCCTGCGCCTCATCAACGATCATCTTCTAGAACTAGAAGTAGCATAAGCGATTCCTTTTGCTCACTAAACCCGTTTACCTAACGTGGCCATTTACATTCGACGGCACGTGCTCGTAGGGACAACGGCGATATAGTTAAAGATATTTCTCGTCTCATGCCACATCAGTCACCATATTCCTTTTAACCTTTTTGTCTACAGAGCCTTTCTGACAAACTGTCGCTAACAACGGTGTAGTTTACAGCTCAGCGCCAATGCAACGTGCGCGTTCGAGCTATGATTCTAGTAGGTTAACAGTAAAAGAGAGACAAGCGTCCCGGAGCCGAGCTAGCCACGTTGGTGTACGGTCTGCGATCTTTGATCCGTGCTCACCAAACCCCACACGAGCAGTGCCTGCAGGCCGACACGTGTGCCTCGAGCCAAGCCCCGCTGACGCGTACCCGACCAGATATTTTCACGCCACGGGAGCAGGGCGGAGAACTTCGGGCACGTGTCGCTCTCGCAGCCCGGCACCTGACGACGCACCGGAAAAGCTCCCGGAATCGGGCGTGAAATCCCGGAAGCCAAAAATAACGAAAAAATCGAGCGCGCCCGGGGAGCTTGGCACGCGTCACCAGCGCACACGCGTCGGCGCCAGGCGCGGCCCGAGGCGCTTCCCCGGGATTCGGCGGGGACACGTGTGCGCCGGCGCCTCGCCGATGACTGCCCGCTTTCCCGCCACGTGTCCGGGTCGTCTTCTTCTTCTCCCCCCTTGACGCGCGCCGAGGGCCAGCCAGTAAGTATGGCCCGATCGGGAAAGGTGGCCGGATTAAGTATTCCTCCGGAAAGGAACGTTGCCATAAACAATGCGGTTGATAGCGTAGCGGCGTCGACCGATACTGACGGGCTAAATTAACAAGCAATGGGACGCGTATCAAAATAGCAAACGGCAGCGTCTCTTGCGCGGGATCCGTGTCAGGTAGCGGCGAGCAGCTACTGTGTTCGGGTAGGGCGGAGCAGGTGATGGTGATGGAGATGCCGCACCGCACCACATCAGCTGAGATCCATCCTTACGTGAATTCCGAACGGAGGATGGATATTTGAGCGAAGGGAGGAAGGAAAGGTGGACGAGACCGATAGGATGGTTCGGGCGTTGGTCGTACCCGCCCGATCTAGGAGAAGTAGCTAGCTAAGCTCGGACAGGGCAAACTAATTATTGGCAAGTGCAGCGGGTGTGGTCCAATTGTCAAGCGCGCGACCGCGACACGGCGGCCGGGGCCGGCCCCGACACCGTGCCTTTCTGGGAGCACGAGAAGCGGCCGCCGCGCGCGTATATAGCTCAGGCGAACACGCGCGCCTGGCAGCCATTGCCCCCCGCCCGCGCAGCAGCATCTATCGCCTAGTACTCGCGCTTCCCTTCCTTCTTCGGGCCACTTTGTGCTAGCTGCCGATCGATCGACTTGCCTGCCAGTCCCGAGCTGTTGTTTCAGCTGCCGGTGAAGGCTACTGCTACCACACCCACCCACCTCCCAGGAGCGATGAGCGAGGGCACGCCCAAGTTCTTCGGCGCGTCGAGCAGCGGCGCCGCCGGGAGCGGCATTGGGAGCCCGAGGTTCCGGGACGGCAGCGGCGGCATTGGGGTGGCGCGGACCAGCGACGTGAACACGGGGATCCTGGACGAGCACGTGCTCACGCTGGTGTTCCGCTCCATCAACTTCGACCCCGAGGCGCTCTCCGCCGTGGCGCGCGTCAGCCGGCGCCTGCGCGCCGTCGCGGAGCGCGTGCTGTGGCGGGAGCTCTGCATCTCCCGGGCGCCGAGGATGGTGGCCTCGCTGTCTGCGGTCTCCGCCGCCGGGGCCGCCCCGGGGCCCGGGCAGCCGCCGCCGCCGCCGGGGCGCGTCGTCGGCGGGTGGCCGGCGCTGGCGAAGCTGCTGCTCTTCTGCTGCGGCGCGGCGTCGGCCGCCGTCCCGGGCCACTTCACGGCGGTGTCCCGCTTCTCCAAGACGTCCGGGCGGAGCTTCCTGTCGCGCAGGTGCCGCGGGGACGTGCTGTACGTGTCGGACCCCTGCGAGCACCCCGTGGCCGGCGCCGACGACGTCGTGGGCGCCTACCGCGGCGTCTTCCGCGGGTTCATGCGCTCCCGGACGCGGGCGTGCCTCGTGGGGCGCCAGGCGGCGCTGGACACGCGCGTTCGCTGCCCCTACTGCGGCGCGCGGGTGTGGAGCATGGTGGCGGCCGGGATGGTGCCCCGCACCGCGTGGCGGAGGCTGGGCGCCTACGAGGGCCGCCTCCAGTACTACGTCTGCGTCAACGGCCACCTCCATGGCAACTGCTGGCTCGCGCGCCTCACCGACAGCGAGGGCGAGCAGGAGGGCGCCGAGTCCGAATCCGCCGGCGGCGACGACGACGACGACGACGACGCGTCCGCGGGAGGCGGCAGCGAGGACGGCCATTTCGCTATGTAACTTTACTCCGCCATACCATGTGTTGGATGGATCGGTAGCAGAGGCTTAGCTGTACCATCAGCGGCACTGTACCAAAGAGTAGTATTTTAGATCAGCGGTTGGGAGTGGCTGGTTGAGCCAAGGTTGCGGCGGTTCTGTAGCGTAGCGACTAGCGGCAGCGCCATGCGTCCTCTGCTTTCACGGGCCGCGTGTCTGGATATGGCACGACGTTTTCGCTGTTCCAGCGTGGAGAGCGCGCGCGCGCCCTCTTTTTGTGTGATGTGATCTGACATTCTGAGACCTCGTTTTTGTTCATCAAACCTTTGTCGGCCCTGTTTCACTATCCTCTGTTTCGCTTTCAGGCTGTCGTCAGTGTTGACTGGCAACCAGTTTCTTTGGCGTCCATCTCACCTCAGATTGCTTGGCTCGGTCAGGCACTCAGGCAGCCATCGGATAGATTTTCAGTGTGTACCGACCAAGCTTTTTTCTGAGAGTCTCACGGATGGGTGAGTATTCTTTTATCCTGTTCGGTGTTCACCACACACAGGTACTTTCGGTCTCTTCATATGAAGGAAGAATGAAGCTACCTTTGTGCTACCGCAACATATGCAATTGGATTTCACTAGATTCGGTGAACTAAAGTTCGGGTAAGAGTAATGTTTCATGGAATAACAAGATCACCATCCATGCTATCATGAGTGCATCGATACGGTAGCCCGTAATGTCGTAATAGTGACAGAGCCAACATAAAAATTAAGGGGACGCTCATGCATTTTCAAGCATCTATCTCTCTCTAAGATAAAACTATAGGAAATATAAAAACTTTGTAAAAAAAATATTTAGATATTCCAAAACAAAAAACTAGCACTGATGCAATATTACGGTTGCATCCAAAGTTGCAACTCCAAATAACAAAGTGTTGGTGGGCCATGTGAGAGAGGCAGGTTGTTCGGTGTACACAATCGATGCAGATAACATGGCCCATCCAGCCACATATAGCCCAAGGAGAACGAGATCCTCACTCACTGCTGGCTCCGATACTGCGGCCACTGCCCACGCCCCACGGCCACCATCTTGCCGCCGCAGTCATACACGTATGTGTTCATTTCCCCATGGAAGATATCATCACTATCGAGATGACACCCTTCGGCAGCGTGTCGTCAACGAGCAGCGGAGAAGGCAGGCATTCAGGGAAAGGAGCAACCGCGCCGATCGCGTCGCCGCCTAGCGCGGCAACTCCGTTCGGAGTCGGTCGCTGATCTCGCTCCGAATCGTGGTACGCCGCTGGGCTGGGACATGGTCACATCGATCACAAGGCGCGTACCCAGGGCGAAGCGGCCGCTGTTAGATTGCGGTTTAATTTGCGCCCGAGGAACATGGTAAATGGCCACGCCGCGTGTCATCGTCGAACACAGCGTGCAGCTCATTCTACTCGTGCGAGAATCCAGTACAAACAGGCGCGCAGTTCATTTGAGCAGTGGTACCATAAACCGTTAGTTCGACGAGTGACCGTAAAGCACAATAACGCACGCACGGCTCTGTGGATGACACATATGTGGAAGTACATACACGCTGCCGTATGAGCTCGTCGAATGTCAAACCTCATGCGCCTTCCCGCGACCTTCAGTCCAACCCAACCACAGGTTGTCGGCCACCACGCTGACTCTGTGCCTTGGTAACGGTGCGATAGCGCACCCAAAACGTGCGAGCAGCGCACCGTATTTTGGCGGCTGATGCATTTTCAGAGAAGTGTATATATCGGGAGAAAGAAATCAATTCCTCCCGGTCTGTTTCTTTGCTTTGTTCTTTCTCTTCACAATGTAGAAATAGTTGAGAGAGATATATAGTGACACGCATTTATTTTGAAAGTATAAATTACAGGATTTCTCTTGGATCTAAAACTCATGATGAGAGACACTGGTTTATTTTTCAGAGATGTAGATAACAGGAAAAAGAAACCATTTTTTGCTGGTCTCAAACATGGCGATGAACTTATCCAGTTGCCCTAGCGTCATAAAATGTATCTTGAAGTGGCACATCCATTTTTTCTGCTGGCTTAGCTTTACAGTTGTCAAGAAAGAAAAATATAGTCGCAATAGTACTTAGCGCGGGAAGTATCTTCTCAAGGATATCAAGGGGACACTTTATCTCCAGATATTTGTGTGCAAGGTCTCATTCATATGCAAAGTGTTTTTAAAGTAAAAAAACTAATACATTAGTTTTAGGGAAATAGGTGGTGTTCGGATGGAATTGCAGTTGTAAAACCAAAACAATATTAAACCTATAGTTTTTTCTGGAGTTTTAGAAACTCCGCCAAGAGACCATTTTCCTAAACTATGTGTTTTGCTTGATGATCCATTGCTTTTTAAAAACTCCATCACCCAAAGAGGGCCTAAGATGTTCACGAAAAACAAAAAGATGGCCTAAGATGTAGTAATTGCAAAGAGAGTGTAATATTGAACGTGTGTCTGTCTATCACGCTTTTGCTAACTCTTATATATTTAAACGCACTGATCTTCATGCTGGAATGAACAAAGTGTGCTGGATCGTGTTCATAATTTGACGGAAAATTAATTTCATGGCATAACTTAATTCTCTTATTATGTTCTTAGCTGTACAATTGAAATCATCAAATCAATTTTCAGCTACAACTTAATTCCCTTCCATTATTAGGCTGTACATTGGAATTAAGTTTTGACATACTCTATGCTCTACCCGTACATGCAGTGCTCGATTTTTATTTTGATTCTTGATAGCACAAATCAAAATTCTCTTTCGGTTGTCCCTCGGGCATAGTTCTGAGCTGTCTACCGCCTCCTGATGCATGCGGTCTTCTGACCAATCCAGTAGAGCCTTCGATCCATGCATCATAGCCCGAGCAATATGTAGTATACAATTGTGACAGGCAATGATATAAATATCCCAAGAATTACCCTGTATGAATCAGATTAAGTCAGGTATAACATTCACAAAAACCAGTGAATTCTGCAGTTGGACCGTAAGTGGTAAAGGAACAAACCCAGTGCTCATGATGTCGGCGTGAACCTTGTACTCTTCGGCGTACACGAAGGAAGTTACGGCCAGGGGAAGAGCCGCCTGCAATTGCACGTGAAAATTATGAGCTGGATAAAAGATCTTATTAGATAGTTATTCACAGCCAGCCTGGGTAGCGTGTAGGACTTTCTTTTGCTGCAATTCTACAGCAGATTGGGTTAACCTTGTTTTTCTCTCAAATTTCAGTTTTAAATGTCCTACCGTGCGTTTTTGAGCACTTTGAGGTCTAACATGGTATTCACATCATCAGATGAAGATGCGCTGACGTTCTCATACGGCTTCGGTCTGACTTAACCTCTCAGGTGCTGATAGCCAATACTACACCGTACTGGGTTGTAAACCTTCCTTTACTGCATATAGAGTACTACTATTAACCTTGTTTTTTTCCAGAATTTGTTTCCCCAAAAAGGGACTCCGCCCTGCAACTGAAAATGGCGGCTGAGCACCCCTCTCAAGAAACGGGAGAGCGGCCGCTGACGCCATGATCTTTGCTGGACTAATAACGTACGCACACGCAGGTTTCGTCTCAAACCTGCTCGTCGTGTGCTTTTATGGAAGTTTGTTTGGGAAAAGAGAAAACGAACAAAGACACAGAAGCAAGCAAACTGTATGCCAGTGTTTGTGCTAGCTTACCTGTACAACGGCAATGTGCAGAAGCGTGCCGTGGAGTCCGATGGCGTACGAGGCGAGCAGCATGATCACCGGGCCGATGAGGAACTTGAGCACCATGGAGAGCGACGCGATGGTGTACCCGCATGGCACGAACCGTGACTGTCGTGCAATGAAGGTCCCTGGAAATGACATGATATAGTGATTTATTTTAGTAAAACTAACACTGGAACGGAATCAATAATGATACAATTTCCTCGCCAAAAAGAAAAACAATTCACGTGTACCCCTCCCACCTCCCCTCAGCTCCTTCTTTGGATCAAGATCGTGTGGCTCAGATTGAATTTTCCATAATTTGCACGGAGGGGTTGGTTTCCACCTGATACGTTCCCCCAAATTAAATCATTCCGGAATTTAGAGAGTAGTCAGACTAAGACCTGAAGCGAACATGCTTAGCCCAACCGCCGTTCTGTGTATGATGGACAGGGAGTCGTCCACAATTTTCGGCATGCTGATTCCAACCCTGCAGAAGCAACGAGAGAATGGTTAATCAAAGAAACAGAGAGGCGAAAACGAGTACCAATGACGTAAGTAAAAGTAAATGATAACGACGAAGGAATCAAAGTGACGCACTTGAATGCCATCAGAGACCAGAGGAGGCCAAGGAAGCTCGCGTAGGTGTTGGGGATCATGAGGAGCTTCTTCACCGCCTTCCACACGACGCGCATCACCGGCACTGCTGGCAGCGTGACTTCCGGCGCCGCCTCCTCCGTCGTCGTCGTAAGACTCGTAGCACCTCCACCGCTGCCGAGATCCTTGGATTCATTGGCGGCGCTGGCATCTCGTGGCGGCTTAGGCGCCGCCACCTCCGTGATCTCGATGTCCACGGCCACCTCGTGCCGGCGGCTCCGGTCGGCCGGAACGCCGCCGCCGCCGCTCTCCTCGTCATCACGAGCGGCGTTCTCGGCGGGGTTGATCTTGGCGCTGATGCCCTCGCGCGCCGCCATGAACTCGTAGAGGAAGATGACGACGTTGTACCAGATGCAGAACTGCATGACGACGATCTGCTTCATGAGGCCGCCCGAGACGGCCCCGTACATGCCGTCCAGGAGCGGCACGCCCATGATGATGGTGTTGGGCAGCGACGCCACCGAGAAGCTGGTCACCACCCACTTGAGCGGCGACGCCTCCTCCTCCGCCGCCGCCGGCGGCTTCCCGTCCGCGCGGCGGCGGCGGCGGAAGCGGGCCCAGATGAGCGCCCACGCCATGAGGGCGAGCAGGATGACGACCTTCTGCAGCGTGTCGGCGGCGAGGAGGCGCTCGTTCATGTGGTAGGGGTCATTGGTGGAGACCATGTGGAAGATGAGCACCGGCACGGCGTAGAGCGCCACAAAGTGGTTGATCCCCGCGCACTGCTCGTCGGAGAAGGCCTTGAGCCACCGCACCGACGCGTAGCCCAGCACCGCCGCCGTGTACAGCGGCGCCATCGCCTCCACCACGTGGTACACGGCGGACCCCGGGATCATGGTGCCCTAACAATAGCAGATGGAATGCCGGTCGATCGATACACGGCAACTAGAAATTATCTCGCAACAAACAGTAACAACAGACCAGGAGTCGCACGACCCACAATGAAATGGATCTAGCAAAGTGTTGGAACGACTATGAACTCTACTCTAGTGCGGGTAGCAGGAGCTGTTTGTTTGTGAGAGAGACAAGGAGACAAGTGTTGCTTAGGTTTTGGCATGGACGTGTTTATATAGGCCGAGCCACCGAGGCGTGTGTGTCCCTTGTCCCGAGCTGACGCGGTTCCGTGCGCCGGTGGTTTTGGATCCTCCTGGGAAAAGGTTGGGATAAACCGGAAAAACTGGCCGCAATGCAAACAAATGCGACGCATGCATGGTGCGCTGCGCAGTGGGATTTTATTGAACAACAACTGGCCTCTGGTGTCGACGCCACTGAGATGGCAACAAAAGTGAGATACGGTTCCGCGCGATCGTGCTGGGAAGGGGCTGCCGTACATGCCAGCAGTACGACTCGTCAGCTGGCTCCTGCTGTGTGCATTCCAGGAAGATTTAGCCTGGTTATTAACCATGCGTGTACCGGAGTTGTTTAACTGCTTGCCACATTAGGATGAGTTCGTGAAAAAGTCAGAGCGCAACACTGAGAAAGCCGTGCCGTCATTTTCGTTTGAGTTTGTACTGTATTGATTAATACTACATGCACGTATGCAAATTCGATCCCCGGCGCGACTCTCCCTCACCTGCATGCAGGTCGTCTGACCGATCCGGCGCGGCACATGCACGCTGTGTTCGTGTTGAATCACATGCGTTGGAATGGGAATCGCAGTCTCGCAGAAAACAAGCGAACCCCGTTAATGGTATCGCTAAATTGCAATCTTGCACCAGGTAATTACTTAATTCTGTATTTAATTATTTGTTTCGCTAATACCTTTGCTGAGGATCTGAAAATAATGCAAGCGCGTCAACAGCTACTAGCTGCTGGTTCGTTGGCGGTCAAATTTGCTCCGCGCAGCACGTACCTGTGGCCTTCTGGATGACCAAGGGTGGAGAGTCTCCTCTCCTATAACGACACCGATCGAGTGCACCAAATCGACCCAAGAGCATGGCAACGCCATGCATGCAACTTGCCGTGGAAACGGAATATGCTGCTGCCACTGAACACTAGCTGTGGAACCCCGCCTTTCTCTGCTATATACTACTAGCTCAAAACCGTAATAAGTAAAGCTAGCTAGGAGCGAATATGTGTGCGCGTTTGCTGTACCGGCCAATGCGACTCGCTGGTCGTGCACGTACTGCATTCCAAAAGCAAAAGCGAAGAGTTGAACTTCACTTTTGTTCGCTCCACTTGGTAATTCCGGACCAAACATAGAAATACGTACGAATTTGTGTTCGAGCTAGTTGTCTGGCATTATGATTCCCCGACCCCCGATGCACGCTCATGTCGCTAGCTGCAAATAATGCTGTGTGACGAAACTTCTCCGTCGATCCGCTATACAAACAGCAGCAGCATAACAGATCGATCACCAGCGCTACGTACTCCACCAGTGAACTGTTAATGTTGATTGTTGCTGGTGCTGATCATAGTGGGCTTGCCAGTAGCTTATTAACAAGTTAAAGAGAGAATCATTATGACATGTGGGAGCCGACGTGGTGTCAAACATGAGCGTCTCTGGCCCCTTTCGCGAGTTGTTTCGCATGTCCGGGACGAAACTGCCTAGGTTCAAGCAGGCAGCCGCGCGCCGTTTTTGCCCGGAAAAGGGGGTCAGCCACTTGGGCACTATGGCTGGCTGGCGTCGACCCAGCCGCCGGCCGGCCTCCACCGACGTCTTTCGCTGACGGCCACTGTGAGAAACCCACTTCGCCGAGAGAGAGAACCAAATAATGATCACCGGACGCGCGCGCGTGCGCCTCGTCGTTTCCTGGCTTTGTTTAATGATCTCATTGGTCCCAGACAACATGAGCTACAGCTTGTAAGTTTCCGCGTCGTTTTTAATTTCTTTGTTCGTCCCAGTTCACCTTTGTTCAATGTCTTTGCACGTATTGTGCCATGCGTTTTTTTTTTTTGAGATTAACGTATTGTGCCATGCGTGAAGTCGTGGATTCGTGCTTGAATTAGAGCCCGGAACTGCCAGTCGAATTTGGAAATGCAAGATGCGGTTCGTGGACTTCAATTTGCACTAAACGGTCATTTACCAAAATGCAACAGCAGCCGTCAACGCGGGCCATTAAAGAGGGAGGCCCGTAAACATGTCCAGCAGTTTACGGGCTTTAAACAATAAAGCCACCCCACAAAACAGAAAAGGCTTGGCCCCTTCCCTTTCGGAAAAGCCCTTCCGTTCCATTCCATCTTCCATTTTCTGAATCGATAAGTCTAACGCGCCTCTGTAGGCGCTGGCGCGTTAGAGAGCGTCCGCGTGCGGCCCGGCCCACGCAGAAAGGTGGCGGAACGCGGCGGCGGGGCGGGCGGCGCGATGCGACGGCGAGCTTGCCGTCGCGTCACCGGAGGTAGAGGTGGGCGGGGGGTTAAAGTTTCCGGGTTTTCGAGGGGGTGGGAAGCTTCTGTTCACCGCCGGACATAGAAGAGGGGTTCAGGCTATCCGCACTCGTGTTCCTCTATATCTTTCCTCTAAAAGGAATATTCCGTCCTGATCATCGAGATTCTCTCCTCTAAAACAATTTCTTCCGCACCCATCATTCCTCTATATCCTTCCTCTATCCCAACTAACTTATATTTTATTCAACCATCCCAACTACCTTCTCCTCTCTCTCTTCTATTTTTTTCCTTTTCTTTTTTTCTCCGCCGCCCCTTCTAGTTCTCTCCGCCGGTTCTACATCTTTCTCGCTCTCTCCCTCGCGCGCACCGCCGCCCAACTCCTCCCCCGCACGCACCGCCGCCCGGCCCCGCCCCGCCGCCGCCCAACTCACTCCCCCGCGCGCACCGCCGCCCGGCCCCGCCCCGCCGCCGCTCGGCCTCGCCCCGCGCAGCGCCGCCCGGCCCCGCCTCCCCGCCACCCGGCCTCGCCCCGCCGCCGCGCGCCGCCGGGCCGCCTCCCTCGCGAGCAGTCCTGACTGGTGCGGGCGTGGGGTTGGCCACCACCACCACATCCCTATCGCCGCCGCCGCCGCGCCGGACTCCGGCTACTCGGCCTCCTGCTCCTCCGTCCCCATCCTCTCTCCCTACTCCTTCCCCAGGCAGCGTCAACTCCTCCTCTTATTTCGATTTGTGGACTCCCAATTGCTCAATCTGATCTGTTCTTAGTTTTTCCAAATTTGTTCTTCCAATCGATTGTGCTTCCAATCTTCGATTTGTGGTTCGATTTCTGATTCGATTTGTTCGGCTTGGGCGGGCGGCGCAGCTCCGGCGACGCTCCGGCGGGCGCGCCTCCCTCCACGCGCGCGAAGCAGTTGGGGCTGCGGCGGTGGGACGCGTGGGCCCCGCGCCATCGCGATAGAGGAGTTCCTGGATTTCACTTGATTTGGCGTAACCGGAACCGAACGCTACCGTAGCGGAGCCTTTAGCGTGCCCCGGTGCAGCTCGTCCTTCCGCTATACGTTCCTTCAGGAACGTTTCCCGTCCCCCAGTGCGGGCAGCCTCAGGGGCGGCGGGCGGCGGTGCGGCGAGGCGGCGGAGGCGCCGCCGGAGCCGCGGGCGGTAGGCGGGCGACGGGCAAGGTAGGCAGCGGGGGCGTCACATCCCGACAAGTTAGTGGCGGCGGCGGTTGGCAGGCTGTGGCGGCGCGTGCGGGCCGCGCGGCGCCGCCGGCCGCCGGGAGTGGGGGTTGGCTAGGGAGGGGATCGTGCGGCGGGCGGCGACGGAGGCCGCGGGGGCGGCGACCGGCGACGAAGAAGACTGCCGGTCGGACACGTGGCGGGCGCCGACGGAGGACGCGCTTACGGACTTGCAGTAACGCGTCCCTTTCTGGATTTGTGCACGAGGGGCGAGCGTCAAATATTGATGCTCATATTCTCGCTAGGAGCTCGATTTATGCTGCTTTAGGTAGGCATGTTTGTAGGGGTGAAAGTGGTGTGGATAATTATCCGATCCGATCCGCTCCGAATCCGAATTTTGAGGGTTTGGAGTAGCATTTTACATATCCTAGAGGATCCGATCCGATCCGAATCCGATTGCATGCGGATGCGGATTAGGATATGGGAGTAGCAAAATCCGACGGATATGGATTATCCGAAGCTCAAAATAGGATTATCCGATAATATTAGTCAATTTTTATTTGTTTTACATGCTTTCATAATATTTTGAACTAAGAATTTGTAGTTTGAGTGGTGGGATTTCCTTGGCTAGTGTAATATTGCTACTAGCTAGTCTACATGCTTTGATGAATTGTCGATCAACATATAATTCATTACTAATAGATGTATCAAATCCGCTATTTAAAGAACCGCTTCTGATCCGAATCCGTTCCGTTTCCGACATCCGAAAAAATCCGTATCCATAACCGCATCCGCATATTATCCGCTCCACTCCGAATCCGATGAAAAAATATGGATTAGGATATGGTAAAGGTGTTATCCGCTTCGATCCGATCCGTTTTCATCCCGACATGTTTGGCACTGGCGGAGCTGGCTATGGTTCATGGCATTCACATGAATGCCCAAACATTTTAAAAACAATATGTGACTTAAAAATCTAAAAAATACAAAGGATTTGAGTTAAAAATGAATATTCAGCCACAATAATATGGAAAATGAATGCCCAGCTGACTAATCTCAGCTCCACCACTGATGTTTGGTTGATTGAACCGCCAGATGGCGTATGTAACACCTATAACACTGTCTATGAATAAGTGAGGTGTTGATGCTCAGAAAAAAAGAATCACGGCCTAGCCGCCGAACTGCAAATACTGCGCACGGTGCTCAGGCAGAGCAACCGTCCGGGAAGCTGGCACCGGCGTTCGATTATTGCGGCCTGAAGGCAGCGGCGGATACGGCGGGAGGTACAACACGAACCATGTGAGCATCGGATCCGTGAAACGACTTCAAACCTGGTTCCCGGTCGCAGCAGGCAATCGGTCGGCATCACGTACAAACAGGAAGGAAACCTACATGCTCATGTGCAGCAGTACATCTGTATAGCCGCGTGAACTAAAGTCGTCATCCTCAATTAAAGGGCAGAGGAGTCTGGAGTACATGTGTTATGCTAACGTAAACCTTCAGCATGTGCGTTCGACGGGTACAGATGTTGAGACAAATAAACCCCGTTCATTGCCGGACGATGTTCAGAGCATTTCACCGACGGTCTCAAAACTGTTCAGCGGTCAGCACTGCATATAAGTTCATGTCCATACTACTATTAAGGTTGTGAGATGAAACGCGCACAAATGATCAGCTCTAAACTGTTTTTTTTTATTAGGCAAGCGAGTAAAAATCAGTCTTTGCTGAAGTTACCACCACAGCACCACTCTAATGGAGGTGTTATGCCTGCCGCCACCAAGCAGGCAACCAGCAAGTGGAGCTGTCGGCACGTACAAGGCAAAGGAAACAGAGCTTGAAAGCTGGACGATATGTAGGGCACGTGAGGCACCGACGCCCCGTCGGTTGGTAGTGGTACCAGTGATTCCCGCTCAACTGGCCTCACACAGATCCAACACTCAAACGCACTGTAGTTTAGCTCAGGAGCTTGTTGCACTTCAAGATACTACTACTACTTGATGTGTGAAACTATTTTTCTGCTGCTCTTCATGAAGTTTTCAGTACACTACTCAACAGACTAGCTGCAGTTCAGTAAGATATTGTTATATGGAGCGTATGGAAGAGTTCTCTACACTGAATGAATACAGCCTCTCCAAGATGAAATGCAAAAAAGAATAGACAAACAACAGTATCCTCTCAAGAAGGAAAAAAAAAACACTGTAATCGTGTGATATCGAAGTTCCTTCTAGTCCTGCGGGTGGATTAGGTGCCTAGTCTCACTAATCAATCAATCCTTCAGTCTTCCAATTGGATCCAACCAATGGGAACAAGGCGTGGAAGCACCAAACAGGGTGTTTGTTCCAGATCCATAGAAAGCAACCAAGTTACCAATCTCACACGGTGTTCTTTCCAGATCGCTCGATTACAAACAGCTAAGCAACAAGTGGTAAGCACAAAACTAGAACCTTTCAAGCTAGAGTAGATTTGAACCTATATTTTGCATCAATAGATTCAATGCTCGACAAACCACATATAGTAATTAGAACTGATCATCATCCACAGCTAGACAGTGATAGACAATGTAAAACAATATTAAGTACTGTCAATCATCAAATAAGTAATAGTACTAACTACAAGTGGCCAAAAATGACGAAAAAATCTCTCATTTTTTTTTTCCTTTGACATGTTGGACACAAATCTTTGCATCTTTCCCCGTGTGTTTATTTGCCTTGCTACCACCAAATCGAAGACAAGAAATGAACAAATTTTGCATCAAACATGTAAAGGATCATCACACATTTTGATACACTATGCAGTGGTCGGTTGGTTGGATCAGATCCGCCGCACCTCTAGTTCTGGTTATCACTCTTGCGGTCGCCGTGGGAGTCGCGCTCCTGCAGCAGCGACCCGGCCTCCTCGTCGGCCTGCGCCGCCTTCTTCTGCGCCTCCTTGGCCTTGAGCGCCTGCAGCTTGACGTGGTTGTAGTAGCCGACGCCGAGGAAGGCGATCCCGTAGCCGAAGAGGTTGATGGGGGTGACGGTGTCGCGGATGACGGACCAGGAGAAGGCGATGAGCAGCCAGTCCTTGACGACGCCGGCGACGTTCATGGTGAGCGCGGAGGTCTTGCCGACGAGGAGGAAGACGGCGAGGTTGAGCGCGAAGGCGCAGAGCGAGTTGGTGCCGAAGATGAAGAAGTCGGGCTGGAAGGTGCCGACCTCGCGCAGCCTGGGCAGCTCGACGAAGGCCCAGGGCACGACGAGGAAGCAGAGGCAGCAGGGCGCGACGTAGTAGAGCGAGGTGATGGGGTTGAGCGAGATGCCCTTGGAGGTGAGGAGGATCTGGATGAGGACGAGGCGCGTGGCCTCGAACGCG
Organism: Eragrostis nindensis; assembly: GCA_012490785.1. Taxonomy (NCBI): domain Eukaryota; kingdom Viridiplantae; phylum Streptophyta; class Magnoliopsida; order Poales; family Poaceae; genus Eragrostis; species Eragrostis nindensis. Next base: position 293,793 of record JAAXCT010000297.1, on the reverse strand, counting down.
ACGGCGGCGAGCTGCAGCGCGACGCCGCGGACGTCGAAGCGCGCCTCGCCGTAGGCGGCGATGGCGACGCCGAAGGAGATGGAGAGCATGTTGAGCATGGAGGAGGACTTGAAGGTCTCCTTGTTGAAGAGCACCCCGATGGAGTAGACGGCGACGGGCATGAGCGCCTTGAGCATCTGGATGAAGGAGACGGAGAGGTAGATGTAGGCCGAGTTGGAGAACCAGAGGGAGAGCGAGTAGAGCGCGCCGATGGGGAGGACGGAGGCGACGTAGAGCTGCGGCGTCATGGCGGGGGAGGAGGGCAGGTCGACGACGCGGAGGACGCGGACGAGCGCGACGGCGAGGGAGGAGCAGAAGGCCATGTGCACCATGGTGAGGGAGATAGGGAAGGGCCAGTTGTACATCTTGGGGTCGAGGATGTACTTGTTGTAGACGATGACGGAGAAGGAGAGGAAGATCCACACCGCCACGTACATGTACGACACCAGCACCTTGCGGAGCACCGACTCCGACATGCCGCCCACCTCGCCGCCGCCGCCGCCGGCCTCCTTCGCCATGGCTCTGGTTCCTCCTGTGAGGTGGTGTGTATGGATCTGGGCTGGTGTGTGTGTGCGGGAGATCTGAGAGAGAGTGAGGAGGAAGAGGAAGATGCGGATCTGGGAGGAAGGTAGGTGGTGGGGGGATTTGGAGCGGGTGGGTGCGGCGGGTTCTTGCAGACTTGGGAGGGATGGGGGAGAAGGCCACGTGGACAATTAGCTCTACTGCTGCTGCTTTGGGGGCCATTTTATAGGGGCTTGCGGGTGCTTTGACTCGTTTGATTATGCCCGGCTCTTGGGCTCGGAGCCTTCTGAATCCATGCCGCTTCGGTCCGGTCGGTCACGGGGACTGGCGCCGTCACATGTTCTCACGCGGCGTGGTGGTGACGGAACGGAACAGAACAGAGTTCTCTATTCTTTGTGTAACGTGCTCGTGAGCTTGGTTTACTGTGCGTAACCTAGTACTGTAGGAAGGGTGTGGCCGTGTGGGGTTGGCGTTGCATGGATCTAAAACGGCAAGTTATACCGAAGGTGTGTCCTTAAATCTCTACCGCAGATTCAGAACTCATTGTTTGCTCTTTCTTGAGCAAGTTTAGAACATTTTCTGATCCGAATAGCGTGGGAGGCAACCGGCTTCGCCAACGACAGGATGTCGGTGGGTTTTGTCCATTTTGTTTTGTTTTTCAGTATTAGTATAATGAGTTTAAAGCAGTGTTCAGCTCGGTACACTAGTCAGCACTCAGTAACATACCGAGCTGCCGAGGTGCAGATATTTTAGTTCTCTTCTGAAGCGCGAAAATCACATACTATTCAACATGTGTATAACTCTAGTGCTACGGCCGCAGACAGCTCACCGTTAGATTCTTCATTGGATCACTGCTGCTCCAGACCATCGCGGCGACGACATGGTTACACGTTGCCAAAGTCAACGTGGCTTTCAGATTCCTAGTCCTTACAATTCTTTCTCCCTCTCTCTGTTTTTTTTGGGTCGAGACCTCGTCATGTTACAGTAGACAAAGGGAACAGAGCAGCAATTTCTAAAGAAAAACTTTCCGAATTTTCATGTTCGCTCATACAGTGGCACGAATATGCGTACCGACGTCTTTTTTAAAGGAAAAGTTAGCTGTCTTTACGATTACAGGGTGGAACCATGGATGAACAGCAGTGTCATGTTCCCAGTTCCCATCCTGCCAAAGTAACGAAGGCGGCCATCATCCATGAGCCTCTCAATGGTGCCAAACGAACTCCGCTCGAGCTGCTCGGCACCGAAACCGGACTTGCAGTACGCGTGTACGCGTCCGTGTTGGCCTGGCTTCTAGGGAAAGTCCACCGCTCTAGTAGATCAGACGCCTTCAAAATCATGACGGCATCAGGCCCCATAGATAAGCATAATATTGTGATTACAAATAAAGTTTAATTACGAAACTAATTTCAGGACTCCGCTCGAATTCGCGAGACGAATCTAATGAGGGTAATTAAGACGTGATTAGAAGATAGTTACTGCAGCATCACTGTAGCAAAACATAGATTAATTAGGCTCATTAGATTCGTCTCGCGATTTAGAGGGGGGGTCGTGACATAGATTTTGTCATTAAATGAATAAAAAATTCTTAAATAGTAAGATTCTCTTTTTTTAGAGGGGTCTAAACTTTAGCGGCAGTTCAACGAGCACCCCCATAATCTGATCGAATCGGAACTAGCGTCCAAATACCTTTCGCTGGCTTGGTCTGACCAGATGTCGCAAAAACTGATCAGCTTCCCGCCAAAAAAAAATGAAGCGGAAAACGCTTTCAAACGGAAGAACTCTTGTTGGACAGGGCAGATGGATCGAGTCCCGAACTCCCGATGGCACGCCGGTTTCTGATTTTCAAGGTTCGCCCCCCATCTGATCTTCCAAATGTGCTTGCGCACCTAATTCAGACAGGAACCTTTCCTCCGTCCAAAGCGTGGGCTCCCACACCGTGCCGAACCCAAGCAAGTGGACCATTCTCAGTAACAAGGCAACACTCGATGTTGGTGAGGCGCCGGTCACGCGTGGAAAAAACGAGACCGGTTTGGTGCGGTTCGGCGAGACGGACAAGTCAAGCGAGCGCGACGTGCCCCGGGCGATGGCCTTGTAGCTTGTGTTTTGCAGTGCAGCTTGACGCAGGAAAACGATCGAGTTGAAGATCGATGGGCACAAGTTTGGTGGACACCAGCGTGACTGACGCGCTGGTGATGAAGTCGGCGTGTGCGGTGGACCTCTCCGCGCGGAGATGAGATCTGCGATGCGGGGCATCTCATGGGTACCCTCATGGCCTCGCTCTTCCGCCGGCATATTCCCATGTGAGCCGCACTGGACTGACTGGACATCGCAAGGGCTCGCGATCGGTGATTATTATTGTAAGATGACTTTCGCCAATCTGGTTCTGCCTTCTTTTGGATACAGGAACGTGACGATCCGGGTGCTGGAGCTGATGATGTGGGTCTTTACAAAAGATGGGCCTTTTTGTGTCCCGTTCGTTCGTCAGAAGCTTCAGAGTTGAAACAAGCAGCGAGCTTTTGCTTCTTTTTTTTTTATCCTTTCATGGGCAGGCATGATCCAACTGCTCTGCCGTGGATGGATGATGTGCATGATGTTGCTGTGTCATCGTAAAGTACACCTGAAACGCAAGGATCATCCATTAGTTGCGCGGAAGGTTTTCTGCAGGTAAGAAGGCCTTGTCTTTGGTAGAAGAGAAGAGAGCCGTGTGGTAGCAAATTTTGCACGAGGGGAAAAAAATGAAAAGAGTACCAAGATGTTGTTGTTGTGCAGCAGGGTTCTGTTTTTCTTGATGAGAGACTATCCAAAATTTCTGAATTTGCTGCTGCCACTTCAGTTTCAGTGCATCCTTCAACAGTTGTCATCATTGTACATGCTTGTATGATGGAGTAGTAATGTGCCACTATGCATGACTTGATCCCTTTGAGTAGACAGACATCCTTTTAGCAATGTTTCCAGCAAACACCGGGAATATTTGCTGCATTCTTTTCTCTCGAAAGATATCACGTCAGTACAGTGGCAACATGAGCCATGGACCCATCCATGTCTCCACCGTTTCTTCCCTACAGTGAAGGACTCAGCATGAAGAACAGATGGAATTGTGTGAAGCTTGACCATGAGGTGTCCACAGAACTGAAAATGACGTCGCAACGGCAACGAAAACGATCGGTTCTACTATCTTTTCGATCCTTTCATCAATCCAGTAAAAAAGAGGATATGTGTTGGCGGAATGGATCCGTGCTGGTGGCTTTCACGCTGCAAACAAATGGTCATGTAACATCGTCAGTCCCTTGTCAAAACAAAACAAGGCGACAACCCATATTGCTATGGTAATCGGATTCCAGCATGGACCTTTGCAGCATGTCGTGGAGGCCATGCTAAGCATACACGGCACCATCAGGCCCATCGTCCTATCGATCAAAGGCTTCTTCGAGTCTGGGATTACAAGGGACGATTTTCCTGATCCACGCGCGCCCGCGCGTCTGCGTCCGCACGCGTCAGCGCTGGCGGTGGCCGCGTGGGCAACGAATGCGTGAAATTGTGGCTGGCGTGCGCGCACAGGTCCTGGGGCCCACACCTGTCATTCAAGTCGTGGGCATGCGTGAGCAGGTGGGGGTCAGGTGCATGTGAGCAGGGGAGGACCACACTAGGGTGCATACGTGTTTTTGTTCCCTACGAGACAGCATGCCTACTTTCCTTTTTTAGAAAGTTTTATTCCCAGTAACTTTCTGTTTTGGAAAAGTTTTGGTGCAACTTTTCTGAGAACTTTTGTCCTCAAAAGTTTCGGTGCAACTTTTCTAATAACTTTTGATTCGAAAAGTTTCGATGCAACTTTTTTGAAAACTTTTAGTCTCGAAAAGTTGCAACAAAACTTTTTATTTAAACTTTTCCTCGCTTCACAGACCCACCCACATGATGACTGCGCACGCGGACCACGAGCGAAACGAAAAGAAGTCCGGACCGAATAGGTGTGGCCGTGTGAGACGAACAACCACCGACAGCTTTGTCTGTTGCTGTCCGAAAATGCGCGCTGACCCGTCCACGCGCGCGCGCGCGGAATAGGCGCGCCCAAGCCTGCCGAGGAGATGCATCGCGTCGAATCCTACCGGAGTCAAGCTTTGCCAGTCATGACGGTTCGAAAGGCTTGAGTTCCAAGTTTAATTTCTTAGTGCAATCGCGCGCTTGCGGGTGCCGCCTGCCTCTTACAGTCTTACCTACAAGGTGTCAGCTGACACCGACGACTTGCAGCCTAATGACCCCGTCGCATGATTTCTTCTCTCTTGACGAGGATAGGCTATCTAGATCTGAATCAAAAACTGCTGCTGATGGTAATGCATTACAACACCTTCATTATCTGTTAGCCAAGTTAGTGCTGTCCGTTCGGGGGAAAAAAGGACAGGTTAGTTCTGTACCCAACAATTCAAGATAGTGTTGCCTCATACACCATAATAAGCTGCACATACCATAATGATCCATAAAACATAATAAGGTGCACAGCATAACGACTCATACAACTTAAAAGGTGCGCAAAGCATTCAAACAACATGATAGATAACGAAGCATAGAGGTTCATACAGGCTCAAGCTGAGCTTTTGAATCGTCGATTAATGATCTCTTTCTGCACGTACTTGTAGTATTGTTGTTGTGCCCCAGACATGCCACGGAGGTCCATAGCCATAATTCTCTCTTCTTCTAACATTATCTTCAAGTCTAACTCTTTGCTCCTCAACTCTAATTCTCTGCTCTTTAGCTCAAGATTTTTTCTCTCATTTGCAACTCTCGCTTGTTCTAGTGCAACCCTCTCATTTTCCAGTGCAGACACTTGTTTGCATCTCTCATCTTTCTTAGGCTCTTTCTCTGCATCTGCCTTCTTTGCCAACATATTATCTGATGCCTCCACGCAGACAACATCTCGAGCTACTCGTAATTTTTCTTTCTCCCCCTTCCTAGCCACTGATGTCATCGGCAACACATAATCTGGAGTTGGAACCTTTTCTTTCTCCCCCTTCCTAGCCACTGATGTCATCGGCAACTCATAATCTGGAGTTGGAACCTCACTATCATCAGGATTGGATGTACACGGACTGGAATTGGGGGTTGTCTTTTGTCTTTTCTGAGACGATCTGTGAGATGAGATCTGAGATGACCTATCAATCCACTTTTGTTGGTTCCTTAAGAGCCTCCAGCAATGCAGAAATCGAAACGGGTTATTGTTCTTATCTTCAGACTTGAACAAATTACATGCCTGTAAAATCTGCACAATTGAAAATGTCACATTAAACCATCAGGTTCCACAGGAAGTTACAAGCAAGCTAAAGACATGAACTAACCTTATCTTCACTTGAGAGCTCGCTTTGAGTTCTACCCTCAATGCAATTTAGACATTCAGAGAACCTGTAAACGCTGTCTTGAATAGTAGACCAACGATGCATGACGGAGTTTTGATTACGTTCTGAGTGGAAGGTCCTGTTGGCGTGAAAGTAATCAAAGATTCTCGCCCAATATGTCGAACGATATTGATCTATGCCTTGAACTGCATCCAAACTGGTATTCAGCCATGCCAGCACCAACATTTCGTCTTCCTGCTCGCTGAAATTCTTTGTTCTTTTCTTGTTTGGTTTCACAGCGGGAGTAACTTCTTCAGTTGAGAACAGCTCCTCGGGTGGGCTACGCTGATCATTGTCATCATCCCAATCCAGTACGTTGTGCCCCTCATCCATCAAGTTAACGACATAACCATTTCCATCCATAGTAGTTACTACAAAATCCATAACAAATGGCATATGACCAGTCAGCAGACACATCGGCACATTCTATATCACAAGTACAAATTAAGGGGAGTATATCACAAGAATATATGCAAAAGAACACGTCTATTTTCAGGAACTGAGAACGAGATAAATAATGATGCACTCATTCTTGACATCAATCGAGGGAAAATCAGCAAGGAACAGATATGAAAATTCCGTCCACAGTCAAAATGTCGTGTTCAATCTTCTAAATAAATTCCGAACCAGGCATTTGACACAACCTATCTTTTTTCTCAGAACAAATTATACGACCTCTAGCAATCATATGCGCATAGATATCCTAATCTCTCAAAGACACGATCTGAAGAACATATGTATAGCTAACAGAGCAGATGCGTGGATTGGGGATCGACAGAATGGCCCTATGAAGAACCCAATCCATTGGATCGCTACAGGACAACAGGCAAGATCGAGTAGGCGAGGGTTCCTCCTTACCAGACGCGGGGAGGCAGCAATGGAAGGACCCTAGAAATCCAGGGCACCTGCAACCACAGCAGTAATAAGTGCGGGGCCGAGGACGACGGGGAGACGAGATCCCCAACCGGCCTTCCTGCAGCAGGAGCTACCGCTGGTTCGCAAGCGGTCCCTGTCGCAGCTTCCTGCCTGTCAGCCTCCCCATTGGTTCGTGGTGGGAAGGGCAGAGGGCTCTAGCGGCGGCGGCAAGGGGTCGGGCCACGACTGGAGGCGATGGGTCGTGGCGAAGGCCGGGCTGCGGGAGGGATCCGACGGGCGGCCGCGGTTGTGCTGGCGGAAAGCTCCGGCGACGGCCGGGCTGATGGAGGGGGTCGCGGGTGAGGGGCGTCCGGCGGCGGCAGGGCGGTGCAGGGTGGTTGTGGTTGCCGTTTCCGCCGGCGCTCCGCGGATGCAGGCGTGGCTGTGGATTGTCGGGCTGTTGCGCGACAGGCCGACAGATGGGCCGCGAGAGGAGCATAAACGGGGTTGGGTTGGGTGCGTTGGGCTCGCCTATGTGCCGGGCCTTGCTGATCTAACTGTTCGGCAGCTGGGCCGGGTAGTAAATATCGAAGTTCTCACTTCTCACGTCGACCGAAGCGTCGTGCTAGTATTTGACATTCCGTGCGTGCGCGGGAGAACATGATATAATCCACCACGTGCTCCCAAAAACAAAAACCTACTCTGCACGGGAACAATACTGGACAGACCCGTCTGCACGTCCACCGTTTATATATGGGCGTCTCCTTGGACTCTACACACCAAATTGTGTTACGTGCGACGATCATCGCTCGACATGGTGGGCATGCCGGCTCCACCTCTCCAGCCGTGGGCCGGCCTCGACGCCAGCCTCCTCTCGTGCGTCGTCGACCGCTGCACGCTCCAGGACTACGCCGCCTGCCGCTCTGTCTGCCGCCCATGGCGCTCCGCGCTGCCGCCGCCGCTCTCGCAGCCCCTCGCCGTCCTCCCCGCGGACGGCACCGCGGGCCACCCCGTATCGTTCGCGGCCTGCTTGCTCCACACGCGGCGCTGGTTCCGGCTACCGGGCCTGCGCCAGCCGACCGGGCTCAGTGCTGCCCACTGCCGCTGCGTCGGCGCGCGTGACGGGTGGGTCGCCCTCGTCGCCGGCGACGCCGAAACCGGCGGGGCCGCCATCCTGTTCAACCCCTTCACGGGCGAGGAGATCACGCTGGGCGCGTCCCTGTACGAGCCCGGTCACGATCAGGCTCCGAAGATCGCCTTCGCGCCGAGCCCCGCGCCCCACGACTTCGCCGTGGCGAGCATCTGCCGGCCCAAACGGCTCGCGGTGCAGAGAGTGACGAATCACGGCGGCGGCTCGTTCGTCGCCGCCCAGGACACGGACGGGTTCATGGACGGGGCCGTCCTGGTCGACGTGGCGTACGGCGATGACGGTAGCGTGTACTGCCTGGCGAGCGGCGGGCAGGTGTACGAGATCCGCTTCACTCGCCGCGGCCGGGGCAGCCGCTCGTCGCCAGCCGTCGAGGTGCGGCCGCTGCTGAGCGGGCGCCTCGGCGCCGACGCCTTCCCGCCGCCGTACGACGCCATCTCCAGGTTGACGGACGTCAAGAACCTGGTGCTCTGCGACGACGGCGTGCTGTACCAGGTATGGAGGCGGCCGACCGGCGCTGGCCCTGCCACCGTCGTCGACGAGCAGCTGCAGCGGCCGGTCTACGTGTACGAGGGCGACGTCTTCGTTCTGAAGTACAACCCGACGAGCTGGCCGCCCTGGACCGCGGTCGACGGGAAGGATCTCGGCGGCAAAGCGATGTTCATCGGGATGAACGACGCCGTGGTGGCGCGCGGCGATGGCGTGTACTACTGGGACAAGGCTACTGCTGTGGGAGATTACAGCCCCGTGTGCTACAGCTTGGCAATGGGGTCCTGTGTCCGGTGGCCGGCGGCGACCGGAGTCCTCTCGGGTCCCGTGTGGTACTTCATGCCCGAAGACCAGAATCGCCGCGTGGAAGAGCTGGACATGGAGTCCACAATTGCTGATGGGGAAGCCACTTGTCAGGAATATGATGACGACGACGATCTGCCAGATATACTCCTATATCATAGGTTCTGCTCCAAGAATAATCGTACATATGCTTCGTCCAGTTATTTGGATTTGCACGACGATGTTGGTAGAATTTAGGACGTACCTTTTCCTTCATCAGTTAGTGCTTGCTTTCATTATTCTCAGCTCAGATGTGTTTAATGTCTTGTGTAGGATAATTGTCGGCTTTTGCGTGAGATCACTTCCAGTTTTGTTAGTAGAAATATACGAGCATATTCATGATTGGCAAAAATTCAGTTTGTTATGGTCATGTTCTGATACCTCCGTTCTGGTTTGCTTCATGTCCTATTTTATCAATCGTAACAACTGACACGCTAAGATCAGGTTTATTTTCGAAAGCCTATCAGGTTTCAGTTGAACTTATCGAGGTTTAGGCTCATAATCGAATGCCTGTAGCTGCTCTTTTGTGGTTTGAAGGTTCTTTTTTTTGTATGTAAAGATCGAGTAAAGGTAGGGGTGATTTGATGTGTTGCACAGCCGGCCCTGCACCTATTCTTATAGTTTGTACTGAAACATGTTTGTAACAAATTACCTGAAAAGGCATTTTAGTTGGTGCTTGACTGCTTGTTTCTACTAGTCGAAGTCAGAACGACAATGTGTTAGTGTAAGTATTGAGAAGCGGAGGAAGTGTTATGTTCTGAAGCATGGTAGTAGTAATATATGATTTGCTAATTAAGTAATACTCCCTCCGGCTTCGCAGTTGACTTTTTTCATTCCTTTGATCATTCGTCTTATCTATAAATATTTGTGCAAACAACTAAATATATAGGTTAACTTTAAAGTGCTTTTGATGATAGATCTAATGATATCGATTTCACGTTAAGTAACTAATTGCATAATTATATATTGTTGGTCAAAATTCAATGACAAAGTCAACTGCGTCATGTAAATAAAAACGGAAGGAGTAACAATAGTAGTGGTAGTAAGTCAAATTTCGTATAACAAAGCGTGCTCTCCAATGGTCCTTTCACAGTTCATAACTGACAGACGCACACAACATTACTGACGAAATTCGGATCCAAAAGAACACACTATCAACGGTCCATGAACAGTTCATTACTGACAAATAACCAACCATGCAGATGCATCTAAAACTTAATCTAAGCACTATTTCTTCAATGAACTGAACTAATCACTATTTCTTCAATGAACTGAACAAGCCATATGCTAAGCTAACCTAAGGACTACTTCTTCAATGAACTAAACCACGCTATTTGTTCAGATAACACGACGCCTTAATTTGATCCGAAGGGCCCCTGCTGCTCACGCCTCTTCCTCGATAACTCTACCATGTCTTCCATTGCCGGTGTCCGGAAAGCAGACCCAAAGCTCGGCGCCGGCGCCCCCGGGACGAACCACGGTGCCGGCGCCCCCGAGACGAACGACGGTGGTGCCGGTGCCCCGCATGTTGGAACTGGACGAAGGGCTCCTCCGTAAGGAGGAATTGGGCAGGATGCCCCGGGCGCAGGTGCACCGAACAGAGAAGGGCCGCCAAACCCGGCCGGTGCTCCGACCCCGACCCCTCCTCCGTAGGATGAGGCCGCCCCCACGCTTGGCACCGCGGACCCGAAGAGCTGCACCGTGGACGCGCGCTGCTGCGCGTGCGAGCTTATCCCCGCGAGCAGGCACGCCCGCCCGGTCTGCTCGTACTCGCGCCGGCTCGCCACGCGCGCGCTCATCTCGCGCAGCTCCGCCACCAGCGCCGCGCACCTCGCGTCGCCGGCCAGCCCCGCTGCCGCCGACGCCTCCTGACGACGATTCAGGATGCGCGCCGCCTCGGCGTGCTCTCCGCGCTCCGCCGCCGCCCGCGCCGCGGCGATGTCCTCGGCGGCCTCCACGCGGAACCGCTCCCGCGCGACCTCCAGGGACGGCTCCATGTCCGCCGCCACCACCACCGGCCTCAGCACCACGGCATCCTCCCAGCCGGCAACGTCCACCGACTGCCCCGTCGCCGCGTCCCTGTAAGCGCATCTCACCTTGATCAAGCGTGTGACGCAGCCGTCCTCGGTACCGTCCCCTGCAGCTGCAGCGACTGGCACGTTGAGGAACAGCAGGAGGCGCCTCTCCTCTTGCGCGTACAGCTCGCCGACGTCAACCGACGCGGCGCGGCCGCCAGCCTCGACGCGGCTTTCGTAGCGGCCGGACTTGACCGCCCGGATCCGCACGCCGGGGTGCAGGCACTCCACAGCGACGCGCGCCTCCTGCACGGCGACGGAAAGGAGCCCGCCAATGCACTGCGCGAACGAGTCCTGCACCACGGCCTGGTCCTGGATGAAGGAGAACGTGCCGCCGGTCGCCTCCGCGATGGCGTGCATCGCCGCCGCGTCTTGGTCCACGCCGAACCCGAACGTGTGAACCGGAGAGCCCTGCAGGTTGCCGGCGCCACGCCTCAGGGAGCGCGGCACAAGTTTGATGTGGTCCCCGAAGCAGTCACTACAGTTGTCCTGGCCGTCTGAGAGCAGGATGATGCTGGCGACGGCGTTCCGTTGCCGGCGGCCGTCGAGCACCTCGGCGGCAACGCGAAGACCGTCTCCGATGTTGGTCGAACTGTCGTCAACGAGTGACTTGACGGCGCCCTTGGCTAAGGCCTTCCCCGCGTCGGACATGCGAGTTAGCCGGATTATGCGACGAGCGTAGGTCGAGAAGGTCACGATACAGAGCCGATCGGCGGAGCTGAGGTTGTCGATGACGAAGCCCATGGCTTGCTTCAGCAGCTCCAGCTTGGAGCCACACATGCTGCCGCTGACGTCGAGCACCGTGACGATATCGAGCGGTGCGCGCGCCGCGGCAGCGACGGGGGCCTTGGCGTTCATCATCACCACGAAATTTTCCTGGGCCGCGTCTCTCGCGACGGCCGGCAGCTCGCAGTGTGTCGTGACGACGAGTACTCCGTTGCGCTCTGGTTCCTGGACAACATTATCCTGGCCGTCGAGTGCTGGCTCCACCGGCTCGTCGTCATTGAATGGGCCGAAAGGGCACCCGGACGACGATGGCAATGGTAGCGTGTAATTAGAAAAGGGGTTGGACGGCGGGACATGTTGCTGAAAGAGCGACGGAGGCGCGGAAAAACGGTTGAAGCCGAACGGCGGCGGCGGCGACGGCGGCGCGGAAAAACTGTTGAAGCCGAACGGCAGCGGCGGCGGCGTCGGCTTCACGGACACCACGTCGCGCCACACCGCACTGCAGACCGGGCATGTGTCGCCGGAGATGCAACGTAGGTGGAACGTGTGGTTGCACTCCGAAGTGACGGCGGCCTGTCCGCGGCCAATAGAGCCGCGGCAGACGGAGCACGACGGTTCCTGCGGGCCGAACAGGCTTTCCCCGAAGGATTGCGACGACGACGTCTGCGCTCCGGGGAAGTTGAAGGAGAAGGGGCTCGAGCTCGTCCGCGGCGACGACGTTCCAATCACGCTCGTCAGGAAAGCCGGAGTCGAACTGAACGTGAAGGAGCTCGCCGTCGCGGGCGGCGGCTGCACGTGTCCGAACAGCCGCATCGGGTTGGGCTGCGACGGCGCCGGAGGCGGGGCGAAGGAGAAGGGGTTCGCCGGCGCCGCGGCGGAGGCCACGGCCGGCGTCTCGCTCCACCGAGCGTGGCAGACGGTGCAGGCGGCTCTCCCATCGACGCACCGGACGTGGAACGTGTGTTCGCACTCCGACGTGAGGGCGGCCTGCCCGGGCCCCAAGTCGAGGCGGCAGGCGTCGCACCGGCTGCTAGTCTTGGCCGCCATGTTCTTCCGAGGCGTGCTGGTTTGATCGATCTGGCGGCGTCAGGATCACACCCGTATTTATAGGCGCGGGGACTGCGTAGCGTGAGAACAAAGCAGAACAGGGTCGGTTACGCTGGGTTGAGGCGGCACCGCTTGCATGGAAATATTTTGAGTAGTGATTATATGCTTTCCGGATAAAAAAAAACACACGAATCTCAAAGCAATTCCCGGCTGGGAGTCTGGGTTTTTGAAGCGGTGTTGAGCTGTTTTGGCTTCCGTTTTGCGCATACTCGAGACCTTCCCAAGACTTCCTGCTGTTTGTATAGACACACAAGGGCGCTCATCTGGTCCATCCAAAACACGAAGGCGCCACAATCCAAACCTGCAGACTCCAGATGGTTACTACAACATAACGTTTCGCGTAAATAAAAAGGAAAGAAAGAAAAGATCCGTCTGGCACAGTTAGAGATCGTGGCTGCTTGTAGGCAAACCTCTTGGCTGTCTTTGCACTCTCACCTCCTTTATCAGTGAGGGCTACAAGAAATAGATTTTTTACCGATAGTTCGTAGGTGCCCAACAGTTTTCAGTCTCTTTAGTATTTTACACAAATAACTTAGGGTCCGTTTGGATGTAGATATTGGAGGCCTTGGAATTAAATTGGATTCAATATCAAATCAGCCTAGGCATTGAAATGAGCTCAATGCCAATTGCGATTGTTTGGATGTAAATGGAATTAAAGGTTAGAATTCAACTCAGTGGCTGAATTTGGCATGGAACTCAACTACATGATGTTATTTTTGTGTTTTTGTTCCACCATTGCGCTGCAAATTTCATCTAGTTTTTTTAAAAATATTTCCGTTCCAATTTTTTTTTTTCAAATTTTTATTTTTTGAATTTTGAATGTGAAAACCGGACCGATTTTTTCGGTTTTTTCGGTGACCGATACGGTTACCGACGGTTTTGCAATCATATTTTTGTTTCAAAATTTTTTGAATTTTGAATTCGAAAACCGGACCGTACTGGACTGGTTTTTTCGATTTTTCCGGTAATCAGTCCGGTTACCCACGGTTTTGCAATCATATTTTTGTTTCAATTTTTTTAAAATTTCTAAATTTTAAATTCGAAATCCGGCAATCCCTGATGAAGACGCTCCAATGCCGCTGAATTCAGAGGGTCGGGCCTCTGAATTGTGGACAGGGCAACTCAGTTATGTTTCAATGCTATAGAATTAGTCCTCCAATGCTAATTCCTAATTCCGGCGACATCCAAACACTAGAATTGGCTGAGTGCCCAATACCAACTCCTAATTCCAGCTCTCAATTCCAACATCCATACGCTACATTATAGTTTTCTAAAACAAATTCACATCTTTCTCGACAGTTTTTATAAATTACCTTATAATATCATTCGTAACGAAGTCATTACCTACAAAATTGAAAATAACTAATCAAATATACTCAAACTGTTGGCCACTTCAAAAGAGAAACTATCAGGAAAGATTTTTTTTCCATGCTTGTAGCGAGAGCCGAGTCACTGAGCCTCGGCTAGCAATCTGCAACAGTCTTATGAATAATGAATTCCCTCCACGGCGCCTTTTTACACATAACGTTTGTTGCAGCTGCTCATTCAATCTAAATGAAGGGGAGTACGATAACCCGCACATGGCTGTCGGTGGGGACGCGGCCGGCAATGTCCATGGATGACAGATATGGCTCTCGGGATTGGTACTTGAACACGGAGGAATGGAGCTGCATTTATACATTTCTCTGTGTACGCGAGACGTGTCCTTCAAGTGGTACACGTCTTACGTTCCAAAGATAGTCAAGGTTAGAATATCAACGATCACATGCACGGCCCTAGAAGATTGACGGCTAAGCTTCCAGAAGCTGGCACGGCGTACTGATTGAAGGCGTAGCAAATCCGTCTGCTATGGAATTCCTTGGACCAAATTGGCCATGCTTGTTACCAACGGGGAGGCTCAAGCGGAACAGGATAAAAGCGTACTTTTCCAACTGCTTTAGCCTTGCATCCAATTCCCCTTCCCCACAAGGCCCCGATAATCTTCGTTGACAGATCGTATCCTCCCCAATATCTCTGCTCCCGCTATAAAATCCGGCCCCAATCCAGCCCACCGAGATGCGGAAATATCGAGTCCTTGGACTGGTAGCTGCCCTGCTAGTGCTGCTTGCCCTCGTCGTGTCGGCCACCCGGATCGCAGAGCAAGAGGGGGAGGAGGAGAAGGCTGCCATGGCGGACGGCGGGCCAGTGGTGGGCGGCGTCCAGGACGCACCGGCGGGGACCGACAACGACCTCCACGTCAACGACCTCGCGCGCTTCGCCGTCGAGGAGCACAACAAGAAGGCCGTAAGTCCCCGACCCGTTTCCTCTTGCCCCTCTCCGCGACTTAGCGAGGTCCGATCGGATCTGTGTTCTAGAGCCTGACTGTGCCCGGTGTGACACAGCCTTGGTCGCGAAGATGGTTGCGGCCTCGCTTTCGTTGAGTTAGACTCTTCGCGAAAAGTAGTTGGGTTGATTCTCTGAATTATGTAAATAAATAGAAGTTCAGGTGGCACGTGGTGAAGGTGTTGCTTCAGTTAATCATCGGCGTAAGAATTGAAACAGTTATAGGCTAATTTGAGTTGATGATGACTTGGATATATTTTTAATTCTCTACTGAATAGGCATTACTGCGACCTCATTTAGAAATCCACTGCCGCATACGAGCAAATATTGTTGGTTCGTGAATCAGATGTAATTATCCTTCAAACATATTAATCAGGTGAAATGAGTTACGTGTTATGTGCAATAGAGATGGGCAATTTTATTTGCATGATGATCTCTGACAAGAGTTTCAGATAGGCTTTAGTCGGCCATTGCTGTTCTTCATCCACTAGTTATATTAAAACAAACGAGGCATCGGATTCGATTGTTAACCTTAGCGTTGCCCTGTGCAGAATGCTCTGCTGCAATTTGAGAAGGTTGCAAAGGTGAAGCATCAAGTGGTTGCAGGCACGATGTACCACTTCACCATTGAGGCGAAGGATGGGGAAGTCAAGAAGCTCTATGAAGCTAAGGTTTGGGAGAAGCCATGGATGAATTTTAAGGAGCTGCAGGAATTCAAGCCTGCTGAAGACAGTGCCAGTGCTTAAGGTAGATTTTTCATGTTTTACATGATGTCAATGAAACAAATTTCATCTGTTTCATTCAGCAAAGTATCATATCTGCTTCCGGGTCAAATCACACAGGCAGCTAATTTTCTTAATTCAACTTGACCTCCTTATTTATCACTCATAAAATAACCTTCTGAAGAGTGAGTGCTGCCATATAAAATCTGCCGAAAGTTATCTTGAAAGGAACCTCTTTGTTCCATTAGCTTTTATTTTATCTTATCCTCCATAGGAGCCAGTACTTTTTGTTGCTGGGATGCCTGCTCATTATTCCTTCTTGAATACTCAGGAACATCTATCAAAAACATAACTGTTGCAGGAAAATCTTATGATCTCATCTCCCATGTGCAGCTGTGCCTGATGGTGGCTTGCAGAATAAGAAGCTGATATGGAGTACTCAACATGCCATAGCATGCTCCCGTTGTGTAATATCATAAATAATAGCGCTATTATGCTTCTGAAAAGTGTATTGACGACAGCTCTCATAATGAAACTCTCTCAATACAACTCGCAATCGTGTCCTTATGTTGGCCTGCTTGAACTTCGCAAGCCAAATCACAGTTATATTGACAATTTTATCCTGTTTCAATCAGGATGAGAAATAGTATTGAATGCACTTAGCTCCATTCTTTGTATACCTCAGATACAGGAAATATAATCAAGGTCGGATGCACCTGACAACCGAATCCTGAAGTTTGTTTGAGCTGGCTGCCTGGCTAACAGCGCTAGTATATGCTCCAAGTTATTGTCTCCGTACAACTAGCAATTGTGTACCGTTGGCCTGTTTGAACCTCGCAAGGTGAACTCGCTATCAGGATGTAAATGATTCATCTAGGATCATAATTAGTACCGACACTTAATCTCCGACTGATAACCAAACACTAGTTTGAGTCATGATTACGATGAAACCCCCAAATAAATAAATAAATAAATACATGTGTGCATTATTTAGAAGTTGATACTGCTCCCAAGGTGCCCTAAGATTCACACAGTCAAATCCTTCATTCGTTGTTTGGGCATCGATTATTTTTTTATTGCCGCATCATCATCTTGAGTGTGGCAAATCAGTTTCCCATCCAATCTACGACCAATGCATGAGTCTCTGGTGCAAGTTCTGTCTGCAAGAGTGTCACTGACTCACTGACTAAACCGGTCTTAAAGATTTTTTTTTCCTGCATGTTCAAAGTTGATGATATATACTAAGGGCCCGTTCGGTTCCCCCTATAAACTACCCTCTAAACTTTATACCCTCTAAAGTAAAAAGAATCTTACTATTTAGGGGTACTAAATAAAAGTTAATTACAAAACCTTTCTGCAGATGGGCGTTATTTTTCGAGATGAATCTAATGAGCCTAATTAATCAATGTTTTGACACAGTGATGCTACAGTAACCATCGTCTAATCGCGGCTTAATTACCCTCATTACGTTCGTCTCGCGAAATAGAAGGGAGTCCTGAACTTAGTTTTGTAATTTGACTTTGTTTAGTACACATAAATCGTGCCGGCATCTTTGATGTGACTGCTACAGCACCCTCTAAAGTTTTTATAGGGGTATCCGAACACCACCTAAGGCATCATGTTGGTCCTTTTTCCTCTGCATGTGCGAATCCACAATTATTTTGCTCAGCCTTTGATCCTTGTATGTACCTCGGTTTTTGCCTCCATTGTTGTGTTTATCTTTTCTGATTGGGACGACAGTGAGTGATTGATAAAGGGGATTCAGAATAAGATGCTCTCTATATTATCTTCCGACGAGACCAGGTTGATCCATGCTGTCCTGTGTCCTCGAATGCTGCAGCATTGGTTCAGCGGGTAGGCCAAATTCACATGGTAAATTTGGTCGTAGTTCTTTGGTCGTAGGTTGGGTCGGGGATGCTGTGCATTGGTGGATGCCCGGGAGCCCATGATCAGCATGGTGGGCTGGGCTGGGCAACCGCTAGGGGGCAGCAATTTGGGCTGCGCTATTCGTCGTGCGCCCACGATTTTGTGACGGTCGGTAGGTTCCCGTTCCCCTTCTACACGCAAAGTTTCACCGATCGAATCCTCCTCCATCTCGTCGTCTCCTCATCGAGACGTGAAGAACGAGCCGCCTTGGTGAACGCAGCCCTGCTCATAGTGTTTGCCCTAGCCCCTCGCCGCATCTTTCCACCCACACCGAGGCGGCGGTCAGCCATGGCGGAGGACTCAAAGCGGTCTGCCATGGAAGAGAACTCAAACCGGTCTACCATGGAGGATGCAATGCGGAGGCGGCAGTCTGCCATTGACGAGGCAATGCGGGCGCAGCCGTCCGATCATGAGGACTTAAAACGGTTGGCCATGGCGGAGGCAGCGGTGATAGGCAACATCCGGGATGCGCCGGGGAGCGAGAACGACCCAGACGTCATCGACGTCGCCCGGTTCGCCGTCTCCGAGCATAACAACAACAATGCTGTGAGGCCCCTCATACACCCAACATGATGATGGCTAGATTTGATTATTTTATTTCAGAATTGATATCAAATATTTCTTTTCTATATGTATGTATACTAACAGCGAAGGTTTTTTATTTGAAGGGCACATTTTTTCGGTCTTGCACAGGATCTCTATATTCTGCGGTACGATCCTGCCGACATATACTAAGTCAGATACAATGCACTTACTTAAAGGAAGAATGCGCTAATGTTTTGTTCCATGACGTTTTTTCTACTATATACATGCGCACCCTTACACGTTACCCAGTGCAGAATGCCCCGTTGGAGTTTGAGAAGGTTGTAAAGGTGAGGAAACAAGCGGTTGATGGCACGTCGTACTATTTGACAATAGAGGCGAAGGATGGGGAAGCAAAGAAGCTGTATGAAGCTGAGGTATACGACAGATGGGATTCTAAACGACGTCTGATGGACTTCTGGCCTGCTGAAGACGGTCATAGCGACCATGAAGATCCACGCAGGGGAAACTATCTTTTCTGCTCTTTGTTAGTCAGATCTCTCGGGCGCGTGCTGTAACAATGTTCTTGTCCCACTCTTTCGCAGATGAAAAGCACCTTGCAAACATTTTTCTTTTGTTGTATAAGCGAATCTTTTTTTTGGTACCATACTATATAATTGCTTAAATTTCATGGCAGTGTTTGATCAGCGTCCAAGTTCTGAATTTATAGTACATAATAAATGCTCTGAATTTATAATGAATGCTCGCATAATAAATGCTTCCGGCGTTTGGATGCCGGAAGCCTCTGGCCAGTTCTCAACTAAATCCGCCTACGAACGATACTTCACGGAAGGTATAAGATTTGAGCCACACAAGAGGCTGTGGAAGACATGGGCGCCACTCAAGACCAAGCTCTATATCAGGCTAGTTATCTGGAACCGGTGTTGGACTGCTGATCGCTTGGCTCGCCGTGGTCTCCGACATCCGAACCGTTGTCCTCTGTGCGACCAGGCCGACGAGGACATACAACATGTCCTGACAACTTGTGTTTTTGCAAGGGAAACATGGTTTCATGTTCTACAAAGGTTAGGCCTTGGCACATTGTCCCCGTCGCCAAATGAAACAAGCTTCAGGGAATGGTGGCGCCGATCAAGTAGGAGAGTGTGTCCAGAAAAGAGGAAGGGCTTCAACTCACTAATCATCCTTGTGGCGTGGGAGATTTGGAAACACCGTGACCGCTGCGTCTTCGACGGGATGCGGCCACATATGCAGGCGCTGCTGCAAGTGATTAGGGAGGAAGCCAGCCTGTGGATGCTGGCGGGGGCGAAGAAGTTAAAACAGCTCATGTAAGCCGAGTATATTGGTCGATAGGTAGAGAAATTAGCAAAAGGCGTGAATGTAATTGAAAAACTAACCTCGGCCAGAGCATAGCATCGTACGGGTATTTCTTCTTCTTAATACAATGACACGCAGTTCTCCTGCGTGTTCGAGAAAAAAACAACAACATACTGCTAGTTTTGTCACAAAAGAGATACTGGGCACAAAAATTTCGTATTTGCAACAGCTTCAGCCTCAGAACCAATTAATCCGCCAACAGGCAATGCATCACATCTCCGAGGGCACCCGCCTGTAGAGCTCCTCCCTGTCGAGGCGCGGCGTGGCGACGGCCTGCAGCGGCGTGGCCATGAACGTGACGAGGCCGGGGGACTCCATCATGTCCACGTCCTCCGGCCTTGTCCGGTCGGGCAGCGCCCACCTGAAGTGGTGCAGCATGTGGCCGATCATGGACGCGACGAGGTTGATCCCGAGCTGCGCGCCGGGGCACACCCGGCGGCCGGCGCCGAACGGCAGCACGCGGAAGTCGGCGCCCTTGATGTCGATGTTTTCCCGGAGGAAGCGCTCCGGCCGGAACTCGAGCGGGCTGTCCCAGACCTTGGGGTCGCGCGCCACCGCCCAGACGTTGACGACGACGTTGGCGCCCCTGGGGATGTCGTAGCCGGCGATCTTGACGCCGGCGCTGGCCTTGTGCGGCAGCATCAGCGGCGTCGGCGGGTGCAGCCGGAGCGACTCCTTTACGACGGCCTGCAGGTAGGGCAGGTTCGGGAAGTCCGTCTCCGACAGCACGCGGTCGCGGCCGACGACGCGGTCCAGCTCCTCCTGCAGCTTCTCCTGCACCCGCGGGTTCCTCACCAGCTCCGCCATCGCCCACTCCACCGTGATCACCGTCGTGTCCATGCCGGCGGTGATCATGTCCTGCATTAATTTCACAAGCGATCGCATCAATCAGCTGTGAATCATTAATTACATCATATATACGGATGGATGGAGACAGGCAGACAGGCAACCCGTCGTACGTACGTACCCAGAGGAGGCCGATGACGGTGTCGTCGCTGAGATCGTACTGGTCTTTGAGGGTCAAGAGCGCGTCGACGAAGTGCTGCTTGGCGCCGCCTCGCTGCTTGAGGGCCCTGGCGTGCTCCTCCATGATCTTCACCGTGAGGCGGTCGCGCCGGTCGCCGTGGGCTTTGAACAGCTGCTCGTCCACCGGGGCCAGCCACCTCAGCCACCGGATGTACTGCGCGATCGAAAGGGACGCGCCGATCTTGATCCCGTTGGTCACGATCGCCTTGAACTCGCTGCCTTGCTCGTCCAGCTCCCCATCCGCGTTCATGAACCGCTTCCCGAAGGCCAGCCGCGTGATGTTGTTGAAGGACACCATCGAGAGGTGGTTTCGCACCGCCACTGGTTTCCCTTCCTTGCCTGCATGGGAAGTAAGCAAATCGATACTTAGCTCTAACGAACAGATATTTGACTAGTTGAATACTTGAATTTAAGCGCTCCATGCATTGGAGCGTACGTAGGGGGAAACCAACGTTGTACTGAGCAGTTATCTGGAAATGTGATTACATTCGTTGATGTCTGGCTATTGCCACTTAACCTACGATCTCTGGCAATTGCCGCGTTAGCGACTACTATATATGTTTATCTGATGTAACGGACGGACCGACGCTCAAACAATGCGCACATTATTACTACAACCGTGTATAGATCCTACAGGACAGAACGAATCATGGCAAATTCCTCTCATATCAATGATCAATGTTCCTGCCGGATGCTGACCGGCCACCAACCAGCCATAAAAGGCCGGAAATATGAGGGGAAAATGTTTCGAGTCGTTGTCTATGGCGGCTGAGTACGCAAGAAGTTACTAGTACTAGAACGTCAACAAACAGCGGTAGGTAAGCTTCGCTGTTGATGGCCTTGTCGCCAAATGAATGCTCAGCGCAACTTGACTAAAAGCAGCTCTGCCAACTTTAGGGCAGGAGTAGTAAGCAATAGCGAACACAACTGTTGTTAATCCATTTTCTAACAAATCATAACTACTCTTATCATCGATAATGTCCTAAGGACTTGGAGCCTTTTATGGGAATGCCGTAGACAATAATTGAGAAGAGGAGTAGCCATCATGAGTTAGACTTGATGTCGTTTTATGTACCGGCTAATTGTTGAGAAGGGATTTAACTTCTACATCGTCCCCAGTGGCAAACCTCAAGGTGTTTAACTCGAATTTCAGTAATTTATGGGGGCAGTATCAGTCATGGATTATTTATGTAAGTATCTTGCCTCAGCATCTGAATTTAGAGAAATGTATTCTACTATGTAGTAAGTACGACGTACGTACCTGGCGCGGTGACGGCTTTGTGGACGGACTCGACCATGGCGGTGACCTCGTCCTCGCGGATGGGCCTGAGCGCCTCGAGCCGTCGCGGCGTGAAGAGCTCCAGGTTGCAGAGCTTGCGCACCTTGATGTAGTGCGGGCCGTAGTCCGCCCAGATGAGGTCCTGGCCGCCGCGGCTGAACCGCTCCGACGACCGGTCCCGCGGCCGGTCGGCGAGCTGCTGGTCGTGCGTCTTGAGCACCTCCCTCGCCAGCTCCGACGTCGACACCACCACCGTAGGCGACGTGCCCAGCCACACCGTCATGATGGGCCCGTACCGCCGCGCCCACTCCTGGTAGCACCGGCACCGCACCGGCTGCACGTCGAACAGGTTGCCCACCACGGGCCGCGGCCGCGGGCACGGGGGCAGCTTGCCGTAGAGGAGCCGGTTCAGGAGGAGCAGCGAGGCGGCGGTGATGGCCGCCAGGGCCAGCGCCACGGACAGGAACGAGGCCGTGTCCATGGATGGTCGTTCTTGGCTGGATGCCGACCGGTCGTCGACGAAACGAAGCACGGTGGCGGGTTAATTTTGTTTATGCGCTCGTGGTGGCGCGCGCAGGGTTGTTTATAGAGGTGGAGCTTGGCCGGAGTGGTAGTTTGGTTTGAGGCAGTGTCATCCTGTCCACCAGGGTCGTCCGTACGTGGCGGGTTAGTTAGCCATAGCGATAAGCAGGTGCTAACTAACGAAAAACAGCACAGCTCTGATTGTCCATGGATAGGAGCAAGCAGCAATGCTAGCTTCAACACGCGTGACATCTTGGCTGCTGAAATTTCAGAATAATAACAATAATAAAAGATCACGAGTATCACTCAAACTACTAAATCAATGGAGGGTAGGTGGCTCAATTTCCTTATCCTCGATCGAGCACCTCCAACAATTATGAACAAGCTATTTCTAAACCTTAATTTAGAGTTTCTCGCAAAAAAAACCTTAATTTAGAGTGTAATATATCATCCAAAACCTCTCTCCAATAGGCAGGTGCCTAAACACGCTTTCTATATTTAGCTTTGCTCTATTTTTCCTCATCAATCAAGTCCCTACATTTCTTGATGCTTTACGCACTCTCAATCTACCCAATGTCACAAAAAGGAGACGTGGCAAGCAAAATTGTTGAAGGAGACAAGTTTTATTACTACCAAAAGTGTTTTAGAAACTCCCTGAATGAAGTTTTAGGGACTGTTTTCGTTTCACAACCACTGGAGATGAGAAATGTTAGGGTTCTCTTAGAGGACTAAGTATGACGTATGCTCACAAGAGTATGTCGTATAAAACAGAATAACCTAAAAGACACATCTCCATATGTTTATCAATTATCCATCTGTCAATCTGTCAATCATAGTAATATTGTTTATAAACATACAAAGATCACACCTTTAACATTAAAGGTGCGATATCACTGAGATTCCAAAATAAATCAATAAGATCACGAGTATCACACAAAACTAGATAAATAAGTGGTATCACACAAAAAGATAAACAAGCATCACACGAAATAAACTACAAATTCAACTTCCACTATCCAAACTCCCACTTGAACTCTTCATCCTTTTTATATACATATATCTTTTGCTTTTCTTAAAATGAGTGGTCCCCACCCTTTGGTACGCGCCAAGGTCATCGCGATTTCGCATCAGGTCAGGTGCGGGACGGGGGCATGACGACCCCCCCCCCCCCCCCCCCCCCCCACCCGCGGCACGTACGCACTCCAAATGCCAGCACATCCTAACACACCTTCTCTTTTACATGAGTTTCATCCCTTGGTAAAATTATAAGCACCTTAATGCATGAGCTCATTGTGGAAACTAAAGGTGTGTTTGGCATGGATTCTAATTTGTTGGAGCCAATACACCTGCAGCTAATACCATTAGTGAAAGTCATCAAGAGAGAGCTTAATGTACCTTTCTATATGGACATCATAATTCTAATATGTTGGGGCATATGGACGTCGACCAGAAATGACTGGATTTTCAACAACATTGATCCCACAGTGCAAAATTGCAGGAAAAATTCTTCAGAGAGCTCAAGATGATTATCCATTGAGTTAGGCACAAGCATGTAGATCAATTGAAGCAATGGATACAAGACAACCATTAGAATTCAGTTTCCTTTTTTCCCCTTTTTGTTTACTCTTCTTTTGCACTGTTAAATTTTATTTATCATAAAAATATTAATCTGTAGGGGATTGCTCCTCCAGTTCCTTAAAAAAAAAAGCTGAGCTGCTGACGCTGAATATGTATATATCTTAATTAGGAGAAAAGGAGCATTCATGAACACTATATCTGGATGCATGCAGTCCCTTCGATTTTCCCTTTTTGGTCCTTTGATAAGAGAAGAAAGGAGCGGCAGGATCACTGCTGCCTGCTGGAATGACAGCACAGCTCTGTTTGTCCTTAGAGAGAGAAGAGTAGCAATGCTTCTACACGTGTGACATCCTTGCTGGTGCTGAGATTGCAAACCAAAAGAATTCATCAATGAGGGGTAGGTGGCTCAATTTTCTTATCCTTGTAAGAGGAATGCAAGGGGTGCTCTGAGCAGACTAAGTACGTCGTCTACTAGTGAGCACTAGTACAAGATTAACTTCCACCAAACTCCCACGATTGAACTCTCCGTACCTGAGTTTCATCCCTTGTAAAATTAAGCACCTTAATGCATGAGCTCATCGTGGAAACTAAGACGGTCACCTTCCTACCTTCACACACCCCTCTCCCCCTCATGCATAAGTGTTTGACTGTATGCTGTGTGCCCTTTGATCCTTCAAAGTCGTTCGCGTGGCTCCAGGGGCGCCACGAGGGAGCAAATGAAGCATCCGATGTGACGCGAGAGAGCGACTGTCCTATTCTCCTGCACCACGCAAAGATCCCCGTTGCTAATCCTAGTAAAATGACTATGAACTTCGGCGCCTTGGAAATCTGGATGGGGTATAAGTCATGCTGTTCCTCCCTGTCGAAGGCCAACCAGTCCAACAGGATCAGCTGATCTTGGTCCGTTCCTTGCTCTCTTGATCTCGTGGTCCGCGATCGATCGCCTAGCGTCTGTGTAAGGAGATTAGATCATCCACGCGTGCGCGGCTGTGGCCCGTGACACTTCTGTGGTCGCGTTGGCGCGGCGTCGAGAGAGCGGTCGAGCAGCCTCCAGGGGGTCTACAGGTCTCGCGCTAGAACACGTAATCGTTGATAAACCCCAAAACTAGAATTCCAACTCTCCATCAAAACTAGTTTCCGGCGCGCCGTGAAGCGCTAGAACACCAGGGGAAAACTAGAATTCCAATACCAGGGGAAAACTAGAATTCTACTAATCGCGCTAGAACACCAAAGTTTCCACTTTATGGCCCGTGAAGCGGCAAAACTAGAATTCCAACTCTCCATCAAAACTAGTAGATCAAGAGGGAGTGTAGCTAAGAAGCTTTGGAGGTGCTATGTATCGATCCATTCATTCGTTCCCGTTAGGCGTTAGAGTAGACACGACAGGGCAATCAAACGGACCCTAGCAGGACCAGATGTTGTCTCATGCAACAACTTGGCCTTATTTCTTGTCCCGTTGCTCGCTCTTGGTCGCTGGATTGCGTGGTCCGTGCTCACCCACCGTATGTATATGGAGACAAGATCATCCACGTACGTGCACATGCATGGTCGCGTTGGCGCTTCGCGGAGCTACCGATCGAGGAGTCATTACAGGTCCCCGTCTCGAACACGTACTTCCGTCGTCGCTACTAGTAATCCAAAAGGTGCATTGGAGATCCGGCAGTGAGCGTGCCACATGTCTCCAGATTGATTATCTGATGCACACTGCTCCCTGTCTGCGAAAGCTGCGGGAAATGTGCTACTTGGGCCGAGACCCTCGGCTGCATTTGGACCCATGTCTCATACAGTAAGTAGTAGCCTGTGCCCGAGTCCCAAATAGAAAACAGCCCAGGTCCGTCATGCGAAAAGGCCTCCGCAAGACGTTATCCGGGAAACTGGACCTGCCTGACTTCATGGGCCAGGGAAAAAAAAACTAGCCATCGCCTTCGTGCTCCTTGCCGCCATTCCCACTCTGGCTAGTGCCGTAACCTTTCACTGGAGTACGACTGGACTGTGGCGAGCTCGGTGTCTGTCGATCATATGAGACCCGGGTATACTCAAGATACAACAAGGCCAAGTGATTCAGTAATAGGGAATCAGTTTGGCCCAAGAAGGACCGGGTGGCCCGACGGACCTAAAGTCAGTCGGCCCACTCGGCTAGGAGATAAACATCAATCAACTTGTACTACAAGGCTGTTTACCATGTAACCGACTAGGTTTAGATCCATGTAACCCTGCACCCCCGACTATATAAGGCGGGCAGGAGACCTACAGAAAACTCTCTCACAATACATCATACCAGCACAAGACGTAGGGTATTACGCCTTCGGCGGCCTGAACCTGTATAAACCCTCGTCTCCTGTGTAACCATCGTGTTCTTGATTCTCGTACAACCATAAAATAACTATCGAGGCCCTAAAACCTCGACAGTAGCGCGTCAGGTAGGGGGAGTACGAGAGTCCACCATGTCGAGCTCGATGGCTGTCAACCCCATCAGCAACTTCATCGCCGGCGACCGGATCTCTTTCGGGAGCCTGTACTTCATCGCCGACCGCCGTGGTGAGCTCCATCCCGTCAACTCGGCGGTACCGGAGATCACTCGGCGGCCAACTTCATCGACTCGGCAAGATCCGGATCCAGCTAGCCTGGGCTTCGGACCGAGCCAAGTCACCCTCCCTGCAAGGAACTACGTGGATTACTCGCTGGCCGAGTTGCGCGCTTGCATGGAGGCGGTCAAGATTGGATCTGCTACACCGAGCTTCGCTCGAGGTCCCGCTTGGTTTCCGTTCGGGCTCAACAACCAGGCCACGATCTGTCAAGATTTGAGTCCTGAGATCTTCGGATCCTTAGCAGACCCAACACCCGAGCAGGTCGGATCTTTTGAGATCCACTCGTTCGGA
Organism: Eragrostis nindensis; assembly: GCA_012490785.1. Taxonomy (NCBI): domain Eukaryota; kingdom Viridiplantae; phylum Streptophyta; class Magnoliopsida; order Poales; family Poaceae; genus Eragrostis; species Eragrostis nindensis. Next base: position 266,936 of record JAAXCT010000297.1, on the reverse strand, counting down.
GATTACCCCGATGAATCCGTGCTACGCACGCTTCCTTGGGAGAGCACAACCCTGAGCTGTACGTCACCGTTCGAGTGCTTCATGGCACAGATCGTTCCGATTACGGACGCAGCTGCTGCAGCGGCTGCGGCGGCCGCGGCGGGTGCCGGCGCCAACGGCGCCAACGGCGAGCAAGAAGAGCCCCCGGCCGACGAAGACTCTGCGCAGCGTAACATTAGGTTGCGCGGCCGGTAAGTCCACAACGACCTCATGCAAGACTACGACGGGCATCAAGTCTTCACGACGCCACAGGATAATGTAGTCGGCGCCACTACACTCCTAGATCAAGTCGTCCGGCAAATGGCTGCAAATCCGGACCCCGCCACCCTCACTCCGATGGTGGAGAAGGCCAAGGCAATGACTGCTGCCGCGGCCCAACAAGCCGCCGCCGTGACCAACGCTGCCCTAGCGAGGGATGACTCGGGAGGACGAGTCGCGTCGTCCCACAGCGTCGACAAGACCGCGACCTATTCAGAAGATCGGTCCTACTCTCCAGAAGACGACCGGCGGCGCCAAGCTCATGACCGACGCCCAGAGGCGCGCCGCAGCGCCCTATCAGCTCGGCCGACCTGAAGACCAACGCAACAGGGACCAACAGCGGTCACCCGCCAGGCGTCCTGTGTTGGAGCGCCTGACCTTTCCCAGAGGCGACCCCCGCCATGTGACTGCTGGGGATCGGGAAGAGGATCGCAACCGCAGGCGCCACAACGAACGTCGCGATGATGAAGTCGCAGCTCCAGAAGCCCCTCGTGGGCGGAACGACCGGCGTCATAGAGACGACCGAGACCACCGGCGCCCCAGAGGTGACCGAGATCAGCACCGCCAAGACAACCGTCACCACCGTGGTGGTTGTTGGCGGTCGTTAAACCGTGTTTTGACCGCCACCCTACCGGTAAATAAAAGCATAACACTAAGATTTTGTGCATAGTAGATAGGAATAATGCTACTCCACAAGTTTTGGTGAATATTTGGATGCAGGAGGAAATCCATTGAAAATGGGAGCAAAAGCTTACCGGCCGGTCCCATCATAGGCCGGCCGGCTTATGTTGGATCTCAACATGGTCCAGCAGTCCCAGGCATCTCCCAATGGGCTCAAACATCAAGGATCAAATGGCCAACAAATATTGGAGTATCGACCACTGCGCAAGGCCCAACAAACAAGCCCATCAACCACTCAAAAAGGCGTCAAATCACCGGGCAGGACCGTGGATCTTAATGGGCACATCATGAGAAGCCAGCCCACAAAAATTCGAGGCATTCAGAGAAAAAAGCCCGCCGGCCGGCCTAGGCCTAGGCCGGCCGGCCAACTATTTTGTCCGAATCGGCCCATCTTTTTCCAGTCGGTTCCAGAGGCGGTTGCAAGCTAAATTGACGCGCCGACTAAGGAAGGAGACGTCGGCAAGTGAGGAATATCCACAAGATTCTCCAAGACCTTCTCCACTCTCCCAAGGCAACTCATCTATAAATAGAGGACCTCCCCCTCACTTCCAACCTGCACCATCACACTTCATCCAAGTGTTCATTAGTTTAGTTGAGTAGTAGCTTTGGGAGTTAGAGTAGAGTAGAGTAGAGTGAGAGCTCTCTCGGGCTTCCGGAGTCTTCTCGGAGTTCGGTATAGTTCTTTGTATCTTGCTCTTGAGATATTATTTTATTTAATATAATTATATTTAGTTTTATCTTTATTTATTTATTTTAGTAGTTCTTTTCTATTTAGTTTATTTATTCGTTAAGTAAGTGCTCGTAGAAGTCTTGTTGTGGGATTCGTGATTGTTGGAATAGCAAGTACGAGAGAGTGCCGTCGTCGGAGATGACGTCGTGTGAAATCTGTGCTTGTTCATTCTTAGATAGGACTGCTCCGTTGATCAAGAGTAGCTCCTCTAGGCGGGTTGTAAGCGTGGCGCTTAGATCTTGGCCTATGCACGTTTGGCACCCAACCCCACGGAGGATGGTAGCCGCGAGTGTATGTGACAGCTGCACCGGTCTCTGTAATCCACCACGTCCGGGTTGGACTCAGCAGGGTCTTAATTATAGCGGATGGATCCCCAGGGTGAACTAGCAGTATCGGTTGCCCTGGCACTTCCGTGCCCCGAAACGACATGACTTGTATGTGTATGAGCTTAGCTAGAGTAAATAACCTTTGTAGAATTGACTGCTAGAAAAGTAAATAATAGATAAACATACAGGTAGTCTTAACTCTATCTCGTTGCTCTCCCAAATGTATACTACGATTTATTTTATTACCTTGGATTTGAGGATGTGTGTGCCACCCATATATATCATGCCTATCTTACCCCCGTCTCAAGTATAGTTGATACATTATTTCTTTCTCCAAATTATCCAATGCATAGCTATTATTCAGCTTTCTTTTGCTCTACTTCCCTGCGGAAATATAAATACGATAACCCTGGAATACTCCAAGGTGAAATGCTACAATGGTGATCCGTGCGCTTGCGGAATTAATGAATTTAATTTTATCGCATAAGAACCGCCAACAGTGGTCGTGACGACAACCGCGGTCGCGATGATCGTGATCGCCGACCTCGCCATGATGATCAAGACAGGCGGCGCCGTCGTGACGACCGCTCGCCGACCTACTACTCCGACGACTACGAGGAACCGGAACGCCATCCGAGGCGCAGCACCCAGACTCGGGGATTGCGCTGCCTCGCCGGCGACCTGCGTCTTAACGGCTCCTGGCCGTCAGGCTTCAAGCCGAGTGCCACTTCCATTGAGAAGTACAACGGCACCACCGACCCCGAAGAGTGGTTAGGCATGTATGCCACTCAGATCTATGCTGCCGGAGGTGACGACAGTGTTCTAGCCAACTATCTCCCGGTGGTCCTCGCCCCACCGATGAGGAGATGGCTCACTAACCTGCCGGCGAACAGCTTCAGTTCGTGGGACGACCTCTGCGAAGAGATGATCGCCCACTTCAAACCCACGGCTGACCGCTTGCCGACCGAGTACGATCTGTACCGAGTAAAACAGCGAGAGGGGGAAAACCTGCGGGACTACATCCAGCGTTTCACCCGCAAGAAGAACGAGATCCCCAACATCTCCGACCATGACGTCATCAAGGCATTCAAGAAAGGCTGCTCCAGGAGGGAGCTCGTCGAGAAGCTGGGCCGCAAGCGCCCAAAGAGCGCAGGCCACATGCTTATGATCGCCAACACCTTTGCAGGTGGTGAAGACTACTGGTCTGAGAACGCCAGAGAAGGCTTTCACCGCCGGGAAGAGCGCCGCCAAAGGAAGCAAGACGACCCCGAGCCATCTCGACCTCGCGAGTCCACCCGACCTCGTGAGCGCAAGCGCAAGGGCGACAACCTGGTGGCGGCTGTGGACAGGAACCGACAGAGACGCCCCGCGAGGCAGGACGATTTTGAAGACCTCCTAGACAAACCCTGCCATTTTCACCCCAACGTCTCGCGCCCTCACAAGTTGCGAGATTGCTACAAGTACAAGGCTCTCATCGAGTACAGCCAGGGCAAGAAGCCGGAGGAACAACAGAACCAAAGGAGGGATGAAGACAGAGACGGCCAAGGCTCGTACCGTGATCCACTTAAGGTACTGAGCATCTTCGGCGGCCCTGCGGCGTACGAGTCCAGGAGAAAGCAGAAGCTAACACTCCGGGAAGTCTACACTGTGGTTGAAACACCACGGTACCTCAAGTGGTCTGAAGTCAGCATCACCTTCGACCGCAAGGATCACCCTGATCACATACCCCAGCCTGGGAGGTATCCTTTGATACTGTCGCCGATCGTCGGCACCACTCGGCTCTCCAAGGTGATGGTTGATGGAGGCAGCGCCCTAGACATTCTATTCATCAAGACTATGGACGACATGGGTATCCCACGTTCAGAAATCCAAGCAAGCTACGCGTCATTCTATGGCATCATACCGGGCCAATCATCTCTGCCACTCGGCCAGATCACTCTGCCGGTTGTGTTCGGAGGGTCCGAGAACTACCGCAAGGAGTTTATCACCTTTCAGGTGGCCGACTTCGAGTCGGCTTATCATGCCATCATCGGCCGACCTGCTTTGGCCAAGTTCATGGCGGTACCTCACTACACGTACCTGGTCCTCAAGATGCCAGCACCCAACGGAGTCATATCAATCCGTGGAGACATCAAGCAGTGCCTCGCACTGGAATCCAAGTGCCTCGAGCTGGCCGCGTCCGCCGAGGCTAAGCTGGGGGCTGCTCAAGTCAAAGAAGCAGCCGCATCCCTTCAAGACCCGGGTTCTGTCCCTGTAAAGAAGTCGGCTAAGTCAGCCATACAGGCAGGACCGGAGACCAAGAAGGTGGCCATCAACGAAGAAGACTCCACCAAGACGGCGGTCATCGGGGCAGCACTGGACCCCAAATAGGAACTCGCGCTCACCAACTTCCTCAAGGACAACCGCGATATCTTCGAGTGGAAACCGTCTGACATGCCCGGTGTCCCAAGGAGGTTGGTTGAGCATTCTCTCAAAGTCGACCCCACCGCCAAGCCGATTCGTCAACGCCTTCGCCGCTTTACCCCTGACAAAAAGGAGGCCATCAGGACTGATCTAGCCAAGTTGCTAGCAGCCGGCTTTATCAAAGAGGTCTTCTACCCAGAGTGGTTGGCTAACCCAGTTCTTGTAAAAAAGAAATCTGGAGAGTGGCGTATGTGCGTAGATTATATAGACCTGAACAGGTTCTGTCCTAAAGACCCATTCGGGCTCCCTCGCATCGATCAAGTTGTAGACTCCACTGCTGGTTGCAAGTTATTAAGTTTTCTTGATTGTTACTCCGGCTATCACCAGATTCCACTTAACGTGGACGATTGCATTAAGACTTCGTTTATTACTCCCTTCGGGGCTTATTGCTATCTGACTATGCCTTTTGGCCTGAAGAACGCAGCAGCAACCTACCAGCGGTGCATACAGGGTTGCCTGAAGGATCAGCTCCGCCGACGCAAAGTCGAGGCCTACATCGATGATGTGGTTATCAAGACTCGGGAAGGTGACGATCTCGTCGCCGACCTGAAGGACGTCTTTGACGCTCTACGACAATACGACATGAAGCTGAATCCTGAAAAGTGTGTATTCGGCGTGCCTTCGGGCAAATTGCTCGGATATATACTCACGCACCGGGGTATTGAAGCAAACCCCGAGAAGGTGGAGACGATTCTGAGGATGCCGACTCCTCAGAATCTCAAGGACGTACAGAAGCTCTCCGGGTGCATGGCGGCACTCAGCCGTTTCATCTCGCGACTCGGCGAGCGCGGACTTCCCTTTTTCAAGCTCCTCAAGAAACACGACAAGTTCGTCTGGAATGATGAGGCCAAACAAGCTTTTGAAGATCTCAAGCTCTACTTAAGTACACCACCGACCCTGGTTCCGCCAGGAGACAAAGAGCCCTTGTTGCTGTACGTTGGCGTCACCACTCATGTGGTCAGCGCGGTGCTTGTGGTGGAACGAGAAGAAGACGGCCACGTCCAGAAGGTACAACGCCCAGTTTACTTCGTTAGCGAAGTTTTGTCGGCATCCAAGGTGAAGTACTTCCATATTCAGAAGATCGTCTACGCTCTCCTCATGGCATCACGCAAGTTGATCCACTACTTCCAGTCTCACCCAATCACCATGGTCACCTCTTTCGGGATTGGAGAAGTGCTCTTCAACAGAAAGTCTACAGGCAAGATCTCCAAGTGGGCCATTGAGTTGAGTACCTACGACTTATCCTTCAAGCCCCAGACGGCTATCAAAGGCAAAGCTCTCGCTGATTTCGTCGCCGAATACGCGGAGACCCAAGTACCGGCCAAGCCCGAGACGTCCGAGTCCTGGACGTTGTTCTTTGACGGATCCCTGCAGCTCACGGGTGCGGGGGCTGGCATTCTCCTCGTTTCCCCTCAAGGCGATGAGCTCTCCTATGTCCTCCAGCTTCACTTCAAGGCATCCAACAACGCAGCAGAGTATGAAGCACTACTCCACGGGTTGAAGATCGCCGAGTCCATTGGCGTTCGCCAGCTGACCGCCAAGGGTGACTCTATGTTGGTAGTCAAGCAGGTCAATAAGGAGTGGGACTGCCTCGATGATACCATGAGGGCCTACCTTCAAGAAATTCGCAAGATGGAATCCTGCTTTGACGGCCTTGAAGTTGTCTACATCCGCAGGGAATTTAATCACAAAGCCGACTCTTTAGCCAACAAAGGCTCGAGTCGAGACCCAGTTGCTCCAGGGGTTTTTCTTCAAATAGTACACCACCCTTCGGTCACGAAGGAGAAAGCCGAGTTAGCCACTCGTCCGCCGACTGACACAGGTACTCCTGAGGAACAGCTTGAGGCTATGAACATCGATTTGGCGACCCCATCAGAGCAAGACGACTGGATGGCACCGTTTACCGAGTGGTTGGTTCACGGAAGGCTGCCGACAGACACAGCACAAGCCGAGCAAATCCTCAGGAAGAGCAAGCTTTATTTCGTCGTGAAGGACACACTGTACCGTAAGAGTGCCAAAGATATACATATGAAGTGTGTACCTATCTCCAAGGGCAAAGAGTTGTTGCAGGACATTCACTCGGGAGTCTGCGGCAATCACGCAGCTGCCAGGACCTTGGTTGCCAAGGCTTATCGACAAGGTTTCTTTTGGCCCACTGCCAGTCGGGACGCGAAGCACATCGTCAGGACCTGTGAAGGATGCCAGTTTTTCGCTCGGCAAGCTCATGTACCGGCACAAGAACTGCAGACAATACCCCTGTCATGGCCATTCGCAGTCTGGGGGCTCGACATGGTCCGTCCTTTCCAGAAGGCCAAGGGAGGCTACACTCATCTGCTGGTCATGGTTGACAAGTTTACCAAGTGGATTGAAGCTACTCCGATCAAAGATCAGACGGCAAGCAAGGCAATCGAGTTCGTGCGCAGCGTCATCTTCAGGTTTGGTGTCCCTAACCGCATCATAACGGATAACGGGACCAATTTCAAAGCCGCCGAGTTCCAAGAGTTCCGCGACGACGTCGGAATCAAGGCATGCTACGCCTCACGCTCCCACCCCGAGTCCAACGGGCAGGTCGAGCGGGCTAATGGCATGATTCTTCAAGGTATCAGACCACGCGCATTTGATCGACTGAAGAAGTATGCGTCCAAGTGGATTGACGAGTTACCATCCGTGTTATGGGCTCTACGCACCACTCCAAGCTCGGCAACCGGCCAAACACCTTTCTTCATGGTCTACGGTGCAGAGGCAGTTCTGTCGACGGAGCTGGACCACGGCGCTCCCAGGATCGAGTTCTTCGATGAAGCTAGAGCAGAAGACCAGCAGTCATTAGCGATTGACATGCTGGAGGCGGAGCGAGATCGTGCTTTCTTCAAGTCAGCCAAGTATCAGCAAGCAATGAGGCGATATCACCAGAAAAACGTTCATGAACGTTCCTTCCGAGTTGGTGACCTCGTCCTCAAGAAGATATTAACCACTGAAGGTCGCCACAAGTTGTCCCCCATATGGGAAGGGCCTTACGTCGTAGCTGAGGTCACTCGGCCGGGTGCTTATCGACTCACTACCGAAGACGGTACCCCGTTGCAGAGTTCCTGGAACATCAATCAGGTACGTCGCTTTTTTGCTTGAGTTATTTTGTATACATCACCTGCTCCATAATAATCACTCCTGTTTCGCCATATTTGTGTTCATTCGCCTTTGTCTCGTATGTTATGTTTTGAGTCTCTCTTTAAGCTAGCAAGTTGGTGAATTTTTCCCTGTCACGCCAACTCACATCAGGCTCATGCTCACACTCTAACACTGACGGGTTAACGCCATCTGTTGCTAACACCCTAGGTTAACGAGTCCGGCTGAGTCACAACCGAGTTCGTCGTCCGTGGAGTTCATTTACACTTAACGCTTTGAGAAGGGCAATATTGAACTACACATACGAGGCATTATAACATAACTACAGACTACATAAAACAACCTATACCAACGTTATATATACACCCTGCTGTTTTTACAAACGTTTTTGCAGACTCGGCATACACACCGAGTTCATGGGTCCACCCTTACTTCAGAGATCATAGCGATTGCCGTCGCCTTCGTCTCCTCGACTGTTCGCCGAGCGTTGGCTCGGTCCCCGGCGAAGCCCGTCTTCAAGCGCTCCTCATCGATGCGTGGATAGTGGGACTTCACTTTGGCCAGCACTACGCCGGCACACATGCGAGCGACGAACTCGCAGTGCTGCTTCATCTCCACCGGCACCTTCTCCAGCAACTTGGCCAACGTGCGCTCTCCTCTACGCTCGGCAGTCGGGTAGACGTACTGTGCGACCTCCAGCCCGCTCAGTTCAAGCTCCATCAACTCGTTCTTGAGTTTGTTCAACTCCTCTGCAAGACAAGAAGCATGTTTACTATCACCATTTGCAAGGGTGTTGAGCATACACAACTTACCTTTGTGGTTCGTGATGAGCAAGGTCCGCTGCACAGCCATCTGCGAGAGTTCTTCTTCTTTCACCGACAGTTGTTTCTCCAAGGCTATGGCAAGGTCTTTGCTCTCCGACCATCGACGTTTCGCTTCAGTATACTTCTTCTTCAGTTTGTCGACTTCGTCTATGGCGGACTGCCATTCAGCTCGTTTGTTTCTCAACGTTTGCACTGCTATCTTCTCGGCATCAACGGCTTTGCTTAGCTCCTCAAAGTAGGTCTTTTCTTTCTCCTTCTGGGCCTCTACTTGAGTTTGAGCCTGAGTGAGCTGACCCTGCATCTCAACAAGTTCGGCCTCCTTCGCTTTATACGCTTGGTTTAGTTTGCCGACTTGCTCGTTCAACGCGTCGGCCCTGGATTTGACACGCTCCAAGCTTTCTGAGGTTGATAGACCTGCAAATTCGTCAGATTAAAAAATAACCGACTGGCATAGTCGAGGCTTAGTAAAGCTTTACAATATACTCACCGGTCGTCGTCGTCGCCAAGTTCTTCTCCTGTTGCAGCTGTTGGATGAGGTCGTCTTTTGCTTTGGCTTCGGCCAGCAGAGTATTCAATTGTTTCTCCATGGCCGCCTGCTTCGCCAGCTGCGTCTTCATGTCACGGATCAACTGGTCCTTCGCCTTCACGTTCTCCTCCGTCACCTATGCATTAATATGGTCAGTCTTCAGATCACCAGGACAGCATTCTCCAACACAAAGACAACTGGCTGTACTCCACTTACATTGAACACAGAGTGGAGGGCTGTATGATGATGGTGGAAGCTCGTCACACTGTTGAACTCTGATTGCGCTCCGTTTAGCAGATGGTCATCAACCTGTTTCAGCAGTTGGCAGAGCTCAGAGTCTTCCACAGCCTGCTCCCTCTCCACTCGGGCAACAGTCTCCTCACTCGGCACTGCAGGGATGACAGTTTTCTCCACTTCGGCTGTGGCAGCTTGTAGAACGGTGGCGTCGACGGCTCCAGCAGTTGAAGGAGGGATCGTGGAAATCTCCGGTTGCACGTCACTTGGTGCATTTGCTTTGTCTCCACCTCGGATTTCCTCTTCAGCAGTACTCTTCTCTCCACGGTTGGCGCTAACTTCATGGTGCTCTTCTTCGGCTTCGTCTCCGCGCCCTTCTTGGTTATTTGCTCCAGCACTAGTCCGGTCGGGCAGCTCGGCACTTCTTAGCGGATTCTCCTCTTCTGGCATTTTTCCCGATTGGTCAGCTGCCCTCTCCTCGTCAGGATTCAAGTTCTCGACCAGCACTTCTCTGCTCTCGGGTACTTGCTCTGCAGTCTCCTGGATCGGAGCCTCACCTCTTCGTGGACTTGGCGCCGTGTCTTGCTCTGGCTCATCTGTCGGCACTTCAGCACACGGAGCCCTGCAGTCACACAAGTTGTCAGCTGGATTTTTCTTCGCCGTCATCACTCGGCACCACACTTGTGAGATTTACTTACAGTGTGGAGAGGGTAATGTCGAAACGGTCTTCATACGATATTTCCCTGGGAGCAGAGGCCAATCTTTGATTATCTTGCTCACCAGAGGTCCCCTCGGGGGCTCGGTCTCCTTGGGTCGTCGGAGGCGTTCTTCGGCTTCGCGGCGACGGTGGCGTCGAAGGGCTCACAGTCACAGTGGCCCTACGTGATTCATATACAATTATTCCACCACTCGGGTTCGAGGATGAAGCTCCCCGAGTGGTCGGTCGTCGAATCTCTCTCTTCGTCTTCTTCGGTGGGGGTGACCCAGGCAGGGACTCCTCCACTCGGTCTTCTCCAGCATGTTGCTGAGGGGTCTCTTGACTCTCTTCGTCCTCGTCACTCGGTATAGCTGCATCAATTTCAGCATCCGCGGAGTTTCTCTCCTCTTCACTTGCGTCGATGTCCATGATGTCTTTTGCCCTTTTCTTCTTGGGAGCCGGCGCGACATGCATGGGCTCGCTGGGTCCATCCGAGCGAAAATCAATCTCCAAGGCCTGCGCGTCATCATACACTTGGATGCATTACAACATAGGCAGAATGAGTAACATTGGTATTGACTTCAGATGGGAATACTTACAGGTGGAGGCGGATTCTTGATGTGATAGCCAATTATGGGTGGTACCTCCACTTCAGCTCCAACAGCGAAGAACTCCCTCACTCGGTTTTCAATGATGGTGGCTGTGTCTCCAGGGATATTCTCGTTGCTCGGATCTTGTTTGCCGCGCCACCTCCAGGCTGGCTCGGCTCTATCCTTTAGAGGCTGGAACTTTCTGCCACAGAACATAACAGCAATGCTTGGTCCAGTGAGTGGCTCATGTTCTTCACTATCCTTCAAATCGTCAATCATTGCAAGCAGATCTGCCACTTCAGCTTTCTCATCAGCAGTTAGAGGTTTCCTCCAAGTATCTCGCTGCAAAGGAGCTACACTTTTGAAAGCTGGCAGACTCGGCGAGTGGTTCTTCACATAAAACCAACCAAAGTGCCACCCCTTGAGCGTCGACGGGAAGGGCATATCAAAGTATATCTTCTTGTCCCTTAATTGGAACCCACATCCTCCAACAATTGCCGGATTGGCATTCGACTTCATCTTCAAAATGAACAGGTGCCGGAACAGATTGAAATGTGGCCGGATTCCCAAGAACACCTCACAGAGAGTGATGAAGACGGCGATGTGCAAGATTGAATTCGGGTTCAAGTTGTGCAACTCCACACCATAGAAATTCAGAATACTCCGGAAGAAAGCATGTGTGGGCAACCCTAATCCACGACGCACGAACGCATCGAAAATGACGACTTCATCAGGGTACGGAGTAGGAAACTGCTCACCGGCTGCCGGACGCCATCCAATCACCTCCCGGTGGGGCAACAATCCCGCGTCGGTCAGCGCCTGGCACTTCTCCTCGGTCATGATGGATTCCGGCCAACGGTTGTCTTCGTCGGCCGGCGGCGGCAGGCTCGCCTTCTGCTTCCGAGATGCGGCCCTCTTCTTTCCGGCCATGGCGGCGGATCTTCGCCGACGGTGGCTCTTCCACAGCAGCTTCGGATCTTCGATGGCAACTTCAATTCCTTCACCGGCGACTTCGATTCCTTCAACGGCGGCGCAATTTCTTTGGTGGCGGCGATTGACGGATTGCGCGATTGCAAGATTAGATCTTGACGGAATGGGAGGGGATAAGGCAGGCGCACTGTCGCAAGTGTGTCGAGGAAGATGAAGAAGGCAATGCGATACAGCGACTTAAAGGAGCGGGAAAATTTCACGAGCGGTTCAGATCTGTTGACCTAATTTTGACGGTCCAGATTTTCTGCCCGTTATAGCGCGTTCATTTCGGTATTTCTTCTTCAGCAACTACCAAATTCAGTCGGCTGCCTGTTATTCGCGGCTGTAATCACTCGGCTATCGTTCTGGTTACTCCAAGACGGCGACAAACACTCATACAAGTGGATTTTATTCGTTTGCATCGTGGTACATGACAAGATGGTGCACGATTGCAGAAGGTGGCAACCATTACACATAATTGATACAAGGTTTTTGGTGCGTTTCTTCAAGCTCTTCATCCTTCATTCTCTCCTTGGTGGATCCTGACGAGTACGGCTTCGAGTGCGACTTGCAACTGGACGGCTGATGGGCTGCCATGGAGGTAGACCATTGGGCAGATAGCGACGGCGAGGATTTCCAGTGGCTTTATCTTCAGATGAGACTTCAACGTATTCAGGCAGAGATGGATCGTATGGACCTGGAGGTGGCAGAACAACATTGAGAGGAGGTATTATTGGAGCTTCGACGATGGCTAAGTTTTCAAGATTTGGCATGGCTAGATTTGGTGGTTGCGGTTCAGCCGGGAGCTGATTATTGGAACTGGAGGCACCTTTCTTCTTGGTGTTCTTGGTGTTCTTTGTGTTCTTCATCTTCAGCTAACTTCAGTGGATACTTGGGGGCTGCGGTAGCAGCTCATTTATAGCAGAGCTGTGACTGTTTTTGATAAGGATGCTGTGGTGGAAAGCACGAAGACGACGATTCAAACAGTACCTCAGGCATTATTGGTTTTACTGTGTTCTCGTGAGTCAGTCGGGCCAACACACCCGTGGTCAGCACAGTAAAATTTTGGCAGCATACTGATGGCATTCAGTTCACTTGGAATATTCTGAGTTTGGTACCATTTCTTCTTAGCTTCTTTGGAGTCTATGAACAACTCTACGACTTCTTCATAGACTCGGGGGGCTAGCCCACGTGGGCTCACTTGCGTGAGCCCACGTCGCACTTCTACACTTCTTCACTCGGACAGTCGGCAGTCGGAGCATCGGGATTGTTTTCTTCTGCTACTCTTGGAGTCTATGAACAACTCTACGACTTCTTCATAGACTCGGGGGCTAGCCCACGTGGGCTCACTGTCGTGAGCCCACGTCGTACTTCATTCAGTTCGGCAAGCAAGACCTTCATTTCAACTTCAGCGGATGTCTTTATGCGGATATGTTTCCTCAGCTTCTATTAGAGTCTATGAACAACTCTGCGACTTCTTCATAGACTCGGGGGCTACATCCATAGGATGCACTAGACGTGCACCCTATGCTTCTCCACTCGGCCGGACAGTGGCTATGTTCTTTAAGCTATCACTACACAAGATCTTCATTCGGACGTTGAAGACCTACGGGAGGTTATTCCCAGAATTGAACTCGCTCTTTGAGTCGGTTTTCTGAACTGCAGTGAAGGGCGAGGCGGTCGCCAAAACTTATGAGCTGTCATCATCCTGGGCACAAGTTGCTGGATGGGCTTAGATTCCGGCCGAGTGGAAGCTCGGTTCGAGACTCGCAACTCACTTCTGGTTTTTAACAGCTGTAGTGCACCAGTTGTGGGGAGTTCCCATAACTCCCATGGAGTTCCCCTTTACGGTAATAGATTTTGTCTATATGCCAGGCTCTTTTTAGACCTTCTGCCTAATCCTTTGGATTACACAGAAGCTCAGGGGCTGCACCTTACAGGTGTGTTTTAAAAAAAATCCTGCTGGTAAGCATACTTTTTAAAGTCTTGGTCAACTTCGAGTTGAATGCTACTGACAGGTAGGGACACGCTTTATGAGCCCAGCCTTTGTTCCCGACGTCAGTCGGCATTGGGTGTTCCTTCATCTTCGTGCCTAATTCGAGGCCTTGCTGATCTTGGTATTCCCAGGTTTCAGTTTCTTCATACGGTTTACTTCGGTAACTATAACTCTTTGGAGTTCTTTTTAATTGACCAGCTATGCTGAGAATTGTCATACATGGAGTCGGAACCAGTCGGAAGTCTTCAAGATCAATCAAAAAGAACTCGGGGGCTACTGTCGATGATATGAGACCCGGGTATACTCAAGATACAACAAGGCCGAGTGATCCAGTAATAGGGAATCGGTTTGGCCCAAGAAGGACCGGGTGGCCCGACGGACCTAAAGTCAGTCGGCCCACTCGGCTAGGAGATAAACATCAATCAACTTGTACTACAAGGCTGTTTACCATGTAACCGACTAGGTTTAGATCCATGTAACCCTGCACCCCCGACTATATAAGGCGGGCAGGAGACCTACAGAAAACTCTCTCACAATACATCATACCAGCACAGGACGTAGGGTATTACGCCTTCGGCGGCCTGAACCTGTATAAACCCTCGTCTCCTGTGTAACCATCGTGTTCTTGATTCTCGTACACCTATAAAATAACTATCGAGGCTCTAAAACCTCGACAGTATATCCCTGTTACACAAGTGTTGGGGAGCAGGGGTTTCCATGTGTAGCCACTGTTCCTGCGTCAGACGAAGCTGTACTATGTTTCCTGAATTCTCTGAAGAACCGGCGTTGTTCACTGTACCACCACTATGTTCAGGGACCACCATCCACTGCAAATCGACGTGCACGGTGCACCACCTTCCGGCGCAAAACAACCAATCACCAGCGGCTGCCCCGACGAGAGCCGACAGCGCCTCTCAATAATTCCCCAAGCGGCCACGCACGTCTGCTCCTCCTCTCGCTCGATCGACGCCGACCGGGCGTTATTCCCTCTATCGCGAAGCGTGCGTCCGCAGGTGATACCACAAACAAACCTGTTGATGACGGAAGGAGGAGCCAGCAGCACAGGTGCTGGTTGCGCATGCATGCAGATTTTGTTGGAGCCCGGCCGGCCGCGGGTGGCCGCGGCGTCGCGTCCGGTTCCCTCGCTGCCCAACTAGTGCGGCGCAGCAAATTTGGCAGGTTCCTACCGAGAGAAGTTCGACGTGGGATTCGGGGCCTGCCGCGGCCGCGCGCGCCTCTCATTCGCCCGCCTGCTGGCTCCCCGCGGCTAACTTGGGTTGGGATAGACGACGATTTCATCTATGCGCTGCGTCGGATACAGTGGACGCATGCACGATCACCCCTGCAAGTTGGAAGTGGAGCATCGTCAGTTTACGAGGATTTTTTTATATTATGTCGATCGAATTTGCAATTAAGGTTTTTTTTTTTCAAGTGAAAAAATAGTGTGTGTTCTGCTTTTGCATTAAGATAGATAGTAGTCTCAAAAAGAAAATACAAACAGAAACAGGGGGGGCATCCGTTATCACCTATAGCAAAGGCTCTCTGCGTCTTCGATGAAGAAGTGAGCATGCCATTGTAATCAAGGTTCACAAAACCGACGGAAACCGGACTTACCGGCCCGGTCCGGTTTCCTCATCAGTTTTTGAATTTGAAATTTAAATGAAATTTAAAAATTTGACAATTTTTCATCGGTTTTGACCGACTTACCGGTCCGGTCCGGTTTGGTCGGCTCTCCCGGAAGAAAAACCCTCATCGTAATAAAGCAAAAACTCCCTCTGAACTCTCTGATGCAATGATTGTCTTCATTGAGTTCTTGGGTCAAACCTTCTCTTACTGATCGATTCCACATTGGCTCTGGCCATTTGACTAGTTTCATATGCTACTTTGGAGAAGTAAGCTTTGGTCATCCTGCCGATTAGTCACTTGTGCACGTACGCATCTTAATTCTTAATCATCAGTGCTTTGCAAGACCAGACAACTAACATCTGCTAACGAGATAACCACTAACCCACAAAAGCTAAGCGAATGTATCTTCTGTGTTGCTTAGCCTGATCTCCAGATCTTTCCTTGTTGCGTCTGCAACTAAGTCTGACAACCAATACCAAATTATTCTACGCATCAAGAAGGACCAGAAAGAAAGTCATCCTTTTAATTTCATTTGTTGCGTGCTCATCTCATCAGTCATCAGTCAGTGCTAGCTGAGTAGGGAAACCTTAAGCAAACCACTAGTGCCCCTGTTGTGCTCCATGCGTAATAAACAAGCACGAATTGAAAGCTCTCGTTCCACTTTTCTTTTTTTCTGACGACTCCCACATAATGTGGCTTTCATGTTTTCCCCTTCCATGAGAGACATCTGCGCCTATTTGGCTCCTTGTAGGAATCGACTAGCAGCTCGCCACGGATTGGTCAGTTCAGGTTACGTTCACATCAAGGTGCAGTACGAACAAAGCAGAAAGATGTGTGTAAGCATCACAAAGGAGTTCAGGTTCGGTGGAAAGCTCCTGTGGCCAACAAGGGGGCGCCTATGATTTGTTCTCCCTGCAATGGGCAGGGTTATGTGGAGAAACGTTGGCGCACGGCGCATTATGCCCAAATATACATCTCTGAAAAATGTGCAGTAGGTGGCTTCCGTGCAGGTAACTCTCTGGTAATGATACTTCCACTCAAAGGTGTATTAAAGCTACTAATCGAGATGTTAGTGCTTATAAAGGAAAAGTTGATAGTAATAAGGCAGAGTGTTAAGAAATGGGGGTAGCAACAAATCTTTGTTCTATTTTGTGTTCTGTGTAAAGGGGTTAAAAAAAATCAGGGTAACCTGTCATTTCTCACGCTAATATCAAACAACAACATGCGAATTGTTATTGTGTGAGAACCTATAAACCCTATGCATCTGCAATTATTGTGTCAAGTGGTACAACATGAAACACAATGATATGAACCAGTAGGATGTGTACTGATCAATTGATCTGCAAGAAGGTGGATTTTGACGACTGAGTCCACAATGCCACGCACTATATATTTTGTAACAGATAGAAGCACACAAAGAAACAACCTCCTGTACGTCAAAGTTAGCAGCTGCTTGTTTCATGATAGGGAGGAATATGATACGTAAGCAATCATTACTAACAAATAGTTTTTTTATTTTACGAAACATGTTAGTAAAATAATGCGTGAAAACAGTGAAAACCAATAATACAAACTGTTGCTCTCGAGAGTCTCGAGGTTACCTTTGAGTGGAGGTGTCATTACCAGATAATGCGACGAAATTACAAAGCAGTGAAGCAAAACAGCTACGAAGTCTGGAGAGCTGAAGAATTTGCGACAAGTATCCCAACAAAAGTTCATGGGATCCATATCACAATCAGTTATTAGATGTTACACACGACACATGTCCTATCACTCCAATTCTATTGCATTAAGGAATGGCAAAGTTATGGTCCAATTTTCGCCCAATAAAGTGATTTTTTAATTTTGCTGGGACTTGCCCCAGCAAGGTGCACCATACTATCATATAGTGCCTGATAGTGGATTCTGAATCCACGTCCATGAACCCCTACTTAATTTGGGTGACGCAATACATGCTTTTCCACACAATGCATTTCGCAAGTACAGCACCTAGTGATGTTGAAAGGGACACTCCATGTGAATATGGAACACTGCTAGCGTATCATGCCTGTAGCTATATAAGCACTCAACTTATTATTTGGACAGAGCAAAGCTTTTGCGTGTTTGAAAAAATGCTAACATATTTTTAGTATAATTACAAAATTAAATGATATGATTATGATAATGTGACTGAATTTTCATTTAAACTGAGAGTTGTTGGTCCAATGGACGGGGTGCACGTGTCGTAGAAGTCAGATTCTTACTACCTCTGTTTTATTAATTTATATTGACGTTAGAACAGCTCAATTATTACAAATCTGCACGAACCTGTCATAACGTCAATAAAATAAAAATAGAGGGAGCATATCATAATATCCAATTCTTAAAATAGGAATTTTGACCCCTACCTTCATTGAAGGTAATTGTACGTAGGGATGAAAGCGGTCGAGAAACGGTCGGAAGAAGGCTATATCGTTTTCAGTTTCATATTTTTTCTCGATAGCGAAACCGGTAGCGGTACTAGCGGAAATAAATACGGCGTCGGTATTACGGGAATATCGAAAATGGAATTACCACGACAGAAATATGCGATATCGATCGGGAATCGATATTTATTATCGGTAACACAAGTCACAGTTATGTATTAGCTGTATCACATCATGTATAAAAATATCAACTGTAAATATATTATTAGTACTCGTATTAGCTATAAATGTATCATAAAAGACACGAGACATTTGAAAAAAGATGTTTAAATTA
Source organism: Eragrostis nindensis (assembly GCA_012490785.1). NCBI lineage: Eukaryota > Viridiplantae > Streptophyta > Magnoliopsida > Poales > Poaceae > Eragrostis > Eragrostis nindensis. The sequence continues at coordinate 249,118 of JAAXCT010000297.1, read as the reverse complement.
AAATGTAAAAAATATAAGTGGCGACATCATTGTTTGTTGCCTATTACAAATATAATATATATTTAGTTGGCTAGACTAACATAAAACGGTAAAATATATGCGGTAATTTTCGGTCTAAAACGGAAATTGTCGGAAACGATCGGTAAAGTCTAAAATCGTTTTCATTTTTGTTTTCACCAAATACTTCCACTTTTGTTTTCATTTTTTCGGTATCTCATTTTCAACTACTACGGTCGGGAGAAGTCGAAAACGAGCCCCGGTTATCCGATAAATTCCGTTTTTGCTTTCATCCCTAATTGTACGACCCAAAGTTTGATCCAAAGGGATCGAACCAGGGTGGTCTCATAATATCCAGTTGCATAACTTTGTTGAGTGTTTAGTTAGTTATTCTCCAAAGTTTTTACGAGAGCAACTTTGGTATACATGAATACTTGCACTTGGCATGTCTCTTGGGAGCTACAACACAGAGCAAAAGAAGAAAGCCAGAAAATACAAGTACTAAATAATATACTGGTAGATTCATCAGATTACAAAAAGGAATATAGCAAAAATGTGCACAGAACAAAATTATTCCACTCCTCCCACTATGCAGTGCTAGCTGCAGGTGCAGATTCTCTCAATCACCCGATCCTAATGCATGCAACGTCAGTAAGACAATCATTTCAGGGGACACACGCAGACGCAGTCGACAGTTAGCACTCGGGAAACGTCTCTTTCATCCATCCATCCAGCCTGTAGCAGCTAGCGCTCGGCTGAACTAACACTTGGAATCTCGCAGGTTGGTTGCATCAGACTGCACTAGCTCCGTGTCCATCGGAGGATGACTTCACTCCACCATTTGCCTTCTTGCACTCCGAGTCATCTCCGACGACAGCGGCAGCAGCGATCTCCTTGATGATGGCGTCGTCGTAAACGGATCCGTTGGTCTTGGACGCCACGGGCAGCTCCATGGCCTCCTGCCGCTCCTTCTCCTGGGTCTCCTTGTGCTTGCCCCAGAGCACCGAGTAGAGCCCCATCACGATCAGCACGGCGCCGAGGACGCCGCCGAGGAACATCTTCTCGGCGAGGATGAAGGAGCCCATGATGGCCACGATGATCATCATCAGCGGGCTGAACGCCGACGCGAACACCGGACCCGTCTTCTGGATCACCAGGCCTTGCACGTAGTACGCGATGCTCGACGTCACAATGCCCTGCATAAACAAGCATGCATCTTCTGTTAGCATTCACCTGGCACGAGAAATATGTCGATCGATCGATGAGCCAGGAGAGGAGACTCACGGCGTATGCGGCGGCGAGGAGGTTCATGTCGAATCCGATGGTCCAGACGGAAGGGCGGTGCTCCATGACGAAGGTGACGACGATGGCCTGGATGGTGCCGACGAAGCAGATGAGGGTGGTGAGGGAGAGCGGCGCCGCGTAGTGCTTGAGGGTGTGCGTCTGCAGGATGAAGAGCGAGGCCCAGGCCAGGGTGGCGATGATGACGAAGAGGGAGCCCAGGAACCACTCCTTGCCGCTCGGGTCGATAGCGGCGACCGGCGCCTCCGCGCCGCCGTTGCCGTGCGGCTGCACGTGGCTCGTCCACGACATGTGCATCAGGGGGCCCTTGTACAGGGTCATCATCATCGCGCCGGCCACCGTCACCAGCGTCCCGGCCACCTTCGCCTGGCACCTCACCTTCTTCAGGTCCACCTTCTCCATCCTGTAACACGTATCAAAGCAAGAATGTTGAATGTGTGCGTTCCAAGCTGGGTGTTTTTTTCTTTTCTTTCCATTAGTCTTCATGCAATTTTCAGATGCTGTGTAGTACCTGAAAATTACTGCCATCACGAAGGTCATAGCGGGCAGGATGTTGCTCATGGCACACGCGAAGGTTGGCCCGGTGTACTTCAGGCCGGCATAGTAGAAGTTCTGATCAATCACTGGCCTGCAATTTCACAACATGCATGAGCTTAACTGATTTCTAATTAACACTTCAGAAAAGAAGCTTAACTAATTTCTAACACTTCAGAAAAGCTAAAATATTTCGTGACGTAGTACCAACTAGCAAGTACTACTAACTAATAAACACGTTTGCAGACACCTTTTCCCTTGGAAAGAATAGATTCTTCCAAAATGGAGTGTCCACCGATCTCTTTTTATTTTTTGTTAAAGCACAAAATGACAAGAGAAGGCACTCTTTTCTGTGTATGTAGCGTGCACTAACCCGAGCAGTGCCAGTACGAAGATCTGGAGGAAGACCGACCATGTCATCTTGGGCCTCACCTTCCTGCCATTGTCAGTCATGGGATGATACGATCAGTCTCAGAGGAATTGCACTTATATGTAGAAGGGGAATTTATTTACACTTTGCTTCCGTTTGCTACCTCTCGAGGATCAGGGCGAATGGCGCGATGGAGATGGTGGCGAAGGCATGGCGGTAGACGACCAGCACGTAGTGGCTCATGCCATGGTTGAGGGAGACCTTGGTGATCACGTTCATGCCGGCGTAGCCGAACTGAAGGGAGATCATGGCGATGTAAGGCTTAGCCTTCTCGAAGAAATCACCACCGCAGGCCATGGTGAATGATCAGTTTGGGATAGCAAGCTTCAAGCTTGATCGTGATCAGCAAATGGCTGGGTAGCTAGCTAGCTACGAGGTAGAGAACTCAAGGAGCAAAGACAAGGCCTTGAGCTGAAGAACATGTGCAGGGTCGCTGCTCTATTTATACTCATGGCAGGGGCATTTTGGTCAGTCATGTTAATTCTTTCTGAGTAAGGCTGGCCCATCGACGTTGGATCTGTTTGTGCGCAGACGTCGGCCTGTCGCCGCGAGTGGCTTCGTTGATGGCTTCTCTTGAGTTCCTGATCTGGCGGTAGGCTAGATGTTGAATCATCTGAACACTACCAGGAGAAACGAAGAGAGAGATCGACAGCTTTTCTGGTAGTGGTAGTAAAGGGGTAAACCATCAAAATTATGTAGTACTATGGTTTTCCACGCAAAAGGAAGAAGAAGAAGACAGAAACAGAAACAGATGGACCATGTCAGAAGACAGGAATCAGCAGCGGTATCTCCGGCGTCACAGATCACAGCGTCCGTGTGACCTTGAAGCGATTGGTGATCAGATATGCCGCGATGCTTTGTTTGCCAACTATTTCGATGGTGGTTGTCAAATAATGCAACTTTGGGCCGGTCGGTGATATAAACCATAAATGCCAATTCCAATATACTATCATTTTGTGGTGTTATCAAGTTTCTTTACTTATCTTCGTTTTTGTTTACTTATCACAGAAAACTTACCGCGGCAACTTTCATTTTCGTAGAAGATTTTATATTTTTTAAAGTATACTATACTGATGAAGAATGATTGATGACAAATCTAGTGGTATAAGTTTGATAGGAAACAGCAATTGGACAAAATTATTATTGCTACATTAAATTTCTGGTGACAAGTAAACGGACATAGAGGTAAATACGTTTTTTTTTATAATGAGAAAAGGCTTCCATCTTTTGCGTCATAGATGCAGAGTCAAAATGCTTATCTCTGCCTCTCTGGGAAACTGAATTTCACAAATCCTGAGTTGTTCAAGTGCTAGACTTATGCTGAGAATCCGAATTCCTTTTGGTTAATACTTCATCTAGTATATTCTGCCAACGCTCCGGTGCCCGAGTGGTCAGAGCGGGAGCGCTCCGGGGACTTCGGTTCCTGTCGACCCGGGTACGAGCCGCGGCACCGCGCGGCACTGTAGCTCGCTACAGTGCCGCGCATACACTGTAGCACATGTGGCTGAAATATGCCACGCTGCAGTGCAGAGTAAAAAAATCCCCTCGTCCTCCCCGGATCAAAGCACATGGTAAAGACTCGCGCCGGAACTCACAACGGCCAGCTGAGTCCCTGTGTAGGATCGGGGAGGGGGTTCGGGGGTTTTCTCGACCTGCGTGAGAGGTTATTCTCCTTAGTAAAATGCCGTTGGGGGCGGTCTTCTCCCGGCAGGTCGAGTTTTTTCATCTAGTATATTCTTCGTAAAAAAAAAATCTATCAATAGTATAAGCCATCAGGAATATCGTAAGATATATGTATTATGAAAGGAATCTAAAAACATCAAATCAAATGCTATGAATCTACGGATTTTGTTTTGGTGAAATTGATCAAAGCTACCTAATTTAACTTAGGACAAACCTAAATAGACATGATCAAAGGTAGCTTCTGATTACAAAGATCACTCATGTAGATAGACAGAAGCCGTAGTGAACGAAGGATAAGTTTTGTCTACAATAGTATCCTGCTGATCAAATAAAGCTGCTTGGGTTTTTTTGAAAAAAAAAAAAGCTACTTGCCATTTCCCTATGGACGTGTCGTTGTCGAAAGGGGAGAGCATTACATTCCAGGACTCTTATATGCTGAATGCGTGGACTTCACTGGTGTCCTGCACTAATCTGCTTTTCTTTACAAACGCAACCGTAGTCACCACAAGAAGGAAATACACGCACGGTGGATGCGAGCGGCTGCGGACAGCTACATCTCCATTCTTCAAACAGAAACGACCTAGAAGAAGCAGACATGAGTGCGATCTATGATGGCCCATCTTTTAGTACCAGATTTGATGGTTGTCTGGATGGGTGTTACCCTCAAAAGTCTGTAAAAATAGGTCGATGCACGGGTCTCAAGCTCGATATGAAGCCACACTTTGGTAGCTGTTGTGCCTGTTGGCGTTAGCTATTCTCTTTTTGGCTTTTGCTCTCCCGAAAGATTGTCGCAACCCAAAAGAAACAGGAGAGGACATAATGGAGACAGAGCTACATGCATGAAGCCACGAACAGAGGTGCGTGCACGCATGTTCTGATACATTGCACAGTTAGTTACGTCAGGGACTCATTGCAGCTTGCAAATTGCAATAGCTTTCGCTTTTTCTGCGTTTCCTAGCTCTTGCGCTTTTAGTCTTTTTACTTTATTTCTGTACTTGGGACACATACGAGGAGAAGCCCAATTTGATTTGAAACTTGTCTATACGATGCTAATTTTCCTTTCTCAAGGGAGATTAACATTTTGGATCACTGTACACATTATACGTCCACTCATACGGATCTATGCTGGTAGCAGCGTACGTAGCGCTGATTCGTTTAAGAACAAAAAAAAAAATGATGGTAGCAACGAGCCTAAACTTCGACACAAGCCACATGACCTAAATCGATAGGAGAATGGTTGAAGTGCTGCCACCAGCCACTTTTGTTTGACGTGTGAGAAAGTAGGTTTGCCCTCCATGTAGCTTAATTTTGTTTGTTGAGATCAAATAAAAGTGACCAGGGGGAGTACTACGTAAACAGATATATATGTTATTATTCGGAGAGATTACTGGCGAATCAGAGAGAGATGATGGTTAGCATATCCCAGATGATTATTAAGATTGGCGCAGAAACAAGCAAACATCATCAGTAACACTGCATCTGCTCGCGTCACGAAAAGTTGTCTCATTCCAGCAAGATACTCAGGTATATTAGTCTCTTTCGAGTTCTCTCTCTCTCGCTCTCGTCGTGGCTACTGGCTAGAGCTTATAATCGGGTGTGGATAGGAACGCACAACGGAAAGTGGCGAATGAGTCCCTAAACAGACTCTCTGATTCGGACTTAAACTAATCGGACAAGGGGATCGAAGGATCACCGAATGGCACCTCACTAGGGTCGCTAGCTCGTGACATATATTATGCTCTCCTCTGTGTAAAAGTAATTACCAGAATCCATAAACTAAGGAAGTGGTAAGTGCCAATTTCTTCAAAAAAGAAAAGTGGTAAGTGCCAATTGCCATCACTTTTGCCGTTCCTATCTCGTCAGTAACAAGATCATTGTCTAATATAATGCTCGATCCGCTAAAAGAAGCAAAGATCTTACATATAATGCGTGGTTGTGTAAGCAAGCACGTTGTAGTACCACATCACTGGATTGGATCTTTACCGGCCGGGATCATATGCTTCCGCCGCGTCTAATCGTGAGGCATGCTAGCTTAGTGAAGGCATCAGAGGAGACACGGCAGAGGATATAGTGCTGGCCCTGGGTTCGACCTGTTCCGTCCGCGACAAACCGATGCTGGAAGATATATGATGAGATTACCTCTTTTTCTTAGGTCGGATAGATACGACCTAGCATTGGTGAGATGTCGATTACTTATTAGGCTTCGTTCGGAAGCTTAGGGGAGCAATCCGAGAGAAATGGAAGCATTGGGGAGCTAGAGACACGAGTCGGGGCATCACTGTGTGGAGGCACATGCATGCTCGTCGGCAGTAAACCTTCAAGTGAAAAATGAAGGAAATCAGTGAATCCTGGTAAAACGAGGTACGATATAGTTTATGTTTTTTTTAGAGAGAGAGAGAGAGAGAGGTTTTGGCGGGAGGTCAGGCCTCAACTGAACTTTTCTACTCTCTGTTTGGACCAAAATAGGCCTGCTCTCGGCCCAGATATAATGCTAAGACCCAGTTCACTTTGCTTACGGACCTCAAAAAAAAAAAGTTCACTTTGCTTTCTTTTTGGGCTTTAGAGGTGTTATTTTGAGCCTCATTGCAGTTTTCTACTTTATCTCGGCCCATCTGACTGCTTTTTTTTTTTACGAATTACACAAACAATGTACCACACTCACCCCTATGAACGTACATACGTAAACTCTACCCCCTATGAGCATCTTCGAAGACTGAGACGACAAATCCTTGATATTGACGAAATCACCACTGGCGTCTCGTTGTCGACGACCACGTTGCCTATCGCTGAAAGCACAACGCCGTTAAATATTAGTAAAAAAAATCCGCTCATACGAGGAGTCGAATCCAAGACTTGAGGTGCTACTAATGCTCTTGTAACCATTAGGTTACAAGCCCATCTCACTGCTGCTTGCATGTGACACCACATAAGACTTTGCAAGTTTGATATCCCAAAAGAAAAATAAGAAGGCCAAAGCTTTGTCAGATTTCAATAAGTTGAACTCATTGACCAGAAATATCCTATTAGCCTTGATCCGCAAGCGAACACCCAGCATATTCTATTGGCGTTCGTCCCCTTGTCACCAATCATTTCGTCTATTATAAACCGTCCACGCAAGATCTAGCAACAACTCTCACTAGATTTCGTGTTCTTCCGGACCAAGGCACGAAGGAAGGCTTTGACTTTTTGTGGCTCACACACACGGGAAGACCGTGCCAGCAAGATACGGAGTATCTGTACTAGCAGCACGCAAGGAGAGGACACGACTGCACGTCATCCCGGTACATGTATAAAACGGGGAATCCGTGGCCTCTTGTTCCAAGCACAGTGACACGACCCACATGCACCACTCGCAAGCCCAATCCAAATCGCCATGGAACTCCTCTCCCTGACCTCATCCTCTGCTCTCCAGTTCGTCCTGCTCCTCCCTCTGCTCGCCCTGCTCTGCTTCCGCTACCTGCGCCAGGACCCCAAGAAGCAGACTCGCGCCCATGGCCTCAAGCAGTACCCCCTCGTCGGCACGCTCCCGCACTTCGTCAAGAACCAGGACCGCTTCCTCGACTGGTCCACGGACATCATGAAGCGCGACCCCACGCAGACCATGTCCTTCAAGGCGCTGGGCCTCGTCGGCGGCGCCATCACCACCAACCCGGCCAACGTCGAGCACATCCTCAAGACCAATTTCGGCAACTACCCCAAGGGCGAGCTCACTGTGTCCATGATCGAGGACTTTCTAGGACACGGCATCTTCAACTCCGACGGCGAGCAGTGGCTGTGGCAGCGCAAGGCCGCAAGCTACGAATTCAGCAAGCGCTCGCTGAGGAACTTCGTCGTCGACGCCGTCCGGTTCGAGGTCGTGGAGCGGCTGCTGCCGCTGCTGGACCGGGCGGCGCGCGACGGGCGGGCGCTGGACGTGCAGGACGTGCTGGAGCGCTTCGCCTTCGACAACATCTGCCGCGTGGCCTTCGACGAGGACCCGGCGTGCCTCGCCGAGGCGAGCTTGGCGGCGCCGGAGAGCGCCGAGTTCATGCGCGCCTTCAACGACGCGCAGAACGTCATCATGGCCCGGTTCATGTCGCCGGTCAAGTCGCTGTGGCGCCTCAAGCGGCTGCTCGGCATGGAGCCCGAGCGGCGGATGCGCGAGGCGCTCGGCGTCATCCACGGCTACGCGGACAGGATAGTCCGCGAGCGCAGGGAGAGAGGCGCGGCCGGGCTGGCGTCCAGGGACGACTTCCTGTCGCGCTTCGCGGCCAGCGGCGAGCACAGCGACGCGAGCCTCCGCGACGTGGTCACCAACTTCCTCCTCGCCGGGCGCGACACCACGTCGTCGGCGCTGACCTGGTTCCTCTGGCTCGTCTCCACCCGGCCCGACGTCGAGGACAAGATCGTGCGCGAGGTCCGCGCCGTGCGCGCGTCGTCAAGCCAGCAGGGAAGCGCGTCGTCGCCGGCGACGTTCAGCTTCGACGAGCTGCGCGACATGCACTACCTCCACGCCGCCATCACGGAGTCCATGCGGCTGTACCCGCCGGTGTCCATGGACACGCACAGCTGCAAGGAGGACGACTTCCTGCCGGATGGCACGTTCGTCGGGAAAGGGTGGCTGGTGACCTACTCGGCGTACGTGATGGCGCGGGTGGAGGACGTGTGGGGCGAGGACTGCGAGGAGTTCAGGCCGGAGCGTTGGCTCGGCGACGACGGCACGTTCCGGCCGGAGAGCCCGTTCAAGTACCCGGTCTTCCACGCCGGGCCCAGGATGTGCCTCGGCAAGGAGATGGCATATATCCAGATGAAGTCCATCGTCGCGTGCGCGTTCGAGAGATTCGGCTTCCGGTTCCTCGGCGGCGACGAGCGGCCGGGGCTCGTGCTCTCGCTCACGCTGCGGATGAAAGGCGGCCTGCCAATGCAAGTGTACAAGAGGACGGAGTAGGCAGTATGGACTATGGACTGAAACATTTCTGTTTTGTTAGCCGGTACCAACATCGATTTTGTGTGGTGTTGCTCTCGATCCAGACTCCAGAGCTAGTAGGGCACCGAGAGTACCCTGCATCTTTGTGCTGCTCAACTACAACTTTTCGCGAGAGAATGTTATTTTAGATAATGAATATCTTAACTACAACTTTTCGTGAGAACAGGAATAGAGCAAAGATTGCATGAGCCAACCAACTCATCAAAAGTACGAGTAAATTTCAAAAAACCATTTTTACCAAAACTGTCATATTATTGTTGTTAACGAGTTGTATCGATCACATCACTGCAGATTTAGTGTATATCACAAAACTATTGATTTAGTGTGTTTGAATCACCCAACAACAGGGTTTATGCACAATGTATCACAAAACTATAGATTTAGTGTGCATCGATTTGTACGGTGCATTGTCTCTTTGTCTATCTGTATACTATTTAATGTATGTATCAAGCCATAATTCAAGATTATCAAGCATAACTTTGTTCGTTGTATGCTGGTATATTGTGGCTTCTGATTGTGAAAGAAGCACATTTTATTCAGCTAAACAATTCACCAGCCACTGTTGAGGACTCAAAATTCAAGAAACAGAGCAACGATACAAAGTGAACTATTGCGTAGGCAAATTGACCATTTGAAACCAAAACAGAGGCAATCACGCAAATGACTCATAATAGTACAACCTTGTCAAAAAGACTGAATTTATTTTTTCCATTTATTTAATTCCTTTCTTAACGGTTAAAAGGACTTTGTTTTAAATCTAGCACAAAAAGCGTTGTATTGCAAAATGTTAAGGGTTGAACCGTAAAACAACAAATATCTCTTTTCATCTCATCAGTTTTACCCCATGCAACAACCAGTTGCATCCATAAGTCTAATCCGACGAAGAGAGATGGATAATTTACTTATGTTTCAACAGCGCCCCTCACGTGGAGTCCTCAGACATTAAAATAAGAACAGCGCAGTGAAAAAGACAGTCATCGAGATTTGAAATAAAAACCTATGACTCTGATACTTATATATTAAGCTATCATACACCGATCAGTTGCACCAAAAAAATCTACGCTAATAGTAAAATTTGGGTAATTCACTTACGGTTCAGCAATATGGACTATGCATGTGGCCACGGCCTTTGGCCGCAGGAGGGAACAAATCCAACCAAAACCAACCAGATTCTTGGGCAGTGAGAGAGACGGCACGATGGTCCTCCGGCCTTGTCATCCCTCAGGACCTCCTTCCCCGAGCACAGCCACCTGTGTGACGCATCGTCCTCATCGGCAAACTCAGCTCCCGGCCTCCGCGCGGCCTATCAGATTCGTTTCAGAGAGAAACTTTGTAGGCACACAGGTAAGTGGCTAATGTTGTACTAGTTCGTTCATCAATACTAAATCTTAACAAAATCAAAGGGATTGCCCTGTTGCCGTGACAAAAAGAAGAAGAAATGCATAGCTTTTTATTCTTTCAACATTGGAGTCAATGCGAAAGTGAAAGATCACACACAGAGTACCCAAACATGACTCCGTAGCCTACACTGCCTGGCCCCTCTTGTTGACTTGCATCTGCAAGCCCCCTTTCATTCGCAATGTGAACGACTGAACGAGCCCCGGCTCCTCGCGGCCGACGAACTGGAAGCTGAACGTCTCAAACACACAAGCAACGATGGACTTCATCTGGATGTATGCCATCTCCTTGCCGAGGCACATCCTTGGCCCGGCGTGGAAGACCGGGTACTTGAAGGGGCTCTCCGGTCGGAACGCTCCGTCGTCTCCGAGCCAACGCTCCGGCTTGAACTCCTCGCAGTCTTTGCCCCATATGTCCTCCACCCGCCCCATCGCATACGCAGAATACATAGTCATCCACCCTTTCCCGACGAAGGTGCCGTCCGGCAGGAAGTCGTCTTGCTTGCAGCACTGCGAGTCCATGGCCACCGGCGGGTACAGCCGCATGGACTCCGTGACGGCGGCGTGGAGGTACCTCATCTCGCGCAGCTCGTCGAAGCTGAACGTCGACGCCTGCAGGCTTGACGATGCGCGCACGGCGCGGATCTCGCGCAGGATCTTGTCCTCGACGTCGGGCCGGCCGGAAACCAGCCAGAAGAACCAGGTCAACGCCGACGACGTGGTGTCGCGCCCGGCGAGGAGGAAGTTGGTGACCACGTCGCGGAGGCTCGCGTCGCTGTGCTCGCCGCTCGCGGCGAAGCGCGACAGCAAGTCGTTCCTGCACGCCAGCCCGGCCAGGTCTCGCTCCCGGCGCTCGCGGACAATCCTGTCGGCGTAGCCGTGGACCGTCTTGAGTGCTTCCCGCAGCCGCTTCTCCGGTTCCATGTTGAGCAGCCTCTTGAGGCGCCACACCAACTTGACCGGCGAATTGAACCGGGCAAGGATGGCGGCCTGCACGTCGTTGAAGGCACGCATGAACTCGGCGCTCTGCGACGCGGACATGCCCTCCTCATCGTGGGCAACAAGGCACGCCGGGTCCTCTCCGAAGGCCACGCGGCAGATGTTGTCGAAGGCGAAGCGCTCCAGCACGTCCTGCAGGTCCAGCGTCCGCCCGTCGCGCGCCGCCCGGTCCAGCAGCGGCAGCAGCCGCTCCACGACCTCGAACCGGACGGCGTCCACGACGAAGTTCCGGAGCGAGCGCTTGCTGAACTCGTAGCTGGCGGCCTTGCGCTGCCACAGCCACTGCTCGCCGTCGGAGTTGAAGATGCCGTGGCCGAGAAAGTCCTCAACGGCGGACAGCGTGGAGTGGCCCTTGGGGTAGTTGGCAAAGTTCGTCTTCACTAAGTGCTCGACGTTGGCCGGGTTGGCTGTGATGGCGCCGCCGAGGCCGAGAAACTTGAAGGATATGGTGTGCGTGGGACTCCGCTTCAGGACCGCGGTGGACCATTCGAGGAGGCGGTGCTGGTTCTTGGCGAAGTGCGGGAATGTGCCGAGGAGCGGGTAGGCCTTGAGACCGTCGGCGCGAGGCTGCTTCTTGGGGTCCTGGCGCAAGTAGCGCAAGCAGAGCAGAGCGAGGAGAGGGAGGAGCAGGACGAGCTGAAGCGGAGAGAAAGTAGAGGAGAGATCCATGGCGATTTGACTTGGCTTTGCGAGCGGTCCAAGTGATCCGGATCAGGACTTTAGGCGGGCTCGGCTCAATTATTTGATGCCTCGTGCGTCGCGTTCGCGTGTAGCGACCACAAATGAAATGATTGGAGATAAGAGGATAATTGCCAATAAAGTATGCTCTGCTTTGTTTAACAATTGTTTAAGTCCAGAGCCCAGGGGACATTCACGTTATGCTTAACTTGCTTGACATTTGACCTTTCTAAATGCATTCACTGGGTAAAGTATATAAAACTACATATTCTTTTATCATAAACAAAAACATATTTTTAGCGTGTTGACAGTTTTGTGAGCAAAGAACCATAATACTGCCCACAAATATGTATAGTTAGGCTACATATAATATGTACCCAGGTTCGAGCCGCTAGAGGCTTGAGCCTGGAGTACCCTGCGTCCTTAGAGCAACAGCAATTTGAAACTGCAAAGTAGTCTAAATGGTGGGATCCACAGCAGGATATCTTTAGCTATTGATCAGTTCATAATGTGGAAGAAATAAGTGAGTCCCATCAAAAAAAAAAATAATCCAACGCCATGGGGGAGAGAACAAAGGGAGGTGAGGAAAGAGAGATAGAGAATGTTTTTTTATTGCTTATGGGCGGTCCGTAGCCTTAGGGCAGCCGCAATATTGTCAAAAAGTGGTCAATAGTGATTAAAATAGTGTTTTTTGTGGTCCATAAACATTGTGAAGGTGACTGTAAAGGAGTCAATAAGTTCAGCTATCCGTAAGGCTACGGACCGCCCATAAGCAATAAAAAAACATTCTCTATCTTTCTTTCCTCACCTCCCTTCGTTCTCTCCCCCTTGGCGTTGGATTATTTTTTTTCTTTGATGTGACTCACTTATTTCTTCCAACTGTGAACCGATCAATAGCTAAAGATATCCTGCTGTGGATCCCACTATTTAGACTACTTTGCAGTTTCACATTGCTGTTGCTCTTACGGATAGCTGAACTTATTGACTCCTTTACAGTCACCTTCTTTATAGACCAAAAAAACACTATTTTAATCACTATTGACCACTTTTTGACAACATTGCGGCTGCCCTTACGGCTGAACTACAACTTTTTCGTGAGAGAAAATGTTTTTTTTAGATAATGAATGCCTGAACTACAACTTTTCATGAGAGAAAATGAATGGAACTGAGTTTCCGTGAGCCAACCAACTCATCAAAGTATGAGTAAATTTCAAAAAACGTGTTTGTAGAAATTGTCATAATATTGTAGTTAATGAGTTATATCCCAACACCGCAGATTCAGTGTGTATCACAAAACTAAAAGATTTAGTGTATTTGAATAACAGGTTTATGCACAATGTATTACAAAAATGTTGATTTAGTGTGCATTGTTGTCACAAAATTACATATTTTATCTAGCCTAAGTCTACAGTTTTGTGATAAATTGGCTCTTTAAGTCTGTAGTTTTGTGATTTCTTGCTCACGAAAACGGAGGAAGTATTCAGATTAATGCAACTAAAAAGGGGACGGATCAATACATAATTGTTGTCAAATCTCAAGAAAGTTGAGCATAAGGAGTTGTCTCTTTCTCAACTGATTAAGATTTTACTAATGTTTCAATCATTTCCAGCCATTAGATATAAATCCATCAGTCTTGATCTTCTTGTTCTCTTAACCTTATCCTCTTCATAGAGATAAATAGGAATGTTCTAGTTTCAATAGAAAATTGTGCTACCTTCAAGACAATAATATTCCAGGTGTGTATTTTATTTGTTCCATAGGGTACGATAGAGAAATATGAAAGTTTCTAGTCATCTAAGAACTACATATTATACTACACTTGAAAAATGTTTCAGCTTCACAAATCCACTTGAAATGTATATAGTGTAAAAGGCATGACAGAGGGTTAAGTCAATGTCTAGCAGTTTTGAAATAGAGAAAAGTCTAATTTGGGTCCCCCAACTATTGGGGGTAACGCAACTTTCACCCCGAACTAAAAAACCGGGTATCCGCAGTCCTCCAACTATAGGGGTGGGTGCAATTTGACTCCTCCGGCGGTTTTGAAGGCGGTTTTGTCCTACGTGGCGAGGTGGGTCCCACGTGTCGGATGCCACGTCATTTTCTTTATCTTTTTTTTTCTCTCTTCCTCTCTTCTTTCTTTTTTCTCTCTTCCTCTCTCCCACGCGCCCGCGCCGCTGCCGGTAAGCCCGCGCCACCGCCCCTCCCGCACGCCCGCGCCGCCGCCCGAAGAAGGCCATCCCCATCCGCTCGTGCACCAGCGACAGGTACCTCTCCCGCAGGAACTCGCGGAACGCGCCCCACCGCTGGCCGCCGCCGCCGCTCGCGGAGTCGAGGAACGACGCCGCCGGCGCCGGCGCTGGTCCACGTGGGATCCTCGTCCCCGGCCATGGCACCTCCCCCACGAGCTCTCCACCACCAGCAGCATCCTCATCTCCCCTGTTCTCTCTAATCCGCAAGCAGCCGCAGTACTCCATCCCCTTCCTCTTTTCCACGAAGCACACCAGCCACCACCGCCGCTCCCCTTCGAATCCGTGGCACAGCAGGCCACCGCAGCAGCATCGAGCAGCACCACCGGTTCCCCTCGGCGCCTCCTCTGCTTCCCCCTCGGCGTCCCCTTTCAGCGTGCGGAGGCGCGACCCCGCGCGAGCAGGCCGGCGACCCAGTGCGGCTGGCGGCCACCGCCGCCACCGCCGTATGGACCCAGCCGGCGGACCGTATGGATTCGAGCATTGTCTTGGAGAAGGCGCGGACGGACTTGACGGCGTGGCGCAGCGCGGTGAGGAAGTGGGTGGCGTTGAGGCCGGAGAGGTGGAGGCTGTCGAGCTCTGCGAGCGGTGGGCGGCGGGCGCTGGCCTCGCCGGCGAGCACGGCGCGGAGCTGCTCCGCCGCGGCGTCCCGCGCGCGGAGCTCCGCCTCCAGCTTCCGCCTCGTGATCTCGTAGGTGCGGAGGAGGTGCCGCTGCTTGTCGGCCTGCGCCGCGAGGGCGGCGGCGCTCCGGGCCGCGGCCGCCAGGTCCCGCGCGTACCGCCGCTTCAGCTCCGCCACCAGCCCGGCGTCCGCCGCCTGGATCGCCTCCGCGTCGTAGGGGTGCTGCGCCAGCTGCAGGAAAGAGAGGACGGGGCCGGGTGTGGAAGGCTGAGGGGAGGGGGAGGAGAGTCCATGGCGGTGCGGTGATTGGAGCGGGCGCTGGAGTGACGAGCGGTGTCGGGGGTAGGGGAGAGGTAGGAAAGAGAAGAAGAGAGGGAAAAAAAAAAGAGAAAAGAAAAGAAAAGGTGACGTGGCCCTGACATGTGGGCCCCACTATGCCATGTAGGACAAAACCGCCTTCAAAACCGCCGGAGGAGTAAAATTGCACCCACCCCTATAGTTGGAGGACTGCGGATACCCGGTTTTTTAGTTCGGGGTGAAAGTTGCGCTACCCCCAATAGTTGGGGGACCCAAATTAGACTTTTCTCTTTGAAATATGTCTCATGCATTGCAATGATGATTAACAGATATAGACGTTTGACTTATTAGCCGAAATTCACGACTCCAGTGCGTAGTTTTCTAGAAACCCATCAGCATAGCGATCGTCTGGAATCTAAAGCACCATACATCGAGTGTGATACAACGAAACGACATTGAAACGATCTCTAAGTATTCTTAAACTAATCTTCTCGGCGAGACGAACTGACGAAGGCAACGAGACAAGGGTCGCTTCAAACAAAGTTCGAATGAACTAACGACAAATTTGAATTGTAATATTTTGTTTGTTTTGAAAATGTAACGACAAAGCACGACTGAGATCTCTAAGCATAAACGTGAACGTCCTCTAGTGTCTGGACTTGAACAAATCTTAAACAAAAGCAGAGCATACTCTGTTAGCACTTGTCCTTTTATACCCGTCATGATCAGATCAACCAGCAGTGTTCAGTAAATCAGAAAACCGGACATGGTAGACACGCGAGGCATCGGGCATCAAATAATTGAGCCGAGCTCGCCTCGACCTCCTCTAAATTTCTGATTCAAATCACTCGAAAGTCGAACCACTCGCAAAGTCAAGTGAAATAGCCATGGATTTTTCCTCGACTCTCTCTCCACTCCAGCTCGTCTTGCTCCTCCCTCTCCTCACTCTGCTCTGCTTGCTCTACCTGCGCCGGGACCCCAAGAAGCAGCCCCGCGCCCATGGCGTCAAGTCCTACCCCA
This sequence comes from Eragrostis nindensis, assembly GCA_012490785.1. Taxonomy (NCBI): domain Eukaryota; kingdom Viridiplantae; phylum Streptophyta; class Magnoliopsida; order Poales; family Poaceae; genus Eragrostis; species Eragrostis nindensis. The sequence goes on along the minus strand of JAAXCT010000297.1, from coordinate 232,947 downwards.
TCGTCGGCACACTCCCGCATTTCGTCAAGAACCAGGACCGCTTCCTGGAATGGTCCGCCGAGGTCCTGAAGCGGAGTCCCACGCACACCATGTCCTTCAAGTTTCCCGGCCTCGTCGGCGGCGCCGTCACCGCCAATCCTGCCAACGTCGAGCACATCCTCAAGACCAACGTCGGCAACTACCCCAAGGGCGAGGTCGCGGTGTCCATGATCGAGGACTTCCTCGGACACGGCATATTCAACTCCGACGGCGAGCAGTGGCAGTGGCAGCGCAAGGCCGCCAGCTACGAGTTCAGCAAGCGCTCGCTCCGGAACTTCGTCGTGGACGCCGTCCGGTTTGAGATCGTCGAGCGGCTGCTGCCGCTCCTCAACCGGGCGGCGCGCGACGGGAGGACGCTGGACGTGCAGGACGTGCTGGTGCTGGAGCGCTTCGCGTTCGACAACATCTGCCGCGTGGCCTTCGGCGAGGACCCGGCGTGCCTTGTTGCCGACGACGACGAGGGCGTGTCCGCGTCGCAGAGCGCCGAGTTCATGCGCGCCTTCAACGACGTCCAGATCGCCATCGCCGCCCGGTTCAATTCGCCGATCAAGTCGGTGTGGCGCCTCAAGAGGCTGCTCAACGTGGAACCGGAGAGGCGGCTGCGGGAGGCGCTCGGCGTCATCCACGGCTACGCCGACGGGATCGTCCGCGAGCGCAGGGCGAGAGGCGCGGCCGGGCTGGCGTCCAGGGACGACTTCCTGTCGCGCTTCGCGGCCAGCGGCGAGCACAGCGACGCGAGCCTCCGCGACGTGGTCACCAACTTCCTCCTCGCCGGGCGCGACACCACGTCGTCGGCGCTGACCTGGTTCTTCTGGCTCGTCTCCGGCCGGCCCGACGTCGAGGACAAGATCCTGCGCGAGATCCGCGCCGCGCGCGCGTCGTCAAGCCTGCAGGGAAGCACGGGCGCGCGGACGTTCAGCTTCGACGAGCTGCGCGAGATGCACTACCTCCACGCCGCCGTCACGGAGTCCATGCGGCTGTACCCGCCGGTGGCCCTGGCCTCGCAGTGCTGCGAGCAGGACGACTTCCTGCCGGACGGCACGTTCCTCGGGAAAGGGTGGCCGACGATGTATAATGCGTACGCGATGGGGCGGGTGGAGGACATATGGGGCAAAGACTGCGACGAGTTCAGGCCGGAGCGGTGGCTCGGGGAGGACGACGCGTTCCGGCCGGAGAGCCCGTTCAAGTACCCGGTGTTCCACGCCGGGCCAAGGATGTGCCTCGGCAAGGAGATGGCGTACATCCAGATGAAGTCCATCGTTGCTTGCGTGTTTGAGAAGTTCAGCTTCCGGTTCGTCGGCCGCGAGGAGCAGCCGGAACTCGTGCTCTCGTTCACGCTGAGAATGAAAGGGGGCTTGCCGATGCAAGTCAACAAGAGGAGCCAGGCAGTGTAGGCAACGGAGTCAGGTTTGAGTATTTCTTCTGTACTCTAAAGAACCAGTTAGGACAAAAATAATTTTGACCTGCCAGAATCTACTCTATCTGTATATTAACCGTTGATCAAAACTAAAGTCTTTTTATCTACCATCAGATCCTACCATAATGAGCCCGGGTCCGCGGAAGGAAGACAAATCATGCGACATTGCATCACGCTCAGTACAATTGCGATGACGATTCCAATTTTTTTCTCACCCCCGGCGCCATCGTACCCGCCCGCCACCCATTGAACGAGATTTCAGGGATTGTGATTGATTCGCCCATTCGTAGCGGCATTTGCAGTTGATTTACCATAATCTCCACGAAGATGGATCCAAGGTGCAAGGTGAAGCGCGACGCGAAGCGGAGCGGCGAGCGACGGCTGCGCGGAGCCGCCACGGCGATGGTGAGCGTGAGCGATGCGTGGCGAGGCGAGGCGGCCAGCAACGGCGGCGTGGCGTGCCGGCAATTGCGTGCTGCTATTCGCGGGGTGGCGACCTGCTCGGGCAGAGACGGCATGGCGGCGAGATCTCACGGGCCAGTCCGTCGTCGTCCAGAAGACCTCATCGCCGAGCCCCGACCCCTCAAGCGGTCAAGCCCGTCGCGAGATTCCGCCACAGCTTCCGATCCTTCCAGATCCGCCGCGACCGCAGCCACCTAAATCCGGGCGAGGGCGAGACGTGAGGGAGGTGAGGAGGTTTCCTCCACGCCGTTCCACCCGGAATCCCTACCAGCGGCCCCCGCGGTGGCGCCCGGCTCCTGCTCGACGCGGAGTCGCTCTTCTTCCACCTCATCACCTCGGATGGCGGCGCCGCGCCGCCGGTCGCCGAGCTCACGGCTGCCGTGGCCGCGTCCTTCCCGTCCATGCGGTTTGAAACCTACCCTTTCCACACCGACGCGGTCGCCGGGCTTGTGCGCGTCGCGCTCGAGCGGCGGCGGCCATGGCGGGCTCGTCCTGAGAGGTGACAGCGGTGCTTCTCCGAGCCGCTGCCCGCGCCACGCAGTCCGCTCCATCATTGCATGGCACGGGGCCCTTCTCCAGTGAATCCACCGAGAGTCCGAGACGCTCCTCGTCGCCCGTGAAGCACGCTCTTTGCCGGACCTCGTTGCTAGCCCCTGTTTCGCGACCGTCGTGGTGGAAACGAGGTACCTTAATGCTGGTTCCGCTCATTTTTCCCATACGCGATTATGCTCCTGTCCTTGGGTTTGGGTCGTGATTTGATTAGTGGTTTAGTTGGTAGATCTGCTACTTTTTCACATGGATTTGGTTGGTAAACCTGCATTTGAAGCGATAATTATCAGTAAGGATCGTTTCCAGTTCGAGTCAACAGGACTAATTAGAGTTGAGGAACAGGGGAGAAGAAAGTAAAAATGGTGAGCAAATTAGATCCTTGTCCTGAATGTGAATCAGAAAATAAGAAATTTGAGCAGATTACAGAGCCATCTTAGAAGGCTTATCAAACCAATTAGTTTCCCATTATCTCCTCAATTAAGATTGTAAGAAAGCGAGCGTTGTCAATCTTTATTTTACCTTTTGGATTAAGAGTGTGGGAAAGAGGATAATTGATCTATTCTTTAATCTCATATGATAGTGAAAGTTATTCCTGAGATATTAGAGTCACCACTTCTAAATTATAGCTTCCCACCTAATTTTCTGGATAGTTCTATGCTTCGGATTCTTGCATATGCTATTTTTCACTTCTGAATCATGCAACCGGCTACACAGAGACAGTCCTCAAGGTCGCAATGTGTGTGCCGCAGGTTTATGTCTACAGCTTAGTTGCCTTGATGCTTTGAATAAAAATATTAACCATGTCCTGCATCTGCATTTTATTATTTCCATGTATAAGTGATTCCATCTACTGGGAAAAGAAAAAGAATATTTGACTTTACAGGTCGTAGATGTGTGCATGTAGGTTGGCAATCTATTTTTTTTCCCCTGATTTGTTGATATGTATCCTGTTTTTGTTTCAGATGAAAATGATTGTTGATCCATTAATCAAATAACTTTGAAGGAAGATCGAACAAGAATTTTGGATTTGTTTACTCTGCACTTGGATGCAGCATATGGCAAAGCTATATTAATGTGTTATCTTGTTGAGCTCAGTTGACCTTCTACAGCATGTTTGAATCGACCACCCTTAAGAGGTTAGCTAATTTTTCTTTCTAAGTTATATCTGGCTTTAGTGGTCTTGTCAAGTACTCTCTTTTTTTTCATTTTCTAAGTGGCAGTGCAAAAAGCCAACATTTCTAGCATATGTCATCAAGCAATAAAAGAAATAGTTTATTAGCCATATGTCATCAAGCAATAAAAGCCAACATTACTGCATTGCTTTATCTTTTTTTGCAAATAGTATATTATGATTCTGTTTAATTATGGATCGAATGCTACCAGCTACTCTTGTATGTTTTTTTTTTTTTTTTTGTAAAAGAAGACATGTTGTGCATTCTCCTCTGTTCAGTTTGCTACTAACATATCGTAGGGAAGTGTATCCCTCTATTGGATTTGTCTCGTAGGTGAGCTGATTATGTGTTTTTTTTTTGTAGGATAAAGAGGAGGTCAACAATCTCCTACTTTTCTTATAGCTTGCTTTGTTCTTTTACCAAATTGCTTTGTTGTGTGGCTTGTGATCGCCATGGAAGACCCAAATTGTTCTGACAGAGAAATTTTTGTTGATTATGTGTTTGAACTCCTCTTTATCCTACAAAAAAAAACACATAATCAGCTCACCTACGAGACAAATCCAATAGAGGGATACACTTCCCTACGATATGTTCGCAGATTTTTTATTCCATAAATAATCAATTGCAGGTGATGGGTGTTCTCGTTGATTTTCGTTTCCTCACTGATTGATTTTCATTTCCTCACTGATTTGTTTTGTTGTGAATTTCAACTGATGTGTTCGCACTTTTGCAGGATGAGGAGTGTCAATGGTTCATGGCCTCTCCTTCCGCCGTGGTGAAGCTTTCGATGTCGTACTCCGGCTATTTTGGGTGATGAGCCGCCGTGGATATTTGTGCCAACGTTTGAGGTCCAGGAGTAACTCTAACATGAGAGGCGCGGCGAAGATGATGATGAGGCAGAAAAAATGCAAAGTCCTAAGAAGACGCCCATGGCCCATGCATGAGCATTTCCTACATGCTGCAAGAGTAGTAGTTTGAATCAGGTACCTCATCACTTCAAGCGTAGGAGTCCTAAAAGAGAGATGTTCAAGGTGGACATTATAAGAAATGGCTTGCATTGATTGAGGTTTTAGCCTTATACGTAGCTGTTTTATTTAGAAAATTTCTAAATATCAATGAGAAGTAAAAGCAGACTTTGGTGGGAGGGAAATATAAACATTATGATGAAATGGTTTTGTTGATGAATCAGTGATTGAATGGTGATGTAATAAAGTCATGAATATATTTGGTTGCCACAAGTTGTCAAGGCATTCCTTCCATTTATTGGTCCTTAGATGAGATTGTGCTTTCTCTTGAAATTACACGTACAATGTTTTCTTGATCACTAGATTTCATGTCATGTTTCCATTCCAACTAGATAAATGTGTATTTTGGTATAAATAAATAGTACCATAATTTCTCCCTTTATCTTTATCTTCCATTAAAGATGCATTAGAATTTCAATTTAAGCTACAAAGATCTTGCCAAGTAGTGCATTTTTCTCTATCACGTGCGTGGCGCACGTGCATTTTTACTAGTACTATGTGATTTTTCACATATGCATTGATTCCTATGTTGAAAGAGTTAAAAGTTGTCCTTTTCTTCACCCTTTTGTCATGGCAATAGGGCCATCCCTTTGATTGAGAATGAGATTTATTTAAGAACGAGCCAGCACAACATTAGCCAATAAACTGTGTGCCTTTCTGAAACGAATGGATACATGCAAATTATGAAGAGTTTAGAAGTGTTGATTTTGTCCTTTCTCTTTTGTTATAGAAGTGAATGGAATGTACGAACGACGTGCAAGAGATCCAAACTCAGATGAACAGACGGTGATAATAATAAACTCAGATGAATAGACCCACGGGATTGTACGATCACCAGAAGCAGGGCAACCACCCGGAGTCTGGAACCGTTCATGGTGTCTACACAGATTGATAATATGGGCACCTCGGCCGAGCGTCGCAAGGGTGGCCGACTGTCTTCTTCCTGAGCGCGCAAGCAATGCGCGACGCTCGGCCGAGGTGCCCATATTATCAATCTGTGTAGGCGGTGGCTCTCCAGGAGGTGTCTGCAAAGAGGGATGAACGGAACACTAGACAGGATAACCCGGCGTTGCCAGGGGCGGGCCTATATGGGTTCAAGGGTATTCAAATGAATACCCATTATTTTTGGACAAAACATTTTATATAAACAATGTATGTGTATGTATGAAAAACAGAAATAAACACTAAACAAGCTCAATTCAAACCAAAAGAAGGCCACCTATTTTGATATGTTAATCATTTAGTATCTTTTGGTAGGATTTTAGACTAAGAAAAAATAGCTTTTACTTTGAGTTATCTGACATAACAATTTATCTGACTTATTTCGGATTATCTAGCTTATCCAAGTGAAGCCATTTGGCAAACAACTTATCCAAATATCTTATTTAGAGGCTGAGCAGCAAAAAAAAAAGAAAAACTGCTTTTACCAGCTTCGACAAAACAACTTATCGCAGTACAAAATAATTTGTTTTATTTTATTGGTGCTTTGCAGAGCTTATGGTTTATAGGGCCATAAACCAAAGCAAAACACTAAGGTAAACTCTGCTAAAAGTCTCAATTCTATGATCTATAATTTATGTTGCCATAAAAATTTTGAATACTCATGGTCTAAATCTTGGGCCCGCCTCTGGGCGTTGCTACGCTCGGGGGCTCAGATCGCTGGAGGAGATGGCACGGCACAGCCGTCGCCTCCACCGCCGCCGCCGCCGCCGCAGCAGCAGGAGGAGAGCCCAGAAGACAAGGTCCGCCGCCGTGTCACTGAGTTTTTGAACAGAGGCGGCGGCATAATCCACATGTATCACTGGCCCGAAAAGATTGCTAATCCGGTGATAAAGAGCAGACTGTTTCGGCTCAAAATAAAGAGCAGACTGCGTCGTTCCCCGCCCCTTCCTCAGTTCCCGATATACAACCGTACTACCAGCTAGAGCACAGATCAAATATACTGAACAGAATTCCATAGCACCTTTTGTTCTGTGTAGTCCACGTTACAAAATCTGCAGCTGGAATTCAATGGACAGAATTCCAAGGATTTTACAGCTTGTTCGGTTGTTCATTGCCCATTTGCCCTAGATATCAAAATTGTTGTTGTTTTGAGGTTGTCCTATTTGAGCTTTTGAGCATGGGCGGTGGCGTGATCCACATGTATCACTGGCCCATAAAGATTGTCAATCCGGTGATCAAGAGCAGACTACTCAACTGCCCGCCCGCTCCTCCTCCTCCGTTCCAGTTACTAGAGCACACATTCAATTGGACCAATACTGAATGGAATTCCCCCTCCTTTTGTGATCGATGTTGCAAAAGGTTCACCGGAGCGTGAACTTTATTGGAAGCTCTTCCTATTTCATGTCTTTTATGTACTCCCTCAGATCTTCTTTTATTGTCGTTAGGAAAGCAAAGTAGTTCAAATTTGGAAAAAAAAAAAAACCTGTCCTGACGACTATAATAGAAAACCGGAGTGCCTAGTGCCGCTGTATTAATCTTTGATGTAAACCTTCACAAGTCCAACATGATAGGATTTAGTAAGCCATTTATCTGGCAAAGAAGGCTACACTAATCATATCGGACAGAAGAGACTTCCATGTGGATAAAATGTGAAATCTATGATTTGACTCCTGATTTCCTTTGAAGAGGTTTAGTGCGTGTAGTAGCAAGTAAAACTCAATGCGCTGAACAGAACAGCGATGGTGATGAATTTATATTAGCAACTCCTGAACCGAGTCAATATTAAGAATAGTGTAAGCCATCGATAAAGGAATCTCGTTCACGCACCAAAGAAAGCCTTGGAAACATATCAAAGTATAATATTCGTTCTCAGAAAACATGGACTAATGACTGCGACAACCAAAAAATAGGTAATTTGAATTTGAATTGAGAGGGTGATTGTATTAACCAAAACAACATAAATAGGATGCTACTTGATTGTTACAGAAGGATGACTGTTCAGAAGATTGGACGTAGAAAGTACACTTACAGTTGGAAGCACCTCAAATTGCAGTGCAATCAAAACATCCGTTTCTTCCCAGTGTTTGAATTTGTCTTTGTGCAGAGAACCTTCCTGCCTTTGTCACGCCTACGCTTCAGGACCCTTCTTCCAGCAGTAGTTCTCATCCTCCTGCGGAAACCATGTGTACGGGCAAGTGACTTCCTCGATCTTGACCTCTTGGTCATGCAGAGGGCAGCCTTTCCAGCCCTAATCTGGAAACCACGAGATCTTCGAGTTGTTACTCTGTTGTAGCTGAACTGAATTCCCAAAGATGAACCTGGTGTACACAAAGTTCAAATATCAGAACAAATAAATCATTTCATTGCTAAAACCAGATTGGAGTTGAAAACCAAATGCACTCATAAGTCACGTATTTAGTTGTTTTTGATTTGTTTTAGTTCTCACAATACTTATTTGGCTGTGTTTGGCTTGCGTAAGGTTCTACAATGTTAAAGTGGTTTAACACTTCTGTGCTAATTTCAGGATCATTTGAGATTGCTTTAGGTGATGGGAAAATCGATTTTCATTAAAGTGGCATTAGAGCACGATTCTTGGGGTCAAATTTCTTGAGAGTTTTATGCTTCGACTGTGTTATATGGTTTATTTGGTTATGTTAGTTAATGATTCAGTCCAGGGCAGCTGCTTCTTAAAAGTTGATTTCTTCTCAAGCAAAACAAAACACCAGTTTAAAGCTGTTTTATAAGATTTTTACAATGTTCATATGATCTAGGTCAGAAGATAGACGTAGTCTAGTCTACCATTTATAAGATGCTACGAGACGATGGCCACAAATATTAAGTTCTATATGTGCTCCTTACATAACTTTGCAAGCACCCAATCTGATCTGTGATAGTCAAATGCATGTATGGTCCGTTTATGTTCGGAAACTGACATAAGACTGGCTATACAAGCACAAGTTAACTTTCTCTCACATTAAAGCTACTTAAGCAAAAAATTTCGATCCATGATTGATTATAAGATTGCACGGAGTCTCAGACTCTAGGATAGAGAATTCAAGTTTTCACTAAAGCATCTGTAAAAACCAACCATAACTGAATTTCAGATTTCAGACTACCATCTAAGTGATTCAATATTTTTAGACAACTGAATAAGATACCGTTAATTTTGTTTTTTGCGCGTTAAACTGACATCAATCCCCAATTTTCTTCTGTTCCCTATGTTGGATTAGCAAACCTGTTGCATACATTTTCACCTTCCCGGTACGACCACTGAATTCAACTCAGACTAGAATCTTAGAAGAACACACATTAGACTATTGCGCAAAGCTAGTCCAATCAAGCAGTGCACCGAAGGCAAACTCTAAAAATTCGCTATTTCCCCATGTGCATATGAGAAAGCAACTGCCCTGTTAGTTCCCCAACATAAAAGCCGCCCAAAATCGAAATGCTACTGCAGGCAACATTAGGAAAACAGGGAACAGAGAGACAGAGAGGGTCTATTCTCACCAGAGAACGACGAAGAGGAAGTGAAGGCCAGTAACGCAGAGACCGCCGCCGAGAGCGAGGCGGGGGAGGCGGAAGCTGACGAGGTGGAGGAGGACGAGACGAAGGAGCTGCGGAGGAAAGGGGAGGCGGAGGCTCCCATCGGGACCGTCCTGCAAGGGCGGGCGACGCCGCCGATAGCCGCCGCCGAGATCCTCCCGGAGTGGAGAGAGAGGGACGCCATTGGAGAGGCCAGCGCGAGCGCCATGGTCGGAGCAGTCACAGGTGCTGCGGGCTAGCCACTTCCTGGCGCTTCTTTTTTTTTTGAACCTCTCAATCCTGAATATAAGTGTAGAATCTGTTCGAGTACATTCAAGGAGACACAACTCACTCAAACACACACGAACCCCCTACACCTATAACCAAAAACAAACGCGTCCCTCAAGAGATTAAAGCTCGACTGTCACCACGCGATGAGAGGTACCTGAAAAACAAAAGTCCTAGCAGATTACAGAAGAAAGCTGGTGAAAGAAAGAGACCCCTAGGAGGCTCCCAGCTCCGACGCCACAAGACGCGGTGCCGCCGTTGCACAACGCGCCGCTGACCGCCATTGCCGTCGCCTATCGCGTAGCCAACGCCACAGCTCCGACGTCGCTCAACACGCCCGTTGCCAGCCGAAGCTTCGACACCAACAGCTCCTCTGCAACCCTGGACGAGCTCTCCTGGTACGGCTCCCGAAGGAACCCAACTCCACAAGCTCACCGACGGCGGTGGAGAACAAATCGCCGTCGAAACGGCGGAAGCTCGGGAGAAAAAGTCCACGGACGCATCATCACCGCCGCATCTCGATGTGCCCCGACAAAACACTCCATCGCCACCGGTGACACCTTGACGGAGGACTCCATGCATTGGAAGAACGACTTGTCAAAGAACGCACCTGGACATCCGGCCGTCGCAGGACAAGGGAAGCAGAGCTTCACTGCCACTCGGTCACCAACCGGCGACGAAGAAGACAAACGGCGAGGATGCAGTCAGTAGTCGACTACGGCCCCCCGGAGACACCATCCACCACCACCAGCACCAGACGGCGAGGGGACCTCGAAGCATCGCAGATCGAGACGCCGCCGTCGCGAACGCCGTCATCTTCCTCGATGCCTCCAAAAACCACACCGACGAGGAGGATCGAAGCTGGACCGTCGTCGGCGGGAACCTTATTCGCCGGCGGAAGAGCTCCGTCGGCCCAGAAGCCGACGACCCGCCGGGAAAACCTAACCCTACCGTCGCCATCGAGAGGACGACCGAGGGAGACAGGAGCTACCTAGATCTGTACACCTAGAAGCTAAGAGAGCGGACGCCGACGGCCGGGCCACCCTCCTCCGCCGACGGCAAGACCGCCGGGGCGAGGGGGCCGGCGGAATCGTCGCCGCAAGGTCCTCTCCTCTCGATTCGCCTCCTCTACACTGTAGCTGGAAGACGTTTCGGGAGAGCTCGTGGCGGCGTACTGGTTCCTGGCGCTTCTTTTATCTTATCCGCGGCTGGATGAGAGATGGGCCTTATGGGACTCCATTTTGGGCCGTTGGTAATTGGGCTTAATTTACTAACTCCTTTCACTCTTCTGTCTTTGTTCATATGAAATCTCCCTCTTCTTCCATGGAACATCATCTGTGTGGTTTGCTAATAGCCATGGTGGTGGTGGCCCCCCCCCCCCCCCCCCCCCCCCCCCCCCCCCCCCCCTTTCTACTCTATATTTTATTTGTTCGTATGAAGATTTTACTCTTTCATGGCATAGAAGATTCTTATTTAGCCATTTTATCTTCCCTGATACTGATAGAGCAATTCCCAATTGCTGTATGAACCCCGTCAAAGATCAAAATTTGTGATGTTGAAGGCCGCAAATGCTTATAGCACAACACAGTAAAAACACTGTTCTTTATAACCTGATGAAACACTGGATGTTGTTTATTGGTACATTGCTATTCTTTTACATCTCCCATGATGACATGAATGGATGATTTCAAGTTTTTGACAGGACTAGCATCTAGTTGGGCGTACTGGAACGAGCTTAACAAATCGAGCTAGCTATGTAAGATCCACTTCTGATTCTATCCTATAAACATCCAGAAGAATGGTTTTCATCCAGCAGTCCCTATTCTTCAGTTCTTTTTGAACGTAATAGCATTGGGCTCTTCCGGGATCGCCGGCATGCGCTGCTTCTCTTCCTCCACCTGCTCCAGCAGAGCTTGCAGCTCAGCCTCCGACAAGCTCTCCAGCCGTTTCTGCGACAAAGACACAAGCGGTGATCGTTGATCAAGTTGCGTGCTAGCAGATGTGAAAACTCATGAGCTGCAAGCTAATAAAAAATGTGAACGGATAGTGCCAGAGCTCCCACCTCCATGACCTGCTTCTCGTAGTCCCTGAGCTGGTGCGCGTAGGTCATGTCCTTGTTGGCCACCCGGAACATGTAGGTGGAGATCCACCCCACCGTCATCCCGAGCACCACCAGCAGCTGCACCACGTTCCCGGCCTGCAAGGGGTCGACGCCCAGGAGCTGCACGCATCGTCGTTCATGGCAGGGCCGCGCGTGAGTGTCTAAACGAGAAGCTGCAAATGAAAGACAGCGAAGGGGGATGCGGCCAGTGGCCACGCAGGGCAGAGACGGCGCCTCACCTCGAGCCCGGATTTGAGGCCGACGCCGAAGAGCGTGACGCCGACGCCGATGAGCAGGACGTCTTTCCTCGTGTACCCGAACGGCGCCTTCTCTTGCTTCGTTGTGGCTTGGGAATCAGAGGTGCTGCTTCGTAGCACCAAGCGCCTCCTCTGCGTCACCGATCCGCGAAGCTCGTTGGGTAGCAACAGAACTTTGGCTGAAGAGAACATTAGAGATGGAACGGAGCAGGATTACTTGTCAAAGTAAAGCAGGCCGGCCGCTCTGATCTGCGAGTGAATCGTGCGTACCGGAGTGGCGCTGGGGAAGGCAGATTCTCGCGCCAGAGCGGACGCCACCGCCGTGGGAGAAGGCGGCCGAGCGCGGGGAGACGGAAGCGACGGGGGTGGCCAGCGCTGCCGGAGCCATGCTTGACGTGTGCTGTTGCTGCCCGGCCGCGCGCCCCTCCTTTATCTTATCCCCGCAGCCAGGTCCCTGCACCTGTGTGACAAGAGGACGCTGCCGAGCCGCGCGTACGCACCTCCTCCTGGACTTCCGCAGTTCCGCGGTCACCACAGCAACTGCGAAGGAAGCGAAAATATCGCACGCGCCCGTCTCGTCTGGATAAGGCGTTGCTCCCGCTCGCGCGAACCAATCGCGCGCGAGCCCGTCGTCTCCCGCATGCCATGGCACCGTCCGTGTTCTCCCCGCTCCTCCCCGCGGTCCGGCTGCCCGCGCCCGGCTCACGCTCTCCCACTGCTGCCCCGCACGTTGCCGCATCGTCGACGCACGACGCCGTCGCCGCGGCGCCGCGCGTCGAGGCCGTGAGCCACAGGAGGGAGCTGGTGCTGGGGACGGCGCTGAGCGCGCTGCTCCTGCACGCGCCGCCGCCCGCCGCTGCGCGCGAGGTCGAGGTCGGCCAGTTCCTGCCGCCGGCGCCGTCCCACCCGGGCTTCGTCTTCTTCAGGGCCACGCCCAAGGACACCCCCGCCCTCCGAGCCGGTGACGTCTCGCTCGCTCGCTACGACGTCCTCTGTCCCCGCGTCATCTCATTTCGCCGATCGTTTGTTGCAGGCAATGTGGAGCCGTACGAGTTCGTCCTGCCGCCCAGCTGGAAGCAGGCGCGAGTCGCCAACATCCTGTCCGGGAACTACTGCCAGCCCAAGTGCGCCGAGCCGTGGGTGGAGGTGAAGTTCGAGGACGACAAGCAGGGCAAGGTGCAGGTGGTGGCGTCGCCGCTCATCCGCCTCACCAACAAGCCCAACGCCACCATCGAGGACATCGGCAGCCCCGAGAAGCTGATCGCCTCCCTCGGGCCCTTCGTCACCGGCAACACCTTCGACTCCGACGAGCTCGTCGACACCAAAGTCGAGAAGATCGACGGACAAACCGTAACAACTCAACCTCATCGGCATCGTCATTGTATTGTACTACATACGATTCTCGTGCAGCAGTTTGGAACGTTTCTCAAGTTGTTCACATCTTGTGATGCAGTACTACAGCTACGCGTTGGAGACTCCGCTGGCGCTGACCGGCTCGCACAATCTGGCCAAGGCCACCGCCAAGGGGAACACGGTGGTGCTGTTCGTCGCAAGCGCCAACGACAAGCAGTGGTCGTCGTCGCAGAAGGTTCTCAAGACCATGGTGGACTCGTTTCAAGTATGATTGCAGCAACCGCAGTTTGTGATGAGTCGTTGTTAATGGCAACATTGAGCTTTTGAGTCGATTTGACTGTACCTTAAGCTCTGGAAATATATGAGGTATTATGACGAGGCAAACTAGTGTTTTTTGAGGCTTGGTAACATGAGTAAAGAACAAAATTGATGGAGGTGATGATGGTGTTCATAGCTTATCGGAGAGGATAGGGTGGTACTTTTGTACACAATGAGGAACATATTGTCTCCAATTAAGAACTGTAAATGCTGGTGCGCTTTTTTGTCAGTATTGCCAACAAAAAATTGCAATGCACCATGTGTTCGTTAAAAAAAATGATGAACACTGCATTCGAATATTTGATGTTACTGCTCCTCGAAAGAAATGGCCTACCGTGATGGAAAGGTGGAAAGCAACCTTATTGACTGATGACCCGTGCAACAATTGCTTGGATCAGTTCAGTCGTTTGCATTTCAACTCAGAGCCGTGTAGACCGTGCTAGCTGGCGACAAAAATACAGACAAAACAAATAACTGTACCCTTCATTTCCTGGAAATTTCAGAGTAGATATCGCCTTGATATTAAGCTGTCTTCTGCCGATTGAGTCGTGTGGTACTGCTAGTTGTCGGACTCCACCGAACTCTCTTCAGTCTGCACGTAGCAAGAAATGGCAACAACGGCGGCGGCTCGGCACGTGGTGGCCGTCCCGTTCCCCGGCCGCGGCCACATCAACCCCATGCTCGTCGTGTGCCGCCTGCTCGCCGCCGCCGACAGCGCCCTCGCCGTCACCGTCGTCGTCACCGAGGAGTGGCACGCGCTGCTGTCCTCCGCGGGGGTGGCCCCCACGCTGCCGGAGCGCGTCCGCCTCGCCACCATCCCCAACGTCATCCCCTCCGAGCACGGCCGCGGCGCCGACCATGCCGGCTTCATCGAGGCCGTGCACGCCAAGATGGGGGAGCCCGTGGAGCGGCTCCTGGATCAGCTGATGCTGGAGCGGAAGCCGGAGGCCATCGTGGTCGACACGTACCTGACGTGGGGGGTGGCGGCCGGCGCGCGGCGCGGGATACCGGTGTGCTCGCTCTGGACCATGCCGGCCACCTTCTTCTTGGCGCTCTACCACATGGACCGGTGGCCGCCAGAGGATGAGCCTGAAGGGGAAGAAGGTATACTTCACCATCCTCTTTCTGAACGTGTACTGAAAGTTAAGCTCGATTGCTCGAATATGATGGTGATGGGTTCATAGAACCAAATTAGAAATCAGTATAATTCAGCTAGTTCCTTCATGGCCGCTACCCAATATGTATCACCCTCAAACTAGAAAGGACATCACCATGGAGCTCTTAAATTTGGAGGGAGATATGCAAGGACTAGGCTGTAATCCAACCTGTTCAATGAATCAACAGTCCTGCTAGCATCAATAAATGATTTGCATCTGGAGAAACTAAAGCGTACGGGCTGTAATTAATTCATCATGGTGTATTTTCAGTTATCTAGCTTCTGAAACCCATCTCCTTTCTGTTTGCATTTCTTGAATAAGCAAATTGTGGAAACCTTGTTGTGTTTACTTCTTTAGCTGACGCCAAGTTCCAATTTGTGTGCATCAATCAAGAGGGTCCAACTAAAAGCGCAATGCTATTATGAAGTCCTATGGCCAGGCCTTTCAGTCAGTTACAGTGCTAATGTTTAGTTGCAGAATTCAGTAACTATAAGTGACCTTGTGTTTTCTGCAGGACAAAGCTGCAAGTCATTGGATCAGTATACCCCATACCCAGCTCTTTCATCAGTAAAATGTTCTGATATCAGGATTTTCCGCACCTGGAAACTGCCAATGAAACGAACGTCAGAAGTGTTCTCTAACGTGCGCAAAGCACAATGTGTTCTCTTCACCTCCTTCTACGAGCTTGAAGCCTGTGCCATCAATGCAGTGTCACAAGTGGTTCCATATCCCGTATATACAGTTGGTCCCTCGATTCCACATACGCCTCTGAAAGCTGATCTAGACAGGATTCACCATGACGAATACATTAGTTGGCTGGATGCCCAGCCTAATAATTCAGTGTTATATGTCTCATTTGGCAGCTTTGTTTCCTTATCATCCTCACAGTTGGATGAGATTGTCATGGGACTGCATGACAGTGGAGTTAGATTCTTCTGGGTGGCCAGGGACAATGCTACCACCACCAGTCTACAGCAAATCTCTGGTGATAAAGGCCTGGTAGTGCCATGGTGTGATCAGCTGAAGGTCCTTTGCCATCCCTCGGTCGGTGGCTTCCTGAGCCACTGTGGGTGGAACTCGACCCTGGAGGCTGTCTTTGCTGGAGTGCCTCTGCTTGCCTTTCCCATTGCTTGGGATCAATTGGTAATTGGTCGGCTTGTAGCCGATGAATGGAAGATCGGCATCAACTTGAGAGAACAGAAAAATGAGAATGGTATTGTTAGCAGCGCCGTGGTCTCTGCCGCTGTGACAAAGCTTAGGGATTTGGGTGATGGTGATGGCCAGGAGATGAGAAGAAGAGCTGAAATATTGTGCCAGGCTTCCCGTAGCGCAATTCAGGAGGGCGGATCTTCCTGGCTTTCTTTGAGCGATTTTGTGGAATATATCATCAAAGGAAGACTAAATGTTGCGGAAATTTCTCAGTAGTTTTTGCTTCAGTAAGTACAGTCTGGGAATGCTGCTTACAGCAATATACAATAAAAAATGATTCATTTCTACACTGAAACGAATGTTATCCACTATTAAGGCCCTAATAAATGAGGTAATTCAGAGATGAGGTCTTCTCATGTTGAGACAAGCTATTCACCCAATAAGGCCAAAAGAGCTACACCGCGTGGCTGGTAGTCCACCCTTACCAGTCACCTGCTTTATACACTTTGATGAGCTGACAATGGAAGACCAACCTTTTTTTTTATGGCAATATTGATCCTTTGTTTGACAAGTTTCGGAGGCTTGCTATGACACAACTGTTAGATGCCTACTCCTTATTCATTTGGTTTTGAAATGTCAGAGCATGAATAAATGATAGCAATAATTCCAGTGTATAAGAAGCACATGAAATGCTGCTATATCTCTCTCTAGTCGATCGCTGAACAAGCGTGATTGTATAGGAAGAAATCACTTGGTGGATTAACCAGAAATAATCAGGATTCAGGACCGTGTATCCTGCAGGGCCCTGTATCAATAAGAACGGAGATCCGAACCATGAGGTTGGATTCAGGTTTTACCTGCTTTCCCCTGCCAGCGTGGCTTGGCCGTCGTCTCCACTAGTAACAGCCATCGCCCAACGGCCGTCATCTCTGTAGGCGCGAATGGCCGCCGCTGCAGCCGCGCGCGTGGGCGGCTAACACATCGTCGCCTTATCCGGGTCGCGGCCGCATTCAAAGCCGTGATGAACGACTAAGCTGCCTCCTCGGCGCACACCCCGTGGCGCGGCCACGAGTGGCTCCTGCTCCTCCCTCCGCCGCCGCAGCCGGCGTGCTCGTCATCCCCAAAACTGGATCTGGCATTTTAGAAAATACCCCCCGGTTTGGATCGCGATTATTGATCGCGATCCAAATATTTACAAAAACACCCTTAATTTGGATCGCGATTATTAATCGCGATCCATTATTTCAAAAAAAGACCCCTAATTTTCTCGCTCCCTGGGCATGGTTCCCCTCCCTGTCCGCCGTTGCCGCAGAGCCGACGCAGGCGTCTGCCTGCCCCCTGTCTTTCCTTGTGCTCCGCCGGGTGCTCTCTTCTCCCGTTCTCCGTCCCTGGGGCAAG
This sequence comes from Eragrostis nindensis, assembly GCA_012490785.1. Lineage (NCBI taxonomy): Eukaryota > Viridiplantae > Streptophyta > Magnoliopsida > Poales > Poaceae > Eragrostis > Eragrostis nindensis. The sequence continues at coordinate 215,798 of JAAXCT010000297.1, read as the reverse complement.
GGCGAGCTGTTCCTGAGGCACGCACCGCTCGGAGGGCAGAAACCAGGTGGGCGAGTTCGTCAACGACGCGGTGGCCGCCGCGCTATTCAGACTATTCAGCATGCTGCTGACGCCGTCCGACCTGGTAGGATTTCGTTTGCAACCCTGGCATTTTAAATTGTGTACCTTGATCTTTGATTTGATCTTGAGTTATGAATTGTCTGACACATTGAGAATTTACAAGTAGTCAAGCTGCTGGTTCTGAGGCCTGGGAAGGAGTAAAGAACGATGGTTTCGTGCAAGCTTTCGTGCCGCTGGCCGCTGCCCCGAAACATCACGCAGTTCGCACCGCAGATTCTTGCGCACCCCCCTACCCCATGTGGAGCGGGGCCAATCCGCCAGTGCCGTTGTCTTGCCACTGCGCCTCACGTCGCACCGCAGACACCGAGCGGCAAGGCGAGGAGACGCGACAAGAGCCATACATCTCGGCGGCGAAGATGGCCCCCGCCTCCGCCGCCGCCGCCGCCGCCACGGAGGAGCCGCGCGTGGGCGGCTGCCACATAGTGGCGGTGCCGTTCCCGGGGCGCGGCCACGTGAACGCCATGATGAACCTGAGCCGCCTCCTCGCCGAGCGCGGCGCCGAGGTGACCTTCGTCGTCACCGAGGAGTGGCTCGGCCTGCTCAACGCATCCTCCTCCTCCTCCGAGCCGCCGCCCGCCGGCGTCCGCCTGCGCAGCATCCCCAACGTCATCCCCTCCGAGCACGGCCGCGCCGCCGACCACTCGGGCTTCCTCGACGCCGTCGCCGCCGAGATGGAGGCGCCCTTCGAGCGCCTGCTCGACCGCCTCGAGGGCCCGCCGCCCGCGGCGCTCGTGGCGGACTCCTTCGTTCCCTGGGTCGTCGGCGTCGGCAACCGGAGGGGCGTGCCCGTCTGGTCGCTCTTCCCCATGCCCGCCGCCTTCTTCTCCGCGTACTACCACTACGACCGTCTCCCGGCGTGGAACGCGCCGGCCACCGGCGAGACAGTAGGTGAGGTTTCCTTCCCGCCATTTGCTTGTTTTTCTTTTTTCCACAGCAGGGCCACTCCCCGAAATTTCATTACCGTAGCAACGAAATTACAAGCGTTATGGAGGTAAACATCTACCACTACCAGTTCTTACTTACGAAACAGGAAAAGCAAAACTTCTGCACGAAATTACCGTAGCAACGCCATTTGCTTGTTGCCGCCAATGCCTGGGTTTTAGCTTGTCCTGATTAGTAGATGGTCCAATAAACTTCTGCACGGGTAAAATCCTGAATTTTGTGTTCCGAGAAAAATAAATGAATTACTCCGTAACCTGTTTTCCGGTTACGATTTCGTGTTTTTTAAGAGGAATCACAGGATTCTTGTTTTGAGGATACCACTTCATGTTTATGCATATCGCATCTCAATAAATAGTGCAAAAATAAACATATCATGGCCACCAGGCAACATGCTGCAAAACGTGTAGAATTTCTTAGTACTGATTCAAATTTCTTGTGATTTTCTTATGTCAACCACTGATAAAGTGGGCTTGCAACATTTCTCACCCCATCTATTTTATGAATGCAGATTACTTTGATAAAAAACTTGGGCATTATGTCTCCGCCCATGCCTCAAGTCCAATAAGGTTATCCGATCTCGAGCCCACAATTCACAACAAGACAGCAGTGAAGCATATCCTAGCAGCCGTCTCTAGCATCAGAAATGCTCAATGCCTCCTTTTCACCACCATGTATGAGCTTGAGGCCAGTGTCATAGACTCGCTAAGGTCCATACTCTCCTGTCCAGTGTACCCAATTGGCCCTTGTGTTCCGTACATGAAACTTGACGATCACCATACCATGTCCTATGGGGAAGTTACCAGCCAAGGAAACTACTTCACCTGGTTGGATTCTCAACCCGCGAAGTCAGTGTTGTATGTCTCCCTTGGCAGCTTTCTCAGTGTGTCGGCCTCTCAGCTTGATGAGATCGCACTGGGACTTGCGTCGAGTGAGGTTAGGTTCCTGTGGATTCTTCGAGAACAATCCCCTCGGGTGCAGAAACTCATCGGTGAAAGTGATAAGGGGCTGATACTGCCATGGTGCGAGCAGCTGAAAGTTTTGTGCCATCCGTCAGTTGGTGGCTTCTTGACTCATTGTGGGATGAATTCGACACTTGAAGCAGTCTTTGCTGGTGTGCCTATGCTTGCTTTACCACTTGTCTTTGATCAACCGATTGATGGCCGATTAATTGTGGAAGAGTGGAAGATTGGCCTGAATTTGAAGGATTGGACTAGCAAGGATGGCCTGATTGGGAGGGACGATATTGCACGGGCTGCAAAGAGGCTGATGGCTTCTGATGAAGCTGAAACGAAAGGGATAAGGGGCACGCTCTTGAGTGGAAAGAGGCTTCTCGCAGAGCAGTCAACAAGGGTGGATCTTCATACTGCAATCTGACTTCATTGATGAAGATAGCACACACGTCGTAAATTTTGTAAACAGCAGTATTTGGTATGTGTTCAAATCTATGTTGTGACAGTGTAGTTTGTTATATTACAGTAGCCAAGAGTTCAATAACTCGTGCTGAAATCAACCCTTGGCTTGTGCTTTGAAATTGGCTTGTGCTTTGAAATTATGCAATGCACATAGGGTGAACGAATAAAAGCACCTCTGTTGGGTTTTAGTCATCACGTCAACAAACGGGTTTCATTTGAAAGAATTTCATTTGAATAGCACTATTTTGATTCTTAAGATTCTCCAGTCTTATTCAAATGACATGGACTTTTTTTAGTTCGAATTTTAATTCGGATTCGTAATCAAAGAGAAGTTGCAATCTGATGGCCTCGTTAGAGGAGACCGAGATTGCCCTGTCTGTCTGTGTGAATGGTGAATTGCAAACTTGAGGTGGATCTTCTCATGTTGTCCGGTTTTCTTCTTATCAGTATTATATACAGTTAGTGGTAATAGACTCAGCCAACATTTCCAACATAGACTCACTGCCAACATGTGTTTTCAAAGTGCCAACACATGGTGTATCTTCAGTCAGCCAAACACTTTTTATAAATCAGATAAGCAGAGAGATTTCCAAATTCAGATATAGACTCAGATTCCAAACTGCCAACATTTGCAATTCACCATTCACACAGACAAAACTAACATGAATCAAGGGACAAGGGAATTCCAAACAGCAACATTTCAATACATCATTCATGAGATCAGGTAGATCAAATAATGATGACAGTATTATACACCAAGGTGTATCTCCATCACATAGTAGCAGAACAACCAAATACTAAAAGATAACATTAAGTCAGATAACACTCCTGACTCCCGTGAGAACGCGTAGAGCAAAGAAACGACTGTCTCAAGCAAACATCACACCTAGCGAATGTCAGACTCGCCTTCCATTACACTTAGCTATCTAAAGCACACGCAAACGAATTCTCGAACCAAGATATCCTTGTTTATTTGCAGATCTCTACCGCTGATGGACGTAGCGCGACCCCTCCAAACTGCTCGCTCGAATACTTCTTGTATACAATCCTTAGCTTGTTCTCGGGGGCAGTTGAGTGCGCGGTCACGAGCGTCTTCACGTTCTCCCTGAAACCAGCATGGTAAACGTCATTGTTCAAGCAATCAAGATACGTCATTTAGGTAGAAAGGGTGATTGGCAATGAAGTCTTACATTAGCTCCGACTCGGTGAAGCCTGTGTGGTGTTTGAGCGTGTCGGTCCACAGGGGAGTCCTCTTCAGAGTGAGCCTGGCTGCATAGACAGCAGATGCAGCAACCATCGAAGGAAGGTGTGTCACCATGCCATACTGCATCAGTGACAACTCTGCGAAGAAAAAGACCATGTGCTCCATCTGCATTGAACCAGAGAAAATTAAGTCAACAAAGCGCAAATTTGGTTCATCTTTGATTAACAGCCCAAGGATAACAACCAGATTCTTTACCTCCTGGTCATTTTTGATATCTGAAGATGCCGCCTTCAAAAAGCGGACAAGGAACACATATGGAGTGGGAACAGTAAGATTCCACTCGAGCCTATTCAGAATGCCCTTCTCCATTGAAAGAATTTGTTCCCTACTGTAGGCAGAGTCTGATATCAGGATGAAGTCATTGACCTGAAAGTGCACAAACGTTTAGAATAATAACTTTTTTAAAAAAAGCACTGAAAAGCATAGGGTAGAGACATATAGAAGCTTTGTGTGTACCTCAGGAGCCCAAATTTCCTCATACTTGCACGCGATCAGCATGGCTGAAACGCCAACCAACTGTAACTCCCTTCGCAGGACGGGCTGTAAAGAGAGGTACTGGTCGATTATGTACATTGTCAAGTAAAGAGTCTCTGGCATAAGCTCGAATTTATGGTGAACTTCAATGATCCAGTCGGCCAGTATAGCCCTCATCTTGGAGTTGATCTCCAGCTGGGCGTCAATATAGTCGACTGGCCGGCTCTCGCGCTGCAACAAACCAGGAATATTAGTTTCAGAGATAGCAGCTAGCACACCAGAAATTTGCAAAGCAGAGATCTTTATAACAGTTACCTCAGCAATCTTATAAAATTTGTAGATGTCTTCGATGTAGTCCACGACTGCAAGCTCATTGTCGCGATCTAACTTGTCAATGTCTTCAATCAGTTGAGGTGTATCAGTTATCCCACCGGCAGCCTGACAATCAGATGCATAATAATCAGACTAAATTCGTCATGGATGGCACAAAACCTTCTGAACGTAGTTACTAGCTCGAGAAGTTGTCTGAACAGATCACGAACCTTGGAGCGAGCCGAAAGCACAGAAGTAAGCGTGTTGATGACCTTCTTCCTCGAGACCTTGCGGACCGAACTGGCGCTACTCTCCGACTGCAACCTGCTCTCGTCGGAGTCAGAGCTGATCTCGATCACGTGTTCCGGAGGAGGCGGCGGCTTGGCAGGGGCCTTCCTGGGCAGCCTCGGTGCAGGCCTCGCCGCCGCTGCAGGTACTGCATTCTGCTGCAAAACAAACAACCAAGTTAGAATCAGATCGAATCAAACCGAGAGCATAGTTCTCCTGCATGAAGACTCGAAGAGAAGGGAGTGTGATGTACCTTGATTGCGTTCTTTACGAGCTGAGCACCAAAACTTCTAGTAATTGGGCGGTTAACCTGCTCCTGTGGTTGCGGCTTGCTGTAACCAAGAACAGGTGTTCAGAGAAAGAAACACGGGAAATAAAACAGCGACAAGAAAGTGCTTGGTTTCGTTCGTACCCTTCTGTTGCGCGGACGCTGACATAGTTGCCGATGTCGCCCAGGGGGTTCCGACGGCTCTTGGCGTCAGCCCTGCCGGCCACGACGGCCTTCTGCTTCCCAAGAGCGGCAGCACCGCCTGACAGTTGCACAGGAGAAACGAGATCAGGACGGGATGATTTATTCATCGAAAGAAGCAATAATTTGGCCATCGCACAGTAACCAGTTCGTAAATCCGAGGCATGAGGACAAAGATCCAATCTTTTCATCAATCAAACCAAAAGAACTAAATACAGAGGCGATTCGTGCCCCGAGTCTTGCACAATTAGGCAATCTATCAAACCAAAAACTCGTGCCCGAAATCGCAGTTGCCTAGAAGGAACTTGCATCCAAAAGTCCGGCGTACCCAAAATCTAATCCTCGGCAAGGAAAGGGAGAACGCGCCCAAGAACCCACCATCTTTCCCACAAGACAGGACGAAGAGGAACAAATCGAGTAAGAACCCAAGATCCGCAGGCTCACCTCGGTTCTGTTGAAGCTGCGGAGCGGCAGCTACGGCGGCGGCGTGGTCACGGGTGGCCATCTCTCCCTCCTCTTCCTCGTCGCCGCACTCGCCCTGGCCGAAGAGCCCAGAGAACACGGAGGCGAAGAAAGACTGGAGGCGCCCCGCCCGCGTCTCCTCTTCCCCGCCGGCGAGCGTTGCCACCTCGGACCCGGCAAGTTCAGCGGCGAGAGGGTTGGTTAATCAACGGCGACGCGTGGTGGCTGTGGTGGTAGGTACAGTTCTCGGAGGAAGACGAGGAGATGTGACAATGGAGGGGAGCCGGGGATATATGGCCGGGCGGCGCGGCGTGGAGCGGGGCGGTTCCAACGGTCGGGAAGAGTTCGTATCCAAACGGTCGGCGGGAGCGGATCGGACGGCTGAGATCGATTGGGGCGCACCCACGGGAACTAGCCGTTGAGGCTGGGTGGGGGTGGCTAGGGCGAGATTCGTTGGGCTCGTTCGGTGCCGTGCTGGACGCGATCCAGCCTTTCCTTGCTTTACTGGGTGCTGAGTAGTAGTAGTAATTGCGTTCTTCCTTGCCTTAAACATGGTAAGTGCATTGGTTACGCTATTTCGGTTTGCGTTTGTGAACACGAACTTCTAATTTCAGCTCAACTCAAATCCGCGTGTCTTCGCCGATTCATTATGGATTGAGCAATCGCATTCAGATCAGTGCTGCATTTGAGTTTTCTGGGATTAAAATTGAAGGGCAGTTCATTGGACCGTCTAATGAACAGCCAGCACTCAACGTCCTAATGAATAAACAAATAAAAACAAGAGAGCGGCAATAATCGGCCGATAAAAATCAGGCATGTGACCATGCGGTCCAAGCTTGGTACCAACTGATGGTGGACTCACTGACAAAAGCTCCGTACTTGCTTTGGACGGAAGATGCCTTCAATTGCCTCGCATGCGACCCTGGTGTGACCATGACAGCTTCTCGGGGGATTTCCTCTACGGTGAAAATATGAAATAGTTAACGTGACTTCGAATTTAACACCTTTTTATTATGTTTTGGTTTCACTTCGAGTTCAAATATGATTAATCAGAACATGTTTATATGGCGTCGGTTGAACTGAAACCGTTGAGCATTTGCCATGTAAGATTCAGACAAATAATACGAGGGCTTCAATCTTTAGCACAATTCAGCTCATTCGTGTAAATTCAGCAAAATCTGTTATCATTACAACATGCAGGATTCATGCTAGTTGCAGATGCTAAACCGTCACCTCATGCTCAAGCAATGACGAATGTCAGCGGCAGTGACCTCTGTAGCTGATTATCAATAAAAGTTGCATCTTGTTGAAGTACACACTTGTCCACGCATCACAAATCCACTAAAATTCACCTGAAAATCATCAATAAATGACTTCAGGGTACCAGTTTACATACTGTTTAAACTGCTGTCTGTACATTTGTTGATCAAGGGAACTCTCCCTCCCAATAAAACTACATAAAGACCCACCTTTTTTGTTCAAAAACTACAGGACAATCATCGATAACCAATTTGTACATCACATTTCAAGAACATCTCCAAAGCTGCATGCAGGCAAATAAAAAGAATGCCTCCATAAGATGTATGGAAAGGGGGTAGCCTCGTGCAGTGTCCAAACTCTAATCTCACAACTCAATAGAAAGTAACCAATCGGCCAATCCACACCCTAGTTATGTACGTGTCGCTGTCAAAACATGCACATTAGTATCTCAGGTGCCATGGACTTGATCACCTGGGCCTGTGAGCGTGACCTGCATTTGAATCATCAAAAGGTGTAAACACGTCACCTTCTAAAACAGTAGAGAGAAACAGATTTCTTGGCATGGTAACAAGACTTCAAAATACATACATTGCAATTCGAAGCAAATTTACGAGCAAGCATAATTGCAGCATTCCTGTCCCTGTCTGTTTCGAAACCTAAAGTGTATGACAATCCCTTCCTAGCTTGCCAGAAAACTGCCCTAGCTGCTGCATTACCACCACCACGGCTCCCACATAACTGTAAATAGGTATCCAAAAGCAGGTTATCAGAAAAGTAATCAAAATATAGCTTTAGGCCATTAAGGCTCCCACAACATTTGACAGCGGCAACAAATATGTTGCACATCCAATTAAATAAAAATAAATAGAAGACAAAAGTGGACATGTGGAGGAAAAATATGCTCCACAGTTTGCTCCTCACGAGATTGATAAAGAAAAGACTAATATTCTTGCAAATTAAGGATGTTGTTATTTGATACTATAAGCACTGTTACAGGCACAGGCAATCTGTTAATTTCAGCCTGGAGAGCATTTCTATTGCACACACTTTCATCAAACTTTACCTTCATCGTAGAAGAATATGCCTCTCTTGCTTTTGTAGACCATCCTTTTCGGAGTTTCATTCTTAGTTTTCCAATGTGAAATACATGGACAGAGTTTGATGAGTAATCCTTCCCATTCATCTGGTTGACTACAACCTACAAAGCAGCACAGGTGCAAATCTTAATTCACTAAGCAACTTACACTAATCATGGCACCACCACAAAAGCCAATATACAGCCAAACTCAGTTCTAATTTCACTTCAATTTAGGGAAAAGGATGAAGTATCTGGTCGCACGTGGGTAAATTGATGGAACAAATTTTGTGGGCTCATAGCCCCCACGTTCAAACATGAAACAAATAAGTACGAAAGAATGATCATGGGTTTAATATGTTAGCTAATGGGAAGTGATTTTCCAAACACATCTATGAAAGTGTATCACATCGGCAAGAAGAAATCATACATTGAACTCAACATCTGTCCTCTTCATAAGTGAGTCCACATAACGTTCAAGTCCTGCAGCTGTTAAAAGAAAAAGACTGTCAGCTATTTTAGCAAAATTTTAGTCATACCAGAAGATATTAATGATGCGCTGCTTTTGCGTGATTTCATATAACACACGATAAGATAATTAACCATACACTGCTGCTTGTAAATGCCTTTCCAATGTATAATTACGGCAATAACAAGTTCTAGTAGCATAGGAAATCAATAAGATTCAAAGGTAGATAGAACCGTACAAACATGACAATAGAAAATATCCAAAATTCAGGATGGCCAGACAACTGGGAAAACAACTAACCATCATTTATAGGACCATTAGTCTGAACTATAAATTTATCTGCATTCAAGACTATCTCTGCTTGCAGCAATCGGCCAACATCAAATGGTTCCGGAGCATATGTAGATTTTGTTGCCCCTGCAGTGAGATCATAATAAATATGAATAATAGAGATGCAAAGCAACATAGGTTATCAAGAAACACATTATCATTATTAAGATTGTTTAGCCAATGATGAGGTTTTTTTTGGACGCGAATGAGTATTTTTCTTTGAATGGACATGGAAGTAATGCTAGCTTTGTGGCATTTTCAGATAATATACCTGATATGAGCTCCCTAATACCTCCAGACATAACACGGTACCACTGAACTGGACAGTTTGTAATGCTCGGAGCGCCATCAACTCGAGGAATAATTTGAAACTGTGATCCAAGGGTATCTGAACCTTCGAGCTCAAAGAGGTCGGAGCTATCCTCCTCAAGCCTCTTAATCATGGCAAGCTTAAGACAAAAAGTGGCCGGGGGTGATTGGTAAATAGGTAAACATTTTCTGAATCGCGAGCTACCAATATGGATTCTGTCATATGTATATGAGATGAATACCTCTTTCTTTAGCTGATTGCAAAGCTGGGTTTTCTCTGTGATGAGAGTTCGCAGTGCCTGAAGCTCAAATTCCATGTCCATTACCTATCATAGTGTCTCATGGCCATCAGTAATAAATACAGTGCGCAGATACTACGTGAAGATGTTTTGTTTCTACATCAAAGAAAAAATAGTAGAAAACTGGAGATGGAAAATCCTGTAAATTAAGACTTCAATAAAAATATGAACTCAAGTTATATTGAACTTATAGAGAGAGAACTAATAGAGAGAGAAAGCCAAGGAATCAGAGAGAAGCAAACCTTGCTTGGCTGGTGTAGCATTTTTATTCTTCTAGCCTCTCGGACCTCTTTCCTAAGCTCCTCTATCTCCTACTCAGGAGACAAAACACAGAATAAATGACAATTGGCAACAACTCAAAGGACAAAAGGAACAACCAAGTTGATTATGACATAGGTGCGCACCTCCTTCTCCCTACTACTTGACGCGGAATCATGCACCTGCAACGCTTTCTCAACTTTTTCTACTGCAGCTCTAGCCTTTTCAATTTCAGCAAGTGCAAGAGCTCTTTCCTCTTCTGCCACTTTTCGAGCATCTTCAGTAGCCTAAGATATAAAGTTGAAACTAAATTATTCTCAATGTAGCAGCCAAACAACAGTGCCACACTGGCAGGAAATGCTTACAGCTTAATAATTCATCAGTAAACACTGAAGGTGAGCGAGAAACAAGACAACTTTCCTAACTTGGGACAAATCACAACTTTAGCAGCAACATGATACTCTACAAACTATCTTTGGGCTCCAATTTGATGATAAAAAGGCTCAATTTTTGTTTCCGCGAAAAAAAAAAAAAGTAAAATGTTGTGCGAGATAAGGACCAAAAAGACTATATTAAGGTTCAATTAGGCTAGCCAAGTAAGTTTCTAAAAGGAAAGGGAAAATGGATGCTCCTATGCTGCTATTGGCGCATATCGCAGCCTAAAGAGCTCAATAATTTTTTAAGAAAATAAATCATGGGAATTGGTGGGTTCTGAGTGTTAAAAAGGACAGACCCTGGAAGCTCCCACACAAGGTGGGATCTAGGGAAAGATTATACGAGCCAAGCCTTACCCCTGCAATGTGCAAGGTGGGTTCTCGGTGTTCCAAAAATAATAACAACATGATAGCTATGTTGTTTGAGGCTTCACTCATGAGGCTTTCAGATATGATTAGTTGCGCAGTTTAAGCAGGTGAAAAAATACGTAGCTACTACTAATTAAAAAGATGTGGCAAACCTGCTTGAGGAAGCTAGCCAACTTCTTTACTTCAGCCTTCTCATAAATTAATTCCCCTTCTCGTTGTGTCAGCTGGACTGCTAATGCCTCCACCTGATAGTACACAAATTGTCATACACAAACTTTCATCAATTGAAGGTAAAGATATTTTTTGAAGAAAAAAGAACTATTAACTTTATGCAATAGAACATGTCATTCACATATATAATAGTACACAAATAAAAGAAAGAATAGATATTGCAGCTAGTGTCTATTCAGAAAACAAAAACAGAAATAGGCTAAAATGCCCACAAATTGCCCAAATAATCTACAGAAGGACATGCCAAAAAGAAATACAAGACCGATTTAATCATCCTGCAGCAAAAAAAAAAAGGATGCAGATTGGTGGGTGCTCGTTACTTTTGCATCACAATGACATATTGATCCAAGTAAAAGCAAGTAACATCCACACAATAGACCTAACGTTATTCTTCCTGGAAAAAATAATGTGCGGTTGCCGGTTCAACTGTAAGGGTGGAACGTGTTCGAGAAAAAAAAAATGGGTGTAATGGCTAGTTATTTGAATACTTATAAGATCATTCATTGCCTTTGTTTAAGCTCTGTTCAGAACATTAAGTTCACAAACGAAAATTGCAGAATAAAAAAAACCGTCAATTTTCACCTAGAGATGAGTCTATAAAAAGCATGTAATAGCATTCAAATATTGGCAAGATACTTGAGTATTGTAGAGTAGAAAGTAACCAGTGAAATAGCTTCATCTGCGTCATCTCTATTCCGACCAGCCACGCGGCCTTTCAGAGTGTCTAAAACATCTCTAAGCTTCTTCAGAAGAACCTGCCTGTCCAAAGAAGCTGCTTCTCGCCGCTTAGCCTGTAATGAAATTATGCAAGGCAACAACTTCAGCACGGAACTCCTTTGCAACAGGGTTACATAACTCAGTGGGAAGATTATAAAATTCCTAGTTAGCAAGGCAAGACAAATATCAAAGCTGCAGCTGAACAGAATTTGTATTTAACAGCCACCATGTATATCCATTTCCTTTTGAATAACATGCCTTTCAGGAAACTAGAGCAACTTCACGAGGAGAGGAAAATTAGCCTGTAACTGAAGTGAGCCACAGATGATATCAAGGTGAAACTGAAAGCACCATTATAATTAAGTTACAGGCAGTTTGGTATCAATGTGTTTTTGTGTATCTAGTTGCATATGCATAATTCCTGTGCATTATTTCCAATTGACAATTGGAGTCATTGGAGATAATCACAACAGCTTTCTCCTAAAACATGTCCATATACTACTCCAACTGCTTGAGGGTTATCCCTCTTGAATGCCCCCCGCCCAGCGGATTAGTTCCGTTTATGATGGTCGTTCTCGTTCTTGTTAGTTCACAGGAACGAATGTACTTTAAAAACAATGGGTGTGTGGCGTGCGTTGTAACGCGTTCTTATCCCACTTTCTTCTTAATATAATGAAGCGCAGTTCTCCTGTGTTTTCGGGAAAAAAAGGCTTCTCAATTCTGTTTAAGTGTAAATCTCGTAGTAGAACTTCTATGGACCTTGCTTAGTAAATGATACTACAGTCAGAAAGAATGAGTATTTTTCTCAACAAAGTACAAAAGAAAGGCAATAAGCCCCATTTTATCAACTTGTTTATCCCACACAATTCTAGAACGACCTATAATGGCCACCAGAGGAAGTAGTACTGAGTAATACCTCTTCAGATAACTTGGAAGCACCAGACAGACCCTTCTCAAACTTCTCCTTGAGATCACGTACTGAGAGACGTCTTCTCTGCTCTAGAAGCTGTGCTGTTTCCTTTGCAACAATCTCCTTGAGAGGTACAGCCTCTTGTGTCTCCTCTGGATCAATGATTTGGTTATTTGGCCCAATCCGGTAGTCCGGGAAATGGCCCTTGGGGAAGTTAACATCAGATGAGACTAAATCAAGTGCCTCCTTGTGCACTCCTTCTCCAGCATCATGGATGACCCTTGTCATGTGTGTACTCTGGGCACAGATTGAACAAGCCAAATCACTGCTTTTTACCCAACAAAAAGCTGCAATATTACAAGCATATCTTTGATCACATATTTTGCACGCGTGCAGTTTGCATAGTTCATGGCTAGATAAAACAGGACACGGTTAAAGCTGATTTGGCTTTCATATTTGAAGCATCCAAACAACTAGATCAGAAACCGAACTCCATCTGGAACCTCTCCCAGACCTACTAAATTGCCATCATACAGACAGGAGTGAACTTTACAGTTGGAAGAGCTAAGGCTAACATGAGTCTTGGGACAGGATAAAGCGACATACTTTAGACTAAAAACAGTTCTAATTGAGTACATGAACACCTAATGCCCGTAAGTGCAAAGCAAAAGATGAATTAAACTACCAGGACCGGACTCAAAGTGGGGCATCCAGTTCAATTGAACGCCATTTCTCCCCTTAAAACAAAGCACAGCAACGGCAGCTTATCTAGATTGATCTTACGAGCTGAAGAAGAACACAACAACCTCCTAATAGATTTTTTTTATAAAAAATCCACAATTAAATGACTAAAGGATGGAAGATTCGGATTTGGTTGCTCATAGTGACGGCAAACAGAAGTTCCTCCAGAAAAAAATCAACTTTCTAATCAATCCTAACTAGCAAGTAAGCTGGGATTACTTACCAACAGAAGAAATTCACTCAAATCACGTCCGGATGGATCTCCGCTCCACCGGAGGAGCGGCGCTACAGATGCTGCGGCGGGAGGGCTGGTCGGCTCTGCGATGGAAACCTCTAGGCTTCACACTTCTCTCTCCAGAGCACGCAACTGCACCCGAGACAAGACGAATTCTCTTCCTTCCTCCAATCCAATTTGAGGGCTTTAAACCCCTCTCAAACTTTTTCAAAAGCGGGGGCTTTAATAATAATCGAATGGGCAGGCGCCGTTGCTTTCGATCTCGTGGACGGACGGGTTCCCTTTGACGAGCGGGTTCGAATTCTTGATGCGCCACGAGGAGGAGGAAGCGAGGCCAAGGGAAGGAAGGGGAAAGGGGACGGTGACTGCCTGACTGGAGGAAGCTGTACTGCTCAGCTGCGGGGTCGGAGGGAGGTTAGCGACTGAGGTTTTGTTTAGGAGAGCCTTGGATTTTGGGATTAGGAATCAACCAACGATGAGCTGGCTGGTCACTGAGACGTGGGGCCAGCGTTTTAAATGGCCTTGGGTTGGGGGGTCGTCGGGTGCACCCGTCCAGTCCTGTGGTTCAGTGCTGACCTGCGGGATTTTCTAGAGTGGGAAATGGATTTGGCGACAGAAATATATGCCCCGGGGGATTCCAAACCCCTCGTGCTGTTCGAGATGTTCTGTTTTTCCAGTCTGCTAACGGTAAAATCAGTGGCAGGGTTAAAGTACATTAGAGTACGAACCTGTTCATTGCAACTTACGTTTGCTTTTACATGTCCACGATCGTCACAGGTGGGAGTATTTTCCTCTTCGTGCGTGTTAGTACGTGAGACCGTTAGCGTTCGAGGATGGCGTGGCGGCCAGAGACGGGAAGATAGCAGCGTCTGGCGCCGTGACAGCTGCCCACCCAGCCCGAAACGGTCTCGCCAACGCTTTCGGCGATGCACGGTTTGACTTGGATGGAGACGCCACGCGACGCAAAACGAGCAAGCAACGCGGCCACTTGTTTTACACGGCCGGGGGCCATGGACGGCGCTGGTCGGTGCGGCAGCCGTCCACACGTTTGGTCTCGAATTTTCCCCTGGTTCGCCATCAGCCGCCCCGCCGCTAATCGTAGATTAAAATTGCCCGGGCATGCGTGCGTCGCGACGGGCATGACCTTGTCGTAATCACACAAGCGTCAATGGCGTCATCCGGAGAATCGACCGTGTATCGAGAGGGGTGCTGGTCTGATCGTTCGCTAGGACGTACGGCGTAAATGCCTCAACTAATCGAGCCCAGTTGATCCGGCGGTGAGCCGTCACGACAGCGACGGGTTCGTGAATGCTCCTCGCTGTTCTTTCGGAGTAGCAGCAGCTGCTGTTTATCCACGGATCGCTGGGCTTTGCGAGCACCAGAAACTTGGCGAGTCCATGACAGACAAGGACAACGACAAACGAACACGTATGCGCGCTTTTTTTTTGCGTACATCATCGATCAGGTACGTTTTGACGATTTGGTGAAAACACTGCCGATTGGTGTGTAGCCACATGGCCTAACTTGATAGTCGACGCGAGTGAGCAAACAGCCATGCCAGCTGATTTTGGAGGCTGAGGAGAAGAGGATCAGCACCAACCCAGAGCGGAGAAGAGGATCAGCACCAACCCATAGCACCCGGTGGTGGTTCGCTGTCTCGCGTTTTCGAATCATTTGGTCGTCCGGGTGCGCTACTTGTTTTATGCTCATTCCGTCTCCATCTTAGCCGGACAACGCCGTGTTCATCCTTATCTTTTCTTTTTCCTTTTCATTTTCATTCTTATTGTTTGGTTGGTGGCCAGCGATGCCAGCTACTCGAATGCACCACGTCATTACACGGTATTAAAGATACTGCAGTGCAGCGAGCCAGCAATTGGCAGTACAAGTTTAATGAGCAGCGCCTCTGAAAGTTGTTGGCGTCGTGTACTCTCAAAAGTTGTTAACCACCATCCACCAAAGCCTAATAGTCAGGCATGGTCCCTGTGTTGTGTCTACAAGAATTCACTTGTGTCCGTGTCAGAAGAAGAAGAAGAAGAAGAAGAAGAAGAAGAAGAAGAAGAATTCACTTGTATTACTCTAAGAAAAATCAAGGCATCTCTCTACCGCATCTTAGGTGCTCCACAATAAATCAAATTATGCAGGCTTAACTTGTACGCTTATAGGAGCAAAATTCTTTCATGATGTTCATTTCAAGCTAGGCTCGTGTTTTTTCTAATGCATCAAGGCTCATGTTTAATTCACGATTGTACAAAGAACGCGGTTTTGTATACTTGGCGCTGTTTATGGCGCGACCAGCCTACCACAAAAGCCACTTGCTTATGAGAACACCTTTTGGACAAAATCCTCCTAATCAATTTCTTTGAGGGCAAAAGCACTCATCAACTTTGGGCCTAAAACCGAAAACTCTCAGAGAATGAAAATGTAGAAGGCTCAGCCCAAGGCGAGCTAGCCCAATCTCAGGGCATAGCTCATTTCAGAACTTGGGGTGAACTCGGAATTTGGAATTCATCCCGTATCATATCCTACTATTTTTTTTATCGGACTCGAGTCCAAACACATATTATGTTGGATAGTCACTAATTGACGCATCCCGTATTTAGCCACATTTGCTTCATATGGCTTTGGTCAGTCAGATAATATCCGTCCTATTTTCACCTCCATGTTCTGAATATGCCTAGCAAGAGTGATTTTTTTTACCGAAAGAAATGAAATGGATGACCGTGTGCCACGCCGGCTGGGGACACCATTTTTCTATTTACTTTCACAATTCATAAACAACTGATATAATCCAAAAATCAGCTTTTTATTATTTGTAATGTTTATACAGTTCATGAAATAAGTGTACAACAGGATAATTTTGTATTGTTCATATACTCAGCTTATTCATATGCGTATTAGTTCAGCACAACAGCCATCAGTTCTTCGATAGTGGCTGCTATAAAGCGGTACCATTTTCTCCAAGCATATGGGCGACCTTCAAAATTTCCATATCTATGGCTTTTTTCCTTCAGTTCGCTTGTGCACTGTCATACAACATAGCGGTATGTAACGTATCGGCCGGCTGTCTCACTGGGTCTGATGATCTTCACCACCTGCCCTCGTCTGAGGCCATAGTACCTTGCAATAGGATCTGTAATCTGTATTCTTGGAAGCTGTTTTGTCCATTGCATTTCGAACAGAGAGGTTACATAGTTGAAAACATGTGTGCATTCGTAGCAACATACTGAAAGGCAGATGCTATACTACACACTGAAGTGATACAGTAGATAATCCACAGAAGTTTCAACAGGAAAACAACCGTCTTGGAGCTTTCGCCAAAAGGAAAAAAAAAAACCTACCGTATTGGAGTAAATTGCAGAGAATTGGAATTTTCTTTGACCTACTAATGTGACTACATGCGATGAGCTCACCACTTCTGTTAATAGAAAGTAGAGCATTCCATTCATCTCTATGCAACAGGTGTGGTTGTCTACTCAGATGATATCTACTTTCCTTGAAAAAAGGAAAAGAAAAAAGAAGATGATATCTACTTGAAATGCCAAAGCTACGAATGATGACTACTGAAATTGAAATTGAAAATGAACACATACGACTGGAAGTGGATGCTTTGAAGTCATGATTGAGGCTATACAGTTCATCAAAACATTTACTAGATTTTTTTATTTTTTTAAAAAAATTTGTTTCTCTGATGCTTAATACTATACTAGGTAGGTAGAGATATGATGGGGTCCACAGATGCGAAAAGTGTAATATGAACTTGCAAGCGTGAAGAAGCAACAATACCTGAGTTTCCTTCAAGGTGTACCGCTCCAATAAAGTCTTCTTCTCCTCATTCGTAAGAACTTGATGCTCAGGAACAAGAACATGCTCTTTGATATTTATAAGCAGCTCGGCCTCCTGTTCATTGCTTCAGTTATCAGAAATATGAGAGCAGAAGATCATTGCACAATAGCATTATGCTGCCAGTATAGTTAATGTAGTCTCTTTATGTGCAAGACTAACCTGGAAGATTTCCAAGTGAATCTTCGGCTCTAATTCTATAAGAAACGACTTTGCAAAAGGAGTGAGGTTCTGCTGAAGAACTAGAACGGCTCTGGAGACGTTCTCAGCTTTCATCATTTCGACATACTTCTTGATGTGCTTCATCCCCACCTTATCATCGTTGGGGAAGAAAACATATATCTGTGTCAAGACCGAAAAAACAAATTACACAATGAGGAGGACTACCAACTATACCTTGTAGGTACAAATTTGGCCATCAAGGAGTGAATTGTTGCAAATAAATGGCACTGTTGCTATCTGAATTTGGTCCCACTAGCAGTTAGTGTTGTGAAATGTATAGCCTTTGTCTGCCTCAGAGCTTCAAGACAGGAGTATAATTCATAACGATTATAAGCTTACTTAAACCTATATCTGACGGACTACATGTTAGTTTTGCTATCTGCACGTTAATGCTGTGAATGTTCATCCACAGGCTCCAAGCTCGAGGTAATTCAACTCAATTGCAGGTTTACTTAACCATACGCTGAACACCCCACCATTGAAACGTGGGCAAGGCGTCGGATATGCTGCAGCAGTGTCATGCTACACCACGCTATTGCTAGTATTTATGCAGCGGCTGATTGCAAATGGGAGCGTTCGATCTGGAATTGGTTGATCATGTTCAATTACGCTGTGAGTTCAAAAGAGAATCTTAACTTTTGGTGGCTCTGCGTAATCGGAATCGAGAGCTGGCATCAGGGAAGCGGCCGGCGAGCTCGATCGCAGCTCAGTGACATGACACGGCACTCCCGTTCTTCACTGGCTGCACAGCAGGCAAGAACGCGGACAGGGGACGGACGCAATTGTCCTGCCGCTACTCTGATACCAGATCGCCAATCGAGCAAGAGCAGAGCTACGGATGGGTATCGAGCAAGCAGACGCCGACCAAAGACAAGAGATCAACAAACGCGGAGGCAACCGGCTACGACCACAGGTACTGCTGGATTGGATCAGGCGCAGCAGGAAGCAGGGGAGTTGACTCTGCTTTCGGGCAGCTGATTGGGACCGGATCCGCGAGCAGCTGGAGCTGGAGCTGGAGCTGGCGTACTGACCTGGTCGGAGGGGTCGTTCTTCTTGTACTTGCTGACGAGGAGGTCCTCGCGGTGGAAGGAGTCGCCGAACTTGCGGATGAAGTCGCGGCGGCTCATGGCGAGCTCGTGCTCCAGCACCAGGTACCCGCGGTCCCGCAGCATCTGCATCACCGTCCGCCGGATCCGGTGCAGCCGCCCGATCGTCACCTCCTCCGTCACCAGCCCCGCCGACATCTCCGCCGCCGGCTCCGCAGCTGTCTTCGCTGTGTGTTCGGGCTGAGCTGCGGCCAAGATAGACAAAGAAGTCGAGCACTCGAGCACGCTTCAGACGAGCGAGAGAGAGAGAGGGGGAGAGAGAAAGAGTGGGTCGGGTGGGGTGGGCCCGCGCGCGAATAAAATATTGGTCCACTTAGGCGTTCGAACGCGCGCGGTGATGAGGAGGGAGCGCGTGTGTGCCGTGCATGTTGCTGCAGCGGCGGCCGGCGAGCTGGTGTGGGGGCCACGACCACGCGCGGGAAGCGGCCATGGCCAATGAGGATTGAGGAGCTGTGTAGGCTGTAGCTGAACGTTCGCTTTGAAAAAAAACTAGACCTGCCGGGGTAAGACCCGCCCCAACGGTATTGCTTTAAAAAGAAGAAACCTTCTCACACAAGTCTAGAAAATTCCCGAACTCCTCTCCCTCTCCTGACATAGAGACCACCAACCTGCGTGAGAGCTTCGCAGTGCACGGGCCACGACACCGGCCTCAGGCGGAGTCTTAACCACATGCTTTGGCATAAGGGGAAAGGCAAGGGAATTTTTTTAGTGCGGCGCCTGGGGCTCGAACCCCCGACGGGTTGGACAGCACTCGGCTGTCTTACCACCGAGCTAGCAGCTCGTTCGCAGAACGTTCGCTTTGATTCGAGCCGTGACTTGTTGCTCCTAAACAAAGGTATTGCAGCTCACAGTTCCAAAAAAAAAAAAAAGGTATTGCAGCTCAGTGCCCATGCTCAATGCACGTGCCTCAATTGGAAAGTCGATCGAGCTGCGATACTGCTCCTTCGTTAAGCATTTGATAGTTTGCAGGACCCATACTCCGCCAAAAGCACGAATGGGCCTAACCTGGGAATTAGACTGGCCTTGTTCTGTTCATACTTTGCGTAAAAGCAAATGGGCCTTGATCACGCTTCATGCTGTGCGTTTCTTTGTCTGCCTTCGGAGCAACTCAAATGATTGTGTTCAAAATAATCTAAAAAAAGATTGTGTTCAAAATAATCTAAAAAAAATGATTGTGTTCAAAATAATCTAAAAAAAGATTGTGTTCAAAGACCACAAATGGCCATCTTGGAAGCGTAAAATCACGACGCTGTTCCTAACTCACGGGGTGCTCAGGTGGTTCCTCCGTGATGATTTGGGTACCCAAATGTTCTCATGGAGATTGGAGCTGAGTCGGGGCCTTCCCACAAGAGAAGAAACGAGCATATTAATACGACCAGCAAAAATGAAGAATTGCGTACAAAGGTTCGCATTTTTGCCAGGAAACCCGTTCTCCAGACCAGATCAGAAGGACATTTTCGTCCATTCCAGAGGTGCAATAATGCCATCCCAGCTCTCCGAATTTGTCCCCAACTGCACACTTCCAGCAAGTAACACTGCAACTTATCCACTGACCTCACACCTAATTCGAGCTGGCCAAAGATTCTTGCGAACGCCATCCTGTCCATGGCAACAGAAAACCAAAGCAATGTTTCATTCACCGCCAGATCCGATCTCCGTTCACGTCACTGTTTTCTCAAGCCCACAGCTCAGAACAGGGAGGCGATGCCGCACACTCCACGGAGCACGTGCCCCATACGTGCGGCCCCGGGAAAGCACAGAGGTCACATGCCTCCCGGGCCCAGCCCCCAGTCGAGCCGTAGAGCGGACGCGTTGGCGAGTCACTGGTTTTTTTTTCTTTTGAGAATCAAGAGTCACTGATGAATGGACCTTCGCACCAACCGTACCCACCACCCACCAACAAACGTACCCCACATTGTGGCCCACCACATGGCTCAGCCGCTTCCGGACCCATCACTCGCAGCCGCAACACAAACCAGCCGTCGCCGACATGTGGGATCAGCGCCATATGGAGCCACCTGTCAGTGGCATTATTGTGGGATAATGTGTCGGCGTTTGCTTGGGCGCCGACAGGCCGGGGCCAGCGAAGGGCAGTTTGGGAACAGGCCACGGCCCGGCCGACGGGTCGGGAATAATGTTGGGCGCTGCGCCAGACGGGTCGCCGGTATCACTGCATCCATTCTCAAGTGGGCCCAGGCTGGAGACGGCGATATTTCTGGGGGCAGTTCGGGCAGTTCACCGCAGGGGGGAAATTTGAAAATCACGTAAGGCGGAGGAATCTGGGCCGTCCATGCACGGGAGGGGCTCGAGGTAGCGGGCGCGGGCCGTTCGATGCCGGGCCGCAGCCACCGCCGCCTACGGCTATTTATAACCCGCACTGCCGACGCCGCACTCAACCCCGGCCCCCTCCTCCCCGATCTCATCTCTCTCGCCGACGGTCGCTCGCCTCCCCGGTTCTATCATCTCGTACCTCGTAAGGATCCTTTGAACTCGTCTCGTCTGTTTCGTTCCCTTCTGCTGCTGTGGATTTGGTGCCTTAGGGTTGTGGCGGTTTGAGCCATTGTTGGATAGGATTTTTGTGAATTTTTTGGGTTCATTTCGCGTGGTAATCAGTAATGCGTTTGGATCTGATGGAGGGATTTGTGCCGATGTGCAAGGAGGAGTGTCCCCCCTGTCGTATGCGCCTTTATTCCCATTTTTAAAGTTGATTGATAGGATTAGAAGTGCGTTGTTCTGTTGGATCTGTAGCATTCGGTGTATTTCTGCTGTGAATCTCTCGATCTGGTGGATGAACTAGTTTGGTTGCTGGACTGTGCGGTTCGTTTTAGGTTCATTTTGGAGTCTGCTATCATCGTATTTGGGGATGTCGGCTGTGAGATCTGAAAGCTAGGTCTCCATTTGAGACGATTTCGAACATATTTAACTCGCTCTATACCTGTATTACTATTACGATGGTGAGGTATTCTCGAATAGATCTGCCGAAAATGTGAGGCGCACTTGATAGACCGTTAAGTGAATGCGATTGTGCTTTGATAGTTTGGAAACCCCAGATCTGGATGGGTTCCATGCGATCTGTGTAGGAGTTCCGTGGCATTTCGGATCTGAAACAGAGTGGACTGTTGGCTATCACACAGGATGCTAGATACTTGTTTCGTTAAGCTGGCTTGGGGTGTTTTAGAGTTAACCCTCCGAATAGATATCAATGCCTTTCCGTTTACACTGTTTCCTGGAGTTAGTTCATGCTGCAGTGTCTGGTACTAATGCTTCCATGTCGTCCTTTGCATTTCCAGGGCGAAGATGAGAGAGATCTTGCACATCCAGGGCGGGCAATGTGGTAACCAGATCGGTGCCAAGTTCTGGGAGGTGGTGTGTGATGAGCACGGCATTGACCCTACCGGGCGGTACACTGGCACCTCTGACTTGCAGTTGGAGCGCGTCAATGTCTACTACAATGAGGCCTCCTGTGGTCGCTTTGTGCCCCGTGCTGTCCTCATGGACCTTGAGCCAGGGACAATGGACAGTGTCCGCACTGGGCCCTATGGGCAGATCTTCCGCCCTGACAACTTTGTGTTTGGGCAATCCGGTGCCGGTAACAACTGGGCCAAGGGACACTACACCGAGGGTGCTGAGCTCATTGATTCTGTCTTGGATGTTGTGAGGAAGGAAGCTGAGAACTGTGACTGCTTGCAAGGTATTTGAGTTTATTGATTGTCAAATTGATTGCTGATAGTTGATAGATCAGTTTCTGGTGCATCAGTTTGAGTGCATATGCTTATGTGAAAGTCTCCTTTGCTGCTTTGAATTTTCCGATTACACTTAAATTCTCTGTGTACTGTACTCTGTATGTTTGATGCTATACTAGGGCATCGTGATGTGTACAACGAATGATTATGCTAAAAGGGCACTGATGTTTTGTTATCATGAAACAGCTACTGTACTTGCACATGAGTTATTTTAGATTCTATTTGTTCAAAGCCTGCATACTGCATTATCCCAAAATCACATCCTTTTCAGGCTGCCCAGAAATTACTTATGCTATCTAGATCAGAGTTGAATGTGATTCTTAAAGAGGTTATATCTTGTTTGTGTACTGTGGGCAAATCTCATAAACAAACAAATGATGTTCCGTAACAGCCGGTTATCATTGCATATAGTGGTTCTGTATTTTGGTAGGCAATATGTACTATCTGTTTCTGAATGCCCAAGCAAATTTTGAAACAAGCATTAACGCCATCTATTTGTGTGTTCAGGATTCCAAGTATGCCACTCCCTTGGTGGTGGTACTGGATCTGGTATGGGTACGCTGCTGATATCAAAGATCAGGGAGGAGTACCCTGACCGCATGATGCTGACATTCTCAGTTTTCCCCTCACCGAAAGTATCTGATACCGTGGTTGAGCCATACAATGCTACTCTCTCAGTCCACCAGTTGGTTGAGAATGCTGATGAGTGCATGGTTCTTGACAATGAGGCCCTTTACGACATCTGTTTCAGGACTCTTAAGTTGACAACACCTAGCTGTAAGCATCTTCAATCTACCTACCTCATTTTAAGTTTCTCTTGGACGCAAAGTAGTGAGTAGCTGGATGTTTATATCTGTTTAGTACTGCAGATATGCCCATGCTTAATGTAGCATGCCGGGAGATCTAGCATAATGGTACACGGTACACTTAGTCATGGGCCTGTTGATTATGTCTATATTGATGTACACATACTGTTAGATGCTACTGTTGCTTAAAATAGCCTGCGCTAACTCCAGGTTTCATATAAGTGGGGACTCGTCTGAATATAATTGATCATGCTTTTTCTGGTGCTTTTGATGAATGTTAGCTTTTCCATGTTCAACCTGACCTATGCTTTAGTTAGATTTAGAGAAGTGCAATTGTTCATTTGGGGGCTTCAATATACTTACCACTACGATATGTTGCTGCTTCCACTTATACACATCATTTTTGTTTAGTATTGCCTTGTAATATAACACATGTTCTGTGTGTTTGTTGATTTCTGCAGTTGGGGATTTGAACCATTTGATCTCTGCCACCATGAGTGGAGTCACATGCTGCCTGAGGTTCCCTGGTCAGCTGAACTCCGACCTCCGGAAGCTGGCAGTGAACCTTATCCCCTTCCCCCGTCTCCACTTCTTCATGGTTGGGTTCGCACCGTTGACATCCCGTGGCTCCCAGCAGTACCGTGCCCTCACTGTCCCTGAGCTCACACAGCAGATGTGGGATGCCAAGAACATGATGTGCGCTGCTGATCCCCGCCATGGCCGCTACCTCACCGCCTCAGCCATGTTCCGTGGTAAGATGAGCACCAAGGAGGTTGACGAGCAGATGATCAATGTCCAGAACAAGAACTCATCCTACTTCGTTGAGTGGATCCCCAACAATGTGAAGTCCAGTGTCTGTGACATCCCGCCAAGGGGCCTGTCCATGGCTTCCACCTTCATTGGCAACTCCACATCCATCCAGGAGATGTTCCGGAGGGTGAGCGAGCAGTTCACAGCCATGTTCAGGAGGAAGGCTTTCTTGCATTGGTACACAGGCGAGGGCATGGACGAGATGGAGTTCACCGAGGCTGAGAGCAACATGAACGATCTCGTGTCTGAGTACCAGCAGTACCAGGACGCGACCGCTGACGATGAAGGCGAGTACGAGGACGAGGAGGAGGTGCAGGAGGAGGACATGTAAGGTGGCCTGTGACTGAGCTTGGTGGTTCTCGGGTGGTCTTCGATGAGTCGTGTGTTTCATTTGTTTGTTGCCATATTACTGCTAGCGTACCACCGTCCTTCTGCCGTCCTTCGCCGTTGGTGCTTGTAATTTCCGTATGCTATGAAACCTTGCTACTGTATTACTTTGCTGTTCGTATTATCTGGGTTTGAGGTTTCTGGTGAATCTGATTATTTCGGTGCATTTTTTCTCTATTTATTTTGTACATTACCCTGTGAAGCCAAGGACTTCTGGTGACGCAATCAGCAGTAACCTAGGGATTTCTTGCTGTGAAGCGGAAGCAATCAGCAGTTGATAAATGCAAGCAGTCACTTTTGCCAACTCGTCGTCTCAAATTCTTTTGACTTGCTTTCGAACCCATCTTATTAGATGATGCAGTCAACTATGTTCTCGTACATCTTCCCATCTGTATAGAGTGCAAAGGGTGCTGAGTGCTGACCACTGAAGTGCAAAGGGTGCTGAGTGCTGCTCTCTGTCATTGTTTCATTCACTTTACCAAGTCCATAGTGCGGACCACTGAAGTCTAACTGAAGACAATTTCATATCCAAAACATGTTGAGAAAAACACATGTATGTGCCGTCTCTTTCCTCAGTTTCTGTGATATACACAGGCTTGATTCAACAATAAGATGCTGAGATACAAATCTGGAACAGAAGACTGAATCAAATACTTAACATCCATTAATTTACAGGGCGACAGTTTATTGCATCATGACTGAAGAGCTTGAGCTTTAAGCAGAATGTTGGAGGCTAAGTTAACATCGTAGTATGTCAATGCAAGAGCCATATTGAGAAAAACACATGTATGTGTTGTCTCTTTCCTCGGTTTCTGTGATATACACAGGGTTGATTCAACAATAGATGCTGAGATACAAATCTGGAACAGAAGAATGAATCAAATACTTCACATCCATTAATTTACAGGGCGACAGTTTATTGCATCATGACTGAAGAGCTTGAGCTTCAAGCAGAATGTTGGAGGCTAAATTAACATCGTAGTTTGTCAATGCAAGAGCCTGAATTGCAGAAGCACGATCAAACCCCATGGAGACCAGCGTTGCGATAGAGGACTCGGCGGGGTCCTGAGTAGATGAGCGGGTGCCCTGATTGAATGAGATACAGCGATCAGAAGCAAAACTCAGTTAGGAAAAAGAGCATAAAAGGTGAAGAAAATCTCATAACATTCAACATTCGTGCATAGTATCAGAAACAGAACCAAGCACAAATAAAAATGGTGTAACTTAACTAAAGAAGCAAAATTGGTTTAATTTTGCCAAATGTATGGATAACAGCATAATGTGAACGTCCCCAGGATGATAAATTTGCAATGGTACACTTGATGACTTGGTGTAATGTAATTATGTGATATTTCAATGCACCTCGATGAAATGAATACCACTATAATATTGTGCAACAATGCATATAATTTATGCCGTCAAGTTCTTATAATTAGAGCAAGATTGGGTGATCGAAAGAAAGGAAATTCCAACCGGACAGAAATCAGCCTTAACTGGCAGTCATCACGGAAAGTGAAACTGAGAAAACTGGGAGCTGATTCAGGAAATTTGGTGAACTACAAAGTTGTAGAGAATTCTCATAACTTTCAACGAGTATTTAAACGACTCTGTATGATAGAAGGACCAAGGGTTTTGGCCTGTCAAAGTTGACAATCGACGCGCTGAATTTCTGTTCTGGACAGAATGACGTGGACTCAAAGATTAGATGTTTAAGCACATTTCCATGCCGAAATTTTAAAGTATTGTAAAACTAAAGTTATAGTAAACTTAAAGACCTTTCCATAGAGTACTCAAATTCGACATTTGGATCAGAAATGAGGGAGATATGGAATTTTAAGTTGACAGACAGGTGCAGTTCCAGAATTCCAAACAGCACAAAGGTTCATACTTGGTCTGACTCTATAGAAATGTTGGAGGCTGAACTAACTCCTTGAATTTGAAAGTGAAGTAAAGTTCACATCGAGAGCTCTCCAGATTGTGCTTAAATTCCAAATTGAGTTGGGCCATTTGAGAGTCGTGAAGTTTCGGAGTTTGACTAAACATTGGATTCAAGATTTTTGTAGGAACCAACATTTCTAATTGGAGGTTAGCTGATAAACATGAGAAGATGAAAACCAAACTGAGGTGGTTCAAGTCTTAAAGGATTGAACATGATCTTCACACATAGAGCTATTTGGAACGATTTCAATTCATGTGTATTCATTAACATCGCGAATGCAATAGTAGTCAAATTTTCTCTTGTAAAACCTTGTACATCAGAGAGTGAGCGATGAGGAGAGGCAATGTTTTACTTGAGTTATCCATGCAAACATGAGAATGTCATGCAACACATTTTTAGTTAACCTAATTTACTCGTTCCTCACCAAAAGAAAACAATGCCATTATATCGGCACGTATTTCGGTGGCATACTCGTACCAACAGTTGCAACTTTTTTTCCGGAAGCTCATCTCGAAAGAACTCCGGGGTTAAGCGTGCTTGGCCCGGAGCAATTTCGGGATGGGTGACCGACCGGGAAGTCCTTCCCGGGTGTGCACGAGTGAGGACAAAGTGCGCAGAAAAGACGTGTGTTGGTCTGTGGGGACAGTCTTGAGATCCTAGAGAGCTGCCAGGCGTGCGGGCCCGGCCTCGTGGAGGCGGGACGTCACAAGTGGTATCAGAGCCGACTCTCGCGATTTCACGGGCGCGTGTGGGCGCAGTTGCGCAGGCATGGTGTGCATGGCTGGTGTGGGCCCAGAGTGGTCGCACAGCATGGCACATGCGCTGGCACTGGACGCACGGACGTGGCCAAGAGAGGAAGTTCCTGGCCTGGGGTTGATCGACGAGGACGTCGATCTCCTAAGGGGGTGAGAATGTAACATCCTGGCCCAGGGCTTAATAGGATTGATAAGAATACTCATACCAACAGTTGCAACTTCTTTTCCGGAAGCTCATCTCGAAAGAACTCCGGGGTTAAGCGTGCTTGGCCCGGAGCAATTTCGGGATGGGTGACCGACCGGGAAGTCCTTCCCGGGTGTGCACGAGTGAGGACAAAGTGCGCAGAAAAGACGTGTGTTGGTCTGTGGGGACAGTCTTGAGATCCTAGAGAGCTGCCAGGCGTGCGGGCCCGGCCTCGTGGAGGCGGGACGTCACAAGGCCGAACAAGATACCTGCAACTTTCAACCATTCCTCTGCTAAGGATTAAAAACATCTCTATAGCTGCTCGTTAGCACTTGGCATCTCTCAGAACCAGATGTACAGAAGTCTTAGGGTCTAATCAGGCATTCTAAATAATTCGCCTGTTCTAAAATAACAGGCATACAATTTACTTTCAAGCTTGAAAGGGAGTAACAAAAGAGAAGTTCAAAATTAATCTCTTTAGCGATGGTTCTCATTTCTAAGCTCTAAACTTCTTTTCATCTATTAAATTTATAATTAACAGTAACAAGCAAGGTAAATACATAAAACTACATATCATTTTAAGTGCTTTGCACCATGCATTTTTAAAACCTTTGATGAAACAAAATGACCTCTGAACTGATCCAAAATCTGTTAATATCATGACAGGAATATATCAACGCAATGTAGAGATAGAGGAAGTTATCATAAAACTTGCCTCAGTTTGACGAACCAGTTCGGAAGGAATGCTTCGATCAGTTTCTGTAGTCGGTAATCCTTGATAAGAATTGCTAGGAAAGGGCCATGATATCCGCGAGAAGAGCGAAGTCGCAAATTCTGGGAACTGCAATGATTAGAGGTTTCTTTTACATCGGCAGTAGTGAATAAAATAAGTATTGTAGTGAATCAAGCTTTAGCATTAAAACACAAGTACTAACAAAATCATTCAGATTAAACAATCCTTGCGTATACCAACCGATACCAAGACGATCTCCAAAAATGGACTAAGACAGTAAGATTAGCAGGGCAAAATGCAATTGCGTTCGGAAATATGGCTATTAGTTCAGATTTCTCGAAGATCTTGACAGACTTACCTTCAACCTGCGGATGCCAAATGTGTTCAGACGATACAAAAGGCCAGCCAATAAGCCAGAAACTCCCGGTACAACAGAACACCTTCCAGATGAGAAAAGAAGCTGTCGATAGAAATAAAATATGTAAAGATGTGATGTAGCGGAATGTTTGAAAGAATCCTAGGCAAAGTTATCTTAGAGCTTAACCTGGAGTCCTGCCAAATATACAAATGACTTATCACTTAAGCTCAGTCCAAATATGCGAAACTTCATGGAGACAGGAATGTCAAAGAAGAAAGGCACATAAGATGCAAAAATGAGGCCATATGGTCCTGATGTCAACGGATTCAGCGACAGATCTGCACTTCTGATGTCAGAAAAGAACTGTATACAACAGAGAAAAGGCAAAATCCCTATCACAATGAAACAAAAAGGAACGAGGAACGCCAAACAAAAAAAGCTCATTTAGTGAAATGATTAACGCAGTACTCCGTAAGAAAGAGATCAAATTCTATCTTGTTCCTCTACTACTGTGATTCAAAAGAAAGTCACTCAGGGAAATGCTCAAGAGATCTATACATCAGTTTTTGATGTTATTACAAGTTAAGTACCTCAAAAACAAAACAGGGACACATGCACATTCTCTTGACTTCCAGTTAACAGTAGTCTAGCCAGCATATTTTTAGCAGCAATAAATTGCTCTGGATCATTTATCCACATACAAGCATGTTGAAGGCAAATAGCATTTATGCACACACGTACAGAGCAGAATCTATGGTATTTATATTTGAAAGGTACTCAAAAGACAAGTTGAAACCTCCAGATATCTTATACGTATGATTTCACTTGACAAATATTTCCTATAGGGTAGGCCGGTAGGGATCATCAGACTTGTGTAATACATGGAACCATCGCAGGGAATTTGATTCTGATGAATTTTCCTTTTAAAGTAATATTTTATTTTTTTAGGGCAAAGGAATACTTTAGTTTGAAAGTTAGCGTACACATCAGCAATTTAAATGGTATTGAAATGTGGCTTCGCTTTTGCTTCCAGTGTTCACACCTAAAGCAGATCAATATTCAGATTTGCTAGACTTCCATATGGTACAAAGAACCACAGGTTAAATATAGCAAGATAACTACTAGGAGTTTAGGATTTGAAAGTGTGCATTAGGAAGCAACGATAAAACACATACCTTTCAGGTAACCTAAAATAAGGATCTGAAGCAGTACAGACACCGTGGTGGAAAAGACAATGAAGACCTACAAGTTGAAATAACTACATCAACATAAGAAACTGGAATTAGAAAATCAGTATGTCCATCACCTTAAGCACAAAAGAACTTACAGCGTACTTGTTCGAACCTATTTGTCGCTCGAACACCCTAAAGTAATATAGCAGAGCTGCTCCGAAGATCAGCTCAGGGGTCGACGAGAAAGCAAACAGCGAGGTGATCAGCCTCCATATCTGCAGCTTCTCATAAACACTCTGTATTGAGAAGAGTGGCAAAACCCAATCAGCTGAATTTCACAAATATTTGGTACCCCCTCCATTTCACAATACTTGTGATTCTAGCCCTTAAATTTTTTGCTATAATACTTGTGATTCTAACTTTTCAATGCATCATTAACAGTTCTCAATGCATCGCTATCTCTATATCTCTTCTCTTTGTTTTCTTTGTACTTCATCATTTTCACTTCTCCTTATTCCTATGCTGAAGCTAGAATCACAAGTATTGTGAAACGGAGGGAGTATATGGTAACTGCAGCTGGAACCAAACCAAATTGACACGGGCAGCTAGAATTCCACGAGTCTGCAGCTTCAAAGCAACACGTTGCATCCCAAAAAGGGAATCCGCCTCGTATTGTTCCCACACATTGATCTCGGAATGGAACACTCTGGGTAAACGGGTGCCTACGGGAGGGGGAACTTGCCTGGTAGGACAGGCCGAGGTCGCGGAACCGGCCACGGAAGCCGAACGTGACGGAGAAGAGCGCGGCGGCGACGACCACGGCCCTCGATGCCGGCGCATTGTCTGCGAGACACCAGATCGATTCGCGCTAAGATCACAAGCCGTCATAACAGAACAGGGAAGTCAAAGCGGCCCAAAGAGAGGGCAAGGGAGGGATCAGGGAGGTGGCGTACGGAATCCCGGAAGCCCGCCGTTCATCGCCGGCTGCAGCGGCGCCGTGGCCCGTGGGCGGCCTGGTCAGGTCGGTGGATGCGTGCGTGCCAGGGGAGAGCAGCAATTTCTCGAAGCAACGGAGTCAGTGGGATGCTCGAGTCTAGCACGCGCAACGAACGCAACGCAGCAGAGCAGCAGAAGCGAATGCCCAGCTACTTTTTTTTTTTTTTTTAGAACCAGAATGTCATGGCGCGCCTGCTCACCACAGCTTTGGTTGGGTTTGAGCCCCGGCAAGCAACCAGCCCATCCAGTATTTGGATAGAGAGAAGAGGCACGGGATTAGGCTAGTCCCAATGGTGTGTTTCATTTTCTTGTTTCCAAAGCTGTCACATAAGCAATAAAGCATTTGTTTGAACAATGAAACACCCTATACAATGCATGGTTTCATTTTTGTTGTTTCCTAGGACTACATGCAAGACACAAGTTTGTTGGAAATAGTGTACATATGGTTTCATTTAGATGAAACTACTCTCTTCTCTTTCCTTATTAATTTCTTGCCACATCATCTAAAATAGTGATATGGCATCATATTTAATGAGAATGAAACTCCCATTGGGAGTAGCCTTAGGCCCGGCCAGTCAATCTGACAGGCCTATGTGGGGCGTCCTGAGACGGACATTTTGCATCCTGCCTTTTTATTTCTAGGGACATTTTGCATCCTGCCTTTTTGTGCCATCGCCTTATCCTGCACACGTTGAACGCAAAGATTCGCGGGCTATAACAAGTTTCATTTCATCCCTACAAAACAGTTTGGAAATTGCCGCCCATCAGCCCGCTATTTGCGTCGAAGTCGTTTTCCTCTAGTTTCTCTCAAATCTATGAGTTCAACATGTTTTTAAGTTTTATATCGTTCAAACAGAGTAGGCGATCTGTCGCCCCATTCATCGGCTAAGACTCGCAGACTTCGCAAATTTCTCATCCCCTTGCCAAATATTAGGCACCTGGTTAGGTTCACTCGGAAGTTTCAGCGCTCTTTCCACGGAGCTGTCATGGAAGCTAACACGACGGAAGATTGGCACCATCAGTCGAAGACTTTACTGTCAACTGGATTGCGATTTTATCGCATAACATTCTGAAGAATTTTGTTACACACACAGACCAGGATACAGCGATGGCACAAGGTAAACTGATAACCGGATAAATCTGTACATCATTCGTAGCCTAATCGCGTGCTGTGCTAATGGTCCTGGGGCGAGTAAAACTTTTGTACCACTAATTTCTAGGGGGAACAAAAGTCCTTCGGGCCTGAGGAGGGCTTCAGAGACATTCAGACGAATGCTGCAGCTCTCAGTAACTGTACATCGGGAATTTGGGTTGCAGCAGATATGCAGAGCGCAAATATTTTCTTCAGCCAAGGACATCGACAGGCCAAAATCTTCGCCATGTTGAAATCTCGTCTTTGCTCTGGAGCTTCCTGATGCCACCGTAGAAGCCGTCCCTCTCGTCCCCTTTCTCCCTGTGATCCTTCCTGCTGACAACGGTCTGCCTCCAACGTGAGCCAGGCGCGTAATGCTGAAACTCCAGGACTATCATATCTGCAGGAAACAGATTGTTACAGCATAGTTTAGAAAGCTTGCTCAAATTCTGAACAAAAATACTACAGCTTGCTCAGATCATGCCAACTGTGCCAAAGTATCAGCCACAACCACAAGAGGCGCTAGGGAAATTCAGAGGGCTTTGTGCAAGTGCTATGTTTGTCTGTGTTTATGCTCCTATCCCCTGAGATCCAATCGTCACAAAAATGACCCTAGATGGTCGGAAGATGTATATATGCGAATAAAGTTTGCGTATGAATGGCACGAGATCCACACAAGGAGAATAGTTCTAGTGATGAGAATGCAAAGCCATAGTGTATCTAGCAAAACTGTTCTTTAGGGGACAAGACAACGAATCTTGATCCTCTAAAAGAGGTCAAGAATCTTTGTTGTCTCCGATATGTTCTTGTTTTTCTTTCACCCCTGACAGCATCCCATATTCCTACCGGTATAAGCAGAGGATATAGCCGCACGCTTTTGTACGGTGACTTTTTTAATGCTTATCCTCTTTGCACGTTTTATTGCCGACAATATCCAAAGGTGAAACAGCGAGAGAAAGCGAAGCGGATCTTTACCGTCTTCATGGCAGCGACACAGATGCTCGTTGGCGTTGCATGACTCCTGGTGACCCACGACGCCATACCACCAGCCTGTGAATCCATCACGAAAGCATCGTATCAGCTGGCTCGACCAATCGAAGTCATTGTGCAATTTGCAAGCACACTCCCGGCATAAAGTTTACCGTAGGGGAAGTCCTTGTTCTTGCGCCACTGGATCTCGAAGTGGTCTCCCGGACGCAGGTCCTCCAGGCAGTCCGAGACATGGAGATCGTGCGGCGGTGTGCTCGCCGGCGGCGCGCGGATCCTGTTCCACTGCACGCCGTCCTCCTCCTTCGCTGGTTTCCGGCCGTGCGGCGGGTACCTGTCACCAATTGAAATGGCTCACAATATCAGCAATTGCATCCAAAAGATCTCCGCTCCAGTCACGTCAGATTATACTACTACTAATCCATAAGATTTTGTTATCTCCATGCTTTCCCAACATCTCTTAGTCACTGAACTAAATGCACATGCGGATGGTGCGCTACCCTGAAATGTGAATGTGCGCGTTACCGATGTTGGCTCGACATATGCACGGATTAAATAGATTCATCTGTGGTCAATTCAGTCGGCGTTGGATCACAACAGTGAACCACTACCAGGAATCAACAATTAAGCTGGATTTGCTGTTACCTGGCGGTGAAGGTGTCAGTTCGGCGGTCGTAGCGGAGGTGAGCGTCGTAGCACGAGAGCACGAAGCCGACGTGCCCGTCCTGCTAAAGACCAAGCACATTCCATCATCAGTGTTAATTAAACATTCTGTTCCTATTCTAATGCTTACTGTACTGATGATCGAGCAGCTTGACAGTGATGATCTAAGGTGATGTTTGGCAAGTGGGAAATGAGAAGTGGGATAGGGATTGGGAAATGTTTCGTAAGAGAATGAATGGTTGAGATCTAATATGACCAATGAATGAATGGTGTAGATTTCTCATTCCATTTCCTTATCCCTATCCTAGTCTTCGTTTCCCGATTACCAAACGCCACCTAAAGGGTCGAGGGAGAGTGGTGGTAGGATTGGCACTACAACGAACCTCGCGGTTGTAGACCTGCGCGGGGAACCAGAACTCGCCGCACTCGAGCGCGCGGTACCACGCGGCCACCGTGTCCGCCGCCGGCTGCGGCGCGGCGGGGGCGGGGACGGGCTCGGCCGCGACGGCCGCGGTCGCGGGCGCGTCGCACCTGAGCCAGCGGCATCCGATCCAGGAGAAGGGCCAGGCGCAGGCGAGCGAGTCCACCCAGCTCCTGCGGCGCCCGGGCCGCGGCGTGGCCGCGCGGCGGGCGGCGTCCCCGGCGGCCAGGTCCGCCTCCCACTCCTTCCGCGCGGCGGCGCCGAGCGCGCGGCCCCACTTCCGGCGGAGGTGGCGGTCCCAGAGCGCGTCGGCGGAGCAGCGGTCCCTGAGCGCGGCGCACACGCAGGCCATCGCGGCGAGCGACGCCGGGGAGAGCTCCTCCAGCACGCGGTCCAGCGCCAGCTCCGGCAGGTCGAGCAGCGGAAGCCCCGCGGGCGCCGCCGCGACAACCAATGCGGCGGGCTTTGGCTGATGCACCATCCTGACCCCGCGCGGCTGCTCCTTCCTCCCGAAGGCGGCGGTTGTGGCTTGGCGCAGGAGCTCTCGGGCCAGCAGCAGCGCGAGGAGGCCGAGCTCCCGCGCGAGCTTGTTGCAGGGCGGCCTGGAGGCGGGCGCGACGAGGAGCAGCGTGAAGGCCGGGAGCGTGGATATAAGCAGCAGCGGAAGCATCTCAGGGAAAGGCAACACCAATCAGCGGTGGTGGAGGTGGAGGTGGAGGTGGAGGTGGTGGTGGTGCTGCGACGACAGCGCCACCCCCAACCCAATGCGCCCGCCCTCCCGCACGCACGACGCGGACAACGGCGAGCGGGCCCGGCCGGCCCCGGAAAGCGGGGACAGTGGCGCGCAGGTGGCGACGGCAGCTTTGCAGCCGAATGATTCCTGCCTCTTCTCGCTGTTCCGCGCTGCTCGCGGTCGCGGGAGGATGGATGCTGTGGCTTCAGCAGTGCTTGGCTTGCCGCTCTCTGCTTTTGACGAGGAGCAAGGGCAGAGCCCCACCCAAAAGCAGCCCACAGAGGCACCACTACCCTCTCCTCGTCCTGCTCCCTGCGCTTATCTTTCCGACGCCGAGATCAAAAGAACATGCCGTCGTGCGCTGGTGGCGCATGTGTGTCACTGCTCACTGGCCCGAGTGCCTTATCCTCCTCCACGCTTCGCCCATGCTTACCCCTCCCTGGTTGGGACTTGGGGGGAGTGGACGCACCGCGGATTCGGTTGGTCGCGGCGCGGATCTGCCTCCAGCAAGTGAGCGTGAGTGGGTTAACGTAACAACCGCGAACAAGGCGTGGAACGGAGAGGGAAGCTGCGGTAACAAGGCAACGACGCCCTTTTGTAGGTTCGGCGGAGGTCAGGTGGTTGGTTGGTGGGTGAAGAGACAACCACTCGCTCCCAACAGCCACCACCCCCACCAAATTACGTGCCAAACTTTTTCGTTCCCGCGAGAACGTACGTACGCCAAAACGAAACCTCTCCGTTTCTGTCTTTCGCCGTGACGATCGACAATCTCGCGCCGCCATATAATAACCGTTTCGTGCTCGTCGCAGGGAAGAAACAGAAAGGGATTGGTGAGGGTGGGTAAGCAGCCAAAACAGGGAGAGGACCGGTGCGAGGTTGTGTGTGTTGGGTCCAAACGAGTGCGTGGAGAAAGCGAGGGCCCTGCTCCTCTCCTCCCTTGGTTGCTCAGACGGGCAGATTAACCGCAACCACTTCTTTTTTTCGTTCGGGACGGACCATGCACCGCAACCACTTCGGCGACAACAAAAGAGGCGTTTAGGATTAGCACCAGCTGCTGCTTCAGCGCGCGCCACTGTTGCGGTCAACAAGGGGCAGCTTACCTGCCTATACTAAAACCCTATTATTATCTCGGCACCAACGATGTGCAGCGAGCGCGGCCAGGCCGCCTCCTCCCTCCACCACCGGAGCTTGTATTTTGTGGTTTCTTTCTAATTAATTCTTCCCTGTTTCGGGAGGGGTCTAAAGCAGTGCGCGCCGTTAAGCGGGTCGTCAGGGTGCCGATTTAGGGAAAGGAGGCGCTGTTTAGTCCGCCACTAAGTTTTGGATCGACGTGCTTTATTAATTTGATTTGATGATGAGGGCCTCTTCCTTTCCTTCCACTCCCGAGTTTGTTAGCCTCACTAATCTTGATAAAAGCTCCTTCCAATCCATGGACCCAACCTTACCCTGTGCTGCTCCAGCCCCACTGAATTCAGAAGAACAAAAAACGACCTGTATTGCTTCCTTGGTTGCTCTGTCGACCAGCTTCGTTCCTCTTATGACCCATACGTGGCATGATTTTCTCATGTGTATCATGTTGACATTCCCGGCGGCCACAGGGGCTAGTGATTCCAGAGTCAGGAGCACCAACAGAAACATGCACGTTTTTCTCAGTGAGAAGAGGAAACTCAGAAAAGGGGAATTTCAACTAGTGCCGCTGCCATCTTTTCTCAACTAGTGTGGAACCTTGCAAGTCATCAGTGGCAGATGGATGGCCCCTGTTTTCTCCAGAAATAACAGATCTAGAGTTGTTTTCCATGCATCCACCAGGACCAAGGACGAGAGCGATAAGATATGGCTCCGGGCACGACGGGATCGGATTTGGTTTGATTCCCCGTTGATCGGTGACGTGACGCCTGCTCGATGCTTAGTGATTCGATGGCTCTTTGATTTGACCC
Source organism: Eragrostis nindensis (assembly GCA_012490785.1). Taxonomy (NCBI): domain Eukaryota; kingdom Viridiplantae; phylum Streptophyta; class Magnoliopsida; order Poales; family Poaceae; genus Eragrostis; species Eragrostis nindensis. The sequence goes on along the minus strand of JAAXCT010000297.1, from coordinate 179,494 downwards.
CCCTAATTTTGTCTAAAAATTTGACCCCCCCTAACCTGCTTTTGGCAGCACTGGAATGTTCCCAAAACACAATTTCTTTGTTTTAATCAACGAGCACTGGAGGAATGTTCCCAAACTTTGTTTAATCAAGGCGCGAGCAGGAATCAGGTGCGTCGTGGTAGAGAAGCGAAGGGAAGGGAAGGGAATGTTACCACTTATAGTAGTCCTTTCCTGAGACAGCGAATCACGTGCGAGAATCAGGGATCAGACGGGCCGGGTGCTTCCGGTTGTAGAAAGATTCAAGGGAGCGTGACACTGAAGAAAGGAAACTTCGGGGGCTCGAGTTCGACGACGTGTCGTGCTGAATATGGAGGGCTGTACTACACCGAGAGCTCCAGGACCAGCCCAGGCAAAAGGGAGGGAGTGGCATTTTTCACCTTCTCTGCCGCCGCACCGAAAGGGAAGGATAGATAAGGATGTCACGAGGCCACACACGAGTGCTGCAGACGGAGCTTCAGGTAAGTTAAAGTCGAGCACGAGACGTGCAACATGTGCAAGAACCGTGAGGACGGATGCTCATAAAGGAAGGGACCCATCCAATCCGATCCGATCCGGTGACACAGTATGCCGGCGTGAACGTATTCTTGGTTGTCCCTCGTAACGCACCGCCATGTATGGTCGTCGTGCCCATCAATCAGCACTAAACACCACGCCACGCGCAGAGCTCCCGGAGTCCCGGTCGTACCTCACTGATGGCAACGGAAGAGCATGCATTATGTCTCGGGGGACAGGGGCTTGATGGGCGAGCACGGGCACGGCGGCGAAGGGCCAAGGACTAAACTCAAGCGTGCAAGGCAAGGCGCACGTCGACGTCAATGGCTCGATGATGCGCCGCGGACTCGTCGGAGCGTTGTGGATTAGGCAGCGTTCCACCATATCTCGGGGCTTTTGGCGGGGGGACCGGTGCGCCGTGTCGATCGAGCGCATATTTCCGCTCGTTGCGACGTCAAATCGATCGGCCTCTCCACTCCGTGTCGAGCGAGTGATGTCGATCGATCGGTGCCGATTTCCCCGGGTTTCACTTTCGGACCAGACCGCAACAAGGATGGGGGTCAGGTCAGGGGCCGACCTTGCTATAGCTCGGGGACCGACCGGTACGCCTTGTTACTTGGACGCGCGCCACGACGCAGCAGACGTCCTTTTCCTTCCCAGCCCGCAATCAACGGCACGTTCGTGTGTCCGTGGATGTGCGCCGCGAGCACAAGGACAATCATCATCCGCGAGTAAACACAGCGCGGCGTGCCGTGTCCTTTTGGCGCGCGTACGTGTCGCGTTGGCTCGGCTGGGCCACCGGCGAGCGAGCGGCTAGTGCGGCGATTCGTAGAGACCCCTTCCTTTATCATTGCTCCGTCCGTCGCCACCAAGCCACGCGGCGCGGTAGTTATGTACTAGCACTACACGCCATGGCCCTCTCCCCCTGCCTCGTCGAGTTGTCCGTCCGTCGCGGCATGATTGACCGCGCCCGCCTGCCTGGCAACTCACGATGCTGGCCGGATGGAGCACGCTGATCTGGCTGATTACTACAGCGCCACGCGACGACAGCGAATGACTCCTGGAAGGATGATGCGCCGTGGTGGTATACGAGGTTATCTGGTATTAGTAGTACACGGGACAGCGACGCCGGAGAGGTGCGCGCTGTCGCCCTGATCCGAGTGCACCCACGCGTGCGAGACGCTTTCAGGCGGTGAGCCGAGACGGGACGCGGGGGGAGGAGCGCGGCCGCTCCGACCCCAACCGGCCAGCGGACGCGCCGTGAATGCCGCGAGCGAGCGGCTAGTGCGGCGATTCGTAGAGGAGAGACCCCTTCCTTTATCATTGCTCCGTCCGTCGCCACCAAGCCACGCGGCGCGGTAGTTATGTAGTACTAGTAGTACACGCCATGGCCCTCTTCCCCTGCCTCGTCGAGTTGTCCGTCCGTAGCGGCATGATTGATCGCGCTCGCCTGCCGGATGGAGCACGCTGATCTGGCTGATTATTACAGCAGCGCCACGCGACGACAGCGAATGACTCCTGGAAGGATGATGCGCCGTGGTGATATACGAGGTTATCTGGTACTAGTAGTACACGGGACAGCGACGCCGGAGAGGTGCGCGCTGTCGCCCTGATCCGAGTGCACCCACGCGTGCGAGGCGCTTTCAGGCGGTGAGCCGAGACGGGACGCGGGGGAGGAGCGCGGCCGCTCCGACCCCAACCGGCCAGCGGACGCGCCGTGAATGCCGCGCGCTCGGTTGGGGACCCTCGTCGCACGGCTTGTTCGGCCAGACGATTTTTGGCCACGTCGTAGTAGGATGGGCCGGGACGGTTTGTCACGGGAGAAGAGTCCATTTTAGAGTCCAATAATCGAGGGAGCCCATATCTCGCAAGAACTGATACGCAGCGGATTTGCGCTACTCCATAGCCCATTATCCACATCCTTGCTAGGCCTAGGTCCTGCATTCCCTCCGGCCCATTTCCACCAACGAAGTGAATGTCATCAGGCTCCCCTGCTGATGCTCCCCAAAAAAAAAAAAAAATCAGGCTCCCCTGCTGGCTGCTGCTATGCTGCGTTGACCATTTTGCGTCCTGCCCGCGATCATCTCGTCGCTGGGGCTTCTTTTCTCAATCCCTGCAACGCGCCGAGGAATCTACGCTCGCTGTTATGCCGTGCTGACCAAATTTGCACCCCGAAATCATCTCATGCTGATGGGGAACTTGTTGCGGAAAACTTACGACGCGCCGGCGTATAAGTTAGGTTGGAGTCAGCCAGCACCATTACTTAAATTGACACCACAATGTTGGATCCCGACGTGCGTGGACGCGACGCCAACGTATGTACCGGAAACAACAGATGAGAGGCTAAACAAATAGGCCGAGAACGCCATTCCGAGGGACGTGCTCGCATCACACCGAACTCAAGTCACGAACGTGCATTCCACCAGCCAAATAAGCTACGAGCAATCATCTTCTAGTGTCATGTCATAACACAGCTACGTACACTGGCTTAAAGCATCGCGCCGCTCCAACAACCGCGACGTCTCCGACCAGCACATTCCAATATCTTCTCCTCGATCGATCGACGGCCATGATACGTTACAACACCACGCCGCAGCCGTCCCCGCCGATGTCGCCGCTGGGCGGCCCGGCCACGCCGCGCACGCCAGGAGGCGGCGCGGGCTCCGACCAGCAGCCGCAGCCGCCGCCGCCGGCCTCGCCGCGCACGCCCCGGCCGGCGATCACGCTCACCGCGCCGCCGTCCAACAAGAGGAGGCGCCGCGGGGCGGCGCGCTCCTCGCTGCGCGCCATCCGCGCCGTGCGCGCGCTGTTCCGGTCCCTCCCGATCCTCGCGCCGGCGTGCCGCTTCCCGGGCGTCCTCCCGCGCCACGGCGGCGGAGGCGGAGGCGGCGGCGGGCTGTCGAGGGGCCACGACGGGCACATCAGCGGCGCGTCGCGCACGACGGGGACGCTGTTCGGGCACCGCCGGGCGCGGGTGACGCTGGCGGTGCAGGAGACGCCCGGGAGCGTGCCCATCCTGCTGCTGGAGCTCGCCATGCAGACGGGCCGGTTCATGCAGGAGATGGGCGCCGAGCACCTCCGCGTCGCGCTCGAGTGCGAGAAGAAGCCGCCCGGCGCCGGCGCCGGCATCGGCCGCACCAGGCTGCTCGACGAGCCGCTCTGGACGGCCTACGTCAACGGCCGCAAGATCGGGTACGCCGTGCGGAGGGAGCCCACGGAGGACGACCTCACCGTCATGCAGCTGCTGCGCACCGTGTCGGCTGGCGCCGGCGTGCTGCCGGCCGACGTGGTGGGCGGCGGCGGCGGCGGGCCTGAGGGGCAGGAGGCCGGCGACCTCGCGTACATGCGCGCGCACTTCGATCGCGTGATTGGGTCCCGGGACTCCGAGTCGTTCTACATGCTCAATCCTGACGGCAACAATGGGCCGGAGCTTAGCATATTCTTCATCAGGATTTGAACATTACATTGTGACATTTCCATTTTAAATTTTGTTTCTGCGTGTCTGAGATTAGTGTGCAGAATGTAGTTTTGTGCACAAGTAGCTTTTTTCTGTGCTTACGTCACTGCCAGGGACCTCGTCCTTTCTTGCGTGGCTGACCTGTTAAACCAGTCAACAAGCGGCAAGACAACCCATGTACAACAGGCATACGAGTTTCAAGCAAGCGGCAAAGCAGCGATTCAGCAGTTGAATTGTTTGTCGTACCGTATTCATATGCTCCTGAAATTTCAGATGACCAGGGCCTGTGGCAAAAAAATAGAAGCCCTTTTGTAATTTAATGTTAGGCCTGTTTTGGTCCCTCGCGCGGCCCAGTTTTCTACATTCCATTAAGTACTCTGTTGGTTGTGACGGAGTAAGTAGCCAAGTACTACTAGTAGCTACCGACGGTTCTACGCTCTTTGTCACTGATATATATATCCTTCTTCACGCCATGTTATGGAAACTACTATAAGAATAGGCAAACAACTCTTGCATAGTTCACTTAAAAGGATCCTATGAGAGGAAGAGTTGGGAGAGGAGGAGGAAGGATCATAGACAATTGACAAAAGAAATCTGAGGGAGAAATCTCGTTGGAATGAGATGTATTGGGAATTTGAGTTGAACTACGGCCCATGGTCCAAGTGTATCAAACTTAGCAAAAGGATGCCACTTCCAGGCCAGCATAGGAGCAGTACCTCCACTAGCTGCAACTTGAGTCTCAAATGGCTGGGTAGGATTGAGCACGCTCAAGTCGCATGAGTTGTGGCCTGCGCTTGATCCTCGACCTTGCTGTATGCTGTGGGGTCTTGCCAGAGCCGGTCACCAGCAGAGTGCTAAGATTCTGACTTCCATTGGGAGGAACATCTGGCAAAGAAAAAGAAAGAGTAATATTTTCCAAGACGAAGCTAGGAACCCAACTCAAATGATTCCCAGCGCAGCGCTCATCGTATGCTTTGGCTTCACCGCACTAGGATCGCAGAGCTGAAGTCAGCTCTCCTGTTACTAGAGTTTAGCGACTTCTATGTAATAAATTGTAGTCCCCTGATATCATGGGAGGACTCCTTAGCAGAAGATAAGTCGTCGAGAATGAGAGAAACCAATCTACCGGACGTCTTTTGCTCTTGCAAATCTAAAACTCGACCTGCCGGGGGAAGACCGCCCCCAACGGCATTTAATTAAGGAGAACAACCTCTCACGCAGGTCGAGAAAACCCCCGAACCCCCTCCCCGATCTTACACAGGGACTCAGCTGGCCGTTGTGAGCTCCGGCGCGAGTCTTTACCATGTGATTTGACCCGGAGAGGACGAGGGGATTTTTTTACTCTGCACTGCAGCGTGGCATATCTCAACCACCGGTGCTACAGTGCGCGCGCGCAGCACTGTAGCAAGCTACAGTACCACGCGCGCAGGTGCCGCAGCGGGGGATCGAACCCCGGTCGACAGGGCAGCGCCCCGGAGCCCTCTGGCTCTGACCAGCCGGGTTGCCCCCGCGTTGGCTGCTCTTGCAAATCTAGTAGTCTAAAGCTGAAAGCGCGTCGCTTCCGCCTCTCCACAGCATTCGGGCTGACGTGGGCGCCTACAGTGAGAGCACGCTGTTTTCGGTCGTCGTGGCCGCCTTCGGCGTCGAGCACGCCCGCGACCAAAGTCGGTTTTCTTGCTGGGCTGCGGCGCTGTACGGGCCGTGGGCTACGACAGGTTTCTTCGCGCATGTCTCAACGCCTCAGCTCGAGTCCGTCGGCGGCGCCGTACAGGCCATGGGCCGCGACAGCTCCTCCTGCATAGGCCTCGCGTGGCCTCGCGTCGACGCCTTCCTCAGTTTCTGAACGCCCACGCAGAGGTCAACCGGTGTCTGGGCATGATTTTCATGCCAGCACCTTCGCCGGCGTCGAGCGAGGCGCCCAAGGCCCGCCGCCCCACGCCATCTGCCATGGGTTGCGCCCGCCCGGCCGACTGGTTCGAACACCGTGAAGCCGCCTCGCCTCTAGCCCGAAGTGACCAGCTCCGGAGCCCGCCACGAGGCCAGCGCGGGGGCGAACTATTGCGGCCCTGTGAGCCGAGGAGGTGGCGCCGTGGTAGCAGGGGCATTGAGGCATCGCGCTAGCCAAGCGGCGGAGGGCTCTCATTGGATTGATTCTCAACAGCAAGGGATGCACTGGAGCTGCAGGTGCGTAGGTTCTTCGCAGGAAAGAGCCATGGCCAGGAAGAGAGCGGTGCGCAGGAGAGGTAGAGCTCACAGTTGGACGATGGAGGTTGAGCGAACAGAGTAACGGGGAAGAAGAGAGGAAGCGAGTGAAGAGATAAGGCTGAGAAAAATGTGGACAGGTGCTTCCACGTCTTCAACGTTGAGCCCTTTGCAATTTTCTAAAACGGTCCCCAAGCTTCTCTATATTTGCATTTTTATATAGTCTCCAACCAGGATTTCGACCGTGGTCTCCTTTGGGCCTTGGCTGATTGACACATTGTACCTGTCTTCTCTTGTGTTGCTGGGCTGCCTTCAGTCGGCCCTTGGGTTGATATGATCCTGGCCCGATATAGCCAGTGCATGGGCCTGGTTTCTTTGTATCTAGGTAAGTTGTCTCACACCCATTTGTGATTTTGCTTCATGCGCAGGACACAGTCACACAATGGCCTCGCTTCGGTCACGTAGCCACACAAAGATATGTGCACCAACCAGCTCCAACACCATGCACCTTTCGACCAAAATCGAAAAACACACATGCCGCTTAGAAACTCATCAAAACACGACCAAATACAACAGGTCTACACTACCGGCTTCCTAACACTGGCTAATGGCCCATCCCAAAACTGGCGCGGCGGAGCGCGCCTTACTTTCCTAGTTTGTACTATTGCTCTTGTTACTCCCGTCCCCTGCTGTTGACCATCCGCTAGTACTCGGAGTATTTCTACATGCTGAACCCTGACGGCAACAATGGGCCGGAGCTTAGCATGCTCTTCATCAGGATTGAAAAGTGTGACAATTCCCTTTTAAATTACATTTTGTGTGTCTGAGATTAGGAAGGAGGATATAGATTTTAAGGTGTAGTAAGCGGAAAAAAAATTGTGAAGGGTTTTTAGTGTTTTATATATGTCGCTGTCAGGGTTATGGGTAATTTTGATGCATGGTTATCTGCGATAATCTCCAAAAGCATATACTGAAAGAACAAAAGGAGATTTTAAAAAATTTGGGTAAGATCCGCCGTAGCGGGAAGCCTTAACCGCAATGTGCTATAGGAAAGCTCGAAAGCTGTTCCCGTCCCTGTCAGGGGAGATGCCAACCGTCTCTCCTTTCTACGAACACAAGACATTAGATCAGACTGAAGTTTATAAGTAAGATGATTCCTTCCTAATTGGCCGATACGGTACTAAACACCAGACAACGTTGCAACGTCTCATGCGAGGACAGAGCCTTTTCTTGCGCAACTGACCGGTTCTGGATGCCAACGCGAGTAACAGGGGTGTAATTGTGTAAACATTTTCAGTCAAGCAAGGCAGAGATTCAGCGGATGAATATTTTCGGTCTTATTGATCTGCTCCCGAAAATTTCAGATGGCCAGTTACTGTTGGGCCTACTTTGGTCACTTTCGGCCCAGTTTTCTTCGTTCCATACACATACGGTACTCTGTTGGTTGGAGTGAAGTTAGAAGTGGTAGCTGAATGCTAATAGCTGCTTCCCCAATCAACAGTCGTATGCTCATCGTTTCAGATATATAGTTGCCTTCTCCACGCCATGTTATAGAAACTACTAAGAAAACAACTCTTGCGTAGTTCACTTCAAAAGATCCTTAGAGGAGAGTGGAAGAGGAGCGAAACGGATCGTGATAATTGACAAAAGGAAAGCTGAACCAGTGAGAAACTACTACTACTATACTCAGCAGTCAGCAATATATAGCGCATCGCCTGCACACGCCAATAAATAGCCGGCTTCTCCCGCGTCATTGAAACCGGTCGAGAGAGAGAGAGAGAGAGAGAGAGAGAGAGAGAGAGAGAGAGAGAGAGAGAGAATTAATTCGCCAACAAAAAAAAAAAAGAAACCGGTCGAGAAACAACAAGCAAAGCTACATCGAATGTTGGCGTCGGATGGGAGTCCGGCCTAGTAGGGACGGGATGCGTCGGGAAACCAGTACGAGGCAGCAGTCATGCTCATCCAACACTTCAAGTGCAACATCGGGATCAAGCAAGGGTTATATGTGCGAGCGAGGGCCTGTAGACCCAGATGTACGGTTGACAGCATATGTCCACATTTGTTCATGCGTTGCAGATCATACCGCTTAGGCACCTCGTACTCCTGTAAGCTACTGTGCAATTCGTCTGACTCGTAACTCTTCTCTTATATATATGATATATCATCTCATTTACGCTTTTGGTTCAGGTGTTGTACATGAAACTTTGACACCATGTTCTTCGCTCTGCCGGTACGCTGGACGAAAACACTGTGCATGCGTATGGGTGAAGTGCGATTAGGTTGAAGTTCATAGAACAACTGACAAAGTTAGTTATTTGAATCCTGACCCAATGTCTGTCTGTCCACCAGATGGACAGCATAAGGAGAGCTGCACATCATTAGTCCGTATTTTTAGCAAGTCAATTTCCAGCTCCTGCACAACTTACAGTAATAAAATCATTGGTATGTATAACTGGTTTATTAACGCATTGTCATGGATAGTATAAAGAAAACACTCATCTGCAAAGTTCACTGCAAATTCTAAAAAATGAAATCCTGAAGGGAGGAGAGTGATAGATGGATTCATCAAATTTGCATGAGCAACACCGTGGACAGAAAGGGAATTCAACTGATAAAAAATTGCTGCAGAATTGCAGGTTCTTTATGAAGCAAAATAGAAACAAATAATACATGGATAGCTGCAATCTAGCTGTCCATTATCCCTATAACGTGGTATAGACAGAAGACAAGAATGCCCATAGAAAAACAGGTTCCAAAAGCTTCGGACCCAGAACACAGTTTAGATTATACACTTGTGTCACTAGCTTCAATCCTTCATCCATGTCACTCAGCATAAATAATCTGATGGAGCGAGTCTCACATATAATTGCAGTGAGAAGCATTTGAAATTTGAGCTGAAAAAGGGTCTTCAAATCTTGTTCCTTTGTTGGACAAGAAGATAACGCTTCTGGGAAAATTAGTATTGTCGCAAGCTGAGTTTGTTCCTGGTCTATTATATTCAGTGGCATGGAAACCAATGTTGCAATCTTAACAGAATTCCAGAGTTAGTACATCCATGAACAGCTAGTAAAATCTTGCTGAAATAGCTAACATCCTGATGGTTGACATCGCATAATAATCATGGTGATCCGAATACAATGCCTGTAACTCCAGCTAGTAACATCTTGCTGAAATAGCTAACATTCTGATGGTTGACATCACATTATAACTTGCGAGCTGAAAGGGCGTCCATTATTGGAGTAGTTCAACAATAATTTCTGTAATAAATATGTAATAGTTAGTGGACAGATAACTCAATCGTGATATGTATGTTCATATTATATATCTACTGAAATAACACGCTCTTATTAATTTTACATAAATCAAATAGAGAGCCTGGCATGCATGCATAAAAGAAACATCAAACATGTTCCATGCCTGACACTCCAATGAATTATTGGAAAGGTACAGATGCCAACCCTTCACAATTAGTGTAACGATTCCTTAACAAATAACTAGTGTACTTGTATCCTGCTGTGTTGAAACATTAAAGATTATGAGCTACTCCATCCAATAACATAGCTAAGCTGTACAGATGTATACATGAGACTCAGCTGGAACTCGAAAGCTATCATTTACCTCATTTGTACACAAATACAATACAAATAATGACCAGGAGGAACTCAGGATGGCATCAGTGATTTGATCATGCTTACACATGACTATGTTGACTAGTGAGGTTCGGATGGGAATGGGACACGTTAGGAATCGATATTGGACCTCAAAAACAGAAGAATGGGCATATAACATGCTCACGCTAGCATATCTATCCGACAGATTGATTTCATACATTAGAGAAGACTGCAATATCAAGTTTTTGATGGCTTATTTGAAATCATCAGGGGGATGTTAGCTGCATCTTGCTTGATTGAAATTGAATCGGTCAGCTCAGGGACTTCCATGCCATTCTGTTGGGACATGCCAGAACATTCAACTCACAGAGGCCAAGGAACTCTTCTTCTGCAGATTGCATTGTCCAACGGCTAGCTCAAAGCCCAGAGTTAAAGCTACAGATCTATGGCACTAGAAGGAGCATTCCTTCATGAAACTTAGAAGGGTAGCAAGCGCATTGATCGGGACGGGATATTTGATAGCAGGTCTCACAGAAACGGAATTCAAAAATAATTTGGGTTAATCCTCGAGTTATTGGATACAAAATTCCCCCATGGCAGTTGGCAGGATTCAGAAGATCCTCTTCTTTCCCTTTCATCTACTACATAACATCTAGATTCAACTGAGATGATAGATGATCATTGAAGTTTCTGATAAACACTAATTCACAATTTTGTGAAATACTGAGATGCAAATAAGTTGTTGGGTTGTGCATATGATCAAGAAATTGAAATAATCAAGCCTCTAGGAGTGTCTTTATTTTTCTTTTTTGCTTTCAAATTTCGTTAGGTCACTAGGCAACATTCACTCGTTTATAAGAATCTATTGTTTCAAACAAATATGACCAATATGTTATGAAGCAATTTTCATAATAGGTATATCAACATCATTCTTGTGTTCTCAATCTACTTTTTAACACTAACAGTCAAAGCTAAAGAAGTTTGATCAGCTGCGGATTTCTAAAACAAGATGTTTAAACAAACGTTAGACACATTTAGGATTAGGATAAACTCTCCTCCTAATTCCTAAAGATAGTAAAAACTTTGCCGGACATTGTGAGGATATACTTTCAGAAACACCCAAACAACCATCAGTACAAAAATGGTTAAAACATGTACCTAGAAGAGCAATCGATACCGCAGTCTTGCTTCCTCCTGATATTGGACAGGAATGCAGTTAAACTTTTCCCCTTTGCACCGGTGGCCTGAGAATCCTACACGAACAATCAATCAGCTTCATCCTGGGATTCACTGGACTACCTTCGACGATGTATCCGTTGCGGCCTTGCAGGCCGTAAGGTTCTGGTGTTGGGGAGGGCGAGAGGAGGAGACGGACCTTAACTATAGGGAAGCAGATGTAGTGCGGTCGCAGAGGCGGCGGAAGAGGCTTAAGGCGGATAAGATATGGCTGCTGCTGCTACACAGTACAAGCCTGCAAAACCGGAAGAGGGCGACGGCCGAGCATCTGGCGTGCCAATGCCACGGTAGGCACAGAAGGGCGAGCGGTTGCCACCGTGATGACTTGGATGCGGCAAATCGCGAGCGCGGCTCCACGCGTTGCTGCGGGATGAGTTGGAGTGGGGAGTTGGAGCAAGGGATTAACCGGAGGATCGGGCCTTGTGCTTCCGGCCGGCATCGATGGCGGGCGGCGGACGACGAACGGGAGAAGCCGACGGTGGAGGAGAGGGATTCTATTTCTATCCCAAACAGGGGCCTCTTTATAAAAGTTTGGATCGCGACTATTAGGTAGCGTTCGGATGAGGGCTCTAAAGAGCCCTCTAAAGTTCTACCCTCTAAAGTAAAAAGAATCTTCCTATTTAAGGGTACTAAATAAAATTTAATTACAAAACCTTTCTGCAGACGGGCGTTATTTTTCGAGACGAATCTAACGAGCCTAATTAATCAATGTTTTGACACAGTGATGCTACAGTAACCATCGTCTAATCGCGGCTTAATTACCCTCATTGCGTTCGTCTCGCGAAATAGAGGGGGGGTCCTGGACTTAGTTTTGTGATTTGACTTTGTTTAGTACACATAAATCGTGCCGGAAGTATTGATGTGACAAGCTACAGTGCATAATAGCCCTATTATTTGCATCCAAACGCTACCTTAATCGCGATCCAAAATAAGGGGTGTTTGTAAATATTTGGATCGCAATTATTAATCGCGATCCAAATTAGAGGTATTTTTGACAATAACTCCAGGTCTATTTTTACAATATCTCAAGTAGTAAACAGGGACTAATTTGCAATATCAAGCCGGCGGGCACGCCGGGCAGCCGCCGAAGCCGCGCTGTCGTCGGCGACCTCTGGCGCCGCGCGTCTCACGCGAGTCTCTCGAGCTCGCGCCCATCTGCTGTCCTCTCCAGAAGTGGCCACCGTTGTCGTGCCTACCGCTGGCCTCGTCCGGCCGGCGGCCTCCAAATGGCCAATCGCGGGGTAGACCTGAGCTGCTGAGCATCCGGCTGTCGTGAACGCCATCTGCCCCCGCCGGTGGTCGATATGGAAGCCTCCTTGCATGGATTGATATCTCCGACGGCCTCTGGGTATGCTCCTAGCTGCAATTTCTCTACTTTCTCTCTAATCATGCTTCTGCACATCTAAATCTTAATTTAGCATATTTACTTTGTTACAAGTGCTTGAAATCTTGCTTTCTTTCAAGCACCGTGTGGTGCGTCCGATGTGCGCCAACCTTCGCGCGCGTGATCGAAGCCAGCAACGCACCCGTCATCTGTTTATCGGGCCCGCAGTTGTTATCGGATCCGCCCGAACCCGGTTAGCTACCTAAAATATCTCCGTCCAGTTTCCCCCATCGTTTTGTTTCATCAACGTCATTTCGCATCGCAACGCGCCACCGACGGGGAGAGAGAGAGAGAGAGAGAGCGGAGGCGATTCGTCTCCGGCGGCGATTCATCGCCGGCGAGTTCCTTTGTTCCCGGCGCTTAACAGCGGCGGCGATTTGTTGACGCCGCCCTGCCGGCGTCGATTCGTCGTCACCGAGGTCTCGCGGTGGAAATCAGATGGTGCAGAGGTATCGGGCCCAGCTCTTTCGAGGCGGGATTACTAGTATTGTGCATTTGTCGGTCTGTTCTTACATTGGGATTCATGTTTCTTCGTTCGCTCATCTTCTCTTCTCGTTCTGAGCTCTTGATTCATCGTCTGAGGTAGCTAGGGTTAGGGTTAGGTGCAGAGCTGGCGATTTTTTTTTCGATTTGTTAATAGATTTCGGTGATGCTATGGATGGAATCACGTTGTTTGAAATTTCCTTTTGCAGTGATGTGTAGAATTTGTGTCTGCTATGGATTTGTTACTATGTTCAGGAATTCTAGGTGATTTTTGGTCACAGTGTATATGCCATGGCTGTAGCAGCTTCTGCTCACAGTGGGAAATGCTTGCTGATTTGGAAGTTCTGGGCGTATTAACATGAGAAAGAAACATGTTCTAATTGTCAGGAGGTTTTTGTGGATTGGTGCAAGTAGAACTGCTTTAATAGAAGTAGCATGCTGGGCACAGATCTTTTTGTTTCAATAGAAGGCTGTAAACCAGTGACATCAATCTTTTTTAGAAATATTTGTATTACCATATATTACGACGAAATGGCTACTAATTTTACTTCTTCATAGTAATTTCAACAAAAATATATCAGAACTTCTGTTTTTATCATCAACACAGTTACAAAAATGAAATTTGTGTTATATAGTATATTGTGTCATCAACACAGTTGACACAAAAGAAATTAGAGGACTCATATGTCTGATTTGTGTAGTTTATAATTGCATTTGTTCCCTTTCATTAATTTCACTCCTCCAGTTTGTGTATTTTTAGTTGCATAATAATGCAATTTTTTGCGTCCTTTTTTAATGTTTATATTCTTTCTTGACTAGTTTGTTTTGCTTCTATTGTATATAGCCATTTGTATAAAAATAGAGGCACCTTACTTCGAAGTGGTGATACCTAAGGGGCACCTTCATGTCTTCGTTAGCGTGAAAAATCATTTTTCTGCTTTGTTCAGTTTGTCCACCTGGATGTACATGGTATTCTTTTAGGATTCGTCCCTGGTAATGTGAAACTATGTTACATCTTACACTTACACCTATTGTTCCTCATATCCGCACAAGTTATTCTTTGCATTAGAGCATTATAACTTGCTGCTCCTTTGTAATGTAACTTACACCTAGTGTTCCTCATATCTACTTTGTTTTCAATTTGTACCTTGAACATGGTTATGCAAATTCAAACAATTCCCTTATAGCGAATCTGCCATGTTATTACAAGCAGAACTGACATCGATCATGCTTTACTGCTCCCAGAGTACAACTTGAGCTTTTGGGGTGGCAGCAGCAGACACAAGTGCAGTTTGCATTTGTAGCTGTAGTCCAATAGCTTTTATTCCTTCACATGTGCCCATGCTTGTGTAGGGATACTGAATGAAATAGCATTAGTAATGTGGTTACCCAGCATCTAATCAATTGATGGCATATAGCCATAATTCGACATTGTATCTCTAATTACAATGTTCAGCTTCCATTTTATTGACGTACACTGATATGGAATTGCATGTGCATCACCAGCTAATGGTTGGTGAGTGTGATTGCTAGGATTCCTTGGTTCTCCTTTCTTTCGCTGCTTTTTTTGTTTGGATCTGAAGGTCTCTGATGCGATTCATTAAGCCTGATCAATCCCTTCTCTGATTTCTAAACGCAGAGCTCTATGTGGTGAATGCCTGTTAATTTGATTATTGCATCAGTTCCTGTAGTTGATTAATCTAGTATTGCTAGTCTTGCAGCTTAGTAAATTAGCTAGCTCTCAATAAGCACTAGTCATTGTGTCTCATTAATCATCACTTGGGAGCCTAGATTTATTTATTCCCTCATAAATTCGAATAGCAATACAGCAGTTGTACTTTGTCATGGCAAGTGCTTGCCCAATGCAGCTGTACTCCTTTGGTTGTTTCGTTTTAACTACAGAGCAAGTCAGCTTCAGCTAGCTTGTTTCTGCATTTCTCTGTCTCTTCAGGTATCAGGGGAGGCGCCACAAGCTTAGGTTTCTGTTTCAGCAAGTTGTCACTCAAGTTGTTTTGCTAATCATTACATGCAACGCCATAATCATTACTTATTACTTTTTTCTATTTGTTAGGACATAGTAAATATTTGTCATTTTCAAATTTTGTCCCCTGCTCATTGGACTTAAATTATCTGTGAAATCGGTATTTCAATCTAGTAGACATAGGACACCTTTTATCTCTTTCAATACTTGAAATGTGCATTGTAAGTGTACAGTGAATCCCTAAACAATTGTAGACTCATTATTTTTGAATTAGTAGCCATTAGTTACAATTCACATGTATTAAGGTTTCAATATTATATCGGTGTAACTTTTGTGATACTGAACTGTAACTTTGACTATGAATATGTATTTTTAAAAATATGTGAATAATTCAGTTTATATTTGTGCGTGTTTATGTGTGATTCCTTATACAACTATATATATGTTTTGACATGGTATATCTTATATCATTGCCACATCTGTTAACATTAGTTAATAAAAGATTCTTGAAAACTCTGCAATATCGACGATTCTATTAATTACAGTATTTGTGCTCTAAAGTCACAACATTTATCACATGTAATTCTAGTTTTTTGGTCATGTAATTTTATAAAGTTGCAACTGTAATATTTCAGACAACTGAATTTTCTGACCGTGGATGTGTTATGCGTGGGGTTGGGATGAGTTTTTTGTGACTTGTCTGCTTTGCTGCTATGGACAGTCTTTTTTCTTATGTTTCTGACCTACCCGCCAAGAAGAAAGGGTAGCTTTCTGCATCACCGTTTAATCGTCCTCACGACCTCGCGGTTGAGAAGAGCTAGTGCAAGGTGAGTGACTCCTGGTTTTCTCTCCACCCCTTTTCTAATTTTTATTTTGATATGAACCCCATTGATTATATTAGTTGAGTTGGGTTATTACTTCTCAAATATCTGTGATTTGATTTGTTTTCCATTCTCATTGTTAAGAAATGTAAGGTCTGTGTGATTGGCAGGGTTTCATTGCTTCCAATTAGTTCTCTGTTCCTTCTTTGTTTTAGTTGTTAACAGTCAATGCATGGCTCGATTTTCATCTCTTAAGCTTCAGTTTAATCATTTGTTAGCAAGCTCTTGCCTACGAATGGAGTGATTTTTTATTTAGTGTTTAACTGATCAATGCATGCATGGCAGTTAGACGGCTACAGTAGTAGTAAGTTCTAGTTAGCTTCTGCTTGTTATTTTTTTTATTTAATTAATAATTTTGGCTTCCGCATTGCATTGAGATCCAGGATAAAATAATGTTTATAAATGTCAGCTTCCATTTGAACCCTTAGAACTTAAACAACCCTCGTCATGTGCTGTATTGAGTAAAGATACAATCAGATTCTAATAGTGGCGTAAAATTGCAACACACTGATACACTCAGTTTTGGAGTTTTTGTAATTCGTACTTAAGTAATACTGCATGGAGAAGGCATGAGACCATATTTGTATATCTCTTCATTTTCAGTTTCAGTTCATCAAGGTACCTGCATATGGAATTGCATGTGCATAAATCGTAATTTGCACAATATATTTTGTGCAACTCTATCGTATATTAAGTGCAATTTAAAATTATACTAGTGAAACAAATAGATACTTGTAAATTTATACAACTAATTTGGCAGGGTTTGTGTTGCCATGTCCTAATTGATAAATATCTGAATATATATTGTAATAAGTGTCTTGGTTTGTCAATTTGTGTGTCTCTGGTACCTGTGGTGTTATTTTTCTTATATACATGCAATTGCATTTATGATATTCCTTAATTACGCATGTATTTACTAGTAATTTTGAAGCCCATAGTCTGCAATTGTATTAATCTGATTTTTAGTTACTTATGTTCTTAAGAAATAATGTGCAATGTATTCCAAACTAAATAGGAATGTAAAGAATGCCAACCTCCATATATCACGGCTATGGAACCAAAAAACTTAACTGAATCAGGGCTAAAACCATTTAATTTGCTAGCATCTAACAAGCTTGTGCTTTTGTCTCACCATTGGTATATATGCATCTGACATGCCATGCGGAACCTATTTAATCCGAATAAAGCTCTACAAACTAATCTTTTGAATTTATATTGTATCATCTTCATTAGTGGTAGTACCTAGATTTGTAGTCCCATGCATGTTCTATGCTGCATCTGTACTTAACGATTAAATTTTTTATCATATTGCAGGGCCAATATTTGTGAACAATGCAATTTTTTAGAGTGACATGGCATGCTCTAGCTCTCATCCGTACTGCGTCCCTTGCTTCTCCCATTTCCTACCTATGCCCTTGCCCGAGTTGTGTCAAGAAGAAGGGGTGGCAAAATATATCTGCCATGGTGATGGGGGGTTGTCTCCTCTGCTCCTCTTAGGTGCAAATCTGAAGCCGTAACAAACTCTCTATTTTGTAGTTATTTATGATGCGCAACTTGAGTTCTGTTTCCTACAAACTTCACTTTGTTCATAGTCACATCTTCTGTGTACGAGAAACAACCACAAATTTGCTACCTTTTTACTTTGTTCATTGTAATTTTAACTGAAACAAATCACATTTATTCTGTATACAAACCTTTTTGTTCATAGTATAATCTTCACAAAACAAATCTCAGATTTCATGTTTTTGTCAACAAAAAAGCTACAAATAAGTAGTTACAGTTTAAGTATCTCTGTTTTTGTGGGTTGGCGGTCTTATTTGGGTTGTAAGATGCAATTGAGATGTATATCTGATGCTAGCAACAGAATGCTTCTCATTCTGTTAAGCCGTTGATACCATTTCGGGTCTATTTCATGGTTTGGTAGACCCGTTAAGGAATTCAAATTCCTTAATGGGTCAGATTCTTTTTTACTCGATTCAAGGAACAAACACAGATTTAGTACAAAAGAACAGAAGAGATCCCCAGCCGCTGGATGCAGATCAGATGGCTGGGGATGGTGCTTGAAAGCACCCCTAGATTTCAAGCACTTGAAATCTAGTCGCGCCCTTAATTTAGTGTTGTTTGTCTCACTATATGTATTTGGGGACTTGGCCATTAGGGATCGTTAGTTCTAGCTGCTGGAAAAATTGGAATATCATCCTAGTTCTATTCTTGGGGAAATTTCCGGATGATCCTTTATGCTCCTGACTTCCTTATCTATAACCCATTTGTCACAGAATTGACATTTTCTCATAGAATTTGATGCGCCGTACTCATTATACGTATTTGTCTTAGTAGGCACGGTAAACTAATTTTAGCAGACACAGAAAGAACGTATGTGCGAGTTGATCTGGTGACATTCTATGGGATCTTCAGTCTTACATAATTGGACTTTGTTGTTTCCTTTCTTTCCTTCGTTTTGTATCCAATTAACATGAATATCATATATCCATTATTATTTCTGTGGTTCATGACGTAGTTGTTATAGGTTATTGATGATAGTTGCTCGCTTGTAATGCTATAAATTTTGTTGAATGGGGATTTTATTGATTCAATGAACTTTGAGCACCCCACTTGCTTTGTTCTATTCCCGGTCCTATCATGTGTACTCTCTCTATATGTCATGTTAACAAATGGATGATTCAATAATTGGCAGACGGGTTTTATTGTTTACATTATGGATGATTCAACTTTTGTAGAACTTCATGTGACAGACAGTGAATTAGAACCCGAGTTCTTGTGAATCAAGCAAAACCATGTTGGCCAACCTGGTGGATCCGTCTCTTGCTCTTGCTGTCACGTCTGCTGTCCGTGAGTGAGGGGCTGCTCCTGATCTAAAATGGTGGGTGGTGGCTCATTTTTCTTATCGATGTGGAGCTGCTTAATCATGTGTGACTAACTAAACGCGTAAAGGTCCGATCCTCCTAAATTATGAAGTACCTGTCCACTGCTAGTACAAAAAGTCCTGCCAATTCTGTGGCTAATTTTAAATCGGATCAACCCCGAACGTGCATGGTTTCAGCGGAGGGGCCGATCGAGTATTCATCTAGCATCAACTGCACTTGTTCAGCCTGTTCGTCTTGCAGTTTTACTGTTGCCGCTGCGCAGTTTTTCTGAGAGTGTTTTTTTCTGAGAGATAACACTGTAGCTGCTGAAAGCAGCACTGTAGCCTGTGAGAGGAAAGCAGCAGCAGCCGGCTGCCAAACCGGCTGCCGAACACACCCGTTGTCTGAAGGCCGCAATGATGATCCTCCCGTGCTATACGTGGGTCCATGTTAGAGTAAACAGAAGACAGTAATAGCTTGCGTACTACTTCCTCCATTCCAATATATAAGCATTCCAAGCATTCAAATTTTTCCTTGCAATGTAAGCATTTCTAGAGACAGGGAATATGATGAGTTAGTGGGTGGGTGAATAGTTGGTGAGTTGAGTTAAAATGAGGGGTATATATGACTTTTCTCTAGTTAACTAATTTTGTATATTGGGATTCTAGGAATGCTTAGGCTAGTTCCAATGGTGTATTTCAATTTGTTGTTTCCAAAGCTGTCAAAGCATTTGTTTGAACAATGAAACACCCTATACAATGCATGGTTTCATTTTTGGTGTTTCCTAGGATTACATGCAAGACATAAGCTTGTTGGAAATAGTGTAGACATGGTTTCATTTAGATGAAACTACTCTCCTCTCTCTCTCTATTAATTTCTTGCCACATCATCTAAAATGGTGACATGGCATGATATTTAATGAGAATGAAACTCCCATTGGGAGTAGCCTTATATTGTGGAATGGAGGGAGTACTCCATGTGGAATCTTGAAATTTGCGTGTGTTATGGCTGATTGGATGCATGACGAGTGATGTCTGAATCTGAGCCTATGGGTGTTCAGCAACTAATTCACGGCGTTCGCGCCCACCGGCGGCGCTCATCCATAAATAGCGGACGGTTGTCTGTTGTCTCCCGTGTCAGCAGAAGCAGAAACTGAGAAACAACCAGCAAAAAAGACTTCATACTCTCCCTAGCTTCAACTGCAAACTGGAGGAAGAAGTCCATGTCTGGCTGGGCGGCCTGATGCTAGGATAGGAACGGGATGCGCTGGGAATTCGAGGTGAAGAGTTCATGAGGATTGCTGCGCAACCATCAGGATCACAAGCACAACGTGGTTGATTGCCCGAAGAAAAAATGAAGACTGAAGCTATGGTCAATCGGGTCCTCGCTGCTCAGTCACCGGCCGCACCCGAAGAGGCAACGCAAATCGCAACGCCGCGGCTGGGAGAAGAACTAAAGAGCTTTAGCGTACTGTACTGATGAACTGTGTCGTGTGGCAGGAGCTTGAAATGATAGATAGTCAACAACTTTGATTTCAGACAACAAGATTAAAATGCACTACATTGTTGTGATTTTGTGCAATATCCTATCACTACGTAGCTAGGTTTAACAAGCACTTAATTTGAACAAACTGGAAGTGTTCCATCACAATGGAAACGGATCGTGTCCCTCGCAAAAAAAAGAAACGGATCGTGCATCGAGCTTTAAACTGGGAATTGGAGTTATTAAAATAAAAGAGAGGGAGAGGAGTAATGACACGACAGTAAATTGCACGGTGGTTTCTAGCATGCGGAAACTGGATATTTTGCCTGGCTAGATGAAAAGGGTGATGAATTTGGCAGAGCAGCGGTGGGGGCTCAGTTACTCCCGCCTCTGCGTGCGCGTACCATCGTGTTGCACAAGCCGATAAATAGCGGGCACGTTCCTTCTCTCATAAGCCTAAAAATAACAAAGCAGAACCGCACCTCCCTCTCCATTGGGTTGCCAAGAGTGGAGGACGACGAGGCTGCGAGACATGTTGCTAGGAATGGGATGCATCGAGAACTCGAGATGAAGTGTCATGTATAGAAGCAGCTTATCCACCAGATTCCGCAACTTCAAGAACCGGCAAGAAATGGGGGATCAAAGCTGCCATCAACTCAGATGGGTGCCCCGCACCTCAGCCAGTGGGCGAATCAGTCGCGAGCACAGCGGAGTAGAGTCTCCAGGAGATTATCGAGCTTGATGCCTTGAAAGTGGCTCCTTTATTTTAAGTACCGGCATGCATGGTATATCCAAATTGTACCGTGACGCGCTAATGATGTAGTTTAATGAAATGTCCCATGGTCAGAATGCAGGTTTTACTAGAACTTTTGATGATTGGAAATGTTCTGTCAATACCAGTGACACAGGCATATCGCTAACCACTTAATCATGTGTTTAGTGGTGTACGTACATGTCATATATATTAAGGGTGCATGAGGATATCAATGATCAAAGAAATCCTTAATTAAGCTAAAACGCGTACTATGTATGTTATGGGTGGCAAATTTTGGCCATTACCAAGCTTGGAACCGTGATGCTCTACCACTGGCTGATGACTGTATCCATGACGTTAAGGATATGGTTTGGTTGGTGAAACCAATTCTACATTATGGAAGAGCAGTTACAACAGGATAGCTGAAGAGTTAGTTAGTACTAGTACCATATATACTAAGAACTACCTCGGCCGTTTGAGTATATATGCCGCTAGGACAACGTGGTTAGTTCGAAACCATATATAATGAAACGGAGATAGTAGTATAACAGATGGCCTATGATATAGTGACAACAGGCCTCTAGAATTGTTGGAAGAAAACACCAGAGGATAGAAGCATCAGCTAGGTAAATGAAGAATATCACTTCCTGTCTGAGAATGACATTGAAAGATCTGTTAAGAATAGGATGCATCGGAAATTTGGGCTCAAGCTGAGGTGCTGAGATAGGTTCCAATAGATTTGAATGCACAATTATGTCCACAGCAATTCGAAGACCCTCTCGCTGATGGTGTGACTTGCCAGCCTGGTATACTGGACAAGCTTGTAATCTTTCTGCTTGGGTGAACTTTGCCATGTATATAGATGACGGGTCTAGACTCAGACCCCACGTTGTTTTGTCAGAATAGCCGAGTTGGTCCGCCGGACCAAATGAGCTCTTAAGCTTTCCTAGACGAATTTACGGTTGACATTTTTTTGAATTAAGAAGCAACACCCTCTGGTGATCGATGCCGCCTTGACCTTGAGCTCTGGCTTGTTCATTGCCTGGTTGACTCAAATACGATACAGTTCATAGAAGCAGGTGATTGGCGGGGTGGAGGAGTTACGACGGTCAATCCAAAGCCATGTGTATTCTTCTGGCATCGACTGGAGTTAATTAAATAGCGCTGCCAGGGGACACTTGCCGGAGTGACCGGCGCACGACATTAGTTAGCTGATGAGATATATGCCCCTGAGCCGGAGCGTGTTCATAAATAGCGGACTTCTCCTGTGTGACTGTGTCACAGCAACTGGGAACAGACAAGCAGAAACTACTGCGAGGGACTCTCCGTTAGGTTTGTGCAGCATGAAGGACGCCGAAGTCCAACCTGCAGCTAGGAACGGGATGCGCTGGGAATCCGAGTTGAAGGTCGCTTCTCATCCAGCCGGCTTCTTGATCACGAGCACCGGCAAATTGAACCGATCAGAGGAGCAGGAACCGGTCGTCAGCTGGGTGGTGCGTCTGGTGCGCCTACTCGCTTCATCTGAGAAAGAGGGTAGTATAGAAATTAATTGCGGACGCCCCGGAGAGAAGAACTGAACGGCCTTGAGTGCAATCTCAGAAGTTGGACTGCCGCAGCCTGCTGACTGTCGATTAGTGCAGTCAACATTATTCAAAAGCACTGAAATGCTAAGATTTTGCACAATATTCCATCACAACGTAGGTAGTACTTCTACATGCTGGACATGTTACATGAGTACTACCAGGGACACCACCTCTGATCCCAAAAGTCAAGTGAATAACATCACAATTCACGAACAAGATCCTCCTCTTCAACCCAGAAGGTGGTTTTCGCGTGGGTATACCACTTCTACATAGACAATCTCATCACTTGGAACCGGGTCAACTTAAACCCAGAAGATGGTTTCAAACTTTCAACGGTGGCACCGTGAATTTTTTTTCTTGTACCAGCTGTAATTCATCTCAACTTCCAGAAGCTGTCCCTCTCCCACATGCTACGGGCACTTTGCCGGAGTGAACACACGAGAGTAATTGCTGGTAATGCCTCTGGTATCAGCTGGGGATTTCTGGGATTCGGATGCACTCAGCTTTTATAAGCAGTGGGCATCTCCCTTTTCTCAGAAGCTGAAAAAAGCAACTAAAACCACCGTCCTCTTTTCCTTGGGCTGTGACGAACGGAGAGAGACGAGGTCGACGGCGGCTGCGAGGCCTACTGCTAGGAGTGGGATACATTGGGAATTCTAGTTGAGGCTGAAGGCGCGAGAGTTGCACATCCTGCACATTCCCCGATTTCAAGCACCTACGAATTGAATGGATCAAGGATAAATGATGGACGATGAGCAGCGTCGCATGCGGCCTGATCCGTCACCAGCAATTTTCGGGAGTAATTCTGTTTGCAGACAGCATTGCTAGAGTGTAACTATATGATCGTGCACTAGCTACTACTTTGTTTGCAACTGCGAAATTACTGGCAGTCTCATGATCATGAGCTATTGAAGGAAATAGTGCAAGTCTCAATATATTTCTCCAAAGAGAGATGCTGTTATTAAAAGTCTTGTATCCAGACACTCCATATGCGTTACAAAATTTAAACAATTCATTAAACCTGCAGATCAAAGTGACATCTGATCTCTCACAACCGTGAATTAACCCGGAAATAACCTTTGCAACACTCCCATTATTTTGTCGAGCAAAAGCTACTCCCTGATGACATCTCCTTTGCCACTGCTGATATGGTTTCCGGTGTAGAAGGCTATGCTAGTAACTCAGTTTCCTATATTTCAATTGAATTTTTCATATAACAGCTCATCATGTTCGAATGTTCCACTCTGCCGGAGCTGTCAGCGACGTTCTCAGCTTCCTGGTGGTGCTCGCAACATGATCTTCCTCCGGCCTTGTGCAATGAAACTCGCCATGAGACGTTCCATTTCCGCGGCCTGTAAGGATGCTGGATGAGCGTCCACCTGCATCCATTCCTAATACGGACTCCCGATGCATCCTAACCCTAGCAGCAAGCCTCGGGGCCGCCGCCCTTCATTCTACACAACCACGCGAGAGGAACAGTTTCGCTGGTTGTTTTGCTTAGCGGGAAGAAATGAAGCCTGCTATATATATAGAAGTGTAGCCAGTTCACACCGTCTTAGCTCAATCAGCCGGTCAGCCAAAACATTCATACTCCAACACGTAATTGCTGGTGTACTGCTGCATGTGGAATCTGGATGTTTTGACTGGTTAGATGGGATGAGTGATGATCGAATCCCAGCCGATAAATAGCGGTATCTCCTTGTCTACAAAATCGAGACACACCAAGCAGAAAACGGGCGGTGGTGGCTGCTCTAGGAACGGGATGCATTGGGAGTTTGAATAGAAGCCAGTTTACACGCTTTTGGCCTGCACCGGCAAATTGAATGGATGACGTACATCAGTAGCTGCTGCAGGATGGCCGGTAAAAGCTTGGACGGATTGGTGATCAGTAATTCTAATTGCAAACAGCTATACTAAATGTAGTTCCATGACTCTGCGCACTGGTTGCATATCATTCATTTATAGTTGATTTTGTTCGAGTTACAAGACCACAGATAGTTGATGATGGAAATTTCTACTTCAATTGTTACTAGGTGATTACAGAAGCAGTGAAACATTGTAGAATTCTCTCAGATTGGACAAGAAATATTTCGTTTTCATATCCAGATATTCCATAGGAGTTACAGAACTCAAAAAGGTGTTACACAATTAAAACTGTTCACTATCTTAGCAGATATTACAACAAAATTTTCACTTCCGATTTCATAACGAGCAACTCCTCTTCGGTCATCTGTTTCCAGACACCACCAACCAGCAGTCTACCCTTCAAAGGAGAGGTCAATTCGGGCATATCAGGAATCTCATGTTCTTGCGGTGGTGTTGATACTTCCAAGATGCTTTCACCCTCCAACTCCTCAGGCTGAGGGTCAAACCTTTCAGAGTGCTCAGCATCCTCCAAATTTTCATGATTCTCTAGCATAGCATTCTCCAGTCCATGATCAGTAGAGATATCAAAGGCAGGAAGAACAGTAGTTGAGCTAAACGAACATGGTACTGTTCCTATTGGACAGGGAGTCCATGACTTCGCTATAGACCATCGGTTGGACAAACCTTCAGAGCCATTTTCAGCTAAACATGCATTGTTCCGCCTCTTCAACTGCGACTTGAACATTTCCATCATCTCGGTTGCATTTTCAATTGGTTCTTGTTCGTTGCGTGAGGTTCTTGATTCAGAGGGCGAAGAAACTTTAGCCAACCTTTCCAGAGATAACACAGGAAGCTTCCTCAATTTCTCCTTGACATTATTTATGTTCACCATTTCAATCAACTGCAGTGCTGCATCTATGATAGATGTTTCACCTATGGTGGATAAACTCAATAACTTCTGCAGAAGTTTTGCAAGGCAAAAACGAGGGACAGCATTCTTGTCTGAAGAAAGTACTCCTATCTCGTGCACGAGTCCAATGTAGCCCGAATTCTTCAGCTCTTTTATGTTTTTGACAAGCCATAGAACCAAGGAACATAACTTTTTCATTTTAGAAGGCTCGTCCGAAATATACACATATGATTCACCTATAAACATAACCAATAAGCCCAAAAAATCCATAAGGAACCAAAAAAGATGAATTAGCATCAAGTTTAGATGCTGAAACAAAATTCGACAGCTCCATATCGCAGGATTGGGAAGAAATTCATTGAATGAAATTTGGAAAGTAAGGCTTTCAGAAAGGGTACAACACTGAGCATACGAGGCTATAAGAAATACCTTTGTCTTTGAGCTCTTCCTCAGCCTCAATCATTTCAATTACTGACTTTAGTGCACTAAGCAGCAATCTTGGTTCTTTCTCTGACAGTTTCAATAAGATATTTTTCATATCGCTACTCGATATTAGAAAATGAGATGAATGATTCTCAGGAACACAATCAGTTTCTTGCATGTCACCACTTTCAGTGGACTCTGGAGCATCTATAAGTAAAAAATCCAGTATAATAGAGACAACCTCAAAGGGAAATGCATAGTATAGTCGCCGAGTAGACTTTATGGTTTTGGAAATCAGTTTTTCAGAACCTGCATTTAGAATTAAGATATCTTGGTCACTATTTCTTCCAGATAAACTTTTAATCATCAATCTCTGATAAATATTGAAACTCGCGGTTGAACAGATGGTAATAATAGCACTGACAGAAGAGTATTCAGAGAGTGGATAATCCCAGGGATGAGAACAAATGAGAATGATCTCAATTAAACACCCGAGCTTACATATGTGGAAAAGATGTTCTGAATGATGGAAGAAATAATTAAAACCAAAGTTTCAAGAGGTGTGTTATTTATACATTCTAGAGCATACTCCTCGAGTTGTCTGGGCGTAAAAATTCAGTTTTTTTTATTTTAGTGTAGATCAAAGCAACACATCAAACTAAATAGGTTGAAGGTACAAGTTATTGAGGGAAAACAGCAAAATCAGCAACCATAGCAAGTTGGAGCCTATAATTGGGTAATACATTCCATCAGTTTGAGGTTTACAATTAAACTGTATAAGTCAAGTACTTAGTGCTTCTTTAATAATATAGTGGGGATCAAATGTCTTTATTTCTTTGATGCTACATTTTCTCATGAAAACAGAAGTGTGAGACTCCTATATCAGATGATCTATCTGATAGCAAAGTTAACCACTCAGGCATAAGGCCACCCAGAAAATTCTGGACGCTGCCCGAATTACTCAGACCTATTAAGCAAGAAAAGATCACCTTCTCATTACCAAAACATAATTTGGTGGACCTTAAGTAGATACAAAGTTAACTAGATAGCAGCCCAGGTCCTAAAGAAATAAATAAACCAAAGTTCAGGCTCAACAACAATTCTTTCTACAAGTTAGCAATACTTACGTTTCCTTTTAGAGCCAGCTTTCGATTTTTTTGAATCATTGCTCTTCAGAAAGTGGGCGATCTCATGCAGTCTCAACCTCAGTTCTACTTGAGGATCGGGAATAGAGTTAGTCTGGCGATCCCAGTAAATGCACCTCAACCAATCAAATGCCTGAAAATAGACTTACCAAGTATACATATCAAAGCTAGAGTAAATTAATAAAAATTTCAATCAACAAACTCTTTAGCTTTTGCTTCTACAACCAGCAAAAGAACTATAAGTAATAGCAAACTCGTCTTACCTTAATGCTTGCTAGGCGTAACAGCCGCAGAGAGGGAAGACTGCGATGAGAACTCTCTACATTCAGCATAAAAAAAAAATTCTCAGGGCACCAATTTGCAGTGATCATCTGAAAGGCAGATGAAACAAATAAGGAAAAAGTCCATATTTTGGCCTTCAACTCAGCCCCATGGTTCGATTGACACCGTGAATTCTAATACCATTTAACTCTGGCTCTCGAATTGTCGAAAGAGTCAATTAAACCATGAGGATAGTCAAGTGACCATAGAGACTTTTTCCAATAAATAATTAAATGGGATGAATTCACAGTGTAATTCTAACCATGGCGAATATCGACCAGAACTCGTGGTATTCCAACAGCCTCAGCTAATTCAGATATTGAACGACCAGTTTTCTTATGAGGATTCTCCACAAAGCCATTTACAAGCCTGGCAGTGTTTAAAAAAAAGAAAAGGAAGTAAGGAACAATTGTTCATTGTATTTGGTAAAAGTTGAACTGCAGGAGAAATCTGCATTATGCAGCAGGAACTAGGAAGATGTATCCATAAGAAGAGACATACACATCAAATGGTGTTAAAAGGTCTCAAAGATCATGCAATGATATATCATGTTTATAAATTTGATTGTCACTACAGTTCTGCGATGTACAAAAGTGCAGATTTCAACCACTCCACATGCATAGGGGATGAAGTATAATTATTCAGTGTGTGCATCTACCAGCGCTACAATGTTGGTACTCTGTCAGGCAAACCTTTCCAATCCTATCATGCAAAACATGACGACGGGACTTCCCATGCCATTTCAGCAAGCAACTATTCTAATATATCATTAAATGGTTGTATTTACATAACGGGCTTTAACTATTTTCTAAACACTTCTGCGAGTGACATGAAAACTGGAACACGTCACAATACTACCAATACGAAAACTGGTAACACATCAAATAAAAAAAATACCAAAAAGTGAGCACTAACTTACTTTTCAAGGCCAACAGGAAAATAGAAGTTCATGTTGTCAGCAATAATGTATGAAGCCGAAGGCTCAATGTATCCCATGCCATTTCAGCAAGCAACTATTCTAATATATCATACACAAGATGAGAATTGCAGCCGGAGTTTACTCACCTCATGATTGCCATGCTATACAGCATCGTGAGCATCTCATCAGACTCCAGCGCATCATCCGCAGCCATTCCACTGCTAGGAAAAAGAGAAATTATCTCATACAACACTGTTCCGAACAACCACAAAAACTCTCCTGCTCTGTATCAAACAACGTACCGGAAGAAGGGATCCCGCATCCGTATCTCGACGAAGGAGGCGGTGACATCCACGGGGATCGGGAGCGAGCCCCTGCTCCGCCACGCCGCAATCTGGACCAAATGGAACTATTAAAAATTCCATGATATTACTGAAACTAATTGCGCCCTCTGGTTCACAGAATGTGTTTGTTACCCTGCGAAGAGCGGCGGCGGGGTAGGGGGAGAAGAGGCCGTCGCGCACGAACAGCCACTCCGACCAGCTCGACCAAGGCACCAGCTTCCTTCCGGTCGACAGGCCGCCAGCATCGCCATATGAGCCTGACGCCTTGGCTTCCGGCGGCGCCCCCGTCTCCGCCGCCGCCGCCGCCATGGGAGCCAAGCCAAGCGGGGGTCTCAAGTCAGAACCCTACTAAACCCAGGAAGTAAATCCTCGTGCAACTGACCGGTGGGCCCCACGGGGAGAATTTTATTTGGTGAAGGAGACCGACTCACTGACTAGGTGGGACCAAGATGTAAGCGTAGCGGAATGGGTGTTGTTTGCAATTTGTCCAGGCGTCCAGCGGAGGCGATGATGGCTCCGAGGTTCCCCTCCTGCGACCGTGCCCGCCCTCCGGCGTTCATGGCCTCGCTGTCGCTGGAGCGGAGGCGAGCCGGTTGCTGCATCAGAGACGACGGAATCGGTTGGACGCCGCCGCGTCCTTCTGCAGTCCCCATTGTCAGCTCCACCCTGTCAAAGG
The DNA here is from genome assembly GCA_012490785.1 of Eragrostis nindensis. NCBI lineage: Eukaryota > Viridiplantae > Streptophyta > Magnoliopsida > Poales > Poaceae > Eragrostis > Eragrostis nindensis. Next base: position 150,441 of record JAAXCT010000297.1, on the reverse strand, counting down.
CTGGCATGTGAGTAACCTAAATCAAAGTTACTGTTTCGTTCGTGGTCATGTGTGATGATATCGATTGTTGTTGTTCAATTTTGGGCCTAGTGTCATGCTTATAGGTAGATAGAGATCTAATTTTGCTTTGGCTTGACTAAATGACCAATGGAGATGAAACCCAAAATGACCACTTATTTGCTCCCATTTCGAATGCATTGAAAATTTAAAGGCCTATGACTCATAGGAAGAAGGTAGTGACGACTCGTCCTACTTAGGAATCTTTATAATGAAGCTATTAGCATTAGTACAAAATAGCAATCGTACTTTGAAGCTAGGTTACACTATTGTTTCCTTTAAACTAGTATATATCTCAAGTCTGCAAAGAACTGAACAATTTTAAACAAGGTCATTATGCGTTAAGTAGAAGTTAACTACCATCAGTATGCAGAACGATTTGCCAAAGTAACAGCAAATTAAACGTTCGCTTTTATGTTTTATATACTGTGCGGGTCCGGTTTCTCTTATTTCTTTTAATTTGGTTAACCAGTTTGTTTATATTGAGATATGTGAACCAAAAACTGGGAGGAAATATCTAAAATATACACTTCTAATATTATCATGGCACGTGAAAAGAGAAATAATTTCAACATCAGTATCGCCGATATGAGGAAAAGTGTCACCTTTTATATCTGCTCAAGCATAATAATATCTCCATCAATCTCAATGTCTCTTATATGAGCAATCTTGTCTCGATCCGGTCCGCCTTCTTGACACCGTTGTTTAATTAGTGGGCATTGTTTGATGTAGAGTTCCTTGAGGCCCCTGGGAAGGCCTTCTTCTGGCAAGCTTTCAATCTCAGGACAGTTGCAAACGTGTAGTGTTTCAAGTGAGGAGACTTCATACAGGCTTTCAGGCAAAGATTGGAGGTCATCACAGCACATTATCTCCAAGAATTGCAGTGTATGAGGTAAACCCTCCACTGGGAAGTTACTGATACCAGGGCAGTCAGCAACTTTAAGATGTTTGAGATGAGGAAGGTGTCTTAGTCCATTTAGAAGCACGCATGCTAATTGAGAGCATGAGTTTAGACGGATGTCTTCGATTGAAGTGGGAAGCAAGCCTCCCTCTAATGCTGTCCAAGGCACCAGACAAGGGCACTCATAGATGTGCAGGCTTCTTAGAGATGAAAGAGGACGGAAACACTCCTCTGGAAGTGATACAAGCTCTTCACAATGGGCTATTGTTAAACTCTTGAGAGCTGTAGGCTTGTGAGCAAGCAAGCCTACACGCAGAGATGTTAGGTTCGGACAGTCATTTATGTATAGAGAGGTTAGAGAAGATGGACAGGCTCCATTTTGAAGCTCAGGTAGTGACTCAAGTCCAGATTCTTGTATCCTCAGCGATGTCAGTGTTGATGGAAGAGGGGGTAACTTCTTCAGTTTGGGGCACATTATAAGACCAAGGTCAGTTAATTTAGGAAAAAGCTGTTCAGCGACATCAAAGCTCCAGTCTCTCAAATTTGGCATATCTTCCAACAGAAGTTCTTCTAAAGCTGGAAAGCACTTACGGTTTCCAAATCCTATGAACTCAGGCCCGAGTTGTGTCACCTCGGTTGCCCCTGCTATATCGAGATTTCTGAGAAAGGGAAGTTGACCTAGAGGTGGGAGCACCCTGCTTCTGCAGTTGCATATGTGAATGGTTTGGAGATTGGGAAGAGATGAACTAGCCAGCCAGGTTGGGAACCTCAGCCCTGTGAATCCCTTAATCATCAACTCCTTGAGATCAAAATGTGGTTGAAGGCCTTCTAGGACATTTTCCTGTTGTTCTAAATGACTGACTTTGCATTCCTCATCCCAAACAAGGTGTAAAGTTCGAAGATGTTCTTTGGCTTTCAACTTTGCACCAAAAGCATCTTGTTCATCAACTACATTGTTGAGGCCACGAATGGAGAGCTGTCCGTGAAGCTGATCCATGTTACTCAACTCTGTGACCTTGTATCCTAGGCGCTTCTGAACAACAAATTCCTCTAGTTCCTGGAGGCAGACCAAACTTCCTATTCCAGGTACCCTGGTTAACAACCTTGTGCTTGCCTCTAAGTGGCGCATGTTAATGAGCTTAGTGATGCCTTGTGGCACCTCCCTTAGTGAATTGCAGTCAGTCAGCTTCAGTATTTGCAAATTATGGAGCTTAACAATAGATACCGGTAATTTTTTTATTTGTGTGCTAGTGAGATCTAGGAAACGAAGCTGCTTCAAATTTCCAATAGATTCTGGCAGTTCTTTAAGACCTCTCCCATGCATATCAAGCACCCGAAGAAATTGAAGTTTAATAAAGACACTATCAGGCAACTGAGACATCTTAGATTTGTATCCATGCATGATAACCAGTGTTCTTAACTTCCTATAACCATAAAGTGGGCCAAACTGCATGCAATTGGCATCCGTGCATGAAAATGAAAGATGACGGATCTTACTAGCATTATCAAGCATTCGGTCATGCTCGAATTGATGACAGTCTTCGATGGAAATAAATCTGGCAAGATCATGCATGGCATTGTGCATGACATAGTTATCCTTGTAGGGCTGGAAGAACGATCTGTTTAGTAGCTCACTAAAGTATGAATTGCCGGTATCCTCCAGTCTTTGATTTCTAGATTTCCTGATGAAACCAAGTGCTAGCCAAACCTTAACCAACTTCTCTCTCCTGAATATATAATCTTTCGGATATACAGAACAGAACACAAAGCACTGCTTGAGATGTGGTGGTAAGTGGTTGTAGCTTAGCTGTAGAGCAGGCAATATGTTATTCCTCTCTGCTGGTAGCTCCCATATATCATTTCTTAGTATGCCCTTCCACTCCTCTTCATCTGCTTTGCAAAAGAGTAGGCTTCCTAATGCCTTTGATGCTAGAGGCAGTCCCTCAAGCTTCTTCACAATTTCCCTGCCTATCAGCTCCAACTGTGGATATGTGCTGCAGTCACCATCCCTGAATGCATGGCTCTTGAAGATAGACCAGCTATCATCATCCGATAGTTTCTGTAGCTTGTAGGGCTCTATCCCTCCCATGATTCTGCCAACATCCTCATGTCGTGATGTTACCACTATTTTGCTTCCTAGCCCTCCTGAAAGTAAAGCTGCTCTATAACTGAGCCATTTATCGCGGTCTTCATTCCAGACATCATCCAAGACAAGCAAGTACCTCTTGCCCCGGAGTACTCTGGAGAGCGTTTCTTGAAGCATGTTCATGTTACTGCTGGCAAAGGATTGGTCATAGGCAGCAGCCTCAAGAGTTTCTTGTGTCATCTTTTTCTCATCGAAACTTGCAGACACATAAACCCAAATCCTTAACTGGAAATGTTCTGTTACTCTGTCATCATGGTACACCATTTGCATGAGAGTTGTCTTACCAAGCCCACCCATGCCAATAACTGGAATGACACAAACATTGCAGGGATTATGTCCACCGTCAGACAGCAGCAGCCTCACCATTTCCTCTCTGTCTTCGTCTCTGCCAAATACAGCTGAACCATCTACAAGAGAACTCGACTGCGGTCGCTCTGAGGTCTCCCGCCTATTAATTTCACCTAGACTTTGGAGCCCAATGGTGGCCCGATCTTTTGCAATCTTATCCAACCTCTCCATTATGCTGCTAATCTTTTGCTTTATTTTGTACTGGTATAGATTCCTACGAATGAAGGAGGCTGGAGAATGGACACTTGCCTGTGTGTGAAGCCTCAGATGCATACTTTTGGCCTCATATCTGTCCAAGAGATCATCAACGTCGTATGCGATATCTTTGAGCTTTGCCAACCATCCCCTCACGGACGCATTTGTCAGCTGCTTTGCCTCAGCGTCTTCAAGGAAGTTCTTCAACTCAGAGAGTGTGCCAGAGAGGTTGTCTAGCTTGCCTTGGATGCCTCTATAAGATTTGAACTGATCAAGAACTACGTCTGACAGCTTCTCAAAGAGGGTCTGCATAAATGCTCCTAAAATTGCCTCCGCAGCCATGGGAGTATGCTTCGGTGTTCCCCCTCTGTCAGCCGTAATCTTGTTTTGTTTGCTGTTGGTCTGTACGAACCAAGAATGAAGGAAGGCTCAAAGGCTTTCGCCCTGCAGAGGCCAAAGCGCGTGTGGACTCATTGACCTGAAGATAGCCTTTTTTATTCAGCTTTTGTATACCAGCCCGTTCGCCCTGCAGAGGCCAAAGCGTGTGTGGACTCATTGACCTGAAGATAGCCTTTTTTTCAGCTTTTGTATACCAGCCCTCACTACGTGGTGGAGAAAACTATTCCTAAACAATTCTTAATCTGAAAGCGCACCTACCATGTGTGGTTCTCCCCATACAATTATAAAGGGGGGCTACCATGGTTCTGTTCCTTGGACATTTTATGTTTTTGCATCACCAGTACTGTAGCTTGGTGCACGAGGCCGTTTCGGAGCTTGTGTCTCATCTGAACATCCCAATACAAGTATTAGTTCCTGAACCATTGAAAGTGAGTAAGCTTTGTGATAGTTCATTCCAGATTCACAGGACCCATTGGTGGCAAAATCAAAACAGGTTGCTGGTGAGGAAACTTCGCTTTGTTAAAGCCAGGACTGTGGAAGCCATTCTTTGACTCACTGAAGGAGACAGCTTAACAGATCATTTTTTTTTTACAATGAAAGAGAGGAGTGTAAACTAATCAAAGCACAGCAGAGCTACAATGAGGTTCAGCAGCAACATGGCAGCTTCACAGATCATTTTCGCAGACAACAATGAGGTTCCAGTGGTGTGATGGTGCATGTTAGTACCTAACAATCTGTCATATGTTCAGTTAGCAGGACTTCTTTAGTGACAGTACCTGCTCATTGATGTTCCTTCTGAAGTTTCGCTGGAAAAATGTGTATGAATAATTGAATATGTGGGCAATTCTTTCAGAGAGGAGGGCGGTTCTTTCAGGTCAGAGAGGAAATTCCAACGAGTAGAAAGTGGGTTCGTCATCTTTGGGCACGCAGTGCAGCACTGAACTGAAGACGCCAAGATGAGCAACGAAGTGAAGCTTGGTACTAGGTTCCAGGAAGGAGATTGATTGAAGAGACAGGTTTCAGCAGTTTAGGGCACGCCTCCGAGGAAGTTCTTCGACAGGTATAGCAGGTTCAGTTGTCAGTTTGCCCTGCATTGTCCTTTTGTAGAAGAACGTGTTGTCATTGCTGTGTCTTCTCTTCTTTGTTTTTCCTCTGTTTGAAGTCTCTGTGCCGCTGAATGTGCTGGTTCTTTGTACTGTGCTCCTGAACTACCATGAATCTGAGATGGTTTTGAACCATAGGCATCTGTTTCTGATAGTTTCTCTTACTGGGCGACGATGATGATCTGATTAGTGATTCGATCGTTTATCACACTGACCATACACGGCAGTGGAATCTTTTTGCAGATGAGCTTTCTCTACCGGCTAGTGTCAAAGGCACGTGAAGGCTCGGTCTCCATGCCGTGACGCACACATCCAATCGGAGCCTCGCCTCCGGCGTGGTGTACCACCGTGAGGATGATGAGCCTGATGCGTTTCGCTCACCATCCGATTGGCTGTTCTTGGCCTGTTAGTCAACAGCCTGGATGGAATCCAGTCCGAAAGAATTATCCGAGGCTTGTGGCTTTTATCCAGTCGCGCGCCTCTTTCCGATCGTTAAAATACTCGGTCGCCAACTGAGGAAGCCCAACTGACGCCGCACGCGACGCGACCTGCGGCCAGCGGCTTCCCGACTCACAGCTTCTGCCTTGCCATGGCGACGCCCTGCCTGCTGGTCCTCCTGCTGCTGCCGGCGCTGCTCGCCGTCGCGGCGTCCCACCCGGGGCACGAGGTGCGCTTTGACTTGTAACTACCGCGTATTTAGCAGTTTGTGATGATGATCGAGTGATCGGGTTCGGTTTCGCGCGTCAAGTTCTGTGCGGCTGCAGGTGGGGACGCCGCCGGCTGCGGCGGGGGCGGGGACGGCACGAGGATCCTGATCAAGGGCGGGACGGTGGTGAACGCGCACCGGGCGGAGGCGGCCGACGTGTACATCGAGGACGGCGTCGTCCTCGCCGTCCGGCCCAACATCCCGGTGAGTGTTCCTTCGTCCCCGCGCCGTTGCCGGATTGATTTTCGAATCTGTGGATCCCCGCGAGCGTTCGACTTGCGCCACTCTGCTGCGCCTACAGGTGGCTCGGGGTTACTTTGATGGTTCCTGACGCTTGACTAGTCTATGTTGTTTGACTTGAATTGATTTGGATCACTACAGTATAATTTGTCTGTTGTGTTCTCATCTGGGACAATTTGGATGGCATTTCTAGGTCGGTGATGACAATGTCAGAGTGATTGACGCGACCGGGAAATATGTGATGCCAGGTGATTTCTTAAGGTGTGATGAACATTTCAGGTGCATGTTATTGTTCAGTTCCTCATCCTTCAGGTGAATGTCACAGGTGGAATTGACCCTCACACGCACCTGGAGATGGAATTCATGGGGACCGTGGCAATAGATGACTTCTTCAGCGGCCATGCTGCGGCACTGGCCGGTGGGACTACCATGCACATTGACTTTGTCATTCCAGTGAATGGCAACTTAACTGCAGGCTTGGAGTCTTACAAGCAGAAAGCAGCAAAATCTGCCATGGATTATGGGTTTCACATGGCCATTACGAAGTGGGATGATGAGGTTGCAAGGGAAATGGAAGTCATGGTTAAGGAACATGGTCAGTGCACTTTTGGTTCTGCTGTACTGTTAGTTACTCTTCTTTTTTTTTCCTGAAAATTGCGTTTCCTTTAATACAATTCACTCTCCATATTCCCTTGTTAACCAGTTTTGCAAAGGTCCCCAATTTCATGGTGAATGCTTCATTAGATGCTGAAGTGTGCCGTATTAATTGTCAAAATTGCAGGAATCAATTCATTCAAGTTCTTCATGGCATATAAGGGTTCCCTGATGGTTACTGATGACCTTCTCTTGGAAGGCTTAAAGAAATGCAAGTCTCTTGGTGCCCTGGCTATGGTTCATGCAGAGAATGGGAATGCTGTTGCCGAGGGACAGCAACGGATGATTGATCTTGGGATAACTGGTCCAGAAGGGCATGCTCTCTCAAGACCTCCAATTGTAACTCCATGCTTAACCTTCTCTTGTTCTAATATGTCCTTGACATGTCCATGTTTTTCTTTTTTCAAAAGTTGCTAATTAGTGACTTCTATGCTTTACTCTCACACAGTTGATGAAGAGCCAATGACTTATGTTTTCTTGTTCTTTGCAGTTGGAAGGAGAAGCAACTGCTCGGGCGATCCGATTAGCAAAGTTTATCAATACTCCACTGTACGTTGTTCATGTGATGAGCATTGATGCAATGGAAGAGATTGCCAAGGCTAAAAGAGAAGGTCAGCCTGGCATTTTTTTTTTCAACTGATTTGTTACTTTCCCACTTTAGGGTTGGTTCTTATATGTTGGTTGGTTGGTTCCCAATAACCCTGTAGGGCCTGGGAACTGGATGATCCTATAGATTAGTCATGTCCTTTATATTCGTTTGATTTAAATTTGGCAACATTTAGCAACTGGAGGAAGTTAATGTAAACGGAAAACTTTGCAGGTCAGAAGGTCATCGGTGAACCTGTAGTTTCTGGACTTGTACTTGATGATTCTTTGCTTTGGGATCCTGACTTCACAATCGCTTCAAAGTAAAGAGGAAAACAAGCTCAGTAGCATGTTTACGGGATTATGTATTCTTTTATCTCATATATATGGTGCTTAGGTATGTGATGAGTCCTCCAATCCGGGAAGCTGGGCACGGTAAAGCACTCCAAGCTGCTCTTTCATCAGGAATTTTACAGGTGACACACTTGGGCTTGGTGTCATACTCTGAACTATGAGATCACGCACTGTTACATTTTGCCTCTGAGCTTTTGTTCGCTGAAAATTGTTGTGTAGTTATTAGCACAAAAGAAATGGTGTATTACTCGCAGAGAAGCAACTCTTACATTGCCTGGTATGGGAGAAGGAAACTTCCATGCCATACATAAGCATCTAACTGTCCTTGTTTATATGCAGCTTGTAGGTACCGACCACTGCACATTCAACTCCACGCAGAAAGCTTTCGGCTCTGATGATTTCCGGAAGATTCCCAACGGTGTAAATGGTAATTCATAGTGACATTCTAAAATTTTATTAGCAAAAATGAATAATAGGTTGGTCTTGTTTCAGCGTAAACAGAATTCAACTAATACAGCTCTCTCGTATACTTGAACCTAGGTATTGAGGAACGGATGCATATAGTTTGGGACAGCATGGTGGTAAGTTCAGTTTCTAAAATGGTGTTGAAGAAACTACTATTTTTATTTTGTGTACAAACCTCACGTCCTAAACGTCAAACAGAATAAAAATGGAGATAGTGGCACTTTGTAATACAGAGGTTTTCTGTTCAGATCTGCTCTGATATTCATGCAACATGTGCAGGAAACTGGCAAGATATCTGTCACCGATTATGTCAGAGTGACAAGCACTGAATGGTATTACTACCCATTAGCACTGCTCGAATCAGGATTTACTGTTTAGGGATCATATATGTATAGTCAATCACCTTATTTTTAGAGGGCAAAGTACAATAATAAAATTACGTAATATTTTCAGTGCCAAGATTTTCAACATTTACCCTCGGAAAGGAGCAATCCTGGAAGGATCAGATGCAGATATCATCATCCTGAACCCTGAAACGCGCTTTGTAATGGGTGCCCACACACACCATTCAAGGTCCAACACAAATGTGTATGAGGGCAGGAATGGAAAGGTTGGTTCTTTGCACACAAAACACTACTAGTATTTTGTGACAAATTTCAAAGCTGACATGTGGGTTTACATGTTCATTCTGTATAGGGAATGGTGGAAGTCACGATCTCTAGGGGCCGAGTGGTATGGGAAGATGGTGTTCTGAACATCACCCCTGGTTTAGGAAGATACGTAAGGATGCCGCCTTTTGGCTACGTCTTTGATGGCATTGAGAAGTCAGATGCTGCCTACAGAGCTTCGCTCCGAGCTCCTGTACAACGTGGTAAAGCTGCTGCCTAACGATGTCAGTTGTTGGTGCCGTTCTGGAGGTAGTACCGCTCCATTTGGTTCAAGAACAAGTTGCTCCAGGTTAACACCATTCAATCTATGTGTAGCTTGCTTGTGTACAAAAACCACATTATTTGGATTCAGATTCAGGATAGGTAAAGGCTTTCACTTGCCTGTGTACATTAAACACATTTGTGACTTAAAAAAATTACCAGTTCTAGTCCGTATGTACCTGTTGGGGAGTGAAGAATCCTTAGCGTCATGATACTCCAAGAGATAGAATCTGGAGTGACTTAGGACATTTCTTTTCGATGCAATTATAATCATATCAGATCAGATATCACTCGTTGGTTGATCGGTTCATGAAGGATCATCTATGTAGTAGTGCAGCACTTTGCATAATCAGGACTCGGCAAATGGATTACTCTTTTTATCTGATATTGTACTCGTTTTACCCCAGCAGTGTGGTTGCAATGATTTATTCAAGAATATCTGCCAATATCATCCCTCGATAAGGTTTCAGAATATTCGCAAGTATGTACAGCTCTGATTCTTTTTCAAAACTGTTGAACTTTGTCCAAATAACTCATTATATGATGTCATTTACAGTATGCACTGGACGTTCACTTGAACTCATACATGAAAAGTTCCTGAACCAGATATGTCGCCAGCACGAGCAATGTGAAGCTAATGGATTAATACAACTCTAGGGACGCAGTAGCTAAACTATCCTATTTATGAATTAACAGAATTTATTCCCGTGGTCGGGCAAGCCAAAGAGAACTCAAAGCACGCAACCGAGAGAAGTAGTCGCTTATTGCAAGTAGAGCTCGTGCAGACTGGCGAGTGGTTAGTATGCGTTGCATTTGTTGAAGTGTTTGCAGCCGCAGATTATCAGCCTGCAGATACGGCATTGTTAAACAATGATGAAGGTACTTTTTGTAGCTGCTAGAATTAAAATCCAAATATCTGCTATACTTTTTTTAATCTATCAACACCATTTCCAAAAGAACATCATATCATCATCCTTCCTAATAATGCAATTCTCATTGAGTTCCTACAGAGTAAGCTTCTAAAAGCTGCTTGGCAAATTTATTCTTCAAAATGTGGAAAACTAATATATATAACTGATAAAGTCTGCAGAAAGGCCCTTAAACAGTTTCCAACATATTAAAAAGGAAAGATAAAAGTGTATTGTGAAATGAACAAGTTCATGATTTGCAAAACAGACCTGCCGTAGGAAGTTTTCTAGGGTGCCGAGTTTTCCCATAGCCATCGCCATCTGTCCCATGTAATTTGCGACATTTCCAGAAGATCCAGCAGGGCCCAGGGATCCAGATGCTAGAGTTTCTGCAAGTGACTGTTGTAATGCTTCCATCCCTTGAGAAAGAGCATCTTCAGCTTGTTGGGAGGACTGTTGCAGGTTGGATATACCAACAAGCTGCTGATCAGTAAGAGGCTCTAGCTGACCCGCTAGTAACTGCAACAGAAATGTTGGTATAATTTTAAAAGAAGCAGATGAGCACATGATCATCAGCCGGAAGTTCGTCTCAGAACAAAGTAGAAGAAAAAAATGTTTCCTTGTGAATTCTGCACAGGCCATGGGTGTGAAAAAAGAATGATGACCGTTACAAGATGCTGCAGTTAGGCATTTTCAGAGGGCAAATCCAAAATTAAGGGTATCGAGAGTGACAAAAATGCCCCTTTTCCTTGTTGAATACAATTTCTTGTCGCAAATGTACTAAGCAAAATAACGTGTAAGTTGGAAAACTCGTGTTATAAGGGGTCTTGGAGGTCAAGGAGTTTAAATATGCATAAAAAACAATTAGATTTGTACCTTAAGAAGGTCGGATGACCGGAAGCCACCTAGCCACATGAAACACCTCTCAGCAGGGGTCTTCCACATTCCAGATAGTACATGAAAAACATCTGCTTTAGCAGCTACGCCCTTGAGCTTGAAGATTTCGTTGTAGTGTGCCATGATGCTATCAACAATACTCCGAAGATCATTATCACCGGCATGTGCATTGACTGCAGCCCTCAATTCATTGATATGTTTGTTGTGCTCCTCCAACCACCGTGCATACTCCATGTCAAATGCCAAAGCTCCTAAAATGGGAGAATATGAGCACAAAAGGCACTGGCAGTATGATGGAGTCGAACAAATTTCTGAGCTTGTCAAAGGGTAACCCCGCTTGTAAGCTTCTAATCTTGAACAAGCAATAATGTTCAAGCATGAGTAAAATGCTATGGTAGCTTGTTTCAGTTGTTAGATGTCTACATTATCTACTCCGAAGTGCTATGGACTAATATTTTCGGGAAAAAAAAGGTGCTGTGGACTATGGAGAACCTACAGAAAGGGCTAACACAAACATGTGTCAAATATATAGTGTCTAACTTATTTTACTCCCAAGTGCTATGAAGAACCTAGGGAAAAGGCTAACTCAGGTCCCATAATAAAATATAATACACGGCATTGAATTGTATAGTTTAACTTTTAGAGAAGACTCTTGGAAGTGTTCTGTTACCATTTCCACTCGTTGATTGAGGTTGATCTCCAGATGACGAAATAAAAATACCCTGAAAATTACAGATGGGTCAAAAAAAATGGCCAGGATGCTAATCTCCAATAACTTATTTCAAATACCGAATGTAGACAGAACACCTGTTGACGAGCCCGCTGAAGTTCTTGCTCTAACTGAGTAAGTTTCAACCTGCTACTCTCAAGGTTTTGGATGTATGCCTGATGAAAATATAAGGTGAAATGGTGCAACCCAATTCTACCAAAATGGAATAACAAAAGATACATAGAAGCAAAGGGGAAAAGTAGTGCCATCGCCAAAGAAATGCTAAAAGCAAAGGGAAGTATGATAACAAGCTGGGCGTGCAATTCTGTGTGCAGAACAGATACATGGTATACTAATAGAGCCCCTGTGTAAATAAAATATTAACTGTAGTACTTTGTTTAAATGACAAGATGTCTCAGAATGGTGAAGCATTGAGAGTGATACCATAGTAGGTAATGAAACAACAAATAAATGACCACAATACTGGAATAGGAAAAGGACTCCACAATAATACTCGTATACAACTACTATACCATTAACACCTCTGACGGGAGAGCAAATTTCAATTACTACTAACTCACCTTCTTTCGTAAACGGCTTTTCCTGGCAGCTTCACGATTTTGGGCAAGACGGCGAAGAGTCTATTTGTAAGAAAATACTGTTACATTAAGAAGTTGATTACCATATGATCAAAGCATTAAAGATATAGTGTAACATTACCTTGTGATCTAGCTTGTCCCTTGATTTGTCACTAGAATCAGATGCTGTGGGACCAGCAAGCTGTCCTTGTTCAAACTGCTAGGCAGATAATAGTAAGCCAGTATGCTTCGGTATAAGTTGATCAGTTACTAAGAGATAAACATGATACAATAAAGCATTCGTTTTCCAGCAAATATTATGATACATATGTTAATGGGAAGTATAGTTGAATTGATCACTTGATTGAGGATGATGAGTAGAAACAGGTGTTAAAAGAAAGTGTATGCAACATTGTATGGTCTAAAATATCAAAGCGTGGCACCCAATATTTTAAAAAAAAACTAATATAAACACCTCCAAAATCTGAGTATGAACAGATCCACCATCATAAAGTATGTTATGATCATCACAATAAAGCAGACTGACAAAGTTTAAGAGTGGTAAGTACCATCTGGTTCCCCTCATCAGTATCTGGATCCGTTGATGTGTCAGTCATAGGACTCGCAGCAGCCATAGCTGACTCTCCCCAGTTCTCTATGTTACCAGAGGTTACAGCTACAAGATTTGGCTGTGCTCCTGTTTGCTGTGCTAGTGATGAAGGGTCAATTCTTGATGCCACTGTTTCTGCTGCTGTAGTACTTGTATGCAACGAAGGAATAGGCTACAAAGAGGAAAGCAAATATGTGTCAACTCCAATATTAATGGAGCATTACTTAATTAAAGAAAGATTGATCTGTGACCAGGTATTGACAGCACGTAGCCTGAATACCTTTCCGTAACTTCCAAATTGGATAGGGTCGTTATTATTTGTATGAATACTTGGCTTCAGATTGAAAAAAGTGTCTGTATATCAGGGGGAAAAAAAGAGTAATTAAGTCCAACCATGGGCGGTCAAACAAAACATATAGTAGCTCATGGAGATCCTTCAAGCTATTTCACTGTCTCTATGAAATGGACTGCAACTATGTACAGCCAAAACACTTAACGAACAAGTGCATTTGCTCAAAATAGAGCATGGATTTTGTGTCCAGGAGTTTCAGGCACAAATGCAGCATGTTACAAGGTTTCAAAAATGCATCCAAATATCATGTATGACACAGGAAGTGAAGTGAAAGATGTAAAATTTCAGCACCAAATTCATCCCACATGTCAAGAGTAGTCAAGAATCAATCTGGGCGTTGTATAATGCTGTCACAACACTACCACTTGTCTTTTTTGAGTCTCGATTTACTTCTCTCTATTTTCTTTTTTTTTTTTTTTGCGAGTTTGAATCCCGGTTTACTTAAATCTTTGCCTGCCTACATACAAGATTTTTTTTTATGCAATTGTTGTGGTTAGAGGACCACAACAGTGAGGGGGTCCTCCGGGAGTATACCTTAAGTGAAGGACTCCTGGGAAGGACTAGAGGACATCATTCAAAGAATTTGGACAAGAGTAGAGTAAATGTTATGTGTATTCAATGTCTCATGTCGAGGGATAAGGGGTGGTATTTGTAGCTTCATACCACCTACCTACCACTTGTCATATGTTCAATTTTACCCCCTGCCAAGGGGGTAGGAAGGTCTTTTCCAGTCAAGGGGTGTTTCCTAATCCTAATGGACCGTGGGCCTCTATCCTTATCTATCATTTATTCCCTATTTTCCTTGCTCGGCTTTACCCCTGAGCATACTATACTCTCCAGAGCAGAAAAAAAGACACACATAACACATAAATGAAGTTCTTAGATCAACAAAACATGCATAAGAAGTAATTTCTACGGTGTTTGGTCAGGAACTGAAATGCATACTTGTGTTAAGATTGGCAAGATCTTCTATTCTGAATCCGGCAGACTGTGCAAGCGCCCCAAAGTCAGTTACTCGAGAAGGTTGCATGCTGTTCACATCTGTGTGGCTGAAAAAAAGTATTGATCACCTTAGATAGCGGTCATAAAAAATGTATTTATAGGAAGCATTTTTCTTCTGTCTTGATGTCACATACAGCCCCCAATGTCAGCTGCGCAATATCCATTCAGAACACAAACAATAGAGCAATCCACAGTTTGTAAATTACCATCCAGAGATAATTTCATTTGTATTTCCATTTCAGTAACCACCCAAGTACACTGGTTGCAGGCTTGAACCTGTTTACTAACGAGCAAAGGGCCCATGGGTTCAGAGAAACAGACAAGAACCGAAATTTGGTTCGGTCCACAAGAATCGGTTTCTTGCACACACCTGATTAAGATTTAGAAAGACCTGCCAGAAATTATGCAAAGCTTATTCTCTAGACCATAAAGTTCACTAAAAATGCATAGTACTACTCCATATAATTCTGACTGCGCATGCCCAACTCTCAGAGGCCCGTTGTCCCTTCATGGAGATCTGGACCTACCAATGCAATGATCTCTGGCGCCCTGGTTAAGTGATCACTGATCAGGGGCAAGCCAAGCCCCCTGGCCCTGAGACAGTTGACCAGGGACAAGATGCCAACTGTTAGGCCAGTGAATGAGGCAGCATGGCTAATTATTGTTGCTCATGAGTCCTAATCATACGGAGCTTAACAGCAACAAACAACAGCTACTGCCTGTAGTAAAGTTACCATCTAATGATTACGGGAGCACACTATAATCAGGAAAAGGAGCTTAACAGCAACAAAAGGTCGTCTCCGCTCCAAATTGAGTAGGGGTAATCAGGAAAAGGAATAAACTTTTTCTCCTGGAAAGCAGAGGCAATCACTACTATAATCATTCCGAAGGGAAACCACTACTGCAATCGATGGCTCGATCCTCTGCCCAGTACCATGATCAATTAACAAGTGGTAACCAGCCATCAGGACCCGTGTCATGCAGATGCAGGTGAGACACACGGCGCATGCAGGAATGGACAGGTCGATGGAAGAAGAAACCGTCAGGACATGAAGGATGGGGCGTCCAAGAACAAGGGAAGCGGTGGCGCGGGAACGTACATGGAGTGTTGAGGAGGCCCGAAGCTCGGCATAGCCCTGCCTGCATCTTCCGCCGCCGCCGCCGCCCCTCCTCGCCTACTCTCCATCCGCCACCATCAATCACCATGCAACCCCAGCGCCGCCATCGCCCAACCTCACAGGCACACACACCCAGCCTACCAGCTCAACAAGAAGCGAAGAAGATTCTCTCAATACAGCAGCAGTAATCGGCACGGCCTGATCAGTTCGGCGATTTGACAGGGCAGTGAGGTGGAAGGAGGAGGGGGAAACGATAGCGGTGGTGGGTTGAGGACGCAACTGTGGTTGTGTTTGGGCCAAGGGAGGAGGAGGAAATGGAGGAGAGTCCGTCCACTCCTCCGGCGGCAGGGGCAGGGGGCAGCAGAGGTTGCCAACACCTCGAACTGCGGCCATTTTATAATGGTTTCTTGGGCTTGTGAGTCCCACTGCCACTGGAGGAGGAGTGACGTTTGGACCATGCCAATCTCTAGGCGGGAGCCATCCGCTGCATTCACGGCCGCAGTGGCCTGTGTTGAGGCTCATCCCTAGTCTAGCAGCAATAGAAGATCCAGAATTTGCCACCGGACTCATGGACTCATGGTGGAACGTAGGCGTGTGAACTCGCAAATCTTTAATTTCCCCTCTATTATAGGATGGTTCATGGCGAGTTATGTCCCTTTGCAATGGAAAATGTATTGTAGAATAAATAGCACCTCTCCTTTTAGTTAAACTTTGTTACGGTTATCTTCTTAGAAAGAGCTCGAGTGAAAAAACTACGATGGGTCGGCTTTTCGAATTCATGTTGAAATAGCAGTAAATTGTAACCTTTTTGTTAATTAGTCAACAGTATGATAAGAGCATGTAGTTGGATCTTTTTATATATTTTGGCCGAATCTATTTCAATTTTTTATTTTCAATCACCAGAAAAATATTGTACCGTAACTAGTATTTGCTTTTGCGCGGGGGGAGGGGGGGTGCACAGTCACCCCTACCCATAACTTACCTTTTGCTTTTGCTCGGTTCTTGAGAGTTTAATTAAGTGACCTCAACATTACCTTATTGTTATATACTCCCTCCAACAATTATTCTCGGCGCATTATGCAAAAAAAAAATGTCAAAGAGTGCTTCCATGTATAGCACGTTGCTTTCTCATGTTGAATCGATCTCATGCGATTGGGAAACGGCAATGGTGTGTGGGTCGTGACGCGATGAGCCCATATAGTGGTGTGTGTGCCACCGTAAGATGCAAAACAAATCGAGTCCCTTGAAAATGATTGAACAGTTCTGACGCTGAGAAAATTAATAGGGATCGAGTTGGTTTTTCCTTGGTCTTGAGACACAAACATAATACGATGATAAAAATTGGATGTAGTATGTAGTTTTAACATTCATGAGCTCATTAAGGTCATGTTGTTGTCTTTTTTCATTTGCATGCTCCAATTTGCGAAACATTACGACGGCAAGTGTGTCATGCTCTATTGGCCAGTTCCACTATGAGAAGTTAGGCCACATATGGGTCAGGTGAAAAATAAAGTAATTTGGAATAATTTTCCACATGCCATTACAAATGTCCCTGGTCATGATTCATGTGGGATCCATAGGGAAAAAAATACATGGTGTTCTTTTGAACAAAAAGATTAGAACCCCACACATCCCATTAACTTCTAAGGAGTTCATATGAATTTTAGGGGATTTCTAGCATGAGGCTAATTTTTTTCCTTTAGAAAGATTTCTTTTATTCAGAAATATTATAGAATTGGATACGATAGATAACTCTAATCATGGTTTCCCTATTCTTACGATTTTCACAATTGGCATTCCAGATAGCCCTTACAAAAAACAAGAGGGCCGGCCGTGCAGCTGGGCACCTGTGCCGCAAACGATCGAGAGCTTTGGATGCAACTTTCCTCACCTGGCTTTGATAATTCTCTGTACTATAACCGCTGCACCATTTCCCATGATTTGTTTAATCCTCGTTATCTCTCCAACTAACCCCCTCGGGAGCACCACCATTTTCCAATTCTGTATCAAAATTTCAATTCATGTGGCAACCTAATAATTTGACTGATCAAATCAACAGCAGCGAAATCAAAAGCTCATAGACTTTTCAGTCATGCTCGATCGCTCTCAAAGGAGCTCATGTACCATCCGAGCTCTCTGGGCCAACCATTTTTTTCCTCTTTAAATTAAAAGACGTTTATGCCACTTCATCATCACGCATCGGTGATGATGCAAGCAATCCAGGCCATCCATTCTTAATCCTCGTGATCATGAGAATCAAGTGGACCCCGGCTCATTGTCATGTGTTGTTGCATCGTTGGATTTGGATGGAGACGGAAAGGGAAGTGGTAAGACGTCGTCTTCGATTGCTATAGGTGTTTGTTGATCACCTATACATCGTTTTCGTGACGAGAGAATCCAGATAGACAGAGATGGTTCTGTTTTCTTCCTGCATTATCTGAACCTGGTACCGATCACGTGTAAACATCTGCTGTGGATTTTGTGTTAACATGCTGATGTTGGATTGACGTGGCATGTTGATCACTAAGCGAAAGGAGACGATGGAAAAATCATGCATTACTCAATTTTCTCGGGAAATTGGACGACGTAACACGTATAAAACATCATGAACGGTAGGAATTCTGAACGTGATCTATTTTTCTTTTGGCGTGTTGTCGTTGTACTGAGAATTCGTTTTTCTTTTCCCGTGTCATTATGCAGAGTTAATGCCACAATGTACTGATCGAGACGAGAGGCATGTGCTTAGCGCCATATGCCTGAACGCGATCAGTTAGTATACCAGATCGAATAGAGATCGCGTTAGTCATGTCACGTCACGGAGAGGAACTGATCGAGACGAGAGGCATGTGCCTAGCCATATGCCTGGACGTACTAACGGGATTTGTTTGAGCTTAAGCACATGGCCGTTGGTAAGATGATGAGCTAGCACACCGGGTTCAGCCACTGATAGTACGTACAACGCGGGCTGCTGCGTGTGTTTCTCCAACCCGATCGATCACGTACGTACGTTCGTACCCACGAGGAATCAAGGACTCAAGGAGACCGTCCATCGATCGATCCGGCCGTATCGGACGGCAGATGATGGCGTCGATCAGAAGCCGTGCGAGGAGAGGGCAGGAGGCCGGGCAATTCCGTACGGGTAATGCGCCATGCTAGCATGCATGCATGGCAGCCACCAGAGCAGCTTTGCCGAAACAGTTGACAATGCATGCATGGAGAGAGGCAGAGAGCGAGTACTCGTCGATGGCCAAGGCCAAGCGCAAGCCGGGTGCATGCTTTCTCCTCCAGTTGATGAATACTCATGGAGCTGTGGTCAAATTCGAGGAGCTAATCTAAACAGGGCGCCGGAAACCAAGGCGCGCGAGCGTGCGGGCCGCACGTGCGAGTGAGGGATTCCCCCGAGCTTTGCTCCGGATCCGCGCGCCCGTAAAGACAGCTGCCGCGGCGCGCCGGCGCCTGTCTTCTCTCCATGTTCCTACCCTTTCGCGGCCGCTTGGCCCGCTTGGCCGCTTGCTTGGCGTGTGACCAGGCTACACAGGAGCGCCAGCCGGCAGCCACTGTTTGGCAACATGGGCAGGGACCCCCCAGCCCGGCCTCTGCAGCCGTGCCCCGCCCGCCTCTGCTGCCGTGCCCGGCTGATTTTTACGCCAGGTGCAGCGCCCCCGGTCTTGCTTGACATGACATCCCGTCATTAAAGGTGCAAATGATGCTTGATTAGGCAGCCCGCCGGTACAGCTCAGTAGTTCGTGAGGGTTCAATCATCCAGGAATTGGCAACACTCGGCGCTCGTTTGGATTGGAGGAAAAATTTTTCTTTTCTGTGTTTTTTCTGTGAAATTGAACTGTTTCCTGTGCAATTCCTGTGAAATTCCTGCGTTCCAAAGGAGGCCCCAGCTCTGCAGCTGTTGTTTATTTTTTTTTTGAGCAAACTCTGCAGCGCTTGTTGATGCTGAGGTAGCAATCCAGCTGTCCCACACGGCCTAGTCTCATGTTAGTCTAGTACTACGAGTAATTGCACAATTATGAGACAATTTTGTATTTGCCACCGAGAAAAATTGCAATTCGTATTTGACATTGATGTGTCGATACTATGTAGGGCACACCTGTGTTATACTCCACTCCATATGGGCGGGAGGACATTTGCCTACTGTTTGCCGTGGCACAGAGAAAATTCATAGCAGCTTCAGCTACAAACCATGGGCTTCCATAGTGTAACGGCCCATGGGCCTATGCTCCCTCCATAATGTAACCGTTATTGGGCCCACAAACCCGTTTTTCTTATCCTTTTCCCTGCGCCCCGTAACCGTTCTTCTCGCGGACGCGCACTAATTCACGAAGAACTGGTATGCCTCTGCAGATTTTCAGTACGCCAAATTTATCTGCCCTCTACCAAAGCTTGCTCTCGCTTGAAAGGTAAGGCAATGGCATTCCAGAACGAGTAAGCCTGAGAGCCACGTAATAAATAGAGGGAAGCGAAGCAAACCGAAAGAGGAGAAAGAGACAGACGGAGACGACGGGGCGGTTTGCCTTCCCGCCATTTCCTCCCCACCCACCCTTCCCGCGGCCCCGGGCACCACCCGATCCCACGCCGCTATAGAATTCCCCGGCGGCCCTCCCCCCACGGTACGGCTCCGCATCCCGCACCACCCTGCCCCTCCCCGGCGTCGCTGCCCCGCCGCGCGCCATGGGCAACTGCTGCCCGGGCTCCGGGGATGCGGAGCAGGCCGCCGCCGCCGACGGCTCCTCCGGCCTCCGCGCCGGCGCCACCTCCCTCAAGGCCGGCGCGTCGCCGACCACCGCGCCGACCCCCAACAAGCCGCCGGCGCCGATCGGTCCCGTCCTGGGCCGGCCCATGGAGGACGTGCGGAGCATCTACACGGTCGGCAAGGAGCTGGGCCGCGGCCAGTTCGGCGTCACCAGCCTGTGCACGCACAAGGCGACGGGCGAGCGGTTCGCGTGCAAGACGATCGCGAAGCGGAAGCTGTCGACCAAGGAGGACGTGGAGGACGTGCGGCGCGAGGTGCAGATCATGTACCACCTGGCCGGGCAGCCCAACATCGTGGAGCTCAAGGGCGCCTACGAGGACAAGCAGTCGGTGCACCTGGTCATGGAGCTCTGCGCCGGCGGCGAGCTCTTCGACCGCATCATCGCCAAGGGCAAGTACACGGAGCGCGCCGCCGCCGCGCTGCTCCGCACCATCGTCGAGATCGTGCACACCTGCCACTCGCTCGGCGTCATCCACCGCGACCTCAAGCCCGAGAACTTCCTCCTCCTCAGCAAGGACGAGCACGCGCCGCTCAAGGCCACCGACTTTGGGCTCTCCGTCTTCTTCAAGCAGGGGGAGGTGTTCAAGGACATCGTCGGCAGCGCGTACTACATCGCGCCGGAGGTGCTCAAGAGGAGCTACGGGCCCGAGGCGGACATATGGAGCGTCGGCGTCATCCTCTACATCCTGCTCTGCGGAGTGCCGCCGTTCTGGGCCGGTGAGTCATCTGCAGATCCTGTTCTTGATTTAATTGTTGATTTGTTCCTGCCTGACGAGACGAATCCTGTGGCTCTGTTTCAGAATCGGAGCACGGCATCTTCAACTCCATCCTGCGTGGGCAGGTCGACTTCTCCAGCGACCCGTGGCCGCGCATTTCCGCAGGCGCCAAGGACCTCGTCAGGAAGATGCTCACCTCTGACCCCAAGAAGAGGATCTCTGCCTACGACGTCCTCAGTAATTTCTTCTCCTATTCTTCAGTCGCCACGCATCAACTGCACTCAAATTTCAGTTCTTCTTATCACTGAATCTAAATGCGGTATTAATTAATTCTCTGCTGTGCAGACCATCCTTGGATCAAGGAAGACGGTGAAGCGCCCGACACGCCGCTGGACAACGCTGTCATGAACAGGCTCAAGCAGTTCAGGGCCATGAACCAGTTCAAGAAGGCCGCGCTGAGGGTACGCGGCTTAATTTCCGTCACATTCCGAATTAAACAACCTGACAATACAAGTTTCACGCTGGATCGATCGACTGTGTCTGAACCGATTGATCCGTGGCAGGTCATCGCCGGTTGCCTGTCGGAGGAAGAGATCAGGGGGCTCAAGGAGATGTTCAAGGGCATGGACGCCGACAACAGCGGCACCATCACCGTGGACGAGCTGCGGCGAGGACTGGCCAAGCAGGGCACCAAGCTCTCAGAGGCCGAAGTGGAGCAGCTCATGGAGGCCGTAAGTTCACTCTGGCTCTGGCAACTCACTCAGATGTGCCACATGCCACGACCCTAGCTCTGATCTGAAACTGTGATTACTGCTGGAAATCTATATATATTTATGCAGGCCGACGCTGACGGGAACGGGACGATCGACTACGAGGAGTTCATCACCGCGACGATGCACATGAACCGGATGGACCGGGAGGAGCACCTCTACACCGCGTTCCAGTACTTCGACAAGGACGGCAGCGGCTGCATCTCCAAGGAGGAGCTGGAGCAGGCGCTCAGGGAGAAGGGCCTCCTCGACGGCCGGGACATCAAGGACATCATCGCCGAGGTCGACGCCGACAATGTAAGCCATGCACCACCTTCCAATCCATCGCAGCAAATTTCTTTCTGCACATACAGTTGCATCATCATATATGCATGATTGAACACACAGGACGGGAGGATCGACTACAGCGAGTTCGTGGCGATGATGAAGAAAGGGAACCCCGACCCCAACCCCAAGAAGCGGCGCGACGTCGTGCTGTAGGAGGGGAGCGATCTACTTTCCAGGTCTCATCGTCGAACGAGCAGTCGTTGGTATCACGATGGAGGAGGCGCGGCATGCTCGAGCAAGATCGAGCGGTGCTGTTCCATGGCGCGTTGATGGCGGTGCATCAGCCCTGTGTATAGGAGGGGAGGAGGGAGCTTCGATCACTATATGTATAACCTATGTGCATGACATAAGAGATGGCCGTGATCCATGCTATGCTCTGTACTGTGATCTGACCCCATTCAGCAGCAGCAGCTCGTGTTGTTAGAACCGTTCGTGAATCTGTACTAGTAGTGATTCGTCTTGTGGCCTGGTCTCTGACGTGCGACGATGAAGAACTGTGCTGTGGATCCTCATATGTGCAGGAAACGAGAACAGCAGCGCAACTGAAACCTGAATGTTCGGGAAACGGACACGCTTGGGCACAGTTTTGCCCTTCTGCCTGATGTGCAACAAGTAGTAGAGTTGGGCCTTCCTTTTGGATCGTGGTGAGAACAACGACATATAGCACTGTACAAAAGCAATGACGATGTATAATACAGTTGTATTGCAGTTCGCAGACGTGTAAAAATACTACTTAGTAATAAAGAATCGTTGTGAATCTGAAGTCTGAATTAATCTGTCGTGCCCGGCTTCAGGAAGAGACTCATAAAACTGGACTGGGCGAAGAAACCGCCCCCACGGCATTATATTAAGGAGAAGATGTCTCGACTTCCGGCCGAGAAAAACCCTCCGAACTCTGGCTCATGCCAGCGAGCACAGCGAGGGGGATTTTTTTTACCACCCGCCCTACCCACAACAACTCACTGCCAGCAGTGAATAGTAACACGATGCTACAGTGCCCCGGTGAGGCACCCGGGCGAGCAGCGCTCGAACCCGGGTGGGCGCACGCACAGCCTTTTTGGCTGGCGCAGCTAGCCAACTGAGCTAGGCTCAGTTCTCAGGAAGAGACTCATGATTACTCTGATTAAGTATAGTGAAGCGCAAGAGAGAAGGAGCAAAAGAAAAATAAGAATCAGAAAGGCAAGAGAAGACATGGCCGGATAAACATTATCAGATGTGTCGACCACCAGATGACAAGAATGAAATACGGTCATACGTTGAAACAAAATGCATGGAAAAAGTTGAAAGTAAGTTCAAAGTGTTGTTCATACACAAATAAGGAGCATTCAGCAATTTTAGATCGACTTGAACTATGCATTGCCATCAGCGAACCCCCTGTCTTCCAGAAATGAACTGACCAGGGAATGAATTTTAACCACTCCGAGGTGACAAACAGATTGACAGCTTCACATGAAAAGTTTGCAGCCCCCTATAACCAAAGTTTTCAGAAAAAGGCTATAGGTTTGAGGGGCATGGCAAGGGTTCATACTTCATAGACTTCGACTCAAAACAACGCATTTGGGTTCTCTCACGCAAGGTTTACATTACCGTGAAAACCGGAAAAACCGGTCCGAAAACCGGACAAAATTCAAATTCTAAATTTTGAATCAAAAATTCGAAAAACAACCGGTCGAAATGACCAGAAAACCGGACTTAAATTCGAAAAACCAATTTGAGAAAAAAAATGAAATTTTCAACAAAAATATGTAAAAAAAAATAGATGCAATTTGCAGTGCATTGGTGCAAGAAAAACTCGAAAATTCGCTCGTTTCTCGGTTAGAAAAATCGAAGAATGTTGCAGGTTCAAAAAGAGAAAAAAGAAAAGGGTTTTTTTTCTTTTTTCCCCTTCCCTTTTCAACACAGAAAACTTCCTCGATTTTTTTCGCCCATCAAATGATCGATTTCTCGTGTTCTTCTTCCACCAACGTGCTGCAAATTTCATCTATTTTTTTACATATTTTTGTTTCAAACCTTCAAATTTTTTTGAATTTTAAAACCAAAAACCGGATGGGTAAACCGGACCGGACCGGTTTTTCCGGTTTTCGTGAAAACCGGTCCGGTTTACCGCGGGATTGCAATCCTTGCTCTCGCGTAGTAAATCCCGGTCTGACCAGGTTCACGCCTCAAGAAACGGACATTTCATCATTGGTTTTGCTGTCATTCAGAATTTCAGATATACTCCATGGTAGCAATGGCAGAAGTAGGATTTTAACAATGAACCTTCAGAGCCACAATCAAATGGTACGTAAGCAGTGGCTGATGATCTACCGGGAGGAAAGTCTAGGGGCCCAAGCGCCCACCCCCCAGTTGCATGAAGCATCATTCTTTACCTGAAAAAAGACTTGCTATAGCAATTACCTAAAATGCGAAATTTGCATCAAAGATCCATGCTTATCACTTTATATATGTCAAATGCCTTTTAATTCCTTATTTCTTTTAAAAAAGTCATGGTCCTCCTTTATTTGTAGGGCAATCAGCAACGTGCAAAGCGCTGAAGGCCGTCTTTACTAGGCAATTGGAGGCAGGCCTGAAAGACATTGTGTGCTTGGGCAACAGCCTGAAATTGCTTGTGCATGCATTGTAGAGGCATCAGTGTTGCATTGCAGAACTGGTGAATTTTTTTTAGAACTGGTGATTGGTGAACAGAAACTGTATAAAGAGAATACACAAGGGCAGCCTGGAAGCGGAATTGCATTGCCGAGGTGCCGACCGCAACCGCATGCATTTCTGCTCATCTGTCCATGAAACTTGAACCAGGCAATAATGCAACATCAGTGAACACTGACTGTTAAATAGGTAATGTCGAGTGACACATGATCTGAATCGAATTATGAATCCTTCCACTTCATGAATGGTACGGACAGATCGAAAAAGTATTGGAAACCACTCGGTTGTGGAGGTGGCATACAATTGACAGCTTCACATGAAACAAATGGCAAAACGCAACCATCCATGATCCATACACACCATCATCCAATACTTCAGAAAACGTGAAACAGAAGATAGGGAGAAAATTAAGTCTCTGCAATTTGCTTAGACTTGCAAGGACAAGGCGCGATCATGGGTTAGGGTTGTTAATCCCCTCGATCAGTGCAAGTGATCAGGTGACGCAGATAGACGAAACAGTGGGCACGCCATGGCTGTAGAAATGGACAGACAGACAGACAATATAACCGTCAATTTTACTCGAATTCAGAATTTCATCGGCCACAGGAACCAGTGTACGTGGCCCCCCGTGGCTACCCAGCAGTACCAGTCAAGGTTTAGTCAGGTCAGGTCGTCGCCTTCAAGGCCCTTGTAGCTTTCTTCCATTCAAGGTCGTCGTCTTCAAGGCCCTTCAAGGACGAGAGAGAGAAAAGCCTGCCGCTTTCCCTGTGCACGTCCCAGGAGTACTGGTTTTGGTTCAGGTCAACACCACGAGGAGCAGCCATCACCGCCCGGCCGCTTCCCACCTCTCGTTTTAATTTGAGAGGTACCGCACACCTCGGAAGGTCCCACGAACAACGGCTAGTGTTAAGCAAAAGTATTCAGCTAGTACTAGTATTAGGTCACAAGATTATTTCCTCCAGCTAGCCAACGCCATGTGAGCCACTCGGCATAATTGAGTAGTACTATCACGGAGTTGGAACAATGGAAGCATGCATAAAGTGTTGGCGTCGAGAATGGAAAAGGGGGCTGTGGGGAA
This sequence comes from Eragrostis nindensis, assembly GCA_012490785.1. Classification (NCBI taxonomy): domain Eukaryota; kingdom Viridiplantae; phylum Streptophyta; class Magnoliopsida; order Poales; family Poaceae; genus Eragrostis; species Eragrostis nindensis. The sequence continues at coordinate 124,883 of JAAXCT010000297.1, read as the reverse complement.
GACAGAGAGGTGGTCATCAGGAACTGCGCGATTAGTACGTGCGTACGAGGCGGCGATGAAAAGCAGCAACAAAATCTCTGAATTTCTGATTCGGCATGCATGGAGGACAAAATTAAACTGTGTCTCGATAGATATCTGTGTAGGGCCGATCGATCGCTTGGAGCTTTCGTCCAGAAAGAACGAAAGAGAAACCTTTGGCACAGATCCGCTTCGGTTTCCTAGTCGCTGTTGAGACACGATTAGATCGACGATTATATGGTGGTATATTGGAACTACGTACAAAATCAAATGTGCAAAACCTTATCAATTGCCGTCATAAAACAAAAGTTGCTGCCCACGTCGCCCTAATGTCACTGCAGCTAATATCTCCATATGCGGTATGCTTAGACCCACGCAATCATCCTAGGTTCACTTCACCTCCACATTTGGGCGCGCCGACGGGCGAGAGCAACGAGTCAATCGCTCGTGGGTCATGATCATTAGGGAAACAAAATCACACTTTTTCATAACGGCTTTTCAGATACTATAATCCCACGATCGATAACATAGGACACCTTACCTCTTCGCCTTAAAAATGTGTAAACATAATCTCAAACATTTAAGTAACATTGAGAACGTCTAATATCTTATCTTACTTTAAAAGATTTTTGTTTGCATCTAAATCCGGCTTGACAAACCGAACTAACATCAGAAATGTGTAATGTCACAACTTAGAATCATATAAACATGTCTAAAGAAATCGACATGCATAAGTAGTTGTAATATCACCATACTTGTATAAAATAAATCGACATAACAATGCCTAAGAAAACTAATTTGAGACGAGCGAATAACTCTACATGTGATTCTACCACTTCCACGTCACCGCAGACTTATCCTCTGTATTTTTCATCACACAATATTTCTAATGTCCAGACTTATTCTGAAAATGTCTGAGCCTCGAAAGAGCACCTGCTAGGACAGACAACTTGCACCGCTTTAACAGGAGCGGACAGGTGCATTATTCTACGGCCTCGCAGTTTAATATATGAGCAAGTGGGTGACAAGTGAAATTCTGAAACCGTTGTCGTGGCACCAATAATGTTCACAAAATACAAATATGGTGCCAGCTCTAGTCGATACTCCTTCCCTTATTGAGCTGGTTGAGTGGTCCACACTTCATTTCATTTCATGGGGGGCCTACTACTGCAGCTGCAAAGGCTTCCCAACGCTCCGTTTTCCAGAGACGGGCCCGCACAGAAGGACGTGACATAGCCATTTCTTTTGCCTCATTTCCTTGCAACCCTCATTCCCATCATTTACACGGGAGACAGAGGACGCCCTGCGCCCTGATTGGCTGGAGCGCCGAACAAGGGACCCACGCGTCGGTCAGTTCGAGCGGAGGTACGCGCGAGCGGGTAAGCCATGGCGGGCGGTGAGCAAGAATTTCCGGGATAGATACCGCGTCATCGTGGGACCCGCTGCTGACGCAGGCCCACCCTCTGCTGGCTCGCCACGTCGTAAACGAAATCAGCGTGGGGTACTTGTTTCAGTTGCCCGCTCTTTTGCATTAACCACCTCGTGAGCAGCACCCGCTCTCCCGCTTCCCACTTCTAAATGCTAGGTTTACCCAGTATGGTCGTTCAGCAAATTTAAATTGGAGAATACCTTGGCAAACCTTCAAACTGTTGCTATAGATTGGTTGTGATCTTATATTACTGAAGGAATCAAACAGTAGTAGGTGAAATAAAGCCATACAAATGAAATACTAAGATGATTACGATGACTATTTGTATTTCAATCAAATGTGCTTGGTAGGGAAAAGTTGATATGAAGAACTACACACTTAAGCGTAGATAATCAATTGTTTATTTGCATAAAGCATGGTAATTTTCACCTCTTTTTAATTATTTGATGAACATAAAATTTATAAACCTAACTAGTTGAGGATTGTTAAATCAAAATTATTTGCCAATATTATGTACATATATACTTCCAACTAAACAAAAAGCTTGCACAAGTTAATAATAGAAGAAGTCAAAAGGCACGACAATGATGATTTCAAAGGATGCTGTCCTAGAGCATTGTAAAACATAAAGAAATGGCAATGATTAATATAGTGGTTACTTGTATCGGATCGTGATCCAAGTGACCATACATAGTTGCTAGATGTAGATAATGAAGCGTACCTACATTTCATTAGTCTAATCGTTAATGGTTATGGTGTCTCCACAAAAGTGGCAACCATTTATTTTTGACCATGTGCACGGGCATTTTGAGCCCAATCTGGTACCTTTTAATTGATAGCGGAACAGATATACGGTTATTTAATTAGTTTGTGTCCTTATCTAATACGAATGTGTCACTCTGGACATAAACACGGCTTCTAAATTTGAACTAACCCCTAATTAAAAATTAATATCTCACAATAAAATTCAATAGTTTGGATACATATTGTACATAAACGGTATTAACACATTTATATATAATAGTTTAATAGCATATTTTTATTTAAATTCTGTTGGAACAAATAAGTTGACAAATTTCTGCTGGGAAGGATTCAGTCATTCGAAGATTCATTGATAACATTAGAATGTTGTAAGTGTTTGATTCCAAATAAACCAATGAAATGATTTTGTTTTGTCATAGAATGGTGGTCTCCAGTGTTCGTTCTGTTTTGGTGGACATAGCTGGTACCCTCTTCTCCGTCCCCAAATCACTCGCTCCCTTCCCTCTCCCCAAGCTCCCAGACAAACCTCTGTCCATTACTCCTCCACGGCGGCAGCGCCCCCACCCCACCCCACCCCACCGCCTCGCTAAAAATCCCCTTTCCTCAACACTCGTTTGTCATTACATGGCCGGGGCCAGACGTAGCAGCTCCAGCTCCCGCTTCGCACTCCTCAGATCGCCCCTTCTCCACTAGCTAGAGCGCCTGATCGATGGATCACCACCAGCGGCGGCAGCGGCACGGCAGTCCCAGGGGCAATGCTCCCGGTTCCGGCAGCGGGAACGGCGGCGGCGCGCCGTCGGGGAGGCACAAGGGCGGCGGTGGCGGCGGAAAGGGCGGGGGAAAGAAGCCGATCAAGGTGGTGTACATCTCCAACCCCATGCGCGTCAAGACCAGCGCCACGCGCTTCCGCGCCCTCGTGCAGGAGCTCACCGGCCGCCACGCCGACCCCTCCAAGTACAGCCCCGACGACCTCGTCGCCGTGGGCGCGGACGACGCGGCCGCTGCCGTCGCGGACATCGACGGCGCCGCGCAGGGGCTCAGCCCCGGAGACGCGGTCGCGTCTTCAGACACCGTTGCGGCCAGCCCCAGCGCCGCGGCGGACCACCAGCCCGACGCCGCCGGGTTTGCGCCGAACGGCGGGTACTACGACGAGGACGACGACGCCGCCGCCGCCTTCACGTCGCAGCTGCTGGAGAACAACTACACGGTGTTCTCGCCGCCGACGCTGCTCTACGACCACCACCCGCCCAGCTAGGTGCGTGACCCGATCGATGAATTCCCCGCCCCCGCTGCATGCCTTTTGCTGCTTGACGCGTGCCCCCTCTTGCATGACATGATCAGCAATTCAGCATCTCCTTGTATTGCATGTGTTGTGTGCTGTCTCAAAGATCTGCGATTTCGTTCCTGTTAGTAAATTGCTAGCTCCAAGCCTCCAACCATGTTCCTGATTAGTAATCTGCTGGCTACTGCATAACATATGCGAGCCGAGAAAAAAAAGGGAAAGCAGGCGAGTGTGTATGGTACTGTGCGCATCCGCCAATAGCGTGGATGAATTTTTCACGATCGAGCACATAGCGGATAGCCTGGGTGATTTTATCTGAGCATGTGTTTATTTTGTCCCCTTCTCCTAATTTGTTGCTCACAACTGTTTGATGTGTCTGGGTGTTGTCACTTCACTGTTTTGCAACTTGCAAATGATATGATGTGTCGTAACGTCTCGCCATCGATGGACCGGCAAGTTCATAGCATATCCGGAGATTGTCCCTTTTTTATCTGGTTTCTTTTCAAAATGCTCCCTGATTTTATGGTGAGTGATTGCTTACGGCCGGCTTGGGCCTTGGGAGGACACCTTTTTCTTTGTGGTGCTCAAAATGGCATAGTCAGCTGGCAATTGCTGGATCACCTCTATTCACCACCACTTGGTGTCTAACACACTGGGTGGACTAGAGAGTAGGGAGTAGGGAGCTGTCGTATTTGTGCTGCTGAGCAAACCTGGGTTCAGAAATGCGCGTGCATAAGCATAGGACCTAATCACATCAGCGTAACGTATAAGAATCAGATTAACCTAATCACATCAGCGTAACGTATAAGAATCAGATTAATTTTTAGTATTTCACCAGTAACTATCAGGCAGTGAGAGTGAGCCTATTAACTGAATCGGTTGCAAACATACCTTTCCATTATCCCTTGCCCGCACTTGTTTAGAATCTGAATCCCAGTATCCCACTTGGAACAGTTGATATTATCACATTATTCTCTCCCTATCAAGCTTTCATTAAGTATGAATGTACAAGATTGTAGTCTAGCTTAGCTTGCAAGCAAACACAAGTGTTGTGCTAGACCCGGTTCATCTGTGATGTCCAGTCAATTGCAACATTTTTTAAAGTTTCACCTTTCTCTGTTGGAAAACTGTACACATACTGAATTTTTTAGCCAAATGCTCTAGCTCGATACAGTCTAGAATCCAAGTCATGATTTCATCTCTAGCTCCATACAAACTAGAATCCTATTCACGATTTCATTACAAAGAATATATAAGATGAACTTATTCTTCCGATTTCCCTTCGTTCTGGGATGATCAAGATCGAACCATCAATTACAGTGCTGTTTATACTACAGTTTTGGTTATAATGTAGTGATAACTATCATGTACTCCATACTACCTTAACTTGCTGGAGCCACATGAATTTGTCCATGAACTTTGTTGATGATTGATATGTTTTACTTTAATCCTTTGATTCTTCCACTGCTGTATTGTTCATGTGGGTTGAGGTTTGCTGCTCTTTCATGATTTTTTTAGTCATTTTCACTTAATTTCTTTAGCAATAGTTGATTTATGTTATTTTTTGTTGACTCCTTTATTTAGATTTTATTGAGATATTGGAGTCAGTTTAACTTTCACTAGTTTTGTTCTGTGATTCACTTTCACCCAAAGGTATGGCTAGAACCTTCAGCATATTCCTTGATGCAGGAATGATGGATGTTTCAATATCACAATGATCCAAATAATTAATCACGACTTTTGTAGGAATCTGTATTGATATAACATCTCATACGTACTCGGCTTTGATCATCCATGCCATGCTGAAAGTTGACCATCTGTCTTTCATATATACACAGTTTCCCTTTTCTTTTCCCTCATCTTAAAAATCCACCTTTGTCAAATGCATAATTGTTTGGTTTTATTTGAAATGTGGATCTGTGCAACAAATTCAAATTTGCTACCAGTATCTATATGTGCCTTTTCTTACTGGAGAGGGCTACTATTCTTTTCAAAAATAAAACCACATACTACGTAAATATGTGTTTAGTACTTAACTGTCAGGTATAAAATTCATCATTTTGTTTGTTAAAAGAAGAAATTCTTCTTTTAAGTTGATTCCATCACTGATCTATTTTTTTGGGTTAAGTTTTCCTCCCTTCCTTGTATGTTTTGTTCATTACTATAGACATTGATTTGTCAACTGGAATCACGTGATCTAAGTTGGTTAAAATTACTTTGAGATGGAAAATCATCTCACCGTCATCATTGAGTATGATATTTTTGTAGCTTAATTAAAACGGAAATGTAGCGAAAAAAGTCAATTGCGACAGCAATTTAAAAATAGAGGGAGTAGTAGCCTTGATGGCATGCATGCATATTGGTATGAGTCGGTTATCGAGCTTCTTTACCAATTTCAGTCTTAGGTACTATATATTCGCTAGTTCTCTGAGATTGTACGTATTGCACGGCTAAACTGTCTTGTCTAATCGTTTACTATATGTCAGCCTCAGATTCAAACGAAATTTGTACTAATTATTTTCGGTTTGCATTTGCAGTGTCCATTTGATTAAGCATAGGAGCAATTCTGGCGCGGGAACTCTTTATAACTGCTACACAGTGCTGGGGGTACGTCGACGGTGGTTGGCCACTGCTCTTCGGAATCTTTGCAAAGAATGTGAATAGCCAAGAGGTCTGGTTTGCAGTTGTATATGTTATTTTGGTGATGGTCGTGTGGGAACGTGGGAGTAGGATCGTAGAAATCTCTGGTCAGTGGTCACTGGTATTTGACCTGCAGTGTTTGGTTGATAAGCCGAGCCTTAAGTAATCAACTAGATGTGTCTATGTGAATTCGATCACTGACAAAAAAGGATAAGCCTTTCGAGATATACACTCTTCGAGGATGGGAACTAACAATACTTATGTGTTTTCTTTTGTTCTTCTTTCACTACTAATGTTTGCCCAGCGTAAGATGGGGTTCAGGTTCATATCTTTACACATGGAGCTGCGTCGAACGATGGCAGTTCTTCGTTCATTCTGAGGTTGCATTGTATTTGCATAAACGAGCGTGGATTTAACACCGTGGAGATCGAACATTTGTTTTCCGCTACTAATATATCAATGCTGAATGCTCCTCATGGCTCATGTCATGCCTTGGATATGATTCCAGTTTAAGCAATTTTTTTAAAATTTTTGAAACTACATTCTGAAACTGTCCAAAACAATGGTGTGGCATTGTTTGGGTTGTTTATGTAATCAAAAATGTAAGGGTTAATTCGCAAAAAAAAAAAAGGATGTAAGGGTTGCGTGCGTGTGGTCATAAATAGGGCTGGACGAAAAGCTCGTGGCTCGTTAGCTCGGCTCGGCTCGGCTTGGCTCGTTCACTTTTTCTAACGAGCCAAGCCAGGTTTCTAGCTCGTTACGTTTAACGAGCTAGCTCGAGCTAGCTCGCGAGCCGCTCGCGAGCCAAACGAGCTCATCAAGAAAAAGAAAAGGCTTGTCCGGTGGAGCTTCATGAGGTTGCCAGTGCCTTCTTTCCCGTTTGCAGCACTCCCCTCTCCCTTTCCCTCCGTCATCGACGTTGCAACCATCAACACCAAAGCTCATGGCGAGCATGAGCTCGTTGTCCTCACCGCTCTTTCTATGACGATGGCGACGGCAGAAGGGGACCGAGTCGAGATCCAAACCGCGGATAGGCGGCGCGATGCGCGGCAGCCGACAGCTCAAGCCAGGCGATGCCACCCTCCTCTACCTCACGCGGTGGTTTCACCCTCCACCTCCTCACCTCACACGGTGGCGCCGACTCCCCCTCCGCCGTTCCTCCACGTTACCGGCCCCTCCCCTCCCTGTCGCGATCACCTTCGCGACGTTGGCCTCCGCCTCCCCGCCCGATGCGCCGTGATGCTCAAGAGCGTGAAGATGTACCAAGTGCCGTGGTCGTTGTATTCTTCTTCAAGTCATAGCGGAAGTGCTCGAGGCGAGCGATGGCGAGCTTAACGAGCTGGCTTGCGAGCCAACTCGAGCTCGTAACGAGCCGAGCCGAGCCAGCATTCCAGCTAGTTATCTTAACGAGCCGAGCCGAGCCAGCTCGTTATCCTAACGAGCTGGACCGAGCCGAGCCGAGCCGACTCGGTAGTCCAGCCCTAGTCATAAAGGTGAGTACTCATGCGCGTTTGTGAGTGTCTGCGTTGTGCTGTGTTTTTCTTAAATATAATATACTTAATATCAATGAAAATTTTCATCGCGCGCTTTTACCACTGCTCTGCATCGGGCACTCTTCTGACCGGCGAACATTTCGTAGCGTGGGCTGCGGATTTGTGCGGGCCTGTTGGTTTCTGCCAAAATCACTGGGGCGGACTGGGGCTGGCCAGTGAAGGTGAAGTGGCATGACATGGGCTTTAAAACGGGCCATAATACGTTGGTCGGGCTGGAGGCCTGGTAGTTGGAGCCCATGTCACCGAACTCTCGTTCAGATCACACCTACTACCGACTCTCGTTGAGAAAACCAGTAGTTTAGCACCAGTGATCTTGGGCAATGCGTTGGTGTTTCTAGATTTTCTTTAATTGCAGCCATTCGAAGGTTCCAAGTTAGGTCGAATAATGAACCTTTTTAATCTAAAGTGCAGCTCAGTAGAGTCGACGACGGGTTGTTTCAGAAAGGAAGGTTATGCGAAAGCACTGATACTACCACCAATCAATTAAACACAGGGAAGCAGACGCCCTCGAGCCTTTTGACATTCGTGCGCGACCTTCGAAGCCCTTGGCTGACGGACGAGAAGCACTAGAATCTGCACCCCCCTTATTTTTATACGAATTTAAAAACAAGAATTTGCAGCCTTTTGTGTGCGCGGAGTGGACTCAAAAGTGAAGCGACAAGCCCCGTGAAACTAGCGAGCAGCAGAGTGGACACTGACGTCGACGTCTCAGCGCCGGTGCGCCCTCTTAGTTGCCGCGGAATCTTTAGTTGTTTATACTATGGGTCTGCTTGGTTCCCAGCCACACCTCGCCACCGCTACAGTACCCGCGCCACGCTACAGTGCCGCCATGCTACAGTCAACTGCGGAGGCTGTGGCTGGCTGTGGCGCCGGAAAAGCCCGCCACAGGCTGTGGCGCGGGCGTGCGTGGCGTGGCCAGTTATGGCCACCAACCAAGCAGCCCCTATGCCTCTCCTGCATTTCCCGGTTCTTCTCCCCCTCGCAGATTCCCAGCTCTTTCAATGTAGTGGGAACCTCTTATAATGCATCAATTACACAAGATAATACGATAATATACCTAAAATTCGAGGTACGAGTGCCAAATGCATCTGTCTCCGTCTTTTTCTACCTTTTGACAGACAAGAGGACAGGGGGAGAGTACTCTGCTGCAGGCTCAAGTCAACCACACCACCGCTCTCGCTTTCAATCCAGAAGCAGGCACGCATGGCCCAAGTACCCAACCCACCACCAGGTCGGCCCGGGCCCATCCACTACCCCATTCTCTCTCTCGCCCACGCGACACGACACGACGCGAGACGCGGAGGAGCAATACAAAAGAGGACTGGTTCCACTAGCACCAGCCACCCCCACCAGCGACCGACCGACCCAGCCAGAAAAGCAAGCCTCGCTGCTGCTCGGCTGCTCCCCTTCCCCTTCCGCACCCGCTGCCGTACCATTCCACCGCGCGCCCAGATCCGGCCTCCGGCATGGCGGCGGCGGCTGCGAAGGTGGCCGGGGCCCTGGCGCTGGCGTTCGTCCTCGCTCTCGCGGGGGCCAACTCCGAGGGCGACGCGCTCTCCGCGCTGCGCCGCAGCCTGAGGGACCCCGGCGGCGTGCTGCAGAGCTGGGACCCCACGCTCGTCAACCCCTGCACCTGGTTCCACGTCACCTGCGACCGCGACAACCGCGTCACCCGCCTGTGAGGCCTCCTCTTCTCCCTCCGCCGCCGCTATGGCGCTATCCCCCTCGCTCGCCCGCCCCCTTTTCTACCGCGGTCCGTTTTAGACGGGGCTGTGGCTTTTGGTTAGAGACTTGGGTAGACTGAACTTGGGTCTTTGCTGGAGCAAAGTGATCCCATTCATTGCACGTGTGTTGATTTTCCAACTTTAGTATGTGGGTGATTATTTGGGGAAACTATTACTAGATGCGTCCAGAGCTCCAGATAATTCGGGGATTTGTTACTCTGGCCTGTCTCCTTGAGTTCGCTGTTAGGTTTCATGAGGAATCCATGTGAAACTGATGAGTTTGTTTAGTTAGTGGCTTAGTGCGCGATTGCAAAAGGACACAAGCAGTCAATTACGAGTTTAATTCGAAGGTTACCTTGCAAACTTATTCGTTAAAAGTTAGGAAGCTGAAGTAGGAATGTGAGGCATTGTGAACTGACCAGAAAACTGGCTTTTGGTGTTCATTTCGTTGCTCGGGGAATCATGACTTAAGATTTTTTTACGATGAGGCAAATATGGAAGGTGGAACTTTTGTAATGAGAGAGGCTAACTAGGTCCAGGTGGCAAAGTAATACCTGCTGTGCTGCGCATGTGGATCAAAAACACTGGGCAAATTTTGTTTCGCAAAGCAAAATCAGTCAAAAAAAAAGAGAAACGAATTACTAACACCATTTCATTCACCGCGAATTTCATTGCTTTTCTTCCCTGTTATGAGATTTCTGTTGGATATTGGTTCAACACGATTTTGACTTCTTCTGCCTGCCATTTATATGATGACTTAGTTCAAAAGAAAACACTATAGATCCATATTCTATTGCAGTATGTATGAAAAGTCTTAAGACATACGGAATTTTATGTAGAAAATACGTCGTTGTTGTAGTGGATGCATGTTAAAATTTCAGAGTTCTACCTTTTACCTGATTATTTGGTTCGAATGCCTCTTCTAACAGAGATCTTGGCAATTTGAACTTATCTGGTCATCTGGTGCCTGAGCTTGGGAAATTGGAGCACCTGCAGTATCTGTAAGCTCTTCTTACCCTGGTTTGAATCTTGCTAGTTATTCTGCATATGGTGCTGGAACCTACTCTAGTTATTTTTGTTGAACTGCTTCTGACACACATCTCTGTCATTTATAAATACCGTTACACTCCTTAAAATGGCATGTGAAGCTATATATGTTGCACTTTGCAAACATTAATAATAGAACGTCGTCACTAAACTATTTTCACCCCACTCACGATTAGTTTCTAGTTTGACTATGAACAATATACAGGCATGTAACGATCAGTCTTGTGTATTTCTCTGCATATGGGTTGTACATACTACTTTATATAATAGAGTTCTGTTAGAGTTATCAAGTTCTCTATACCCTTGTACTCATTTTTATTCTATGGATTTGCCAGTGTTATCTCAAAAGTTTTCTAAACTTTATTCTTTTTTTTTTTGAATTTGGGAATTTAGAGCTCATGTTTAGCACCCCAACCTACATCGTTAGAGCTGACGAATTTCTGGCCATTTTTCTTCTCTGCTAGCTGGTAGATACAAACCTATGACACAAAAGGGGATCACATGGTCATGGCTTTACTCTTTCTGATTAGCAACAAACATTGATGTATTTGGCGTTAAAGAAGATACGTTATTTCTTCAGTTATACTTATGTAATGCCACTTATCATTTATCAGTGCACTGCGCTAGTACTGAATTGATGTATGCGTATCCCCCCCCCCCCCCCCCCCCCCCAAAAAAAACTGATATATGCTATGCATATCTTATATTCTAATCTTTGCACTGTACTAGTATTGAACATTGCAATTGAAACAGGGAGCTTTACAAAAATGACATTCAAGGAACAATTCCATCTGAGCTTGGTGACTTGAAGAATCTGATAAGCCTGGATCTGTACAAGAACAACATTTCAGGGACTATCCCTCCAACCCTTGGAAAGTTGAAGTCCCTTGTATTCTTGTAAGTTTCTCTTCAAGTGCTCTTTCTATGTTGTTAAATAGCTGTCATGCATTAGCAATTTATTGTGGGTTTGACACCGAATCTTCTGAATAGGGCATTCTATATGTTTCTTTTGACTGAGTTTGGGCTATGCTAGGGCAGTTTAATACATAATAATAGTTGCATATATGTTGAGCTATAGTTATTAAGTTAAACTTTATGTTCCACAGTCCCGTAAGTCTCTACTATTTTCACTTCTGTGTTTCTTACACGGTTCTTGTGCATCGGCAGGCGGCTCAATGACAATCGTTTAACTGGGCGAATCCCAAGGGAGCTGTCTAGCATATCTAGTCTCAAAGTTGTGTAAGTACACATCTACGTCTAATATTGAATGCTCACTTTGCTCTACATGAATCTTTCATGTGATAATTTGTCTACTTTGTTCTTTTAGTGATGTTTCAGGTAATGATTTGTGTGGAACCATACCCACATCTGGACCATTTGAGCACATTCCTCTGAGCAAGTAAGTTTGACTGCCTCTTTTCTTTTCATTTTGTCCATAAAAGTAAATACAACTCTAAAAATTTGGGCATTATCTGCTAATACAAGGACTAAACAAGTTGACTCTATAAAATTGGCCATTGTCTGCCAATACAAGGACTAAAACAAGCTAACCATGATGAGTACTTAGCACTAGCAGTTGCGTTTAGTTCACCATCATTGCCCTGCATTGTGTCTGCCTGAGCTGAGTACGTACAAGTTGACAGTCGCACGCACACTCCATTTGTATGGTTCCTATGTTGCTGACATGCCTAAGAGGTTTTTTTGTTATTATCTTTTAGTACTAGGAAATAGGGCCCTCTTAGTTTTTGTTGAATACTTCATTACTATTTCGAGTACTTGCGAATGACCTCGACTATTTTCTTAATAATGGAGTGGATTACCCCCATTTATTTATCCGAAATCATATGACTAAAACCTTAACAATCTGAAGGGCTTCGGGGTGCATTATTAGAGAATTGAATCTGTCTACCTTCGTTGGATGATACCAACTGTGTGTTATGTTTTTTCTGCAGCTTTGAGAAGAACCCACGATTGGAAGGTCCAGAACTGCTAGGCCTGGCTGTATATGACACCAACTGCTAGGGGAGAACATGAAGAAAAAATGGCTAGAAAGTAATGGGCGTACAAGGTTACTGGAAACCAATGTGATATAGATTATGTTAGGTCTGGTCCTTCCATGCTGTAATCCCCTGCATAGCTCTTATTTGTGTCTTGCTGTCTGCAAGAAGGTTGCTGTATGTTTTAGCAGAATGCTTTCTCCCCGTGAAAGTAAACTTGAAACCGCTTATTATGACTGAATGATAATGTCTGTCTTCTCTACTATGGAGCTTTTGCATCCTTCCTTCAATCCTCGTGTTGGCCATGTAATTGATTTGTGAAACTGAAGTAGCCTTGTTCGTTGCGGTATGTTCATCCAGCAATGCGTTTGTTATCGAATGAACGTACAAGTAGCTACAGTTGATGTTGGACTTGAACGGCACAGGGAAAAGTGGTCAGTCTGCTCACCGAGTCACTTCTCTTTTTTTTTTTTTTTTTTCCCCTGAGTGGCCTTTGATTGCCGGTGTCAGCAATCCTCGGATTAGGTGGTGTTGTGCTTTGATTTAAAGAGTCCAAGTTGAGGGGCCTTGTATCATGTGTGTTTGTTGTACATCAGTAAGCCGCAGGTGGGGTATGATGCAATTGTGTAGTGAATTTCCATCTTGCTGAGCTGGAGTAGATCAGGTTGGTGGATGAGATCAATAGTTAGCGCACAATGGAGCGCGCAACTCGGAGCCGAAGCTTTGACAAGTCCTCTATACGACTATACCAGTTGGAGAGAAGAAACGGAAAAACTTGCTGATGCCTGAAGCAGGATACCCCATGTTCGGTTGCAGGGTCCGTCCCGACCGTCCATGAAGACATTAGAATATACTCCCTCCGTTTTTTAATTGATGTCGCTGTTGACTTTTTGAGTTACGTTTGACCCTTCGTCTTATTCAAAATATTAGCTCAAATATGCAAAATTACAAATTATGTTTCAAATTTTACTAGTGATAAAACAAAATATAACAAAATATTTGATAATTTTTAAACTTTTTTGAATAAGACGAGCGGTCAAACGTAACTCAAAAAGTCAACGGCGACATCATTTTAAGAACGGAGGGAGTAAATACGTGCGTTATTTTAAAATGAATTTTTTAGTTTGTAGCGAAGAGACGAAAGTATCCGAACGAAACAAATCGTAGTCCCATCCTGTGCGGTGCAGCTTAGAACAGCGAAACCACAATTGCCTAGGGACGAAAATCAAATAGGTTTCTTCGTGCGTGTAACGTCTCCAAGGAGGCGTGGGCACGCGCTGATTTCAGGCTCTCGCCATGTCGCCGGCGACGAGCACCAGAGGAGACCGTCCGCTCGGCTGGCCAACGAGGAAGCTGGGAGCCAGAATTTTTACCAGAAGTGGAAGAGTCGTGTTCATGTCGCGTGGCTACAGGCCGCATCGAAGTGTGGGCTCACGCAGTTGGGCCTTCGCTTGGCCCAGAAATCGTTAGATCTCGACCGCACGTGCTCAATCCAACGATCCAGGTGACCGCGGACCCGGTCGCTATTCGAAATAGCGACCAGGGGTGGTCTGCGAACGAAACGCCGTCCTGGTGCGCGCTCCGGTGCTCCTCGCCGGCGCGCTGCTTCCCGGTTCGCCGGCGAGGCAGGGGAATGCCGCATCGTCGTTTGAACGAGTCACCTCTCCACACGCCTCAACGTCCGTGACCACCGCCCCGGCTAGGCCGGGCCTTTGCCGGCGACCTGGCCGTGTAGCGCTGCGCACGCCACGCCCTCTCTCGCGGCCCACGCCTCTGATATTTCTCCCTCCCGCGGCGCGCGCGAGCCTCCTTCTCTGTGAACGTTCGCTGCAGCGGCCTTCGGCGCCTCCGGTCCGGGACGGGGACGGCCTCGCTCTCTCGCCGATGGTGACCACGCCCCGACATGCATGGGACCTAGCGGGAGCGCGGCCACGCGAGGTAACAAGCTAAGAACACGCGAGTGATTGCGTGCCTGCGTGGCGTGTGTGTCCTACGTATCTCTCACCTTCTCTCGATCACAGGCGCCTGGTCCTACCAACCTACCTACTGCGACCCATACTGGAACCGAATTTTTTTTAGGTTTCAAACTTGCTTCCGATTCGGCTCTGCTTGTTTAGCGAGAACACGACGCGGGATCGGCGTTGGCTATCGTCGCCGATTCGGAGATCATGCTCGCTGAAGCCCCAATAAAAAGAGAGGCCAGGCTGTGCCACCTCTCCACACACCAAACCAAAGAACAGACAGCAATCAGACTCGCAAGGTTCACGTAGTTACTCCGACCGATCGAACAGGCAACATGAGCGTGTCGAAACTCGCCGTGCTCGCGATCTCGCTTCTGGTGGTGCTGCTACTCGTGCCCTCGTCCGCCGTGGCACGCGTAGGGGCCTCCATAACAAAGCCCATCGACGCAAGCCAGACGCAGCACCTAGATCTGCCGGAATGGGTGGTCGGGCCCGAGAGCATCGCGTTCGAACCCCACGACGCGGGGCCGTACGTGAGCGTCTCGGACGGCCGCGTCCTCAAGTACGACGGCGAGAGCTCCAGCTGGAAGACGTTCTCGTACAGCCCAAGCTACGCCGCGAACAACTGCTCGGTGCCAACGACATCCGAGCTTCCAACGGAAGCCAAGGAGAGCTGGTGCGGCCGTCCGCTAGGGCTGCGGTTCCACCGCGAGTCCGGCGACCTCTACATCGCCGACGCGTACATGGGGCTGATGCGGGTGGGGCCCGATGGTGGGGAGGCGACCGTGCTAGCGACGGAGGCTGACGGCGTGCCGCCCAGCTTCATGAACGGGGTGGACATCGACCAGGTCATCGGAGACATCTACTTCACCGCAAGTAGCACGACGTACACACGGGCGCAACACAAGATGGTGACCGCCATGAGGGACTCTACGGGCCGCATCCTCAAGTATGATCCTAAAACCGGCAAGGTAACGTGCTTCAATCCAATGTTACCTACCCTAACGGCATTGCCATCAGCGCCGATAGAACACACCTCGTTGTTGCGTCGACCGGACCGTGCAAGTTGCTAAAGTACTGGATCCAAGGGCCCAAGGCCGGCAAGTCTGAATTGTTCGCCAATTTGCCGGGATATCCAGTAAGGCCCGACGAGAAGGGTGGATATTGGGTGGCGTTGCATCGTGAGAAGTTTGAACTTCCGTTCGGTAAGGACAGTCACCTGCTGGCTATTAGAATCGGTTCTAAAGGTGAAAAGTTACAAGACATGAGGGGACCCAAGGATGTGAGGCCAACCGAGGTTGTCGAAAGAGAAGGTGGTAGGATATATCTTGGATCGGTGGAATTGTCTTATGTTAGCATTGTTAGCACTTAGGAGTGCCTAGATGATTTATTAGAATATATATTTGAGACATGTTTTATCTTTAAGTTGGTGTATATATACTGTGCGTATTTTATAAACGTACCGTGGTTCTATATCAATGTTATCTTTAAGTTGGTGTATATATACTTAGGAGTGCTCTTTTTATAGTCTCATGTTGATCACGGACCAGGGCATCGGCCATCTCAGTTTCATATTCGGAATAGCTTCTTTGACACACCCTAGCACTAAAACTTGCAGACACACACTACCGTGATTTGAAACTGATTTGGTCTCTCCTGAGAGAATTAACTTCTTCACACTTCAGCTCGACAAGCAGCGCATCTTCTATGATCTCCATCTCGCACTAGCACCGTGGCCATTCAAAACTGCTTCATGATCAAGTTTGCCGCGATCGTATTTTCACTATGAAACGATCGTGTTTGAGCATGAAATTTCTCACGGATTTTGTCACAATTGTATTGCCACAGTATGAGATTCACTTTTAATTTTTTTTTGGCGATGAAGTATGAGGTTCGTTTCATATCTATTTGTCCTGTTTTGAGGGGAATAAGAGGCTTGTCGGTATTTGTGGCAATCACGGTTGCCGGGGTACGTTTGTCGCGATCTTGTGCTTCTGGAGATCCAGCAGGCACCTTGTGCAATGGACCGCGGCGACGGGCACATCAGTGGCGGGCTGCTGCACACCATTGCGCGCGGTCCTTTCTCCGGCGAGCCTCCAAAGGACGCTCACCGCATCGCCGCACACCATTGCGCGCGGTCCTTTCTCCGGCGAGCCTCCAAAGGACGCTCACCGCATCGCCCCGATGGATAGGAGAATTCGATAGTGCCCCGTCCCACTGTGCTGCTGCCTTCTCCCCTTCCTGGCTCATGAGAAGAGGCACCTCGGCGGCCTCCTCTGCTCTGCTGCTACCCCGCGTACTACGTGTGACGTGCACGTGTGCAGGCTGTTGATCCGTGCTTCACTGTCTCGTGTATGGCGCGGGTAACCGCATCACGGGGAAAGCATGTGGACGAGCATGGTAGTGCCAGTGCCAGCCCCTGCCCGGCCACTCCGCTCAATTCTCACGCCAATTCCCCGTGCCGGTCGAGCCCGAGAACGCGCAGCCTGGCATTGGCGCCACTATACACGACCGGGCGAGTCGAGCCGGGCGCCGACCGCCCAGGAGCCTAAGGTAAAACCAACCAAACCTCTTCTCGTGGGAGGGGAGGGGTGAACACTGAGCAGCCGGACCCGGGCATGCTCCCGCTGCGGCGCCTGGCTTGGGCCGGCCTGCGGCGGGGCCGGGGCCTCGCGGGGCTGGCCTCCTCCGCGGTCCCCCGGGAGGCGGCGGACGCCGTGGTGGTCGGCGCGGGCGTCGTCGGCCTCGCGGTGGCTCGCGCGCTGGCGATGGCCGGGCGCGAGGTGCTCGTGGTCGAGGCGGCCCCCAGCTTCGGCACCGGCACCAGCTCCCGCAACAGCGAGGTCATCCACGCCGGCATCTACTACCCTCCCGGCAGCCTCAAGGTCGGTCCTCTGCTGCCTCTCCCTTTAATTACCGAAGGCGCAGTGCACTGCACAGGGAGACTGATGCTCGGAGGCACTGACGAAGTCCGGGCTTCGATTCTGATAGAGTTGGTTACTAAAAACTGAGTAATGCAGCTAACCTATCCATGCATAATCGTGTCGTGTGTGATTGCAAACTCGAATGATTATTTGTTCTAGCGATACTCTTCAGTCAGGTGCAGAGTCTTGTTCAGTGGAGACTTGCGGCACAATTATCCTCACAGAATCTCAAACAATTATACTCTTAGAACTGTGTCACTGATTCGACCTATGAAATTCTTTGCAGGCTCGTCTGTGTGTAAGAGGGAAGGAAATGCTCTACAAGTACTGTGCGGAAAGAGGGATCCCCCACAAACGGCTCGGAAAACTCATTGTTGCCACCGGTGCTGCAGAGACCGCTAAGCTGGACATGCTACTCAGAAACGCTATAGAAAGTGGGGTCAATGATCTTCGGATGATGGAAGGGTCTCAAGCTATGGAGATGGAACCTGAGCTCCGATGTCTTAAAGCTTTGCTATCACCTAGTACCGGGATAGTTGACTCTCACTCACTCATGCTGTCCCTTTTGGTATGTAGCAATCATATACATCGGTTCCTTATTTTCTGTCTGCCTTTTGTTTTCTTCCCACCCACTATAATCCTTACAGGGTTCTTGTGGCCATTACAAGTTTGTTTGCTTTTCAACAATAAACAATGTATACATACATATTTTAGCTCCTTTTTTTGTAGATAGTGTTTGCACAGTTGGAGTACTATCAGTATCAACTAGTTAATTAGCACATGAACAAAGCTTCTGGGTAAAACAGCTCCCTGCATTTTTGGAGAGTTTAATTTTCGTGAATCAAAAGCATCCCTTTATGGGTGTTTCCTCTACCTATTAATCATCATAAAGATAACCCATTACCATCCATTTTATTTCGGCACATAACACAGAAATCTAAGGTAGCTTATTCTGTCATTTTATTTTCGCTGTTTCTGTTGATGCAGGCTGATGCTGAAAATTTAGGAACAACCATATCATATAACACAACAGTTGTCGGCGGGCATGTCGGATACGATGGCCTTGAACTCCATATTTCTGAAAGCAAAGAGCTCCAGAATGATTCTTTAGAGTCTCCTGTGTCCCCACAACTTACATTGCTGCCAAAGCTTCTAATAAACTCAGCAGGGTTGAGTGCAGTTCCACTTGCCAAAAGATTTCATGGTCTCAACCAAGAATGTGTGCCTACTGCTTATTATGCCCGTGGATGTTACTTCACCCTCTCTCAATCCAAGAGTCCTTTCAGCCGCTTAATATACCCTCTACCAGAGGATGGTGGCATAGGGGTCCATGTCACACTAGACTTGAATGGTCTTGTTAGATTTGGCCCAGATGTTGAATGGATAGGTGGTGGAATGGACCCCGTGTCATGTTTTCTAAATAGGTAAGCCATTGGAGATGCTTGTGTGTTCCAATATTTAACCAAGCCAGTGTTTTTGAAGCAAAATTAATCAAAGCAGTTGAGTGAGGTTCCTGAAACTTCCATAGGGGACTAAGTTTCACACTGTCAAGATACACACATTCAGGCCTCTTGGTCCATGATCAATGAATTCTGAATGAGGTACATACATTTAATTGCCATATTTAGAAGGCCATGCATTTGGTTCAAACTGTTATGCTAGATATAATTTGCAATAATAAATCAGGGAGCAGTATGGTCAAGTTTAGTTATCTGAATAACACATGATTTAAGGGATGTCTTCACATAGCATTTCAACTGGGTGCAAAACCGCAGGTCTTGCGAGTAGAACTTGTCCTCTCTCAGGCTGTACGCATCATTGAAGAGTGGAGTTTACAAAGATCTATTCTGTCTTTCGAATATTGTCCACATTTGCAAATCGAATTACTGCATTTGCTTCATTGAAAAGATTCTATTTATCAAAAGTAGTTCATTTTTCTAGAAAATATGAATATCTTTATGACTTTAGTATCTATCTTTTCAGGTTTGATTACTCAGTTAATCCCCAAAGATGCTCTAGATTTTACCCAGTAATAAGGAAGTATTTTCCAAATCTCAAGGATGGGTCTTTAGAACCTGGTTATTCTGGGATACGACCAAAGCTTTGTGGCCCTGGACAGCCTCCTTCAGACTTCGTTGTTCAGGTGCTTTTCTGATTTTACATGTTTGAGTTTGACACTGCATTCAGGACTATTCATGACCTATTAAATTGAATGACTGCAGGGGGAGGATATCCATGGTATTCCTGGGTTAGTTAACTTGTTTGGAATAGAATCCCCTGGTTTGACCTCAAGCTTGGCAATTGCTGAACACATAGTTTCAAGATACCTATGATGTGATTCCCCTAATGGGCACTTGATATTCAGAGGTTCGCTTAGGCAATTTCAACCCTTTAGTGTAAAACTTGTTGGCATAAAGAAGTGCTACCTACTTTCTTCAGGCTTCGCGATGGTGTTGCGAAGTGAGCGAGGTGGTGAATTCTAGTCGGATAATTTCAAATAATTTAGCCAAGAACATGGTATTTGAAGGCTGTTGACAGCATCATGCAGTGCTCAACAGAGTCGCTGGAAGAAAAAACCTGACCATAGTCAAGATGGCGAAATCTTCAAAGTTGCAGAAGGATGATCCAGTAAAAAGAGTAGTTGGAGCTGTTTTTTCATTGGGCTCCTATTGCTGTGCAGATGTTGTTTGGCTCCCATTCAAGATACGCTGAACTTACATCTAATTTATACGAATTTTCAGAGACATGTAATTTATGGATTCCAAAAAATGATAAGACATTCAAGAATGATAGTAGTATTCATATATTCAATGCAAAGATTTTGTAATCCCTGTTGTTCGATATGAGATTTATATCAACTTGCCTGATAAACATGATAATTCCGCTGCTCGACAAAAATGTGTTGCAAGTCATCATTGTCGGGCAATGTTTGGCACGTTGTATGTCTATGTCGGCTCTATCCTATTGCCTCATGCTTTGCTTGCTGACCTTGGAATTAAGTCATCACAGTACAGTGAATCACTGGGAACATTTTGATAGGATAGAAAGTAATGTAAACGTGACCAGTGAATCACAGTAAAGTAATGTAAACGTGACCAGTGAATTGAATGAACCATACAGGTTCGAATATTTCATTACACATCAAAGTTCTTCTTACAACTTATCCTAATTCTGGTGGTCCTACAATTAGGCAAATTACAGGGATAATAATTGGCAATACTTGCGGGGGGCACTGTTACTGTGAACTGCTTTTGGTTCGGAGAAAACTCTTGAAGTGCCACAACATACATTTGCCAATGACCAGACTTCTACTGGTAATGCTTCATTTTTTTCCTTTGTTTATCAGTAGTTTACATCTGAAGTTTGAAAAAACCACTGCAAGAGAAACTTGACGATACAAGATCACCGCTTCCTTTGTGCTCGCCACTTATAAACAGGCTGTGATGTTGGATTCTCCATCTCGTCTTCACGGAGTTTCCTCTTGCGTCCAGGTTTCTGCCCCAGTATTAAAAGTCAGTGACGGAAGAGCTAAATCATTCAAATTTTTGGTCAAATAAGTAGTACAACCTCCGTTCATCAATTCTTGTCGTCCCCAACAACAGAAATGAGTTATAAATAAGCTAGCCGTGTCCGAATGTCACGAATTCAAATACGGAGGTTGTAGCAAACATGACCTCAATAGATTTACAGATGTCAAACAAGGTCAATTTAGGCAAGTTGCTTTAGAATACGAGAGAGTACACTGATTTGGCTTGATGTCACAAACTTTGTACACTGATTGAGATACTCATAAAATGTGTTCAATAATGTGCATAGCAAACAGCAGTCATCACAAAGTTAAGCAGGAAAGTAGCCAACTTCCAAATGAAATTCTCTCTGCCTTATTATTTCTACAACTGATTTAACAGAGAGCACCAAAAAAAAAGTTTGTTACTGGAAAACTGGGGTTACAAAAGACACAACGACGACAATTTCATATACTGAACAATTCCAGGAACATACTGGAAAGTCAACTGTAACACTAGCGATATAAATATAATAGCCACCCATTTAGTGAGATAATTCCATATTTTTTATATTCTTCTATGAGTCAGGTGAGCAACTTAGCATACAACATACAACAACAACAAAGCCTTAGCTTAGCTGCTGTCATCACTGCACTAGTTCCTTTCAGAAAGTTTCAACCAAGCAAACGACAAACTCAAAAGATCAGAGATATGATACCTTCAATT
Organism: Eragrostis nindensis; assembly: GCA_012490785.1. NCBI lineage: Eukaryota > Viridiplantae > Streptophyta > Magnoliopsida > Poales > Poaceae > Eragrostis > Eragrostis nindensis. The sequence continues at coordinate 103,314 of JAAXCT010000297.1, read as the reverse complement.
CCTTTTGCAATGCCATGTCTGCATATAGTTTCTCAAGCTTCTGAAGTCTCTTTTTCCTCTCTTCTAACTCCCTGTATGAAGAAGCTGTCTTCCTGAACAGGATTAGGCATGAGGACATAAGTTTGTCAGTAACAGTGAATGCACTAAACTACGCAAGATCATGCTTTGAGCTGGAGATACATAATCTAGTGGTACATATAAAACATGACTGCTTACAAGTTTCCTAACTAATGCATGCAAAGTGAATCATATACTAAACAGTAAAAACGATTCTCTGAAGCATACAGAATAATATTGCCACGGAAATAACACATGAACACCATATTCCACAGAGAATTGTATATTACTTCTTTATACGGGAAGGGATGTTGTCTAAGACAGGCAACTTGCTGTTTTCTTCTATCCTGGATCGTATTTCTTTAGCTTCTTCTCTGAAAATGAAACAGTAAACAAAGGTTAGATTAGATAGCCAACCTTTTAAAAATGATCCCTAAAAATCAAATAGACAAAGCGGGTAACACTGTGAATGCAGTGGCTATACCTATCTTCGGCAAAGTAAACATGCTTGTTTGGAGGCTTGTTATCCAGCTCATGAAGCACTGAACTTAATTTTTCAACTTTCTACAAAGCATTCACATTCAGGTTAGAGCGGCATAAACAAGAGAAACAAATGAGTACTTGCAAATACCATGAACATCATTGCAGACCTTTTTTTCACTTTGAATACTCTGAAAGATATACCCCATATCTTTATTTTTTAACAGCAGAAGTTCCTCCTCGGTATACTTATTTGCTTCAGGCCTGACACACTTACTCCGGGTTAAAACACAGGGCAAATAAAAAAAGGAGCAGAGGAACTACATTGTACATACTTAGGCTTGTGAATTCCGTCAACAGTCCTACTGTTGACCATCTTAAAGTAGAACTCATCAGGGTTCCTGAAAGCTGCCTTCTCCTTCAATTTCTGTATTTAACCACGCATATAAAGGAATTTAGATTATGATGGTTACATGCTATTGGTGAACTAACATCAGGAAGCTCAGACTAAGATGCAAACAAGTGAAACAACTAATAACATGCAGAAAAACCGAAAAAAATATATCCAATGTCCGGACTCCTAAGGCAACCGCGAGCATAGAACAAGAGCTAATACCCTGATGGTATCCTCCTTGCGGTGGTAAGCTCTCGCCCGCACGACATAGTCCTTGTGCTTCTCCAGAAGGCCAAACTTCTTCCTCGCCTCCCTGCAAAACCCACCCAAACACCAGCTCAGTCCCCAAATTTTCAAGGGCGTGGCTCGCGGCGGCGCCGCTGCACTCGAACGCGAATGGGGAACATATGCGGGAGGGCAGAGAACTTACGGCTGCGCACGCTCCTTGTGAGCGCGCCGCGGGATCGCGTTCCGCAGCGACGACATCTTCCACTGCTGCTTCCGCTACTTCCTCCCGATGGAGCAAGCGGCTCCGCGAATTCTGCTCGTCGCTCTTGCGGATTAGGGATGGGAGGCGATGCGTGGAGACGAAGGGGACAGACGGACAGGGAGCGGGGCTGCGGGGGCGATGAACTGATGATCCGCCGCGCGGAGGCCGACCTAGGGTTCGGGGTTTGGGTTTGGGTGTGGCGGCGCAGCATATGGCCCAGTGGTTTGCTAGTTCGGACCGAACCAACCAAACCCATTAGCGGCCCACTTGGGACTTCACCAAACATTTTTTTTCCCTTCCGAGTTTCGATGGCACCAACCCTTTGCTATCAACTTGGCCCATTGGCCCTTTTTTTTTAGAAAAAAAAAACTTGACCCATTAGTTTAACTAGTAAAAATGCACGTGCGCCACGCACGTGTCCGTTCAAATGATATCACTTGACAGGACTTTATCATACAAAGAAAATAATATGATGTATCGTGTACGTATCATAAACAAAACACACTTCTGACACATCATTGCATTTAAGTACTATAACGACATTAACACGACAAGCTCAAGAATCTGCTAAAATAACGACATTGTTTGAATTTAAAGACACTAATTGATTTCGAGACATAAAAGACATGACGTCGCGCATAGCTCCTATTCATTGTCGGTAACGATAGCGACCATATTTATTTGAGAGTCTTTATTTTCATGCACCCTCAAAGCACATTCATATCTTTCAGGCGGTCACGGCTAAGCTGACGTGCTTGATTAGGCGCATTTGTTAGACGCCTTTGAAATCCTACAGTTATATAGACAACCACGCCAATAATATCTGTAGGAAGAGTTACGACATATGTTAGAGAAGCAATACCCAGTTTTATTACTAAACTAACAAAGGTTAAAGGCATACCAGTCAAGCTTTTATGTGCCCCAAAATGCTTGACTTGATGAAATGAGCTGAATGTTCGTGGGAACAAAGGATATGCTATCAGTCTTCTAGAGTTAGAAACCCTGCTTTCAGAAGTAATGCTTGCAAAGAATTCGACGCCATATACATGAAACACATTGAGAAAGTTTAAATCATATATGTATCCAACAACGACATCAATGAAATCATATGGATATCCTTCAACGATTGTTCGAGCCAGATCCAAACAAGTCCTGCCAAATGCCAATGCCTCCATCCTAGTTCCCTGCAACAAAAAACATTATATTTGCATCACTGAACCTCTATGCATCGAAAAGGAAAAGCCTGCAAAAAAAATTCAGCGTTGGACATGTCACTGACCATTTTGAATCTGACGTGTGAAGGCCAACTCCTCTTTTTTCCGCTGCCGATACTGTTTATTGTACTCGCGACGTTTAGCTTTTTGCAATTCTTCTGGTGTAGCAGATTGGCCAACCCCACCATCAAGATTACCTCCATCACGGCGAAGAATTAGAGTGGATGGCTGCCAATTATCGTTCCTATGCAGCCAGTTTTCATCCTCGTCACCATTAAAATTACCTCCATCGTCACCATTTAACAGAAAATTTAGTTTCGCAGATAAACAATGAGAAAAATACTCAAATCAAATTTTGTGAATTTAATTTTTATATGTTGATTCCCAAATCATGTCAACCAATCTCATGGATTACACCCAAAATTATTCTTTTATGCAAAAGTGTAAATCGTAATCTCTAAACAGAGATTAAGTCTATATAATATTCTAAATAGTGAATATGTAAAAAAAAGAACACACCAGCAGCTTCGATGTTCGTGATATCATGTAGGGTTCGTTTGGTTGAGTTTGCCATCCTTGCCTCTTTAATATTTCCAGTAAGAACAGATAGCTGCGATGGTTGAGATGTGCCATGATTGCCCTCCCCGAAAATTCCTGAACAATGCCATTCAAGAGGTTTTTGGGTCAACTTTATATTACTGAAAATATATAAAAACACCTGTTATTAACAAGTTTCGCCAATCCTGTCCTGTTAACATAAATAAATTATTCTTTAATTCAAAACTATAAATCATATGCTCTAAACAGAGATTAATTCACCATAACATTATAAATAATTAATATGTAAAAAAGAACACACCAGAATCTTCGATGTTTGTGATGGTTGAGTTTAGTAGCCTCGCCTCTTTAATATTTCCAGTAAGAACAGACAGTTGCGATGGTTGAGATGTTCCATGATTGCCCTCTACAAAAATTACTGAATGGTGACAATCAGGAGGTTTTTGGGTCAACTATATATTTATGAAAATATAAAAAAAGGACCAATAATTCCTGTGGAGAACACACAGCTTATTAAGAAGTTTCGCTAATAGAGCCAAGTTAACACCTACCAGCATCTTCATCATACTTTATAAAACTTCGTACCTTTTTTTTCTGCCTCTTGATTCCTGTGTTTCCATGGTTCCTGAGAGCCTGGTTTTCCTTGCCACCTGTGCATTTAATATAAAAATTGGTTCCTGAGACAAACTATTAGAAAAATACTCAAATGAAATATTATGCATTTAATTTTTATACGTTGATTCTCACCTTTTTCTCCAACAGGAGTCGTAGTCGGAAGAGGAGACTGGTTTAAAGACATATGCCTACAAACCATGTCAACAAAGCTCACAGGTTACATAAATAAATTATTCTTTAATGCAAAACTATAAATCATATGCTCTAAACAGAGATTAATTCACTATAACATTATAAATAATTAATATGTAAAAAAGAACACACCAGAATCTTCGATATTTGTGATGGTTGAGTTTAGTAGCCTCGCCTCTTCAATATTTCCAGTAAGAACAGACAGTTGCGATGGTTGAGAAGCAAGAAAACCTTGATCCGTTGCCACTTAGATGACAAATGAATCTAAGTGGCAACGGATCATTCATTTGAAAGATGACAAATGAAAGTCCCTCAAAAAAAAAAAGATGACAAATGAATAAGTTCCATGAAAGTGGAAATAAAATCCCTGTAAATTATAATAAATGAAAGTAAAATGAAGAAATCATGGCTGCAGCAAAAAATTTCCCCATTTCTATTATTCATCATTGCACTGCTCATGGATTACAAACTAAAAGCATGCCTCTTACAAGGAAATAATTCTCATATTGATGTTGCCTATGCTCTATTTGCATTTCTGCTCAAATAGCAATTTACAACCAATTGCCAAAACTGTAAATTTAAAAGGCAGCTCGTTCGATTTACAACTTTTCTAGACTACCTCTCCGGCGGACACAGGCTGCAACAGTCAGGGGTTCAGGAGAGACCGGACAATAACCAGTGACAAATTTGCTGTCCGGACTCACGTTCAGGCTTCAGAACAGCATTATCCGGCCTTGGATTAGCTCGCAGCCCTGCAGCATCTCAAGTGCTGCTGTTGGCGAACTCCTTGGGTCAGCTACTCAGCATTCACATTGATGGAGAACGTTCTCATACAGCTTTCGGCTGGACCTGTTCGAAATCAAACACCTCGAACATCAAACGCCGCACGTCAGGTTTGCCATAGACACAGTATGCAAGACCGTGAATGGCTTGCTGGACGGCGGTGGTCGATGGATTTCTTAGGCGCCGGTTGTGTTCGAATCTATCTTGAACTGACTCCCCGTAGATAATGTAGTGATGCAGGTGCTTGTCCCGCAAATATCGTCCACAATACTTGTTCATCAACATTCTGCGGTGCTTCTCCGCCAACCACCTGCCAGGTGCATCGAGATGCTTCATAAGCAGCCTCTCTGCCATCACCAGATCCTGGCCACAAAGAAGTTAAGACCTTCAGCATTACTCTTGGTCCATTGGACAGTGGCGACATGCTAAAAAAATCATTAGAAAGTAAAACATACCTGAATCTTCTGGCCAACATATTCGAGCCTCTCAAAACAGAACCTTGGATGCTCAAACTTATGTTTTGACGGGTGCATAAAGCACAGCTGCAGGAAAACAAAGCACCGTGATGGTTTACAATTCCCATGTTGTAAAACTAATAGAAGCAAGAGCGTCGGTATATTAAGTAATTAACATCTTGACATAGCTTTCCCTTGCAAATAATTCTATGGACAACTTCGTAGTTTGTAAATTACACACAGCAGAGAAGATTTGTGAGCTGAGAAGCAGCAAGTAGGGCCATCAATCTCTCCTTTGAAAACAATACACAAATTCAAGTGGCCAGGTAGGTTTCTCTTTTCTATGTTATGAAGGAGGTATACGTGCACCATAAATTGGAAAGTAGTGGAGATTCAATTAAAATCCTATACTGACACTATTGGCTTGACATTTCAGTGTATCAGTGTAGTATATGATTACGTTGGGAATCATAGGAAATTTGGAATCATATTATCAATTAGAAACACCTTGAAATCTATCACATTGTTCATCTGCATCTCAGACAAGATACGGTAGTGTCAACCACCAGTTTACTACCACAAATAGCCTTCATATTCTAAACTCTGTTTCCGCATTACAACTACACGCATAGGCCGTCCAAATGGCAATCTCAAGTCTCAACCTATAATAGAAGTTATTTTTTTACGTGAAACTAATACTAGAATTTCATGTTGAGTTTAAAGTAACCCTTATTTTCCCAACATATAAGAGTTGGTTCTGGATCATAGGCCTTAACAGCACTACAGAAATGCAATGTCTTCCTGTCAGTATTCAAGAATTATCAGCATTTCATTTTCTTTTTCTCATTTACGGTTCACGCTAACAGTTACTTGAAAAAGAATATCAAAAGGCCAAGAGTGTAATAAACTAAGCTCAAATTTTTTAGGGAAATAACGGGGAAAAAAAGAGAAAGAAGTGCCATAGAGACGTTGAATTTACCTGAAGACCAAGTCCTAGCTCTATATTTCTTGCTTCTGTGATTTCCAAAATTCTGTCATTCATGGGCAGGGGATATCCTAGGGTCCCCATGACCTTTGGCCTATTGTCAAAATCCCAAATATTTCCTCTGAAACGATGCATGCCTGGAGGCACACAAGCTCGAAAAAGCCTAGGATGAGCAAAAAGAGCATCTGGTGGTGGCTGCATGAGATGTAATGAGATAAGAACGAAGCAAAGAGTGAAGATGTAGGGAAAATGATAGTGCGAGACATTACCCTGTAGGCAGCAACATCCTGCCACGTAAGTTGTCTCTTTTCAAACTCAACCGAAACATAATCAACATCTTCTAGTTGGCGTCGCAATTTTGGTTGACAGCTCTCGTCATCAGGGTCCATCCCAAACGCCTCAAAAAGGACTCGGTAGACTTCAGGCATTCCAAAGCACAAATATATAGCTCCAAATAATGCCCAGAATACAGCCCTGACAAACAAACAGACATTTAGCTGAACGTTCACCGGATATGCACGCCAATTAGAAACTTGCATTGCTGTAAGAAATAAGAATTCAGATAGAATATGCTACAAAATGCATGGTATCAGCACGAAGTTCGAAGGTGTGAAGACAAGGCTATCTGTTCTCGTACTACTACGTTTAGCGGAGTAGTACATCAAACCGAGTACCAGATAATCGGTGATAAAGGGAAAGGATGTCGTAAGAGTATAACATTTACGCATGAATGGAGTCAACTTGACTATGAAGGCTGCAGAAAATTCAACATGTAACATTGAATCATACAGTATGCGAAAGAAAAAGATCCGATACTTAATTCCCAGTATCATGCTTAAAGCTAAGCAAAAATATTTTCGATCATCAATGAGCCAACAAGATTAGCAAGCCCTTCAATTACCATCAAGACGCAGCAATCATCATAGCTAACATCAGTTATGTCCTGTTAATTGCAGTGCAACTACTCAGACAAAATGTGCTTGCTTCATTTTGCACACACCAACTATTAACAACAAAATCATGCTAATTTACATTCAGATACAACATTCTCTCTATACACTTCCAGTAGCACATTTTCAGCATAACAAAGGAGCGCGCACTTGTAAATACTTAAGAATATGAACACTCACTTGGATGGTGGCTCCCGGTCCTTGCGTATCATCTTATCCACATCGTCATAAGGAAACACCAAATTGTGCAGGCTGGCAGCCTTGAGCCACTTGGGCAGCACCTTCTTCCCGATCAGCGCGAACACCCGCTCCCTCATCGGTCCAGGTGACTCCCTGGGGTACCTCTGCAAGAAGAACTCGCAGAACGCGAGCTCCAGCACGAACTGGCCCAGGAACCAGAGCCTGGAGTGGCCGTTCCGTACGTGCCGCGTCCGCGTGCGCTCGGAGGAGGGGTCCAGGTGCTGGAACGCGAGGTAGAGGAGCACATCGAAGTGGCGCGCGGGGCAGTCGTCGCCTTCGCCGAGCGTCTCCGAGGGCGCGAGCGGGTACCCGAGCGCCTGCTTGGCCTCGAGGAGGTACTCGTCCATCCAGGTCTTGTCGGCGGCGGTGAGCGGCGCGGAGGGGAGGCAGGAGGAGAGGAGCGGGAGCGCCTTGAGCGACAGCTGCGGGCTGTTGAGGAACCGCCGGGTGAGGCGCTCGTCGTCGAGCGGCGGCTTGAGGATGAAACGGCGGGGCGGGTGCTTCTTCTTCGGGGATACGGCCTTCTTCCGCTGCGCGAGCTCCCGGAGGAGGCGGCTTGGGCTATTCGCCGGCTCCGAAGGAGAGGCCGGCGGCGGAGGAGGGGTGTGGTCAGCCGCGACGGCGAGGATGCGGAAGCGGCGGCGGCGCGCGGTAGGGAGGGGGAGAGGCGCGAGGGTGAGGGCCTGGAATGCCATGGCGGGCGGCGCCATTGGTGGTGGCGACCGGCGACCGCGAGCTTGGGCTGGGGGGTTTAGCGGGGGATTTGGTGGGTTGGGGGAAGAGGAAGAAGAGGATAAGCAGAGGAGAATCACGGGATCGTCGGTTCCGTGATCGATGGCTGTGATGGAATCAGTCAGCAAGCGAGCTGCGCAAAAAATATCTTGAGCTGCCCCCGAAATGACGTGGCAATGCACGCCACTGCACTGTGCTACTACTTTTTTGTTTTTTGAGCCAATGCACTGTGCTACTACTAGCAAATACTATGAGAACGCATCTGGGCCGTTGGCAAGATGGGCCCCTGTGGACCGCAATCCAGGCTGTGCTGTCCGTATCAGTATCACCCATGGGCTGATCGCTTTGCGGCGGCGGCAAGGCAGAGTCAAGACAAGTCTCTGCCACCAGCAGCTCGCCGCCGCCGCCGATCTGCCGGGCGGCGTCCGTCGATGGCGAACCCGAGGAGGGCCATTGCGCTGCACATCCAGACCCAGGCGCCGCCTTTCCCCACCGCCGCCGCTCTACCGCCGCAGCCCTCCCTGGCGTCGTCGCTGCTGCACTTCCTGAAGCGGCCGGCGTCCTTTCCCTTCCTCCTCTCCCTCTTTGTCCTCCTAACCTGGCTCTCGCTCCGCTTCCACCGGCCGTCCCCGCCACCTTCGATCAACGGCCGCCCCTCCGTCGTGCACGAACCTCAGGCAAACCTCGTCCGCTTCCCCGCCGAGCTCCACCCCACCCCCATCGCCATCGACGGGCGCGGGTGGCTCCTCAACCCCATCGCCGCCGCCAGCGAGGCTGGCCTCCCAGGTGAGATCCTCCTCGACTGGGGCCTTCTATGCTCCCGAGCTGTGGTGGTTGCTTGTGACGTTTCCTTGTGTGCGGAGCTACCATTATGCAGACTAGAGCTATCATTCGGCAAATCGCTGCTGCTTATGAGGCAACATGTGATGTTACAATGCCTACGTTGCATAATGTGATCGAATGTAATAGTAGAGTTGGTCACATTGCGTTAGTCACAGTTGAAGTTGGCTTCCTGTGTTGCAAGAGATGCTGCAATTCTGCACCTCTAGTACGCTCTGCTGGTAGTTAGTGACTTAGTGATGAAAGGAAGAACTGTTGTTCTGGACATGAAGCTAGTGAAGCTGCAGCAAAAACATGTATCATATCTTCCAAAGTATCTCTGTTATGCTGCTTACCAAACACTGATATTGTTAGTGTATCAGGTTTTTATTTCAGAGACATGCTAAATAATAACATATTAAATTCTCCTGCTGCATCTTAGTTCATGTATGGCCGATCTGTTGGTAATTCCTATGGTGCCTTCAGAACTCGGAAACCATTAGTTATGTTATATTGAATTTAACCTGTATTGACATTAGCTGGATTGCCTGTGAGTGTGTTAACGCAATGACAGATTTAGTTGGCAATCATTTTGCACAACATAGGCGCATAGCTGTCATCTGGAATCTGTAAATGCAATTTAGTTAGTTGAATTGGAAACATACCAAGTTTATCAGGCAAACACTGTGTTTTTAGTGGAGAAACCTTGTGTAATACTTCATGAGATGTTTGGAGCCTGCCTTTTTGGCCTTCCAACTCATCTGCCCTGTTCTAAATTATTGAAAATATACTGCAAGTTCATACTGATTGATGAGTGGGTTTGCTTATTGTTCTTGGTAAGAACAACTAAAAAAACACCTGCACTTGAAATTTATATATTCGCCTCAAGTGTTCCATTTGTCCTACTGAATGCAAATGTGCAAGCGCGTTTGGAAGAGATTTTTGTGGCTGTTTCTTCCAATCTTCACAATCTTTCTTTTCCTGGCTGTTGCACTGCCACAGCAATCTGTTCCGATCGGACTGCATCTCTGGGTTTAAGGAAGAAAAGGTACTAAAAGAGAACATGGTGCTATGGATGTAGTGACCAATCATTTAACTAAGCCATTTGGAGATCATTTCACTCAATGTATACTTTTCATGTTTCTTCTATGCTTTATTTACAATTGTTGGTTTGATTAATGCATTACCACTGTCTTGTTGCTATGGACTACTGTGGTGATCTTCTATAGTATAGGACTCTAGTGAGAATGAATTTTCTTGTATTGCTTCAACTTCATAAATCTTAGCTCACAATCGTGCTACTATTTTTGGGTTCAACTTGGCTTGCTCAACTTGTGTCAATTTGTTATAGGTGGTGCACTGGTCTGTCTATTGTTGCATGTAGGACAGATCCAACCAGGTGGGTTACGTGGCAATCATCGTCATCATACTTGCAATGAAACGTTTGTCATCTGGGGTGCAAAGACAAAATTCAGGGTAAAGATATGCTCTTTTGCTGTCCTGAGAATCACATGCTTCTAGTATTGACTGTTTGTTTTCCCGTATATCAACAGTTGGAAAATGCTGATGTAGACAAAGGATATGGAGAAGCCATGATTGCTGCTGATGAGGTCGCTATTGTTGCAAGCGCAAGATCAACTGCACACGCCTTGATCAATATGGATGTGCGACCGACCTTCTTCTTGGGATGTCAGGACACACCAGTAAATCCCAACAGCTCTAATACTGACTACAAGGTCTGGAAAGATCTATGATAGTTCACACTGTTTCGATGATTTGGTAGGCCAAGAAATTATGAGCAAATTGAGCCTTGAAAAAGGTCATCTTGTTACCATAGGTAGTTGTTTCTGTGGTCAAATGCTTGTGTATAGCATTGGGAGCACCAGCAGTTGGCTATTGACCCTTTTGTATGGCTGACTAGGTTTTCTGTACTAAGGGTTCTCGTTTTTTTACTTTTTTTCTTCTTCGCTTGCACATATTCTCTATTCACGTGTAATCTTACTTTTGTAGACTCTCTTGTATGGCCTTACAAGGACCAGATTTCACTAATGATTGTTGCCAACTCCTATTTCCATTTCGAAAACAGAGGAACTCTTTTGTTTGTTTAGACAATAACCTGTGTAGCTGTTACTTCATTTTTCATTTTTGTCCTATGTGTTATTGTGTAGATGATACGCTAGTAAAGGTGTGAAACGAACTATTGTATGCAGAATTTGCAATATGATAATTTATTTATTCATTGAGTTTCACTGGAGTTCGGATGCTGTTAAGATAATGTTAATTCGTAAACAAGGTTATCACTTGTAGAGTTGGCGTGAACAAGTGATTTCTGGTACAGTTGTCTTCTCTCTCTGGGTTAACTATCAGCATCGTCTTTTGCCAGATAGATTCTTTTATTTCTAGAACTTGTCATACAAATTTAATACCCTGAACCAATCTTTACACACAAAATGTTGAAAACGGAAATGGACCATCTAATATGGTCAGCATAATGACGGAATGGCATGATATGGACACAATAGTAGTAGATCTATGTAATCCAGCTTTCCAACTTCATTTTCATGTTCATTCTTTGTATGTTAAGCATTCAAAAATAAACTGAATAATCATCACAAAATAATAATTGGTTGTGGCCTGATGGAGGAATGTATATCTAAATGCTTTGCAATCAAACATGGCCAAAAGCATGGGTAGTGAAATAAAGAGCGAGAGAACATGGCAAAAGAAGGATGCCTGCCTATAAAATAAAGATGAAATTCTCCATGAGGCCATGCATACCTCAATACCTGCATATATACAAGTCTATAAAATAAAGATAAATTATCCTTTTGTTGGAGGCGATAAAGATAAAACTCCTTAGAAAACAAGAAGCGCATAGCCTGAGGGAGTAAAGAATCAGATACCAAGGCCACAAGGGCCACAGTTCAGTGCCCCCACTCGTCTGGCGTCGTTTCCTTCCTGTGTATACAAAGCCCAGCTCGCAGAATCGCCTCCCCTGCCTTCTTGCGCACGACGCACGCCAGTGTCCATTAACGCGTGCTCGTAATCCTTGGAGCTTCGCTTGTCTTCACGAAGCTTCCGTCGCCATGGCTGTCCAGCTCAGCGAAGAGCAGATTGCCGAGTTCAAGGAGGCCTTCAGTCTCTTCGACAAGGACGGCGATGGTATCAATCTCTCCCCTTTTTTCGTCTTCACATTTTAATACTTCTCTCTCGATCTATCTTGTTGGTTGGACTATTACTCTATTTCAACCTTGATCTGATCTGATCATGCTGCGCGTTAGCGCTTAGGATTGTCAACGATCAACGAAATCAGTAGAACGTGAGAGGAATTGTGCTGTAGATCGCAATAGTACTTTTTAGAACGAAGCTTATGCTGTGGAGTGTGGAATTCAGTGCCTTTTAGGACAAAGGTGTTGGATGTAGCTCTTGTTGGACCAAGCCTTGAAACAAACTTCTTTTTTCCTCTTAGGCACGATGCAATATCAATTTGTGGTTGATTAATTGGTCATCTTGATTCAGTTTTAGTCCCTCGTGGCGATTTGAAACAAAGAGTACGTACCTTGTTTTTATTTCTCAAACTTATTAGATGTACCTTTTTCTACTTATATAAGAATGAATCCATAAACATCTGCTTTCTCAATTTGTTTGTTAGATGCATGTGGAAGTAATACAGTATATTGTTACTCCCGGCCTCCAATCTTGATGTCAAAAAAAAAAATTGAAGGGGGTACTTATCCAAAAAACAGAATCATATTCCAATTCTCTCATATCACAGATTGGGAAAAGGTCGAAGAATAAAGCCATGAGCCCATGACGGAAGGGAATATGGACCTAATCTGAACCGTCGAGTCCTGCTAGCATATGATAGAACATCTAGAATAAAGTGACGACAGAGTGGTGGAATTAATAGTCAACAATATTTGCTCAACGAGGTTATGCTATCAGGACTTTGTTTGATATAACATGTTTATAAAAATTGGAAATTAAATTGCGTTTTAAACTCAGACATACTGAAAGCTGCAACATGCATGCATTTCCACCCATTTATATCATTGTTTGATGGTCATCCATTTATCTCTCAAAACTCAGCGTTGAGACGATTACGTGATGAACTCTCTCTGAAGATGCATCACAATCACCATCTCCGACCCTCATTTTTACTGACCTGTTAGGATATATTAGAGCCTCTCTAGTCTAGGATTATGCATGCTTGGTTTTCAATATCTCTCCATATATACATACGTGCCGCAGGTTGCATCACGACCACGGAGCTGAGTACGGTGATGCGTTCCCTGGGCCAGAACCCGACGGAGGCCGAGCTGCAGGACATGATCAACGAGGTGGACGGGGACGGCAACGGCACGATCGACTTCCCGGAGTTTCTGAGCCTGATGGCCCGGAAGATGAAGGACGCGGACTCGGAGGAGGAGCTCCGCGAGGCGTTCCGCGTGTTCGACAAGGACCAGAACGGCTTCATCTCCGCGGCGGAGCTCCGGCACGTGATGACCAACCTCGGCGAGAAGCTGAGCGACCAGGAGGTGGACGAGATGGTCCGCGAGGCCGACGTCGACAGCGACGGCCAGATCAACTACGAGGAGTTCGTCAAGGTCATGATGGCCAAGTGAGGAACCCTCTGAAAATTAACTACGTACTACCTTTTTGTTTCTCATCAACAAATCTCTATGAAAAATAAAACGAGAAACATTATGTGTTCGTAATAATAAAATAAGTAATGCGTTTTGCTTCGTAATATTTTAAGTGATCGGCATTCTCTTTTCGCAGTAGAGTTTCTTTTAGTTTCTGTGTTAGTCGTAAGAGTGAGACACGGGGCCGGATGATGATGAACTTACTCCTGTGCTCTCTGTGTGCAGACGGAGGAAGGCGAGGACAGAGGAGAAGAAGACGGGAGCGGGGCGCAAGAAGAAGGTGCCGCCGTCGTCTGACCCCGGCAAAAAGCGTCCCCAGAAGTGCGCGATCCTGTGATGATGAGCCGCGGCCGTTCGGTGTCTGCTGGACTGGTGTTGTTGAATGGTGGTGACTGCATGCGTTCGTGGGTGCGTGCTCGGGGCATTTCAGAGTTGTCAGCTGCGTGTCGTGTGTGTTGCATTGGCTCCTTCGGTGTAGCGTACTACAAAGTTGAGCTGGAGTATCAGACGATCCACGGTGTGTGCCAGTAATAATAGAGAGGGTCAGAGAAATTACAGTGCGAGTTCTGAGGTTTTTTTTTTTTGGTGTGTGTGTGTGAAACAGATATGATGCGTTGTTTTTTTTAGAGGGCAGTATGCGTTGTGTTGGTGCGAGGCGGCAGAGAGCCAGAGAGCGCCTGAATCGAACGAACGAAGCGTCGCCAATTGTCCTTAGCGCGCGGTGAAACACCGCAACAAAAGTTGGCGGACAGCGCAACGACGCCAACGCGGTCCAGCCAAGTCCAACGCGACGCGCACCAAACCCACCCACCGCCGCGCCGCCAACGGAAAGAAACTTCTCGTCAAAGCGGCCGCCGACCGGTTCCACCGCCGCGGCCGCAATTCCAACCGCCTTCCCCCTCCCCAGAGGCCGCTGCGATCCCCGCACAGCCCCCACCCTCGCCAGTGACCGCCGGCCGCCGGCGACGCGCGACATGCCGCGCTTCGCCCCTCCCTCCCGCCTCCTCCTCTTCCTCGCGGCGATCGCGCTCCTCCTCGCCCAAACCCTGGCCTCCCCCGCGTCCGGCGGCGCGGAATCCGGCGACCCCTGCGCGGTCTCCGTGTCGGACGGGGGCGACGACGCCCGGTCATCGTGCCCGGTGCGGTGCTTCCGCCCGGACCCGGTCTGCGGCGCCGACGGGGTCACGTACTGGTGCGGCTGCCCCGAGGCCGCCTGCGCGAGGGCCCGCGTCGCCAAGCGCGGCTACTGCGAGGTCGGCGCCGGCTCCGCACCCGTCTCCGGCCAGGCGCTGCAGCTCCTCCACATCGTCTGGCTCTTCGTGCTCGGCGCCGCCGTCCTCCTCGGCTTCCTCTGACGCGCGCGCCGCCCAGGCCTCTTCCATTCCTCACCACCTCCCCAATATGTAACCTTGGTTTCTCGTGTGCTGTTCAGAGCTGAGAGATGGTCTGTCATGATTTCGTTCTGATTTTGGACGATTCGGCGAGAGATTTAGCACAATTCTTTCTTTCTTAGATCCGTTCCATTCAGATGAGCTTCATATTTCGGAGCAGAGTAGGGCTGATTTGTTGTGAAATCTTGTAGGTTGAGATCATGTAGACAGTTGTAAATTCCTCTCTAACATTTGCAATGACCAGATTCTTATTGCCCGTGAATTTGAGCTTTATGGGTATGGTTCTACGTGTGTGATCTGTGTGTTCGTCTCTGCAGACTGCAGACTGCGTGATCAGATGAATTTCATTACTGTTTCTGGTTTTCCCGGCATCGTAGAAAACATCAATTCTTTTGTTTCTTGTTGAACTTCCCCTTCTTCCCCCAGTTCGTGGAGTCCTAATATATCTCTTTGGGGGATTTTGTTGTTGTTGTTTTCAAGATTCAATAAAATTTATGCATTCAACATTCTATCCCAGAGATCTCGAGTGAAACTGAAAGCCCCCTATCTACTTGGAGGTCATTTTTATTCAAAGAAACATGCCATGACAAAGGACATTTTGGATCCCAGCCATGCACATATTTATTCCTTCATGGACTTCGCTCTTGGTGGAGGTGTCGCCGGTAGTGGTGGAATGGTATAAGCTGGTGGTAACAAAGCTCATGTCATTAGCAACTTTGCGCACTGTGCAAGAGTAGCAATGAGATGAAATTGTTTTAAGCACTTACTTCCGCATTTGGTCCCGGGTTCCAACTCCTTTCCCTCCATACGTGCAAGAAGAACCAGCTTCTCCGAGCTTATTGTCCCCTCGTCATGTTTAGTGAGGATATGACAGATACACGCTAGATCGGATGACTCCACGGTCATTTGGCACACAAAGGATGGGTGTAAAGTGGAACCATATTTTCTTAGGAAATCTATGCACTCTCTGATAACAAGCTCTTTCTCGTCGTAGCAGTCCTTCTCGGCGCAGGCTTGATGGGCTACAAACATGGTTAAAGCTAAGACAAAGGCCATGAGCAGAAGGATTACTTTGGTAGCCATTTCCAAACTAGAAGGAACTTTTGGTATTGCTAGTACCAACGTGAACCAGACTCGCAATGCATGTGCCTGTATATATAAGTATATATGAATCCGTGCATGGCTATTGATTAAATTTTTTGATATCTTAGTAGATTCGAGGATATACTAGAATATGTACTCCATATATTTTTTTTTGAAGGAAAATATGTACTCCATATATTATTAGGGATTAAATGAAATTAAAGTTGATTCCATATTCTTATATTATTTGCAACACAAATTCATGTAATTTGTTGTGATGCTAATTTTCTTTGCATTACTCACAATTTTAATACAATACCGTGCTTGAATACTTATGGTTAGAGATCGTGTCCAATATGCTGGCATAATGGTACATTTGTATCTCTTTTACCATTTCAAATGTGCAATGATCAAACGCATAGCTCTTTATAGTAGCTTAAATGTTTGTTTATGAAACTGACATGTGGAAGCAAGTTTTCACATTTTACATGAACGTGATATCGCATAATGATGTGAACTTT
Source organism: Eragrostis nindensis (assembly GCA_012490785.1). NCBI lineage: Eukaryota > Viridiplantae > Streptophyta > Magnoliopsida > Poales > Poaceae > Eragrostis > Eragrostis nindensis. Next base: position 86,709 of record JAAXCT010000297.1, on the reverse strand, counting down.
CGGATAAAATGTTTGTTTATTGATTGTATATGAACAAGATTTTCTATCTGCCATTGGCTAAGACTGACTCCAACAAGACCATCTATTTTTGAAGATGCAAATCGACTATGCCTAGCATGAACAGGACAACTGCATTTCATTCCACAGCCCCGTCTCCAACAGACCAAGTGCATTTGCCGTTTCATTCCAACAGACCAGCTTCGTCCGACACCGCCCCGCCATTTCATTCCACCGAGCACGGCCTTGCCCAGCCGCCGGCGCGCGCTGCCTTGTGCTCCCACCCGTCGCGGCCTCCACAGCTACGCGCCGTCCGCAACTGCCAAGGCCCTGCTGGCCGAGATGGAGGCGGGGGAGGACTAGGTCGGATGCGGCGCCAAGGTCGCGGCCCCCGCGCCGGCGCCGACGGCCAACTTGCCAAACGACATGCACATGCTGCTCGAGGTGTTCGTGCCTACCGCGGGCGTCGCCCTCGACCTCAGCTTCCACCCGGTGCCGCACACAGTCCTCGTCGACGCCCGCGGCCAGCGCCGCCTCCTCCGCGAGCTTGGCGGGCGGCGCCTCCTCCCCTGCAAGCTCAGCCCTGCGGCCGGCGTCTCCTCCACAAGCTCGGCCCGGGAGCTCGTCAACGCCCGCGGCGGCGCGGCCTCTTCCGCGCCGAAATTGAACTCCACCTGCGCTGCCTCAGCTCCGCCGCGCTCCGTGTTCCGCCGCAGCACGAGGATGTGGAGCATGTCGTCGACGAGCATGGCCTATGGGGTGAACAGCGCGCCGTCGAGGTTCGAGTGCGTGCGGACGAGGAGGCCGACACCGGACGCCCGGACGGGAGGCGGAGGCGAGGAAGAGGCCGGATAAGGGGTCGAGGAAGAGGCCGACGCCGCCCCGTCGACCACGAGTGCTCCCTCGCGCTGACGTGCCTGCGCCCGGCGAGGTCGCCGTCGTCGATTCGACTCACCACCGCCACCACGCGAGGTCGCCGTCGTCGATTCAAGTCACTGCCGCCACCGCGGGAGGTCGTCGTCGTCGATTCAAGTCACCGCCACCACCGCCGGCCCCGCCTCCCCCGCGCGCGCCACCACCGCCGCGGCCTGCCTCTCCCGCCTCCGCGCGCGCCACCACCGCCGCGGCCTGCCTCTCCCGTGCGCGCCGCCGCCGTCGGACCCCTCCTCCGCCGCGCCCCTCCTCCCCCGCCCCCGCGCGCGCCACCACCGCCGCGACCCGCCTCTCCCGCGCGCGCCACCGCCTCCGGGGCCCACCTCCGCGCGCGATGCATCGCGCGATGCCAAAATGCATCGCGCGATGCCTCACCTGTTGGAGGATGAACAGTAGCCGCGGAGGAGCAAAAATGGGTTTGCAACGCGTGATGCCTCACCTGTTGAAGTCAGTCAAGCAGTGCAACGTTGAGAGATACTTTTTTTTAAAAAAAAAATTTGAGATGAGATGAAACGAGCTTAGGATTCGTGCGTTCAAAGTAGATATGACTAGATCCACCTTCCTAGCCTTGTGCTTTAGAATGGTCCATTGTAAAAATGCAAACAAAATTCGACATCTAGTTTTATAGCAATGAGACACTATTAGTTAAACATGCCATGGCAAGCAACATTAGCATACATCTTTTATTCTGTTTCTTTCATGATTTTCCTTGATTCTCTTGGTGATGACAATGACATTACTGCTGGAACAATATAACTTGACAGGAATTCTAAGGTATGTCAACTGTTCAGACTACAAAGAGTATAACATGCCTATGGAAAAAGCAAAGAGAGGCAATTTCTAATGTTTACTTCCACATTTGCTCCCCGCGGCAATCTATTTTCACATAATCACGATGGTACAAATCCGACTGCCATCCTTTATTGGGTAGCGGCCAAGGGAGGGTGCTAAGCTACCCATCTCGATAGAGAATCCACACTCTTCACAACATTACAAAAAAATGACAAAGCTTTTATGCGCTTACCTTCATCACATCATGTTTAGCCAGGACACGACACACATGGAGAATGTTCAATGTTTTGAAGGACCTTCATTTCGAATGATTTTGTGCAAAAATGATTAACTTTGTTTATCTCTTCATAATAATCCTCCTTCACAAGTTTGATGTGCTATAAATCTGGTAAATGCTAAGGCAAAGACCAAGAGTTGAAGGATTATTGTGTTAGCCATTGGTACCCTGGTAGAACGTTTTTGGTGTTTTGAGGATGAATTGTGCCAGGGCTTTGGGAGTTCAGATAGTGGAAAACATGAAAAAAAAATATGTAGTGCACATTTTATTATATATAATGATATCATTATATGACTACTAAAGTACTAATTAATGCCCACGTATCTTCAAATAAGTACCATTTGGAGAAAAAAAAAAGGCTCCATGACGATGCAAAACAACAAGGTTATATTAATTGTGCCTAAATCAATCACTATAAATGGTTGGATATCATGGAATGCTTTATGTGTATCCAACAATTCATTTTATATCACCATACTCCAACTAATAAAATTCCCCTTTTCGCAAAAAAAAAAAAACTCCAACTAATAACTTCAACTACCGATTTTATTGCCACCTAAAATTTGAGATATCTATCATTTATTGCCACCTAAAATTTGAGATATCTATCATTTATTGCCATTACTCATGCAAATGGAATGGATTTAGTTGGTTACTTCGCATCTATGCTTTGCACACTTCACCTCCTTTATCAAATGCCATGATTTTGTTATACATGACTCCCTAAACAGACATGGGACAATTGTGTTTTTGTCCTCACTTTGAACTATAATTGTGATTTTACCTTTAGTTTTTAAACTTTGTGATTTTACTCTTGGTTTTTCAATGTGAAGCAGAGGCTACCCCTACTAGGGGAACTCTAATTGTGATTTTACCCTCAATTTTTAAACTTTGTTATTTTACTCCTGGCTTTTCAGTGTGAAGCTAAACTGGCTTCACACTGAAAAAACAGGAGTAAAATCACAAAGTTTAAAATTTGAAGGTAAAATCACAACTGAAGTTCATAGTTAGGACGAAATCACAACTGCCCCAGCAAATATAGATGTTTAGAAATCTTGGGTTGTAATGATCATACGACACTAATAGAGTCCAATCAATTATGATATAAACATTTTATAAAGGTAACCTCAACTATTGAATCCAATTGCTGCAACAATTATCTTTAAATTGAAGTTCACAATGGCCTTATCTGTATTATTGTGAACATTATAAACAATAATGGTTTCTCATAGGTCCCAACACCGGGCGTTGCTTGCATTTTGATGGCACCACAAGAATCATCTGTCGAAGTGGACAATAATTCTAGGGCTCCGATCTCATCGTCAAGTTTCGTGAACTTGGCGTCTATTTTCTGCGCCGCACCTTCGGCGACCTCACACCTGTGGCATGGTGTGTTGAAAACACAAATATATTTGTGTTCCTTGGTTTCATGAACTTGGCGTCGATTTTCGTGGTGTGTGAGAAACACAAATATATTTGTGTTCCTTGGTTTCATGAACTTGGCGTCGATTTTTGTGGTGTGTGAGAAACACAAATAACATAACCAAGGATGCATTATATTTGTGTTCCTTACTAGAGGGTTAGGTTATGCGCAGCTAGCTCTGTCTAGTTTATTATCGAGAATTATGAAACAGTACTAGCTATTCAATCATTTAGAGAGAGAGAAGGGACTTTAGAGAGAGAGAAGGGACCGTTTGACTAACGTTAACGGCGTTATCAGGTGCGTACGCTGCAGTCATCTATGGGCTAGCGCGCTCCCGTTATGAGGTCACGGACGAATAAGAGGGTGTCACCTGGAGGGAGCATCAACGAGGGCATACTCTGTGAGCGGAGAAGCCACATCCTTCTACTACAGGCCTCACATAAATTACATCCTCACTTACACCAATCCTCTCTCTAAATATCTCATTCTCTCTGGATCTAGCTGGCATTGCCACCAAATCTCGCTTGTCAGCGAAGGCTTCATCGTGCCGCCGTGCCGCCCCTCATGGCGGAGAGAGGAGGAGGCTTCCTCGCGCCACCATCCTTTGCGCCGGAGGAAGGAGGGCACACGCCAGTGTCATCACCCATTGAGAAGAATCTCCTTGCGTTACTTGAGCCGCCATCACCACTAGATTGGGGATTAGGGTTGCCGCCGGCGGATCCGTCGCCAGAGTCGTATGTTGTCAGAGTTACAGAAGGTGACTTGGGTACTAATTTTGTTTTTCTCTTGTTGATTTTTTTTTTAATTTGAAACCAGTCGCCAACATGTGAGGTCGCGCTGGTGAGCCCACGTTCAGTGACTGCTTACGTCAGAGGACCTCTTCCTCTCCCCATTCTTGAACCGGAGGGGCACACAAAAGCGAGACGAGCGAACGTTGTTCCAGCAGAGCAGACGAGAAAACCGCAACCCACAGTCTTCCCCCTCCTCTGCCCTGAGCATCCACTTCCACTGGCCTCTGCTCCGCTGCCTAGCGCATGGAAGCCATCTCTTAGCTCCCGGCCGCTCGTCCGCGTCCATTCCCCGCAGCCGCCGCGGCGAGGATCTTGATCAGGTGAGGGGTCTTTTCCCTTTGGCTTGAAATCAATAAAAGCTCGCGATTCCTCGAGAGCACCGCCGCCTGTTACCTACTCTTCCGTGCACGCGGGTAGGCACACCCTGCTCTAATCGCCGCTCGATTCCGTCCAGCAGCCAGCGAGCGGTAGGCTCCACCTTTGCGCTCCCGCCTCCGCGATACTCTCCGTTCCATCTTCAGTAACCCTTCCATCCTAAACCCTCATGAAGTTACGAAATTTACTCGTGAATATCCAAAATTCCCCATTGAGAAGTTTGGAGGTCGAGCTAGGAGAATCCGTTTGCAATTTTTGGTTTGAAAGTTGAAGTTTCGGTTAGAAAATCCAATCTTTTGAGTTCAAAGTTGAATGCTTTGTATTGAGGTTTTTGATTTGTTCTAGTTTCGAGGTGATTCGTGTGCCAAGTCAAAAGTTTGCCTTTACTAATTTCGGTAGGAAGGGTGTGGATGCTGGAACGGGGAACGAATCTAGCGGGCTGGTAATGGATATTGGCGAGCCTCAGGGGTGAGGGAAACCAGTGGACACAGTACACACAATGGAAGATACCCATCTTCCATTTCTAATCAGGATTAATAGGAACTCAGAATGCAGTTAGTTTTCTTGGACTTTCCTTGCTAAATTAAAGGTGTGCTCAGAAAGCGCGTGAAATTGAGGCACCATGTAGAGCATTCAATTCAATGTATTATTCATCAAAATCTGTTTTTCATTTCTCTTATTTTGTGATGCACTGTGCAAGCAGAGAATAGAAATTTCATTTACAAATGCTAATCAGATATTTTTCTTTGCATTTTGTCAACTGGGGAGGCTGTAACATGAACATTAACTATGCTTTCTTCATACAGGAACTCACTTGCTACAAGAGGATATGAACCGGCCATCGAGTTTCATGCCTACACCTGATCTGGATGTTCTGGATATCAAGCCCTTGAGGACACTGGCTCCAATGTTCCCTGCGCCATTGGGTGTCAACACTTTTAACCAGTCAACCACCCCACCGTTGGTAGTCGTCACTTCTGCTGGGCAGTGTCAGGGTGGTTTTGGTGCTTGGAACAATTCTGCTGCTGGGTCATTTTTTGCTTTCAGTGCCCAAGATGCTTGTGGAGGCAAAGCTGACACTTTTAGCGATCAGAATGCTGGTGGTGGCAAGGCTGACACTTTTAGTGATCGGAATGCTGGTGGTGGCAAGGCACCAACTTTAAGTGATCAGGAAGCTGCTGGTGGACAGAATGTTGATATTCATCATCAGAATGCTGTTGGAGGCCACGCTTCTCCAAATTGGACTTCGGATGTCATAACCAATGCTAATGGCCCCATAGATGCCACCCCTATTTCAGCTTACAAGTCGACACAACCAAATGTTATAGCATTGGATGATGATGATGATGATGAGCCTTATACTCCTAACCAGACATCAGCATCTGGACGGAAGATCAAGAGGCCATCCCGCCTCAGCGGATACAAGATAAGTGATGGCTTGGAGAATGACAGCTTCAATGTTGTGAGCAGTAAACGCTCCAAGTCCTCTCACAAGAAATCTGTTGATCACAATGAGCTTGCCTGTCTGCCCCCTTCTGGTGATCGCAGGGAAATTGTGGAGGTGATTCTCATGACATTTGACGCATTGCGGCGTAGGCATCTTCAATTGGAAAAGATACAAGATACAAGCAAACGTGCAGACCTGAGGGCTGGCACCATCATGACGGCCAGTAATCTCAGAGCCAACACTGGTAAGAGGATAGGGGTTGTTCCTGGTGTTGAAGTAGGGGATATTTTCTACTTCAGAATGGAGTTATGTATTATCGGGCTGCATGCTCCTAGCATGGCTGGAATTGATTATATGATTACCAAGTTTGGCGATGAGGATGATTCTGTTGCAATATGCATAGTTGCTGCAGGTGGTTATGACAACAGTGATGATGATACAGATGTACTGATATACAGTGGTTCAGGAGGTAACGGCAAGAGCAGTGAGGAGATGCAAGACCAGAAGCTTGAGAGAGGCAACCTTGCTCTTGAGAGGAGCCTGTCCAGAAAGAATGTGATCCGGGTAGTTCGGGGCTATAAGGATCCGGGTTGTTTGACTGGAAAGGTTTATATTTATGATGGCCTTTACAGGATTCATGAATCATGGAAGGAAAAAACAAAGACTGGAATAACTTGTTTCAAGTACAAGCTGCTGCGAGAGCCAGGACAGCCTGATGGGGTTGCAATCTGGAAGATGACCCAGAAATGGGTGGAGAATCCAACAACTAGAGGCAGTGTTTTACACCCTGATCTATCGTCTGGTACGGAAAATCTTCCTGTGGTTCTTGTTAATGATGTTGACTGTGAGAAACGACCGGGCCATTTCACCTATACCACAGAGGTCAAATACTTGAAACCACTCAGTTCTATGAAACCTTTGCAGGGTTGCAGATGCCTTAGTGTTTGTCTGCCTGGTGATACCACCTGCGGTTGTGCCCAGCATAATGGTGGCAACTTACCTTACAGCTCCTCGGGATTGCTTGTATGCCATAAGCCTATGGTATACGAGTGTGGTGAATCCTGTCAGTGTTCATTCAACTGCCGTAACAGGGTGACCCAAAAAGGAGTTAGGATCCACTTTGAGGTCTTTAAGACTGGAAATCGAGGCTGGGGTCTTCGGTCGTGGGATCCTATACGGGCTGGTTCATTTATATGCGAGTATGTTGGTGAGGTTATTAATGACGCTAAATTTTTGAATGATAATGAAGATGATTATCTTTTTCAAACACTCTGTCCTGGTGAGAAGACTTTAAAATGGAATTATGGCCCTGAGTTGATAGGGGAACAAAGCACAAATATTTCAGCTGAAACCTTTGAGCCTCTGCCTATTAAGATAAGTGCTAAAAAAATGGGAAATATCTCACGCTTCATGAACCATAGTTGTGCTCCTAATGTCCTCTGGCAACCAGTTCAGTTTGACCATGGAGATGACCATCACCCGCATATCATGTTTTTTGCATTGAAGCACATTCCTCCCATGACAGAGTTGACTTATGACTATGGTGACATTGGATCTTCTTCTAGTGGTGTGCATTCTCCTAGAGCTAAGAACTGCCTTTGTGGAGCCTCAAATTGTCGGGGCTTTTTTATTTGACTATGGAAGATGGGCCCAGGTATGTAAAAAACCGAACTTCTTCTGATTTGTACTTTACTAGTGTGAAATTCCTGACTTTTTAGATTCCTGTTGTAGCTTCTTTGCTGTTGTCAAGCCATATTTGCAGTTGCTACATAATATTAACTTCTTGCATATCTTAATATTTCGGCTATCTGTCAATGCATCTTCCATCCTATGCGAGTTTCATATCCGTCTTAGCGAATCATTTGCAATGCTGACTTCGCGACTTTCACTTGATTTCGTAATTCCACTGCTAAAGACAGCAAGACAGTGTTAAATTTTCATGTTCTCAAATTACTTTATTAGGCCAACTTTATCTATTGAAACTTGTCTTAGAATGATCTCGTGCTAATGGTCTTGCTTTTCTTGCAGATCATTTTTGGTGGCACCTAAAGTTTAACTTTATGAAGTATGACAGTAGGACTGTTTCAGTGGCCTACCTCATGACCCCGCCAGTGGAATTGATATATTAAGTCGATGCCAAGATTATTCAACTGGGGATTTTTTTGTTATGTTAATGTAGGCCTTGCAACATCAGTTTTGTATAGCCTGTAGATCATGCGGTGCTGCCGATCTTGGGTACGCTTCAACATTTTGGACCTTCGGGGTAGCTGAACTAAGCCTAGCTGGCAGTTATGGATTCAACTATGCAAGATATCCTGGTTACTGCTGATATGCTGACATGTGGTTATTTGAAGTTTCTGTTATGACCTCTATCTCTGGTGATTGTTCTCTGTGGTTTGAAATCTTATACTCCCTCCGGTATCGAAATTGAGGTCGATCTAGAGATTGAGCTACCTTTCAAATAACAGGTCGATCTGGAGTATTTGCGCTGTCTCGGACGAATTTGCCCCCGCGTCGCTTGCTCGCAAGCCCAGTCCACGAGAGAGCCTGAGGCGACGATGTTGAATAAACCACGTCATGGGCCTGTCCATGGCGTGTGCGTCGTATGTGTGTTGAGCTGCGTGCGCCGCGTTGTGTCGTGGCGTGTCCAGGTGTGAGACTAGCTGCGGCGAGGTAGGAGTCGAACGCGATGCTGGTCGAGCCCGAGTCAGGCGAGCTGCGGCTGGCGCGTTAGAGTTTGCTAGGCAGGTGTGCTGCGTCGAAGTGCAGGAGAGCTGTGCGAGGCTTAGTCGGGGGTCGTTAGGATTCTGATGTCATCTGCGCGTGGATGGCTGCGAGGAGATGGCTCGGTCACGACGTGCGCCCAGACCATGCGTATCAAGAGTCCTCCAGGTCGCAGTGTCCAGTGCGTGTCCCAGGGCTATAAGTATCCTTGTATGCCCTGAAATGTAAATGTAGACAGTCGGGTGTCTATAATTGTTGGTTTTGTCAAACTAAAAATCCAATTAACAACACAGTACATAATGTCAACTAATATACAACAGTGAATATTTAATAGTTTTGTTTGGGCATAGTTTCAACAGCATATGTAAAACAACTTGAACCGTGCATACACCAAATCAAGCGTAAATGGCAGCATTTACATTTGACCTGGTAGATTTTTTTCCCTCAGCAATGACCGGACCGGATTTCACATATTGCAGTAACAGTAACACAACACTTCTTAGTTCCGTGTATGGTTAGATTTACAAGCACACCGGCAACTGTTGCTTAAAATTGTAACGTGGGCAACAGGCCATGTGCCCATGCAAGTATTTTCCAAATTGAAAACACAAAACAGGTCAGTTTCAAAGCATTCCTGTGGTGTTCCCAACTCTACACTCGCATGTACAGGAGCTCCTTGACTCTCTGACCACACGCTGAGAACGTCGAATATGCAACTTGATGTTTACCAGCTTGCCAGCAATCTGCATTTTTGGTTTGGAATGTCAAAGTGGTTACAATGGACAATGTGCTCCATAAGTAGCCAAAAAAGCATTTACGAGGAAATGAAATGGTTGACTCAAGATCAGTATGTATAGATGCTAAAGCTACAATAGTATCAACAAAATTACCATTCTCCATGTAAGGTCCTCCGGGCCAAGAGGCTGAGCAGGACTTGAATACAGGAAGTGTTTTGAATACTGTAAACGAATCACAGCTAAGTTATTAGACAGCAATAATGAATATCCCCAGGCATCCAGCAAAATAAGTGTTAGATGAAGAGACCTTCAAAAGATTAGATTGCATATCGTTGACCCTTTTGGCATCAATTCCTCTTAGGTACTTCACGAGCCAGCCAGGTTGCACAGCGTCACTTGATGAAACAAATAAAGCTATCTGCGCAATAAAATCCATCATTGCACAAGGCACAATCAGTGTTCTAAATTGCAGCAACTCAAATGCATATGAGAAATGGCAAGTATAATCTGCTGCACACAACCACAGAGCACAAAAGGGTTTGGTTGACAGCAAAGTAATAGGTATATCCTCTTCAGTTTAGTAAGTCTATCAATATATCCAATGGATCTTCCCACTAGTTAATAGTGCCAAGGCAGCATCTTCATTATGTCACAAGCTCAGGATGCAAGTGCATACCAAGCAAACATCCTGAGGTAGAATGGCTTTTCAGGCACCATCCAGAATTTTACAGAAGCTTAACTTCTTTATGCTGAGAACCATGGGTACTTTTGATCATACATTTGGGACTTTCTATCCTTGCTTAGCTAGGTTACGAGTTTGAACGAGTCTAAAAATGCTAGCTCACTCTCAGTGGCACAACACTTCTATGGAAGCAAAATTTATGTAGTTTCACTTTCACATGTGATTCCGGTATTAACTACTCCAATAATTAGAAGGTTCCAAATAACTAGCTAATATATCTAGCCATCAATAGTAAGCCAATCAAATAATGAGCCAAGGCAAGCACAGCACATCCAAAATGGGCTAATTTGTCTTGCTTGCGTTATATCTCACTCAGCGAAGAACCTAAAGTACCGTAGGTCTCATACATGTCAAAATAAAGCACTCACTACTCAAACGATCAGTACCTATGAAGAATAGAATTCCAGAACTGTCTATTACCAACAAACATGCAATTGCTGCTCTATACTGAACCTATATTTGTTGATATTAAGGAGATGAAACCAAAAAGGAAATGCTTCATTTCTTGTGCAACAAATGATATTTTCATTATACATATCTGGAAAAAACTAACCATTAGAGTCATGTAAAATGTTTACATGTGACATAAGCATAACATTAAAAGCTGACAGGATGACCAAGTTTACCTTCCTATAATCAAGGATTCCTTCAAAAGGAAGCTCTAGTTCATCACTTATTATGACCGGGATACATCCACTAACGATTGCATCAAACAGGCGAGCAGAAGATGGGGTATCTCCAGCTGGACTCAAGCAAAAGAGAGACTTGCGCATGCCATGCTGAGCTGCTACTTTTCCCACTGCTCCAGCAGAACCTTCTTCTATAACTATATCTTCTACACCTTTTAGTTCTGCCACAAGTTTACTGCGAATCTTTCCTCCCTATAAGAGATAAAATGTCAACAGAATAGAGGCATGGAAAACATACTAGCCTAGGAGAAGTGAAAATTTTGCACACATATATTGGGAACTGTCAAAAGCTAGAAAAGTTAACAGGAGATTTACAGCATTTCTCTTCAGTCTTCCTCGAAAAAACAGCAATATGTTTCTTTTCGACTGAGTTTCTGATACACACTTAGAGTCACAAAGATCAACGTTTGGAACATATGGAAGGATACCATCCTTTTCCAGATATACTTGTCCAGGTTTATACCTGAAACAAAACAGTAAAGTGTGTACCGCTGTTCAACTGAGGTATGTGAGAAAGTCGCCAAGGTAAAGTGGAAACTGGCAGGGAAAAGGAATATAATACCAGTTCCCAGTTGAATCCATATCAGGTAGAAGCCATATTGCCTTCTTCACAGATCTCCGGACCGACTTAAAAGACCATGGGTGATGAACTGGAATGACATGATCTCTCCCTTCTGAGCGTTGCCAAGCAGGCTGATCTGTCACCCACTTTAAAGCTTCCTGAAATGAACAGTGTAACGCTGGACGGCCATCACAGATAAATAGAGGCTAAGAAATTAAAGTTTATAAACATGGACAAATGTTTGAAAGGATTCCTAAAATCAATTGAACCAAAAAAGCCATTATCAGTAGTGAATGAAATGGACTCGGGCAATTTTGTCCGTCACTAACTTCAGGTACAATTAGGGAAACAAATCCAATGTTTTTACTGACTAAACGCCATATCACCAAAATTTTAATTTCCTTGAGAAGTTTGCCTACGTAAACACTAGTTTGTCCATGTGGATGTCCTAAAGCAAACATTTTTTGAAAATTAAACCTTGAGATATGCTCCCAGACCCTATAAAGTGCCTTGCATTCTTGTTTCTCCAGTAAGAAGTAACTTATCGTTGTGAAGAATGGCACGTAGAAAATGTCTGCTTCTTCTTGCCGCGGAACCCTGACAACACTCTTCAAAAGTCTTTGTGATTCAGGCGCAATGAGATCAGCCCAAAGCCAGTAGTCAATAGAATGCTGCAAAAGCAATCAAGAACTATATGACACTGGAAACATGGAAGTTGCAGCTTTGAACAACGATAAGTATTGCAAATTTTATTAGCTATAAACAAACGTGGGTTTTATTACCAATGCATCGATACGTCGCATGCAACAGACTATATAGTTTGAACATTTTGCTGAACACATTATCGTATATATTTCAGGAATTGTGATATAAAAGTACATTGCTCGAGCATTGTAAATATTTCAGGAATATGAAACTAAGATCAGTCTAGAAGCATTTTCAAACAATGACTAAAACCAGCTATAGGAAATTGGAGTCTACAGATTCTCAGAGATGTAGTCCATTTCAGCAACATATCCATACATTCCTAAGCATCAGAGAACAGATGCATCACAACAGAGCGTACAACTATCCCCGGGAATCAATGTGCGAAACTTTCACGATTGTGGGTAAAATCCCTCACTCTCGACACGATCCAGAATACTAAAGCAACGAATCTAGAATTACGCGCCTGGTAGCATCGTAAGGAAACAACACGCGTATCAAAATTGCATATTCGATCTCACGCACGCCCACCTGCTCGATGAGGCGGTGCACGGGGCTCCCATTGGACGTGAGGTTGTCCGTCTCGCGGTACGAGTCCCTGAACAGCCTCAGCAGATCGTAGGTGAACTTGCTCGGCATCTCGTACACGTACACCCTGAGCGGCCCCGCCGCGGCGGGCCAAGCGCTCCCGGGCTCCCCGTAGAGCCGGGCCTCCTCCTGGGCCCGGATCGCAGCGTCGAGATCCCCGGGCGCCGCAGCGGAGGAGGCGGAGGGGCGCGGGGCGGCGAGGAAGCGGTCGAGGGAGGCGAAGAAGGAGGTGGTGGCGCTAGGGCTCGCTAGGACGGCGGGGGCGGGGCGGGGGGAGGAAGGGGAGAGGAGGAGGAAGTAGGAGGCGGCGAGCAGGATGAGGAGGGCCGCGACGGCGACGAGGCGGCGGGAGGAGGCGGGGCGCGCGTGCGCCGGGGAGGGGAACTGCTTCCCCGCCATGGTGGTGACTCACTGGAGTGGAGAGCGGAGCAAAGTATCCTCGTCGTCTCTCTCCGACGTGTTCTGGTTGAGAAGGAGGAAGCCCGTGTGTGGGCCGCAGCACGGGCACGGGCCAACGACGGCACGTCGGCAGCCCAACCAGCCCAGTAATTACTTAAATTTGTTCGGTGAGAGCAAATTATCCGTCAAGATATTCTTTTTTTCTTTTCTTTTTTTTTTTTTGCGGTGGTCAAGATCTTTGTGTGTGTGTGTGTGTGTGAAATTATCCGTCCAGATCTGAGAAAGGCAAATTATACCATTTCTCTTGTTATGTACTACTACAGTACTTTTTTTGCTCACGGCATTTCTGATGGAAGTTTTCAAGCAGACCCACCAGTTGGAAACTGGATGACGAAGATAAGGACTGAGGTCGCCATCAGCGAGTGCAAAATTACTCAGTGAGTGCAGATTTATCCATCTATATCTGACTCTGAGAAGGAAAATTATGCGGTGCTACCATCTTCTCTCTCTCTTTTTTTTTCGCTCACAACATGTCTGATGGAAATTTGCACATCCCCACTTGGCAACTGGCGTGACGAAGCTGTAGGTCGCCATCAGCGATCTTATTGATGCATGGCGTAAGAAAAAGAAAACGGAGGCTAAGCTCATTCGCGCAGCAAAGCAGCATGCAATGGAAGCACCATGCCCAGCCGCGAACGAGTGCGTTCTATGCTTGCGTACGAACGACCAAACGAAACGCGTCGCTCGCTTCCTGCCACCAATGCCATCAGCTGCGCTGCGCAGGCCAATAAGAGAGGCGTATGCATGCCAACGATGGGTTTGCGCATCAAAAGCCATCCAGCTCCAACCAGATCGTGCTGTCACTCGTGCTCGGGCCACTGGTCGATGAGTTCGATCAGCTCTTGTCAAAATCACAGTTTACCTTGTGGCAACTAAGGAAAAAGGTACTATTCTAGACTCTCGTGTTCCCCTCCCCCCTGCTACAGTAGAGAGGAGGCGAAAAGCGAGCGTCACCTTCCGGCGGCGGCTTCGCCGTGCTCTCCCCTTCCTCCGGCGGTCCGTAGGGCCTCGGAGGACCGGGAGAGCGGCGGAGTTGCCGTCCGGCTTCCGTTCTAGCTGCTTTTGTAAGTAGTCTAGGTTTTCCCCTTTTAGGGTTAGGTTTCCGCCGTCATCCTCGTCGATGGCGGTCGGATTTGTTGTCTCCCTTGGCGGATCTGGTGAAGACGGCGTCGGCGACGAGTGCTTCTTCTCCGGTGAGGCTTTGTGGAGTTGGTTTTCCTTCTGTTCTTTTGCGAAAGGGTGGAAGGACCCCTGTTTCCCCTCGCTGCCGTTGGTGGTGATGGTGGAAGATGGTTCCGTGTGGTTGTCGTCGCGTTCGGCGGTGATCTCTCCGGTGTTGGTTCCGGGCTGTCGGCGTCTTGTGTGGATGTCGACTTCTTCGTGTTTTGTTTCCTCTTCCTTCCTCTGCTCGACGATGGCCGATGGTCGTTCAGCTTTTGCGAATGTGTTCTGGTGCTGCTCCGGACGCTGGGTCTTGCGGCTTTCACAATGGTTTGCGTCGTCGATGGAGAAGGAGGGTGGAATCCGGCTGTTCTCCGGCGGTGTGTCGCCGGCGGAGAGTAGTTTCGGTGTCGGGAAGGATCTAGAGGATAAGGGAGTTCTTTGTAATTTTCTTTTCTTCGAGGTCCTTTCTGTAAATTTCCAGGGGTGTCCCTGTAAAGTGTGGATGTACTGTGCTTCCTTTTAATATATATAATCCGCCCTTTCGCAAAAAAAAAAAAAAAAACTAAGGAAAAAGGTGCAGAGTAGAATTCATTCTGAAAGGAAAGGCGCAGGGTCAGTCAAGATCACGATTCCTTTTGCTTTGCCGTTTATATACTGGCGCACGCCGGATGCGTGCTCTCCTAGTTTGTGTACGTTTCGGTCCATATGCTGCATACGTGTCGAGCTGTATGCGATGATCGATGATGAGTTGCGTGCAGCTTTCCTTAGCTTCTTTTGCAGCTCCAGACTTCTCAAAGGTGCGTGCGTGCGCATACCTATGTATGCATAATATGACATGTTGTCCTGTTCAACTTTCACGGCAAAATGGGGCCTGACATTGACCGTATAAATGAGAATTTCACTTAAAATAATCAGCCGAGCCGCCGGCACAATTGCGCGTCCACTCATCCTATTAGATCATCCACGAAATTAATTAAAGAACTTTCTTCGTATCCAACAAGTATACTGCTAAAAGTCCTGGCAAATCAGGTGACAAATTCATCCTTACTCGAGAGAGTTCTGGGAACACAGCCAAACGGATCTATCTGATCAGCAATGCCTGCTGCCTAGTTGCCCGGTCGCCGACGTACGCGCGGGCATGCAATCAGCTAGGTGATGAGTGATGACTACGCCGGCGCGCGCCGCCGTATGCGCAGTTGCTCGACGTACGTACGCGACATGCAACCAATCCCATTTGTCCTGTCCACCAAAACCACATACGCGTCTCCACGTCCGCGTCGTCTCGGGCGTTGGTTGGCCGGGCAGCCTCTCGGTGATCAGATGGATCAGGTCCGCGTGCGCTGAGCTCATGGCGGGTGATCAACTTACGCGCGCAAGCAACAACGCGAGCGACGACCGCGCACGACACGGCCGCCGGCCACATGTTTTCGATCGCACGCCGCCTTGCCTAATCGCCTGGCACGGCACATCGTCATCAGAACGGCCTGCCCGCGCGTGCAAAAGCAGAGAGGTAAGCTGCGTGCGTGCGTGCATCTTGAGCGCACAAGGCGCTCAACTGGCACGTACGCACGCAAAAGGTAACGAAATGATGGACCGGAGGTCGATGGCTTCTCGAGGGCGAGCACTTGACATGGATGCATGATGATGCGTGAATCACTGGTCTTCGAAGACCGAAAAAGTTCTGAAGAATTGCCTCTGCGGCTCTGCTTGTACAGGTTCTAGATGCTCCTCCTCCGTATTGCGCACGTAGTACTACGTTCACATGCATGCGGGATGATGCACATGCATGCGGGATGATGCAGCTTCACTCTGTCCATTGGTCAATGCGATGTACTACTAGCATAGCGGAATCGTCGACCGACTGCATGACTGACCGACTGACCCTGAAAACGCGTACAGTACACAACCCCCCAATATAGCACCGATTGACCCGGTGCATGACTTAGCTTGTACAGAATTTGGATTTGAAACTGCCGTGAACTTGTATGGGTGCATGCATACGCGTGTCTGAAACTTACCCTGACTGTTCATGCGAGGGGTCTACGAAAATCACGCGCTCTGAGGCATCATCATCATCACCCAGCGGTGCGACTGACGGGGGCTAAAAACCGTGGTCGACGACGTCGACGTAGCCAAACAAAAGGGATGATTTACAGAATCGTTCCAACGCGCATCAGCTAGTTAACGGCCGGGCTGGCACACCGTGAGCGAACGAATGAACCTGACGCAGCAGTATCGATCTCACTTTTTCACCCCGGATGCTGCCGGCCGCGACCACCTTGCTAGCCTGTGCCTGCGCGTGTACGGTGTACCCGCACAGAGATTCCTGATGGATGTACAGTGCCTGATCGATCGCTAGATCAGGCCCCGCCACATGCAAAGGTACGGTCCAGGTCGAACGCGGCAGCGACGATCAACATGCATGTGGCGTACCCGCGCGGCGCCGATCAAGCAACAACTTCGATCGATCGATCGGTCCACCGGCAGGCGACTGCTGTGCTGTGTTCACAAGGCTGGCTACGTACGTACCTGCCTGCAATAGGAAGACTACCATGGCAGACGACGGCACGACCGATCTAGTCCTCTCTTTTTTTTTCTACCTTTTTTTTTTTGGACAGGACGACGGATCAAGTTACGCGCCGGTCGAAACCCTTCGGGCCTGTCGGCACGTTTTGTGATGTATGTACTGGTGGCGTGCACAGACGCTGCATGCTCTTCGTTTCATCCGACGCAAAATGTAGCCACCGCATTTCGCAAAATGTAGCCACCGCATTTTGGTCCACACAGAGAGCGTGCGTGTGATTTGACTTGTGCCCGGCCGCGCGCGTCGTCGTTAGCCGGAAGCGGGGGCGGGCTGCGAAAGGGCAGCCCGCCGTTTGCCCAACGGAGGGAGGGAGACGAGTGGACTGTGGACAACGACGAGCCGTGCCACCGGCTACCCGCGGGTGTGCTGTGTCGACGACCGGGCGAGGCCTCCTCCCGCTTGAGGCCGGTGGGGCCCGCGTCCACCCCCCACGAGGCCTGCATGTTCGCCCCCCGACGTTGCTTGCGCGCCTCGCCCTGCCGCGCAGCCCCCGCCTCCTCCTGCTGAGTGCTGACTCGGGGTGGTGGGGCCCCGCCAATGGGGCCGGATAGCGCGGGACCCACTCCGTCCTACTTAGTCAGTCAGGTAGGGACGTAGGTACCCCCCAAATGGGTCCTGGTTCCATGGTGGGCGCCACGCCGGCTTTGCCGGGAAGAGAGAGGAAGGGGACGATCGCACTCGTGGGCCCGCCCCCTTCTCCGGCACTCGCAACTCGCAAAGCTTTTCTCGTTTCCTCGCCGTGCGGCCGGCGCCCAAAACTGCGTGCTGCCGCGACCTCCATCTGACTCGTGCGTGGGGAGAGAGACAACTTGAACCGTGCAGACCCGCGAGCCTCTCGCTCGATCATCAGAACGTTGATGACCGATGATGATGCACGAGAGAAAAAGAAGATGATCACGGACGCGTTTTCTTGTGCCGATTTCCCCTTTTTCTAGAGCCACGGACACGGAGGTCAATTCTGCACGGCCAGCCGAGCATTTTTGCGTGCCCGTCTGGTTCGCCAAGGACGCGCCCGCCCGGAGCATCCATTTGCATCTTGTTTTCTTCTAGCCGCTGCTCCGCTCGATCTCCTTAGAAGCGCACGGGGACGACGGAAAATCCGCGCTCAGCTAATGAAACTAGTTGAGCACGCATTGCTTTGCACACCAAAAAATATGCATGGAACATGGAAAAGGAAATGGAGTAGTAACACAGTGGTGGTTAAAAGTTAAAACCGAGCGCAACAATGCCTGCCATACAGTAACAGCGGCACTAGCATTGTACTACTTGTAGATTGACTAAAGATCTGCCGGCTACTCTTCTAAGTACTCACTGATGTCCTGGCAAAAACAAAAAAAAAAAAAGGTCCTGCGGCCCTCATGAACCATACAAATCGTACAGGAAAATTACGCTCCTGTCCTTGGTCCTCACTGCAATTAATACGGGGTATACTACACTCTTGAAGTGAGCACAGAGCCGTGTCTGTACGTACGTTCCCGTGTTCGTCTTCGACTTCTCTCCCTTTCTGATGTACTACTGTACCAGTAACTTTTGTTTTCCAGCTGGGATTCATATCTACTAACGCTAGCTGCTGCTGCAGTGTAAACTTTCATGACCGCGACCGCAGATGCACGTACAATGTGTGCCACACCTTTTTGGTTACCGCTTTCTTTTCCGGAAGTGCTTCGCGGGGAATAAAAAGCGGCCAATAACACCACGGAAAATGCAGAAATGCAACTTCTAGACATCGATCAAAGTTGCATTTGTGACATTCTACCTACGAGCATTTGGAATGCAATTCTTTGACCGGGAAAGCTTTGTTTACACCATATATGCCGGTCCCCATGCATGCACGTAACACATAAAGATCGATGTATATGTAGGAGGAACTCCACATTGAAGCATTTCACTTTTACACAAAAAGAAAAAAGAAACACATAAAGATCGATGTTGCATCAGATGCTACTACATCTTCCATTTGCATGCCAGTAGTAACCATGGCGAGCGCAGGTATGTGTAGCGCTTTGTAAAGGCACCAGATGTATTATATTTCTTAGCAAAAAGATTTATATAAATGTACAGCAAAATTTATAACAAGAACTTGCACACGACAACTAGAACTGTGCTATCTATGCACGAGTGTGACTGAGATAACCTCGTAGATCTATAAATGAAACGCGCTTCACCCTTGAAAACCCTCGCATGGTCGCATGGACATTTGTAGTACTAGTAGGGAGTAGGACTGGCCGAAAGTTATCCGAGTCCCGGCGAGCGGCGATCATCACTGATCAGGTAAAGCCGTACTCGCACACGGCTCCACCGGAAAAACGCAGCGCGCGGTTGGTTCTCCGTCCGCGTCCTTCCACGGTTGACTCCCTTGATCGATCCCGCCCGCGCGGCGCAATGTACGTACGTAACCCCGAAGCGGTAAATTGACTCGGCCTCTGCACATGGGTCGCTGGCAAGTGACACTTGTTCCATGTAAGCTTAGCCTGATGCCTGCACTGATCGGGATAAAGCGTAAAGCGGATGGTAATCTGATGCAGGCAGCACTGTCCAAGTTTCCCGTCCGGGGCTGACACGCGGGGATGAGCCCTGCTCGGCTCACCACGTGCGCCCCCCGAATCGGCAAAGGGGCAAAGCCATCTCTCCTCACTCTCCACACACCACACCATCAGCCACCGAACCCCGGCTGGCCTGCTATTTCCGGCTGCGAAATTCGGGGACGGTATTTTTGCACCGGAAGCAACTGGGGCGCGTGCCAAATCGCTGCCTGCTCGCTCGTTTCCGGACCCGAGCCTTGGCCTTGGCTATGTTGATCGATCGATCGATGCATGATGGGGTGGAGTGACTCGCGGTCGCGGTCGGCGGTCGTCGTTGTGGTTTGCGCCGCGGCAGCAGCATGAATGACTTGACTTGTTGTGCTCCACAAGGACTGGAATATCCTAAAAGGTTTGATGGAGCATGGTAGTGGGAGCCGCCCGCCGAGATTGTATTGTTTTTGTTACCGAGTAGTGAAAGGGAGCTGATAAACTGAGTAGACCGACCACCATGTTAGTTTCAAAATAATCATGCTTCGGCTAAAACAATGTTTACCGATGCACGAGTGGTATGGCATAAACAACAGCACGATTGGAGGGGCGTTCTGTTGTTACTTTCGAATGTTAATAATTTACCAATAAACTGAGTAGTAGCACCCTAGCGCACATGTATTACAAAATGTTTACGAGAGGTGTTAATTTCTAATTCATGAAGCAATGGTAGGATTTTAGCTAGCAAAGGACAAATGGGAAGAGCCAGGCGCGCAAAGGTGTTTGGAAGAACATACAAAAGATGTGTAACAAAGAGTTCGCGTGCACAGAAACCAGCGGCCTCGCTCTGTCCCGTTTGTACTAGTACTATGTGGCACCACCATCCAAGTCGCTACTCTAGTTTTCCAAAAGGGGGTCACTTTGAGGAAATAAAGGAGTGAAAAAATAAATTCGAGTTTATATATAAACAGTAAGTGAGATATAGGCGTTACTAGAAGTGGTAAAATTCTCTAGATCTGGCATAAAGGCTTCTCTTCGCTTTAAGCAAGTTGAGCACATATTTTTCTCTTTTCGTGCTTGGTTGAATAACCTCCTCGTTCTCCCACGGTATGTTCATGATTTTGTCTACGTTGGAGACAAATAAAAGAGGATTCTTGTGAGCTACTAGTACTAGTAAGTATTGGATTCATGCTAATAAATGAAACAAAGCATCTATCTAGAAGTAGTAAATGAACTAAGCCTTCATTTTTACTGTACTCGCCTACGCGCGCTCACCCGAGTGGCCAGAGCCTCCTGGCTCCGGAGCGTTCGCTCCGTCGGCCCGGGTTCGAGTGCTGCGGGCGCCGCTGCACTGTGGTGAACAGTGCCTGAAATATGGTACTGTTCACTGCAGTGCAAAAAAAATCCCCTCGCTTCTCCGTTGGACCAAAGCGCAGGTTAAGTACTCGCGCCGATTCTCACCGGCCAGCTGAGTCCCTGTGTATGGTGCGGAGGAGGGTTCGGGGTTTTCTCGATCTGTGTGAGACGATCGTTCTCCTTAACAAAATGCCCGGGGGCCGTCATACCCCCGAGGTCGAGTTTTTTTTTTTACTGTACTCCGTAGTTGTACTAATCTGATAGCACTGTCTACTTTGATCCTTCGAAATTTTGCAAGTTTCCTTCATGTCTTTAGTACTTCGTATGGTTTTTGACAGCACTGTTCGTATACTTAACCAAGTACCAATGACAACATCAAGTAGAGAAATGGTGCTGGTATTTCACTATGAAGGTAATAGCGTGCGTGTCTGAATTTTTTTCAGTCCCTGGTTTTGAGAAAGCACGAGGCACAAACAAAGAAAACGAAGATGTTTCTAAGTTTCTTGCCTGCAAAGAATAACAGGGCAAAAGAAATTCGAAAAAATAGGGTGTAGAGAGAGAAAATAGGTGCCCATGCGCCCACGCCCAATTGCATGTCTTCTCTGGCGCTGTACCTTTCAGCTTTATAATCTGGCCCCGGGCAAATCCCCCACTCTCGCAGGCTCGCCCACTCTCTCCCCTCAAAACTCTCTCTCTACATCGCCTGAAAATTCTCCAGAGAGTCTGGTGTTGGCGGTGGCATCTCGCTTAGGCGAGATCCTCCTCCTCCTCCGGTTTCCGCTCCTCTGCTCCTCCCAAGTCGCCTTCTTTTCTGCAATCCGCTGCTGAGCTGATAAGAGCAGGGTAGCCATTGGAGGAGCTCAACCCGGCACATCCCGGGCTCCGGCTGCTGCAGGATTCGGTCAGGTACCTCCGTTTCTTGCTGAATTCTGCCTTGTTTCGTGTGACGGAGCGGTGATCTGAGAGGGGAAGTGGTCGAATTCTGGTTTCCTACTCTGTTTTCGCCCGAATTCTGCCGCGTGAGAGTTTCCATTCTTGGTAAACGACCAGTATATAGTATGGCGCTTTGATCTGTGAATTTTTACGAGGAGAAACGCCAACGCCGTGGTTTCCTCTCTCTCTCCTTTCCGTGAAATCCTTATGGTGCAACCAGCCAACCACTGCTCCGAGTTCTTGACGAGCTGAAAAGGCTCGGTTTAATTAAAGTCCTTGGTTGATTTTATCTCTGCCGATTTTTTGAATTAATAGGTAGTTTTCATCTACTAATCCTAGTGTTAATCTAATATTATTATTATGGCCCTGTTTGGCGTGACAATTCAGGCGCCGTGACACCACACGATGTATCGGGTCAAGAGCGAGAGCGACTGCGAGATGGTCCTGCAAGACCAGATGGACTCGCCGGCGGCCGACGACGGCGGGTCGCCGCAAAGGGGCTCGTCCCTGAAGAAAGGGCCCTGGACGTCGGCGGAGGACGCCATCCTGGTGGACTACGTGAAGAAGCACGGCGAGGGGAACTGGAACGCGGTGCAGAAGAACACGGGGCTGTCCCGCTGCGGCAAGAGCTGCCGCCTCCGGTGGGCGAACCACCTGAGGCCCAACCTCAAGAAGGGGGCCTTCACGCCGGAGGAGGAGCGCCTCATCATCCAGCTCCACGCCAAGATGGGGAACAAGTGGGCGAGGATGGCTGCTCATGTAAGTTCTATACTGATTTCTCGATCCCCTGCTCTGCTCCGAGACTGCGTCTTTCGTTATCAGCATGTTCATTGATCTCCGAGTTTTCAGGGGGAATCGATGTGCTCATCGAATCTTCTCTTGCGTCGTACGTGCAGATTTTCATTCAAAATATGTACTGCTGGAATTTACCCCTTCGTGAAACATTTAGCAGTCATGTTTTCTCGTGAAAATTAGGTCCGGTGACTTTTAGAGTATTCCACGTGTAGCAACCAGCTCAAATCCTGAGATCAATATCCTGATCCACAAACCTAAGATCCTAGGATCACTCCTGATCCCTTTTTTTTTTTCCCTCTTCCCCTTTTATTGAGAGGATGGGTCGCTCCTGACCTGTGAAACCAAGCAATGATCGCTTTCGTACCTTTTTCTTTTCAACTCATATGATTTGTCATTGTTACTCTTTCATGGATAAAGACATAGTTGATGGTCATATTCATAGGTAGGAATACTTCATATGAACAGGAATACTTTCGTTGTCACCAAAAGCAAGTTGGCTTCGCTACTACT
Source organism: Eragrostis nindensis (assembly GCA_012490785.1). Lineage (NCBI taxonomy): Eukaryota > Viridiplantae > Streptophyta > Magnoliopsida > Poales > Poaceae > Eragrostis > Eragrostis nindensis. The sequence goes on along the minus strand of JAAXCT010000297.1, from coordinate 63,616 downwards.
ATTGCCCCTTTAAACTTTCAACAATGTACAAGAAATGACAGTCTTCATGGTAATTGTATTACTAGGAACTTACATATACATAGCAGTACTTTCGGCACAATCACTAGTATGTGTTTATTGCGACTCCATAAGAAATATACTGATTAACAGATGTTTTAAATTGATATATACTATGTCTCTAGTAAGCCCTTGTTTGCATTGATCTATTTGCATATTTTTAACCTGAGCACCTCTTCTCAGTTGCCTGGGCGTACTGACAATGAAATTAAGAACTACTGGAATACTCGAATAAAGAGATGTCAGCGAGCTGGCCTTCCTATCTATCCTGCTAGTGTATGCAATCAATCATCAAATGAAGATGAGCAAGTCTCAGATGATTTTAACTGTGGTGACAATCTGACCAGTGGTCTTCTGAATGGAAATGGTCTTTTTCTACCAAATTTTACCAGTGACAATTTCATTGGTAATCCAGATGCTTTATCTTATGCACCACAACTTTCAGCAGTTTCGATAAGCAACTTGCTAGGCCAGAGTTTTGCATCAAGAAGTTGTAGCTTCCTGGATCATGTAGACCAATCAGGGATTCTGAAACATTCTGGCAGTGTGCTTCCTTCATTGAGCGATACCGTCGATGGCGTGCTTTCATCAGTGGATCAATTTTCAAATGATTCTGGGAAGCTCAAGCAGGCTTTAGGTTTTGATTATCTCAGTGAAGCCAATGTTTGCAGCAAGACTATTGCACCTTTTGGGGTTGCACTTTCTGGCAGCCATGCCTTTTTAAATGGCACCTTCTCTGCTTCTAGGCCCACAAATGGTCCTTTGAAGATGGAGCTCCCTTCACTCCAAGATACTGAATCTGATCCAAATAGCTGGCTCAAGTATACAGTGGCTCCTGCAATGCAGCCTACTGAGTTAGTTGATCCTTACCTGCAGTCTCCAACAGCGACCCCGTCAGTGAAATCTGAGTGTGCGTCGCCGAGGAACAGCGGTCTTTTGGAAGAGCTGCTTCATGAAGCCCAGGTACTAAGATCTGGGAAAAACCAACAACTGTCTGTCAGAAGTTCAAGTTCCTCTGCTGGTACACCATGTGAGAATACTACGGCGGTTAGCCCAGAGTTTGATCTCTGTCAAGAATATTGGGAAGAGCATCCCAGTTCTTTCCCCAATGAATACGCTCCTTTTAGTGTAAATTCATTCACTGAATCTACTCCTCCTGTTAGTGCTGCGTCACCTGATATCTTTCAGCTCTCCAAGTTTTCTCCGGGTCAGTACATTTAATCCACTAATCCTTTTCTCGAAATGATTAGTTCAGTTACTTATTGCTTATTGATTTGCAGCACAAAGCCCTTCAATGGCTTCTGGTGATCAGGTGACAGAGCCTAAATACGAGTCGGGTGGTTCACCTCATCCTGAAAACTTCAGGCCAGACGTGCTTTTCTCTGGGAATACAGCTGATGTGTCCATTTTCAATGATGCCATAGCAATGCTCCTTGGCAATGACATGAGTCTCGATAGCAAACCTGTTCTCGGTGATGGAACTGCATTCAGTTATTCAACCTGGAGCAACATGCCTCATGCTTGTGAGATGTCGGAATTCAAGTGAATTTCTTATAGTTACTCTTTGTGACGATGAAGGAGATTCTGGCCATGATCCGGGTTGATTGTTTTGAGGTTATAATGTCAGGGAAGCCTCATTGTTGATTGTATGCTGCATTACTGACAGGTCCTTGATTCCAGATGTGTTGAGGGCATGCAGCTGCTACCATGTGCTCTTCAATGTGCTTCATTCGACTAGTCGTTTTGTCCAATAAAGCGCGCTTAGAGAAGCCAGTTATTTATTTTTGTTGCTCTGTATTAGAGAACCGTTTTTGTCATCTCTGTGGCCAGGATCATTTTGTTTGAACAATGTAAGCTCGGATATTGATATTGGTATGTACTACCTCTTTGAACATTTTGCACTTGTGAGTGGTAGGAATTTGTTGAAGCATACAGCCATTTTTGTTACTTTCTGCATCCTGCGAGATTGATGATTTCTGCGGTGTGCAATCAAATGCACCGATAAAATTCAGTTGAGGAATTATACCTGTATTTCGTATTTAGGTTCCTAATTCAGGGTGAACACCAATCTTGCACCCCCTAGCTTTGGCTTTCGGTGCCTCCCCGCAGCCCGCTCGCTTTTGCTTTACCCGGTGGCTGGAGGAAAAGGCGAAGATGAGATGTCAAGACGGTGAATGATTAGGGTGGCAGCATTGTGGCTTCACAGTTGGAACCCAAAAGACGTTCTATCATCCACGACACTAGGACCGACCGACGTTCGCGGCACTACACGGTCGAAGAGGGAGACGCTGTATACCTAACTTCTATGATAGCAGTTCTTGTCTCGGATTCGTCCCTTTAGTAGCATCTGGTCAGTTTCTTTTTGCTTCTCTCCCAGTGCCGTGCCGCACGTCGATCTTTCGGACATCCTCGTACTTTTATTCTATTTATATATAGTGTTATGTGAATATGTTCAGGATTCTTTTTCTTTGGGGCCTCTGCGTCTGCGTGCTTGAGCATCATGCGAGCACTATCGTTTGCAGGGCTTCCCCTGGCCTCTCGGCAGATGCTCGCTATGCAGACTCGTCAGAGGTGGAGTCTGAAGCCTGAAGGCCTGTGTTGGCATTATTTTTCTTGTCAAAATTAATCAGTAATCGATCGTTGCGTAGGAGATGTTACTAGTTGATGACTCAAAATTCAAATTCTTACAAAATCCTTTCAGCAAATGATGTTCGGTTTCCTTCCTGAACCAGAGTCCGTGCGAACGGAACCTTGCCACTTTTCAGTTTTCAGATTCAGACTAGTTTTCAGGTGCGTCGTTTTAACACTCTCTGGACTTCGAATGTGCCTTGATTCAATTCAGTCGCTAGCACCGACAGCAGCCACGCCATTTTTCGTACGCGACGCGTGCGCCAAGCCGCCATGGGATGCGCTGCCCCCCCCCGGTCCCCGGGTCCACGCCAACCATCCACATCCACCCCGCTTCACACGATGTGCGTGGCGTGACTTGGGCTGGCATGAGATCGAGCGAGGCCGCGCGCCCACGGCGCACACCACCAACGCGCACGCACGCACGCAAACTCCGTGCACGCGACCCGGCCCGCGACGCGCGCGGTTCGTGGGCTGCTCCTCGTCGTGGAGGACGGTGTCGCAGCGGAGAAGTGCGGCGTCGGCCGAAGATGCCTGGACTCCGTCCGATCGAACGATGCAGCGACCACCGAGGCGGAGGCAGGCGGTGCTACGTCGAAGCAGAACTGCTCTCCGCTTCTGAAATGTGCAGCCGTTCCGTTTGATCTGATCCGTGCCGTTCCTGCTGCTTCTCGGCCATGTCCTCGACAGAGACCGGCATGCTTGGGGATCTCTACACCGAAGCTTCAGTATCGTGTCTTTGGTTAATGCGCATGTGGCCTGTCGCCTGCGGAGCTTCGGTTAGGTGCAGCAACTGGTTTTCTTCAGTCCCATGCTGCGGAATGAGATTGGTGCCCATGTAGCGTATCAAGAAACGCATGATCTTTGCGTTGCTTCTCACGAGAACCACGAGCCGTCGAACGGAATGGTCATCGAGCTAGATTGAGCACGGTTGACTATTGCGCCCCGGTTGCGTCTGGGATGTTCGGTCCACCACTTCACCACGCATCATGACGACACAAGAATTCTTTGGCCAGTCTTGGGAAAATTTGAGCACCGACTTCGGTTGCGCCACTTTACGAAAGAAGCGGCGGCAGCACTTCATTTCGATTGTCCACAGTATTCATCGGAGCGGATCAAGTTTCTCAACACCGAAACCACGGACAGTTCAAATGGTTCGACGCTTACGGCCGTGAAAGAGAGGGAAGACCTCCGCTGACTGGAAGTACGGTACAATGTTTTTCGTCAGGAAACGTGATTTCTGCATCGGCTGGTTCACGCAACCGTGCGCCGCTGCATCTCTTGCTGTGCTGTAGTGCAGCAAAAAAGCGAGATCGCACGACGCAACGCGAAGTTCGGGATCACGCACTCGCACACACGCACCGCGTCAGTCGCCTCCGACAGCGGAGCCTGCGCCAGCACACCGACGGAAATTCTCGCCGCTGTCGTCCGCCTCCTTCCGCCGCCCACATCATCGCTCGCTTCTCTCTGCATACGGGCCCCGCCGTCGCTGACCCCACAGCGTCAGCGGCACGGAACCGTCACCGTCAATCCCGTCCGCGCGGCGAAGCGATCCGCGACCGCGACAGCTCGAGCAGCAAGAGACGGCCAAGCGGGTCCCGCCAGGCCGCCGCCCCCGCTTTCTGCTGCGCTTTCCCTTTTCTCCCTTCTCTCATCCCTCGGGCGATCGCCATCGCCGCCGCCGCCCCACTCCATCCACCCGGCCGCGACCGCGAAAGCCGCCGCCGAAAGCGGCGGGGCGGCAGTCAGGAGCACCTCAGCTCGCCCGACACCTCTGCCTGTCTCCTACTACTAGTATTGCGCCCGCGCGGAGTGGCGCAGATACGCGCGCACGTTTCGCGCACACGCCACTGCTCTTGGTGTGGCTTTGACCGGGGCTGGCGATCCATTGCCTTGGCTTCTCTTTCCCGGCTCCGTCGCTGTACGCCGCCACAGGGTTTCGATTACCACCCTTGTCTGCTTCTCCTGCTCCGGCACTGCTTGGAGCCTTCTCCGGCCTCGCTCGCAACTGCTGGTTGCCGCCGACCTTCCCAATAGGTACGCACGCTCTTTCCCATGCCATCTGATTGAACTTTGGGTTCGTCATCGATCAGTTTGGGCAGGGCTGCGGGATGTCGATCTCGCTTACCTCCGAACTGCGGGTGGACTTAGATTACGTTGGTGGGCTGGTATATCAAAGATCTGAGTGTCCCTTGCTTGATCGTCAGTGAAGTTTGCGGCGTTTGAGCTGTCGAAGGGGAAGATAAGCAGATTCTTCGCTCCCTGGGGTGGGGCTTCGTTTCGATGTTAGAGCTGAAGCTTTTAGGATGCTGCCATACTCTTTGCTGATGATATAGTAGTGATCAGGCTATTAAAGCTGGATTCGTGTATTTTCTCCGGCAAGTGCTTTTTGATTGTTGAATGAGTATTGGCTATGGACTTGCCTTTAGCTTGTGCTGGTTTACTCCTGATCCTAATTGATTAGTCTTTCCCGGGGATCTGTCTGTGATGCTGATTTTTGGTGAAGATGTGTGATTAGGTCCACTTGATACCCTGAATAACGTACCTACGCATTAGCTCGATTTTCTTCAGGATAAATAAAATTCAGCTCCATAACTTGAACTGGGTATATGAAGTTAAGAATTTTCTAAATTATGTTGTATATACCAATTAATTCCAGATGCTGCCACTTAGTTCTGGCACTCAACTAACTATTCTTGTTTTTTCTTCTCTCTGGCAGGTCTGTGTTCAAGTTTGAGGGTTTCATGCCATGGCCCTTGAGGCAAAACAAGCTGGTCCATGTATCAAGAAAGTTTGAGGTTTCCCATTAGAAAAGCCTACAGATTTGTCTCCGAGCACCCAGTCCTTTTCAGTTTGGGTGTTCTGCTCTATTTGTTGTACAGAGCTTCACCAGGGTTCTTTGCATTCCTGCTTTCTTCTTCTCCTGTAATTATATGCACTACTCTTCTTCTTGGAATCCTACTGAGTTATGGAGAAGTTAATCTTCCTGAGCCTGGTGAAGATCACAAGGGCACTCCAGAAATTTCAGCTTTCGAGGTTGGAAATTCCTCCAGTGATATTCACTTTGAAGCAAACCAGAGACATTCAGTGCCTGAAGTTAGGGAGAATCCATCAAGCTTTAAAGAGAGGGAAACTAAAGAGACAGTTTTTGTCAGAGAGAGAGCTAGCGAGCATGTTGATGTGGATGATGATGTTCCTCTTCTGAGAAGAATTGATGAAGATGATGAGAGGTATGGTCGGCGTAACATACCGAGAGCATTAACACCATTTCCATCTATGGTCAGTCTTCGTCAACAGGATGGTCCTGGGGAGGAGTTAAAGAAGGAAAGAGAATCGGGTAAGGCTTACGACCAGGCTGGCCTATTTGATGGTGCCTTTCTGAGTGGTCTGAATTCAGAAGATACTACCTTTGGCTTGTTTTCATCCAGTGAGTATGTTAATAAAAATGTTGAAATGGAGAAAAATCTGAATCAGGAGAGGACATTTGCAGATTCAGCTAGTAAGGAGAGAGAAATTTCTGAAGAGAGGCAATCTGAAGGGTTGGTTGGAACTAGCAAAGCAACTTGTGCCGTTACTGATCAAAAATGGAAAGACAAAGATGAGCTTAATATTGATACTAGCAATTTTGTTGAGGACAACGTGCTTGATTCCTCTCTTGGGTCACCATGGGCGAGAATTAGTAGTCAGGATGGTTCATCTGGTTTTGACTCTGATGGGGCCGAGAGTTCTTCTCCTGATGCTTCGATGACTGACATTGCTCCTGTTCTTGATGAGATTGACCCACTTTTGGGTGCTAATTCCAGTCGCCCTGACCCTATTCCTAAGGATGATTCAGACACTGATTCCCATGTCTCTGAGGATAATCAAATTGACGATGACAGTAATGATGAAGGTGATGAAGATGATGCTAAAGATAATGTAGAGGGGAAGAAGAAAGATGATGGGAGGGAAACTGCATTTCTCTGGACAGCAGATGATGAAAAGAATCTGATGGATCTTGGGTATTCTGAGATGGAAAGGAACCGCAGGTTGGAGCTTTTAATGGCTAGGCGAAGATCCAGGAAGAACATAAGATTTGAAGTTGAAAGTGACCTGATAGATATGGATAGTACTGGCGCAGGTAGGAGTATAGATGATTTGTCACGCTTCCATGCACATGTACCACCTATTTCAGTGCCAAGGAGGAACCCTTTTGACCTTCCTTATGATTCTGAAGAAGCAATTCCTGGCTCAGCTCCTTCAATTCTGCATGCACGAAAAAACCCATTTGATCTTCCCCTTGAACAGTCCAATGACAGTGCTACCCATGTAAACGATAGTTCAAATTCTGGAGAGTCTGTGGCGTCTTCTCATCGTGACATGTTATTCCGAAGGCACGAAAGTTTCAACTTTGGGAGGACGGATGCAGCCCAGGAGAGGCGCTTTTCTAGACTCAAGCCATATTTTGTCCCTGAAACAGTGGAGTGGAGCGCAGGCAATTTCCAAAGACAGTTAAGTGATCAGAGTGAATCAAAAGTGAGCTCTGTTACTGAATCTGATGTGGCGTCTTCAGTTGCTGATCAGGAGGTTCACAAGTACCATGACGAAGAGGATTCACACATGGAACATGGGTCGCCAGCTCTTCTAAGACAAGATAGTGGCCTTACAGATGTTGGAAGTGAATGCTCAGATGGTATCAACTCCGTAGATGTTGAACTAGACAACAGTGACATTGATGACCGTGAGATTGCTCTACAGCACTTTGTCTTTGAAAGGTCGCAAGAAAGGGAATCTTATCTTGCCTCGGCAAAAGGAAAGGGTCGTGAAGAAGATGACACACTCAGTTCAGATGGGCATCCCACGACGTCATTTCATCCAGTTCCTGACCTGCTTAGCTGGGAAGATGGAGATGGTAAGAAAGTTTGATCTGATCACTTTGTATAACAGCTTATTACTTTTAACAAAGATTTATTTAACCATGTCTTGTACTTCTGCTATGTAGACGACAGCAGTCTCGGTGCTAAACCATCTTTTGAACCTAACACAGAAGTTGAATATTCAGAATGGGTTTCATCCTCCAGGCCAGTTGAATCAGGTTCTGGGGGCCTTCCATCGTATCTGGACACCGAAGTTGCATCAAGTTCAAACACAATTGTTCTTGGTGCAAGAAATCCATCTGAGAAAGATTGGAGTGTTGACCCCATGTCCTATCCAAACCATGAGATGCCATCAGATAGCCTGATTCATGGATCTACGGAGTTGCCTTCTGAACTTGTCAACGAAACATTGCCGGTCATATCTAGGGATCTGCACCCTATCCCAGAGGAGAGAGTTGTGGATAATTTCAATATGCAAGAAAAGCATGAAACAGCAATATTTACTGATTCTGCTGCTGCCTTGACTGGCTTGCATGTGATCGAGGAGCACTTCGATGTTGGATCTGATGGAAGGGTGAGCTCTGAAGTTATTTCCTCGTATCCTCAAGAAAATGATGACATCCAACCTTCATCAAGCAGACCTGCAGAAGTCTCGAATCCCTTTGTTTGCATGGCTGCTGAACTTAACATGATGGAAGTAGGTGACATGAAGCAAGAAACTGCTGCAGAATATCTACTTGATTCTGACGACGAAGCTGGTAAAGTCTATCCTGAACCTATGGAGGACAGTGGAATTGATGAAAGTTTCCTGTCAGAACTGGATACAGTGGGAGATTTTAGTGTAGAACCAATGGGAGTGGACCAGCAGGTGCCAGATCGTGCTTCACATTCTGACAGCCGCTTTGATGGATACGGTGTTGCTTCAGATACTGTGATTAGCCCTCAGACTTCTGACATCTCCTTGACCATGTCAGAAGCCAACGCTCTAGACTCCAGGGAGGGGTCTCCATTGGTTGATGACTTAACTGGCCCTGAATTTAGCTGGTCATTTGGAGCATCTCATGGTGACCCTGAGCAGACGGTCTACAATCCTCGGAGACGGATTCTTGAAGGGAGCCCATTTGAAGCAATGGACACTGAGTTGAAGCCACGTAACAGTGAGATGGAAATGCTTTCTGATGATACACAACCAGCACCTATCTTAAGAGTCAGCTCGAGTGACCCAGATGTCATGAAAAATGAGTCCATGAAAGCTGCAACTGATCCTGAGATAACGTTTCTCTATGCCAAGTCTCTAGACGATATAGAGAATGCGTTTAAACTTGTTAGTGATGGTGTGGTTGCTGAAGCCACTACGGACCCTGAAACTTCACACATAGTTGGTGTTGATGTGGAATCAGAGCCAGAGAAGTTGCTGAACAATTGCATGTCATTGATGCAAAATCTGTGGATGACTTCCATGCTGCTTTCAAGGAACACACTGATTCTGTTGTGAATAGACCTTTGGAAGAAAATGAAAACCAGGATGGTTATGGAGATATTGCAGAATCCACGAAGCATGATACTCCAGAACCAATACAGGCTGAGGGTAAGCTTAATGTCGGAGATGGTTGGGAAACTGCTGAACAAGTGGAGAGTAGAAGCAATGAGAATTCCAGTGAAACAAAGACTCATGATGACTCTGATGCTGTGTCGAAGAAGCTCGATGATGGCAGTACCAAGGGTAGTGAACAGGCCATAGAGGAGGAGAAAGAGGAAAGTGAACAACAATGAATAGCATCAGTGTGACTGGTAAAAGTTAATGACAGAATGCTGTCAGTGTAGATGCTACCCAATTGAGGCCGAAATGTTATTCGGCTGAAGGTTCAAGGGTCTCGTTCTGGGTTCTACTGTTGGAGCGCTCTTGTTTAGCTTCAGGGGCCTGCAGCTGTGCATATACCTCACAATATGCGAAATACAAAGTTTTGATGTAGATTTTGTGAATGCATTTTTTTTTCATTTATTAGCCTTTCATGGTTTTGGCGGGTTTGTTTTAGTTTGATTCCCCCATCCTTTGGCTGCAATTTATATTTTGTTTAAGAAAGTTTTGGCTGTAATTTGAAGAGGTGTAACTTTTGCCCTGACAGTTTGGTGTGGTAATTTCTTTCTTTCTAGAATGGAATGGCGGTTGTACTATTTGATTGAACTGGTGAAATTGGCAGCCGCAGCAGATGTATAGGAGTACTAGAGAAGACCTTTTGGCCCTTCCACCAGAGTCCCTGACACTTGTAATGTTCTCACCGCGAACTCGTTCAACATTCCATCTTAGCTATCAGATTCACAGCGGTCCGTCTGCTTGTCTCTATAACTCGTGCAAGCATGATCTACGGCCTACTAGTCCATTTTCTTTTTGTATATTTTGTTCCTCAGTCGTAATCAAAATTTAACAGGACTGGTATTCAAACATTCTTTGTTGTGCCGGCATTATCTCGACAGATTGAACTGGTTTATCTGTGGATTACTGTAATGGACAAGCACGGGCGCACGACGAGACGTGCCGGCGACGGCTTCGCCGGCAGCGCGAGCGTGGCGCGCATGACTCCGTACGAACATTCCGGGGGGCAGGCAGGAGCACACCCTGAATCAGAGAGCGTAATCCTCGTTGGTAGCATTTGACTGCAAAAAGAATGTGCCCTGCCTCGTTGACTGCATGAAGCTGTTAACTGAAGAAGACAGCCCCATCGCCTGGTTACGTGGTGCAGCGGATTGCGCGTTCTGAGCTGTGTAGCGGCTGCCGCTGCCGCCGCCGCCGCCCGCTCAAAGGCTTGACTGCTAAGCTGCTCAACCTACAAAAAAACATTGTCACTTTATTATCTTATGATAAGGTGTATTTTTAGCAGGAATATCTGATGCTGGTGAAAATCTTCACAGTGAACGATTAATTACTGCAACGATGTCTGTTCAGATTTACACAGTAAAAAAAACAATTGACCTTGTTTTACCATAAAACGCTTTTGGATAGCAACTGGATTTCTGTCTTGCACGGGACCCGAGGGGGCGGCTACTATGCGCCAGTGAACACGCGTTGCTTGCTTGCCGGGCACCAGCGCGGATCACGCCAAGCCATTTCCTTCGTTTCCCGTAAACCCGTTGCCGCGGCGCCCACCCAACACGGTTTCCACTCGTCTTTCCCCGGACGACACCGCCTCGATCTGCTGCTATATAGCCCCGCTCCAGTCCACACCCTTGCCGCCTCTCCGTCCTCGCCTCTGCTCGGGCTCAGCTCGCCGTCTTACCTCCTCGCACGTCTGCCGCTTTGCTTCCATTCCACGCCGCCGAGGCATCGGTGATCGGAGGACGCGGAAGAAGCGACGACGCCGGCGACCGTTAGGAGCTAGCCAAGGTACGTCGTCTCCGTCGTTCTGGTCCTCGGATTGATTCGTCGTCGGCGAGCCTCTTGTTTCGGCATTGGTCTGTAGTATTACTGTTAGGCCAGTTTTTGTCCTCCATGACTTTCTGCGGATCTTGTATTCGATTGAATGAGGCGTATGTACATTTGGATTGCTCCTGTGAAGAGAGCTTACCAAAATGATATGATGCCGCTGTACATTTGGATTGCGTTGGAATGTTCATGAGGAGAGAATCAGCGACTGATTTCATGGGACTGAAACGAGCAGTCTAGTGTGACGCAGAATTGAGACATCAGTTGCTTCCAAATGAACACAGATCTGAGCAATCGTGTTTTCGGGAAAACATTGCATGCTTTAAATCGTTTCTTTTTTTTAAAAAAAAATGTTCACACCGTGCCTTCAAGTGTTTATTGTACTAGCAATCATGGATTCATGGCTTCCAAGTCTCAAGTCTGCACATTTTGAGTTGCACCGCATCCACACCTTTCGATAATCGATATATGGCATGGCAATCCTAAGCGTGTTCATGCAATGCAGATTGATTCGATCGAGCGCCTCGAGGAGCGGCCCATGATGCACGGGCAGGGCCGCGTCCACCCGGCGGCGCCACCGCCGCCGGAGCCCGACTTCTCCGGCGAGATGAACCAGTCCATGTCCGCCGCCTCCGCCTCGGACCCTTCCTCCAGCCCGCTCTACAGCTTCCACCTCTTGAGAAGCCCGTCCCGCCGCCGCCGCCGCCGCCCGGCACGTACGTCGTGCAGGTGCCCAAGGACAAGGTCTTCCGCGTGCCGCCCCCCGAGAACTCGCGCCTCTTCGAGCACTACACCCGCCGCGCCAAGCGCCGCCGCCGCTGCTCCTGCGTCCGCGTCTGCACGTGGACGCTCGTGTGATGCTCGCGCTCGCCGTCCTCCTCGCCGCGGCCGCCGGCGCCGTGTACCTCGCGTTCCGGCCCGAGCGGCCGGCGTACGCCGTCCAGGCGCTCGCCGTGTCCGGCCTCGGCGGCGTCGGCAACGCCTCCGCCGCCCCGGCCGCGTTCTCGCCGGCGTTCGACGCCACCGTGCGCGCCGACAACCACAAGAACGGCAAGATCGGTGTGCACTACGACGGCGGCGCGAGCCGCATTTCCGTGTCTTACGACGGCGTGCCCCTGGCCGACGGCGCGTGGCCGGCGTTCTACCAGGGGCCGCGGAACGTGACGGTGTTCGTGGCGAAGGCGAAGGGCGCCGGGCTACGGCTCTCGCCGAGCGTGCGCGGGCAGATGGCCGCGGCGGAGCGGCTCCGGTCGGTGCCGTTTGACGTGGACGTCGAGGTGCCCGTGAGGCTGCAGCTCGGCAAGGTAAAGACGTGGTCCGTGCCGGTGAGGGCGCAGTGCGCCGTGGCGATCGACAAGCTCGCCGCGGAGGCCAAGGTGGTGTCCTGGTCGTGCGACGTCAAGCTGCGACTGCTGTTCTGGTGGACCTGAAGAAGTGGCATGGCATCATCTTGGAGGATTTAGAGGAGCATTTCTTGAGACAGTGGGATTCTCATACCTACATGATCGATGTATACAGTTTTTCTGTTCTTATTTGTAAGTTGGTTTTTGATTGAGTAATGTTGATAGTATCATGCATGCTGCGAATCTGTCTTGCAATTTGAGGTGTCGAATCTGGTATGGTTTGCACACACCTGTTGTTTCGCTCAAGAGTCAAGCCTGGAGACATTGCTGTCCGTATTTTGGTTAGCTGGGTTGTCTATAAAAAGATGGATATCCAAGATGTGTTTACCTAAAGATGATGCCTGAAGTTTTGGTTAACTTGTCATGCGAAGTCACTCGTCTAGCACATCAGGATTATGCACTGTGTCGTGGCATCGTCCATGACCAGAGATGTTCCCTTCTCATCTTTTGACATGAGCTCTGTTTTTCTCGCGCAGTGTGAAACTTTTCAGATTTTCTAAAACCCGAGATCCATTGATTCATATCGAATGCCTCTGACTGACAAGTGACAACCCTGATAGTATTCCAGTATTCGCAAAGCCAACTGATGCTCACGCAGGTCCCATGATAAAATGAACACGCAGGTCCCATGATAAAACTGAAATTTCAGTGCTATGGAATGGAGTGCTCCTGTAGGACCTCCAAATTCTGTGACCGATCAGACGACGAGTGTACAGACTCAGCATTACATTAAAATCAGCGTGCAGAGACCAGATGAAAGCTGAAACACATATTCATTCCAAGAGTCAATTTTGCGCGTCCCAAACTATTCGCTCAACAATTCGGCACAAGAATGCTCCAAAGCGTGCATTTTCCCTTTAACATTGCTTGCTTGCCTATTAGTTGTCGTGATCTCCGGGCGACTAATTCAATGTCACTTCCACGTCGTGGCCGGCTGATCGTCCACAGCACATATCAAAGAAAATGTCACGACCATTTTCTACTAATTTACTTTTTCTACTATTTTACTTCACGAGCTTACTGCTCAGATCTCCACACCACATTGGCTTCTACTCCTATAGTTCTGAACCATGAAGACACTGGTGATTGGTGCAATTCCATGAACTTGAACCAACGCTTAAGCTTTTTATTTGTCCCCAGATCACAATGGAAAGAGTACCATTGATGTGACATTGAGAGGCTGAAACAACATGTATAATTGATGCTCAAGCCAAGCGCAAAATGCAGCTTCGTTTGGGTAACAGCTAAGGTGTTGTTTGTTTTCTCTAGGACTAAATTTACACCTGGCACATCAAAGTGAATCTTGCTATTTAAGAGTATTAAATAAATCTAATTACAAACTAATTGCAGAACCTCTGGGTTAATTCGCGAGACGAATCTAATAAGGATAATTAAGCCGTGATTAGATGATGGTTAATTTAGCACCACATAAATTAATTAGGCTCATTAGATACATCTCATAAATTAGCACCCATCTGTAAAAAATATTTGTAATTAGACGTTATTTAATACTCCTAATTAAAAAAAATCTCTTTGATGTGAAAACTCTAAATCTTAAGAAACCGTTTCGAAACCAGCCAGCCGACAATTGAACTGCGGATGAACAGTAACTAGTGCAAGTGAACAGTAGCGTGCAGTTCATTTCCCTCCTTGCGGGTTCTCCTACGGTTTTGGAACAAACCGTGGTTACAAATATTTAGGCATTCGCCCGACTACCTTGAAACGAATGGGGTTCGCCCCTACCCAAGAAACGTGATGGAATTCGTGGCGAAGGCAGAGCGCCTCGATGTTACTCCCTGTGCTTGCGCAACAAAGAACCCACCAATTACCCAAGATGTATAGTAGGCAATAAAAATGGGCACAAAGAAAATTTATGTTTATTTTATTATTTGTTATTGATTTAGTGTATCAGAAATTCAAAGATATCATGCATAACTGATTTTTAACCAGGTTTTCTTTACTTTTACTCACATCTTAAATAACTGGATTTAGTGGTACTTACTAAATTCTAACAATTTAGTTCTTCTATTTCAACCCAATAATGGATAAAAGCATAAATAAGAATATCGCGAGGATCAAAACTTTGTTCCTTACTTTCAAAAGTAACCAAAAAGACCTCTAGATCCAAAATATGAGAATTTAGTCCTAATGCTCATTTACTCTTTCACTCATAAAGCACCTTCAACTAATACTATTGTGCTATTTGTGTCAATGTAGTTATACAAGTCATTATATAAGAAATATTATATCACTATAACAGACAACAACATGTTTTGGTATTTTTAGTTGCTTGAAGAAGGTGGTGATTTTGTACTCATTCAATACAAACTATAAACACGTCAAAAGCATTGATGTATATGTTGTTCTGTAAAAACACAACATTGTCATCTTGAATATCTAAATTGCATTTTGATGCATGCTTTCCTAATTACACTGTCACTATACTCACATGTATGACGGAGACTAATATCTTTACTAATATCAAATACTCACCAATATACATTATTCATGGATTTTTACACAATAATTCATGAGTGCATTATATTAAGATTTGGACCATTTATCACAACATGAGCGTGGTTCTTGTCAATGTGTGTCAGAATTTATTTCCTAGGTTTGGAATATCATGTTTATGTACATGGTTAACATGAGAATATTTCATCAAAATTCAAGAGTTACAGTACCACTATTGAGATTTGGTTCCAGTAAATCCAACATCATTCCTGAGTTTATATGGACGGCGACATCCCTATTCATAACCTATAGGATAGATGTTGCATGCTTGAAATATAGAAATATCACATTCTCTCCTCCGCATCATTATATTTCTCTAGAATCTTTTTTCTAAATAAACATCACATTAAAAATGCGAAGCTTAATAAATTCATTTGTACCAATAAAAGAATGTAATAATAATGAACTATCATTTTGACCTTTGCAATGTCAATACATTTTGAACTACACACGTATTATTTTCTTTGGTAAAGTTATAGAATATTCAAGACACAAACTAAGATTACGTCCTCGAAAGATAAGCAGGCGGACATTTTTGCGTTGCTTTCTGTTACTGACTTCAACAGGCAGCGCAAATGCATATATGCATCCGGTGGTGGTACTGTGCATCGTCGAAACGTCCTCCAACAGACAGCGCAAAACGTGCAGGCAGTTTTCCTCAGAGAGAGAGATGGCGCAAAGATGGAGTCCCTCTCTCCTCCGACGCATTTGCGTGGGGCAAGGGCGGCCCCACGTGGCTGAGCGGGACGGGATGCTCCGGTGCGAGTCGGTGCTCGACGAAGACGACGAGGACCTGGCGTGGAGTACCTGCAGGTAGCGGCGGAGCAGGTCCAGGAGTGCGTCACAGCGGACGCCGAGATGGCCGCGATAGTTGAGGGCGCGGAAGCGACGCGTGGGGCGAGCTGCTGGCCTCCGCGTGCTTAACGAGGAGTGCTGCTGGTCTCCGTCGCGCCCGCCGCCTCGCCATTCCCGCGACGCGCCATCGCCGCCACCGGCGCCCCCTCTCACACTTCGCGCCGCCTCCCACGCTGTCCCGCCGCGTCGCGCGCTCACGCTTCCCCGCGGGCTTGGAGGCGGGCGGAGCGATGCGCTCCGGTCCTTCCCTCCCGGGCGACCTTCGCCCCAGCCCCCCTCTTCTACCTGCGACGCAGCGGCGGCCGGAGCCGCCTTCGCCCCCGCCTTCGCACCTCTAGTTCGATTGCTGGCCCGGAGCAAGCGCAGCGCAGAGAAGCAAGCACGGCGGGAGGCGAGCGCACGGGGCCTGACGGGCGTGCACGCGCGCGGCGGCGATAGAGCGGGCAGTCCGGCGAGCGGGGCGGCGCGCGGGCGGACCGGAGGCCGAGGCACAACGGCGCGGGCGTGGGAGGCCGAGCCGCTGCGGTGGTTGGCGGGGAGGCGGGGCGGATGCCGACGCGGAGGCGGGCCGGGCGGAGCGGGAGGAATGCTGCGTGGGCAGCACAGCGCGGCGGCGCGCGGCGTAGGGCGCGGTGGACCGCGCGTGGGGCTGCTTGCCTGGCGGACCGGCGGACGCGGAGAGGAGGCGCGCCTGGACGAGATTACGCGGGAGGAGGCGGCGGCCCGGCGCGGGAGAGGACGCCGTGGCGGCCGAGCTCATCTGCAGCTGCACGAGGTTGAGGCGCAACGCCGTGCGGCTCCATGCGCTGCAGCAGGGCGGCGCGGGGTGCGGCAGGGAGCGGCGGCGCGGGACGTGGCAGGGTGGAAGCACGGCGCTGCGGGGCGCGGCCAGGTCGCGACGGGAAGCGCGGGGCGGCGGCGCGGCCGGGGTGCGGCGGGGCAGCGAGGCCGCCGGAGGGAGCCATCTCCGCGAGGCCGGCCGGGGGCGGGCGGGAGGAGGCGCTGCGCGGCTGGCGGCGAGCAAGGGCGCGATATGCAGCTGCTGTTGGACATGGGCAGAGGAGAAGAGGAGGCAGACTACTGTGTACGCGATGCGACGGCCGTTTTGCCTCTGAGAATTGCGTCGTATCGTTGGAGTCAGCCTTAGAGCGAGGGTGCGTTCTCGATCTGCAGTTATACAGGCGGGAGGATCTTTTTTCGAAAAGTGTCAGGTGGGAGGATCTTTAATCTGTGAGTCGATGTGCATACGGCGTCGTCAGTCAATCTTGACGGGCACGGACGACAGGGACGAGATGATGTGCAATCTACGGTCTGGCCAGAGCAAGCTGCGTCTGCGTGTGGCACCATATGATCGAGGAGGAGGAAGGCGAACGTCAAGTGGCGATTCCGAGAGGCTTGCCGTGGCCCGTGCTTCTGGGGCCAAGAAACGGGGCCGACCCGCCGCAGCATCAGAAATTCAGAATGTGCGGCGAGCGAGCGATGCAGCTGCAGCGCGCGCGCACGGACAGACAGACAGACACAGGCATGGTCGTGCTGCGCTCGTTAGGCTGCCCGCACTGGGCTCCTCTATGGCTTACTTCAGGAAGCACATAGCGGAAACCGAGCTGCAGCGGTCTCCTCTACTGGTCCCTCTAAGCAAGCGGAAGGAGGCGCTTCCGCTACTCCAAGCGGAAGTAGAGGAGGCACGCTATCCGCACATGGGACCCGCACGCCCGCCGCGCTGCTCGCGGCGTTGCTGCTCTAGGCCGCCAAGTCCGTCTCCGCCCGCGCTGGCGTCGTCGACGTGCTGCAGCAGCTCGTCGAGGAGCGCGCGGCAGCGCCCGAACGCGCAGAGGAGATAGCCGCCGCCAGCGGCGACCATGGGAGCTCGATGCTAGGGTTGGTGGAGGAGGCGGGCGGACCATTTGGGCGGCGCAGTCGCAGGAGGTCGCGGAAGGGGGCTCGAACGGGACAAGCTTGGCGGAACGCGACCGGCCTCCCCGCTGGCCGTCACCCGCCTGGCCTCCCCGCCGCCACGCTCTCGCCCGACGGCGGGACGAGGGGCGGCGGCGGAGGCGGCGCGCGCCGGCCCGAAGCAGAGGCAGAGCCCACCGCCCCAACGCCTTCCACAGCCGCCGGGGATTTGAGCTGCTGAGCTTCGATTTGAAAGGGATTTGGTTTGGAGTGGAGAGGGATTGACCTCAGATTGTTGTGCGGGGGTTGATTTGGGGCAAGGGGAGCGATGTCCCGGCGGCTGTCCCTGCCGGTCTCGCCCGTGCGCCGGAGCGGCGGGAGCCGGTACCTCGGCGCGTCGCGGGACGGGCTGGGCGATAGCGGTGCCCGAGTTTGTGCACTACACCGTGCACATCCCGCCCACGCCGGAGCGCGCGGCGTTGATGGCGGACTCCCTCGAGGCGCCGCCGGCGACGGCCGCGAATGGGGAGGACGAGGAGGTGCGGCCGCAGCGGAGCTACATCTCCGGCACCATCTTCACCGGCGGGCTGAACCAGGCCACGCGCGGCCACGTGCTCAACGCCTCCGCCGACGGCGGCGCCGCCAGGTCCGTCGCGGCGTCTGGGAACATGTCCTGCAAGATGCGTGGCTGCGACATGCCGGCATTCCTCGGCACCGCTGCCGGAGGGTCGTCGCCGTGCGACATGCCGGCGTTCCTCGGCGGTGGATGGGGTGGTGGTGGCCGGCGGAGGGGGGAGACATGGGCGGGGCGGAGATGGGCGGGGAGGGCTGCCGGCGACGCAGGTCGGCGGCCGGCGGAGTGGTGGTGCCGAGCAGAGCATAGCAGAGAGAAGCGGCGGCGGTAGAAATAGGGTGAGAAAAAAAAAAAGGAAGAGAAAACGTGAGGAGATGGTAGTTGGAGATGTGAATAAAATATGTGGTAGTTAGGATAGAGGAAGGATATAGAGGAACTACGGGTGCGGGAGAAATTGGTATAGAGGAAGGAATCTCGATGACTAGGACGGAATATTCTTTTTAGAAGAAGCAAATAGAGGAACATGAGTGCGGAGAGCCTTATTAGACTCACCGCACTGGGACACGGTAAAAGGTCCTGCAGGACGCTTTAGCGTTGCGGAGCGCTGCACCGGGACACGCTAAACCATACGCAAGCGCAGCGGACGAGCTCGCTTCCGCCAGAAATAGAGGACGTACGGCGGTCCGGTAAAGGTGAGAGAGAGAGGAAAAGGTGAGAGAGTGGCGGGCTCCACTGTTTCAACGAACTAAAAAATGTTATAAATCACAAACCAAAAACTCAAATCAAATTCCGATTACACCATTAAATTCGTTTCAATAAATCCTTCAAAACAAGATCTCACATGGATATATTTAGATAAAATTACAAGTGGGCCTTACTGATGGTAGTTGGAGATGGTTGAATAAAATATTGGGTAGTTGATATAAAGGATGGATATAGACGAATGATGGGTGCGGAGGAAATTGATATAGAGGAAAGAATCTCAATGACTAGGACAGAATATTTCTTTTAGAGGAAGGATATAGAGGAACATGAGTGCGGAGAGCCTTAGACTACCCGCACTGGGCTCCGCCAAGCCGTCCTGCAGGAGGATTTAGCGAACTGAGGCGCTGCAGCGGCGAACGCTACGACTCCTGTAAACGTTGCGGACCGCCCAGCTTCCGCCAAATACAGCGTGCGTACGGACGTCCGCCAAATGAAGCCCGCGTTGGCCGGGAGCAGGAGGGAGAGGGGAAAAGGTGAGAGAGTGGCGGGCCCTACTGCTTCAACGAACTAAAAAATGTTATAAATCACAAACTACAAAACCAAATCAAATTCCGATTACACCATTAAATTCATTTCAATAAATCCTTCAAACAAGATCTCAGATGGATATATTTTGATAAAATTACAAGTGGGCCCCACTGATGGTAGTTGGAGATGGTTGAATAAAATATTAGGTAGTTGATATAGAGGATAGATATAGAGTATGAACGGGTGCGGAAAAACTGGATATAGAAGAGAGAATCTTGATGACTAGGACAGAATATCCCTTTTAGAGGAACGAAATAGAGTAACACGAGTGCGGTCAGTCTTAGGGCCTGGGTCGTTTTCGACCGTCGATAATGCAGGCGCCATGTCGATCTCATCTCATGCCTACGGAACAAATTCTCTTCTGTAGGTTAGGACGAGGACGACACAACAAACATGTGGCCCTAGGCTGCTACTCCCTTGTTCGCGACTAGGCGTCGCGGACTCGCAGCCTCGCAGGTTGACATCAACAGCTCAGCAGCCACGGAAGCTGCGGCGTTTCTCGCCCCTTCCCGCTGCGCCGCGTCTTCGTTGGCTCTGTATGGACGGGGAGGGCGTCCTACCGCGCGCTGCCTTGGGCACGCACAAAACGTCAACATCCTCTGTTCTTCGTGTGTGCTGCAACATCGTTCATGTCCCCAGATCGAGTGGTTCTCGTGCCCGCCTACGCCGACCTCGACCTCATCCTGATGTCTGAGCATTTGAGCAAAGCAATACGGCCCGTGTTACTTTATTCAAATCCTCCGGTCCAGTTGATGTATGGCGGAAAATTATATTTTGAGTGTAACATCCGTGCAGCGTCACGTACAGAAACACTACTCCCGCCACGATTTTCTTATAAGCTCTCACTTATCTTGTTGTTCCGGCCATTCCTGCCGCTTTGACTCGTGGTTCACTGTTGCGCTTGTTTATCCAAAGGTCTCACCCGTGGGTTATGGGAGCGATAGATTTTTAACTAGCAATCATTTCACTGTCATACGTCAAACAAGTGCCATTTCCAGCCCATGCAATGCTTCTCTGTTACTGCTTCCCCAGCCTTTATCCTGACTGACGCCATGGGACTTTGATGAAAGTCAGAATTTCCAAATTTTAGTAGTATACTTCAAAACATCAATGTGAAAACATACACCCTGTTCCTTTTTTTTTTGGTATGATAACTTTGTAAATCTCATGATCAAGCCACTGTAGTTTTTCAGAAAGGTCGGGTGTGTGTGCGTGGGTTCATAAAAGTCAGTAATCGTGTGTGTTTGTAAGTGTTTGATTCACTTTACGTCAAAAAATAAGTAATAATAAGAACAAAAAAGTTCATTTTACTTCTCCGAACAAATCAATTTATCCGTTTCACCCCTAAACAAAATAATGACTCATTTTACTCCTCAAACAATTCCATTCAGTTTAATATTGAAGTTTGTCTTTTTTTTTCTCATTCTACAATAAATAATAGAGGGAGCAAATTTTTAAATAGAATTTATGGTAACTCTTTCAGGCATGAAATAAACTTGCTAGAATGGTGATTTTTTACAAATCCCAAACGAGCTAAATTGGCCAAAACCAAAAGGGAATCAGCCAAGCATGCCGACAGGCAAAGGCGCGCGAACGCGTGCACGCGTGACTGACCCGGTCACCGTTCTTTATCCCCCGCAAGAGCAACGCCGTCAAAGAGCCGCCACGCCGTCGCGGGGGAGGACGAATCGCCTTGCCGTCGCGCGCGGGGTCCCCGAGAATCCTACCGCTGCTGCTTTTTAAAGCCGCGTCGAGCGCTGCGGTGAGCGGCCGGCACACTTCTCCTCGCACTAAAGAAACCGTCGCTCCCCTCAGCCCGAGAGCGGAAAAATTCCCCAGGTCTGCTCTAAACCCTCCCTCCTCGCGCGAATTCGCGCCCGTGTCTCCCCCAAATCGGCGGTGAACCGAGCTGCGTTCAAGTTGGTGCGGTGTCGGAAGGTTTGGAGCCTGAAAGCGTCGATTTTTTGCCGTTCCTGGAGTGGGGCTCCGGCGCGGCTGCGGTGGCTTGGTCGCCGGGGCTGGATCCGGTTGGGTTCTTGGAGCAGAGCTTTAACTTGGCCTTCCGAGTTTTCGATCTCTGCTACTCGTGGTAGCCTTTCAGGTACTTTTCGTCTTCTTCGGTTATTTTAGTTCCATTCATTCATCGGCTGCAGTGTTTGTAGTCCTAAGGCTCCTAGCTCACTCTGGTTTGATGCCTTTTGTCATCCGGAGGCATTTAGCAATTTTTAGGATTTCCAGTTATAGATGCCAAAGTATTTGTTTGTTTAGTTCATTTCGTATGACGCATCCAATTTGTGTGATGCGAGATCCCTCGTTTAGCTCTTCTCGTTGTCCACTGTCACAATCACAGTTTGAGTGCAGTCCTGCTGTCTATCTGAAGAAAAGAAAAAATCTCAGTTGGGTTCTTACAGTTACTTTTGTTTGTTTCAGAAAATTGCCTCAATCTGACGGGTCACCTGAAGAGCAGAAAGATTTTATAGCTAGGTAACAGGATTTTGACGGGGGCACCCTGCTCTTTCTAAGCAACTATAGAGTTTTGGCCTGTTGAAGAAGCAAAAAGGGGCGACTTTGAATTGGACAATGCATGCTAAGGCGAGAATCCACGCTGACCCGGCTCTGGAGTTTGACCAGTTCGACTGCTTGCCAGATTCGCTTGTGTTACTCATCTTGAATAAGCTTGAAGACGTGCGTTCGCTTGGCCGTTGCTCTGCAGTGTCCAAGCGGTTCAGTGGCCTAGTTCCCCTTGTGCATGATGTCTGTGTCAAGATTGACCGTGTGATTACTGTGGACGGCGACTCTGAAGATAGTCTGAACCTTTCTTCACCAAAGCCCCGGAACATCGTGTCACACTTCTTGAAGCTGATGCTTTTCGCAATTACCAAGCCGTTCCATGATATCCGCAATCCAAATGGCACAGGGCGGCCACTGTTCCCACAGCTTGCTCATCATTCACCTGTTCAAGTGTTGAAGAACTTCTCTCATGTTCGTGATCTTCGGGTGGAGCTCCCCTCTGGAGATGTTGGTGTTGAGGAGGGGGTCCTGCTGAAGTGGCGTGCTGAGTATGGCAGTTCGCTTCAGAATTGTGTGATTCTGGGTGGTACTTTGGTCAACCGCAAGCCTATCGGCACCGAGCATGATGACAATGGATGCATGCCAGAATCTTTCTATACCAATGGTGGCTTGAAACTTCGTGTTGTGTGGACTATTAGCTGTTTGATCGCCGCGTCGACAAGGCATTATCTCCTCCGATCAATCATCAAGGACCATCCAACATTGAGAAGCTTGGTTCTGGCAGATGCTGATGGGCAGGGCACATTGTGCATGGGAACAGAGCAGCTGAAGGAGTTCAGGGAAAACCAGTTGTCAGCCTCAGCTTGTTCCAACCGGACGCAGGTCCCAGCGTGCAACATGAAGCTTAAATATGCTCCGTACCTTGAGCTGCCTGGCGGCTTGGCATTGCAAGGTGCGACCTTGCTTGTCATCAAGCCCGCCAATGATGGTTGCAGTGGCGGTCATGGAAGCCGGAAGGAAGCCGAGGCTTTTGTTTCAGGCGCGTTCGATGGACCCTTGAAATTTGCTGTGAAGTCTCTGATGAAAAGGCGCACTTATCTTCTGGAGATGAATGGTTTCTAGATGCGGTTTGTGTAAATATTGCTTTCTCAGTGCGTCTCATGAGCTCTTTCTGTTTTGTGCTTTGTACAGACGTAATGTCATCTTAGTCTATGAATATTGTAGTTTCCTTGAGCTTACATAGAGAATTTGAGCAGTTTTACAGTCCAAAATAATAGCCATTAGTTTGAGAAACTAATGGCCCATTAGTTTGACCCGACCGTGTAGATATGATCTAGGAAATCGACTACTAATAGCTAGTACTTTATCACATTGAGGGTAATATCGGGAAGAAAAATAAGAGTGCTAGACTTGTAATAAGTATGTTTTTTCATGAATAAAATCAAATTAGTAATATGATTAATCTATGATGTTTATTAGTCTAGTAATAATCTGTTCAAATTAAATTAGTTCTGCGGCAAGGGACACCGGAGGAACGGCACTCCATAAAGTGTTGCCGAGCGGAAGGCTAATCGACCAAACTGAATGCATGCATGCAATCGTCGGAGAGGACGGAGAGCAGGAAACCGATAACTGAGCTTTGCCCGCTGTCGCCGTGTGACACAACGTACCACCGTCGTCGATGGAGCAGGAAGCCGCTCGCTCCTCTTCCCTCATCTTCGCTGCCGCTAGCCTACATGCCCAGTCGATGAGATCCCGTTTTTCTGGATCGCTGGGATGGTTTGGATTTGGGCTGAGTTAGGCAGAGACTTCAGTTAAGGAAAAAACATTCGATTATTAATTAGGTAAATTCATTAATTAATAGTATAATTACAAAGTTGCCCTTAAACTAATGACTATTATTTTTACAAATTAATGGCTATTATTTTGGACAGTAAAACTCCTCAGAGAATTTTGGGCAGCACACTGTTTTTTGCCTTAGCGAGAATGCGTGACTTGCATAAAGTATGCACCTTAAACAAAGAAGATAGAGCAGAGCCCAACAGCCAACCCGCCCGTTGCTTTAGCATTTCACAAGAATTGGCCTCAAGTCGTGGCTCAGCCCATCTAGCATGATTGACAAATTGTCAGAGTGAAACGCCCGATTTAGTTGTAGTGCAGGTCAGAAACATGCGAAAGATGATGAGGCGATTAAAATTAGTAAAATAATAGTACAGTACCATGTAGTACGTTCACTTGAATAATCCATCCTGTGTCGTGTTTACTAGTCCCAGCTGATTCCTATCCAAACCTAAAACTAAAAGACGTCCGTCTCTCTGCTCTCTACTCGGCTTGCTAATAGCACCTGACAATCTCGCCGAACACGGGCACCATGAACTGCGTCCCCGGCGGCGCCGTCGCCGGCGCAGTCCCCACCCGCAGCTTCAGCGGGCACATCAAGTCCATCTTCCTGCTCCCGCCGACGTGCACCGGCCGGTACCTGAACGCGCCGGTGAGCCTGAGCTCCAGCTCGAACACCCCCGCGACGCTCTGCCGCACGAACTCCGCCGCCGCGTCGCCGCCCAGCTCGACGCCCAGCGGCGACGACGCCACCGCCCACATGGGGAACTCCTGGCTGCGGTGCGGGTCCATCCTCCTCGCCCCGTCGTCGACCGGCACCTGGATGGCGTTGAGGATCTGGCCGGCGAAGCGGAGCTCGGCGACGAGCGGCGCGGCGTGCTCGGCCTGCATGGCCCAGTTGCGGTTGCGCAGGGCGACGGTGAGCGCGAGGTCGTAGGTGAGCGCCGTCGTGCCGTTGTCGAGCGCGAAGCGGGACAGCGACGCGCCCTTCACGGAGGCGCGGACCGGCGAGACGGGGCCGTAGGCCGGGACGAGCGTGGCGATGAGAATAATCATGAAGAGCCAGCAGCAGTTGCAGCAGGCCTGGCACAAGGCCACGCAGATGCTGACGCCGTCTTCGACTTCGTCGGCCATGAATGAAGCCTGGCCAATATCTGCTAGCTAGTAGCTAGTGCCGGCGGTGAGGTTGGCCGGCGAAGCGGGGCGCAAGGATCAACGAATCAAACCGAGACCAAACTTGATCGACGTGCTCTGATCGTACCCTAGTTAGTTCATTTATATGGGGGTTTTCGAAGTCCCTTTGCACCGGACACGGACACCGTCTTCATGTCACCAAGAAACAGAATCAGGTTTTCTTCTCTATTCCTACGAGGTTGTCGCCAAGAAAGAAACTCATGGCCCAGTTGTGAAAGCCTGGGATGGGCTGATTAGAGCATTTCACAGCCCAGACCCAGCGGCGGCACACTATACAGCCCATCTCGCGAGCATGGGACCGAGCTAGGCCCAAGGTGAGCGTTTGCTTTTGCTGAGGTAAACCGTTCTTCACAGTTCATTCAAACGTTGGTAAATGCAGGTGAATGTGACGCAAAATCTATAAACAATCGCGAGAGGGAAATAACATCGAAAATCCCCTTTCTATGTACAGTACCTACTATGCTACATCTGAAACTGTACAAACCATGGTGAACCGGAGGTTCTCATCTAGCAAAACCGCCAAAAAGAGAAAAGACATGATGCTTTCAGATCGGTTTCTCAAATCGAAACATCATCTTGCTAATTCTGTATCGGATTGGACTTGCTCGGTACCTCCTTCTTCAGGTTTTCAGACACCTCGCCGCCTGCAGTACTTGCCTTGTTCACTAACGCTGCTGCTGCCGGCGCGTGGAGCTTTCTTGATCGGATCACCTCCTTTGAGGCCCTAACGTCATTACAAGGTAAAAGGAAGCAATGCAAAAGTAGCAAGGCGCAGGGGAAGTACGCACACATGCTCATACTAGATTTCATGGCTGTGTTTAGCAGTTTGGCAAAGCTGCTAAATGAGAAATGAGCTATCATGAGAGACGCTGGATCCGGCTCTTATAAAGGCTTCCATGTGAGCACAGTCAGCACCGGGAGATCAGAGAGGCACGGGCTCAGGAGCTGAGGACACGTTGATTGCTTGGTACACCATGTGGCGCACCGATTGATCTCCGCGTTACATTGGTTCATGCACTGCTCATCAACTTGCAGTTATCCTTTTGTGGGGTGTGCCTTTGCATTTGTGGGCAGCACATGGGGCTAAAGATCGAGCCCATTTTCATTGCTTCGATATCCTTATTTATATTCTTTCTTGATCTAATAAAGTCGTATTTTATGGAGAGAAAATGTTCAGGTTCAAGAAGCATGGGTTCGCTGTGGTGGATTTCAACTGTTTTTAATTTGAGTTTAGTTAGACACATAGACAGTGTGATCTTGATAATGATCCTCGTTTCCTGTCAGCTTGCAGAGCACATAAATCAGCGCCGATGTATCGACGTTCATTTGCTGATTGGAAGCCGGCCAGCAACCCCCATCACAATCCATCCACCTTGGCTCTTTCTCAAAAGGAAAATCATCCACCTTTTGCTCTTCTTTGTTTTGGCCCTTTTTGCCCTTCCCCGCTTTGGAGTAGCATCATTGCACCTCAAGATCCTTGTGTCCCCCCCCCCCCCCCCCCCCCCCCCCCCCCCCCCCCCCCAAGAAAACGACTACGAGCAAGGTGGAAGCTGGTTTACAAGGTCGCCAGGCCGAGAGAGAGCACAGCCAGTGTGCGCAGCTCACCGTTCCTCCTCTGGTCATGTGATTAGAGAGTTAGGTGGCACGAAATCTGGTGTAATTTAGAAAAACCGACAAGCCTGAACGAACCAGCACATGACGTTTGGTTCATTTCAAGATCTCGGGGGCCGAATCAATCGATTGTTTGGACTCGCTCCCTCGCCGTACAATGAACCTCGCCTTCCGCCATCCTTGTCTCCCCGCGAAAATCCCCAACTCCGGAGAAGAATTTCGTCACGAGCCGCGCGGCGCGTCGACGTGTGGCGCCGGCGGTTTGACCGCGACCTCGACCACTAGGACCACCGTCGGACGGCGAAAGGGTGCTGCTGCGTCTCGTCTATCTCTCTCAACGTGCCGTGGCATATGCGCTGGTGATGCCGCTGTAAACGAGCCTGCGTGGCCGGGCGGGCGACAAGAACGGACAAGAGCGGGCGGCGGAACTCGTGTGCCAGCTTGTTAGGTGGGAATGAAAAACTAGTACTCGCGGTCTCCGAGCGGCGCATTTGGCAGCACTTGCCTCTCGTTTCATCATCGCAGCTGAGTTAATTCGGCACGAAACGTTCAAGGCGCCGGAAACTTGCTTCGGCAGCTATCCGGATGAACGAGGATGACCGTTGCTTCATCAAGTACTAGTACTAATCGTCGTAGTAGTAGAAGACGAGCTGGTCGCGGCCACAGCCGTGTGCCTGCGGTCCGTGACGAGGTTTCCATGCCGCGGCGGACTCTTCTTCATCTGCGTCCATCCGTGCAATGTGCGTTTGGAAACAGACCTTGTTGGTGCGGATCGTCGCGTCGCACGTCATTTTCTCGCGTTATCACCTCGCGTCCCACGCTAGAAGATTTGAGAAAGATCACAAACGATTTCTCTAATGAGCGGCTACTTGGGGAAGGTGGTTTCGGTAAGGTATATAAGGTAATATTAAATCATATCTTCCTCTCCATACGTGACCAGAGTTTAAACAGGGAGTTCCAGGAAACTCATATCTGTGTCGCTCAATACGAGAGTTTAAACAGGGAGTTCTACAGAATGGAGATATGATTGCTGTTAAGAAGCTTACCATGTCAATGCCAGGAATGCATGATTGGCAATTCGAGAATGAAGCACATCATCACGTCTCAAATTTTGGGATCTTGCCTTGCGTCCGGACTGGGTGAGCTAACGACAAGCGCAACCGTGCGGTGGAAGTCGCCATCCACCAACCAAGGTGGAGGGCATTTGGAACCTCATTGTCACAGCCAACAAAAGCATCGCACCAAACTCTATAAAGCTAGCGTGTCAACATTTATCAAGTGGACGAAGCATCGAGAAAATTTCAATGGCAGAATGAGTGTCTCATGCTATTGCTGTTGATCTTTCTTTGTTCAGGAAAAATAATGAAACCGGCACAACAAACGAAAGAGCTTTCCTTCCACAGGCAGCGTAAATACAAATCCAAGCTTTGAATCGAAATGGGGAGCACGACCAACAATGGTCGTAGTTCTAAAGCTTTTGAATCAACAGATATTTTTGAAGCTTGTGAGGAAGAGGAGCTAAGCAGCCACAGAAACAAAGGAACTCTCCTGATTTTCAGTTTTGACAGAAGGGATTGCTGTCAAGCTGAAGAGATAATACATATCCACAGCTATAGCGTTGACCATTGAAGTCTAAGATCTACTTCGATCGAATTGCATCTGAAACTGTAATGCAACGTATGAAAATGTGCACAGAAAAAAAAAAGAAAAACCCTCTGAAGTAGAAAATAATCGAATGTATGAGTAGTCTGCACAGCCTAGGCTCCTTGATCCTTTGGTTACAATTTATGCCTCAATTTGAACATAATATATGAGGTATCACAAACCTTAAGTCAAGAATCAGGACTGTCAACATACACATGAATACACATGTGGCACACATGCTTAGCAACTCTACCAATGGCGAAAACATACACATGAATACAGGTATACAAGAATACTACCAAGTGGTGTACTCCCTCCAGTCGGGAATTGTTGATGTTTCCGACCGGAGATTGAACCAGAAAACAATTAACCATCCATGTCCGAACGTCAACATTTCAAATACTGAGGGAGTACCTACTTTCAATTACCAAGGGGACATATGAAAGTTGCTCTGATACAACCTAAAATGCTAACCGGTACTGTATATATCTCCAACAAGCATCTTTTAAGACAATATAAGACCTATGCATTGCATCTAAAGCAATCAGTATGAAAGGTGAGCAATGTAACCTAGATGACACTGCATAGCTGACAAAGTAGAAGAATGATAATCAGCCAATTTTAGATGTATGAATTGATTTCCAACATTTGAAAAAAAAAAAAGTTCCCATCTGCTGGAACTAGTTTACAAGAAGGCAGACAATTGCACAGATCATAAGAATGCACTTGTGCAAACATTAAGAGCCTGGATGCATTTTTTTCCACACAATCAGATCATTCACTTGTAACATCATAGTGTCGTCGCCGTTCATAAATTGCATGCATGTGAAATCAAGCAACTGAAGGTATTGCAAGCAGGCTAACAGATCATGGTCAACGATCGAACGAACTAGAGAAATTTTATTCTAAAATCATCTAAGCATGTCATCCAGTAACACCAGGAAACCACACACAAACAGAGCAAAAAGTTTTGATCCTCTCTCATTATTCCAACAATCCAACTATCATCTACAGGATTCTTGGCCTATGTCCAAGAAGCAGCAAACTGAGGCGAGGGCGGTGCAGGATGCGAGCAATGCAAAGCATCCAGTTGCTTGCCCTCTCCTTTACCAACTTACTTATCTTTTCCCTCACTGATGGCATCTGCAGCGGCATTGCCCACAGCTATCAACCTCTCCTTCTCTTCCGCGACCGTGGTGATGTCTGGCTTATCTGATTTTTGCGATCCAGTGAGCCTGGCCAGCAACACGAAGGACATCCCACCAAGCACGTTGTTGATGCACCGGAGTGCAACAACGGCCACCTTGAACACCGGCGCAGGAGCGACCTGGCCGAGCAGGTACTCGACCCCGTTCAGCGTCTGGTACCGCAAGTTGCTGCTGACGCCCATGTGGATCGCCCAGGTGCCCGCGTTGAGCAGCGTGGGCGGTGGCTTGTTGGGCGTCTCGAACGCCGGGTCCAGGCGCTTCCTCATCGCGATGAGGCCGTTGGAGAGCGCGGTGCCGGCGAGGCCGGCGGCGAACCCGACCGCGGCGAATGTGGCGCCCTTGGAGACGAGCGTGGCGACGCGGGCGCCGAGCGAGTACGCGCCGGCCTCGAACATGTGGCTGGGGAGCCCCGAGGCCGCGGACGAGGCGGCGGCGCCGGCGCCGGCGGTGGGCGCGAGGAGGTACATGAGGACGAAGTTGAGGATGGATCCGACGACGAGGGTGGAGAAGACGAAGTCGAGCTCGTTGAGGCCGAAGTTGGGGCGCGAGGCCATGTCGCCGAGCACGCAGGCGGTCACGCCGACGAGCTCCTCCATGAGCACCTTGAACGGGAACTGCGGGTCCGCGGCGACGCGGGCGGCCCAGCCGGCCAGGAAGAGGCCGAGGATGCCACCCTTTTTGCCATCGCCGCCACCGGAGTCCGCGGCGTCGCCAGATCCGCCGGCGCCGCCGTACGAGCGCGGGGGCGGGGGCAGCCTACCGCCGGGACCGGACGGGGACGGGGATCGGAGGCGGAGGAGTGACGCCGCCGAAGAGGAGGAGGACGACAGCGGGGAGAAGCAGAGGTTCGCGGTGGGGGCCGCGCGGTGGGGCGCGATGCGCGGGGAGGAGTCGAGGTGGGCGGGGAGGAACTTGGCGGCGGCGAAGGCCGTGGAGGCCATGGCGATCGGGAGCGGGCGGATCGCGCGCGTCCTCTGCCGCGCGTGCGAAACGGCGGCGCGGTGGCGGCGGCGCGGGAGAGAGGCGAGTGAGAGAAGGGGAAAAGGGTTTTGGCCGGGGGCCCTGGTTGGTGTGGCAGTGTATAGTAGTGATGGGTGTTTGGTGTGGTGGGGAGGGTGGTTGGAGTTGGAGGTGGTGGCCTGGTGGGGTCGCGGGATCGGCGCGGCCGGCGCGGCCACCTGTCCACCTTCGGCAGCGGCGAGAAATCGCTGTTGTTGAAATCTGGCGTGGCGTTTAGCTTATGTACTCAAGTACAGTGTCGCAAATTTGGAGCATCCCGGCTGCTGATCTCATTCCTCTGTTCCTTTCGAAAATGTTGAGCTTCAATTTGTCAGGATACGGTCTTTTCGAACTCTGGCTTGAAAATCAGTCGCATGATAAGAAAATACTGATGATTGAGCAAGAGATATGTTTTCAGTAGTCCGAATGTAGTGAGAGAATATGCCGCATTTTATTTTATATATACATATCAATTCTGTCAGTTCTACGGATGAGAAAATGAGATAAAAACAGAGGGCATGGTGAACTGTGTACACAACAACTTGATACACGATTCCATCAAATTGAGTAACTGTATGTCTCTACTGATGACTGATTTTTTTTCCCTTTACAACAATTGCAGATTGCAATTGCGTTATGCTTTGCAGAAGAGAGCACAACAGCCTTGCGTTTGCATTGCCAAAATAAAAACAAAAAACTTACGTTTGCACGCAGCCAGCATTGGTTCAGGACCTTCAGGTTACACCACAAACTCCAGAGCATAGGGCTCCAGACCACAACTGCAAGCAAACTGAATTCCTCTCGTGGAAACAGCAACACCGACTCACCCAGGTGGCCAGTTCATCTGCCGTCCCCCGAGAAGATGAACGTGGAGGTGGTACACAGATTGGCCTACGATACAGAAGACACAAAATCAGTGGAATCAACACCCAAGAAGAAAGATCTAATCATGTTCAGTGGGCGATGCTCACATCCTTCGGGCCCATCGTTGATGACAATCCGGAATCCATCGTCGAGCCCTTCCTGCTTTGCTACAACCTTCGCAGTATACAAAAGACTTCCAAGAACCTCGACATGCCTTTCTTCTGCCTGGGAAACAAACACACCGAGGCGTTGCAGTTAGAGTTCAGTATTTTTCCATTACTACTTGCAGTTAACTGCAGTTGTCAGCTACCATCAATCCCTGAAATAACTCAAATAAGTCCCTGTCTTGTCATGCCGTTTTGTTCTTCATATTCAGATGGTTCTGTGAAATGCAGGGTGTTGCGAGGCAAGCTCTTGAAGGCTTGAAACTCATCTACCAGCATAATCGTTCACACTAAAACATAAATGGTGTGGTGAATTTCAGAAGTTGTCTAGAATTCGGTTTACTCAATACCCACGTCTAATCACACTCTGTAGAAGATATAGTTTTGCTCACAGTTTACTGAAGGTGAATGTGATGACAATAAGCAAGCCATGATTCCTAAAATCTCTCATCCGGCAAGTGACAGCATATCATTCAAGTATAAACATCCGTCCCTAGGTATATACACGCATCTGAATGTGCTGTGCCCCTCAGTGTTTGTTTAAAGTTTCACAAAAAATTAGTGTACCACAGCAACAAAAAAAAGTTCCAATAAGCAATTGAGCATGCTACAAAAGTGAGCACAATGGAAATCTATGGGGAAAAAATCCACACAGCCAAAACAGCAAATAGAACAGAACGGATCATACATAAACCTTCAAATGTATCTATAGGCTTATCACAAAAATTCAAATTCTTTTCAACCGTAGGTTACAAAACATCAGTAAAAAAAATAATCATCTATCAATCATCATCCATAGCATTAGGTAAACTGATCCTATTTTCAAGCTTCCCCTGCTCCACCAGGGTAAACATTAATGTACAGGGCACAAAGAGCTTAACTGAATCTCTTAACAAATTGACAATATCGAATTGGCACAATTCAATCCACTGTATGGGAAAGATGAGATAAATATAGTACCTTTGACAGCCTAGATAACCCATCTTTAACCTTGGGTATGATTATAATATGTGTGGGAGCTTGGGGTGATATGTCTCTGAATGCAAGGACCTGCAAAATCAAAATGTGATTATAATATTACAATATGATTATAATATGTGTGGGAGCATGGAAAATCAAAATGTAATATTATAAATCCTCAACTCATGCACTATACATTACCAATGGTGGATAATAGCGGTAAATATGGCAATGCCACTCTTAAGTCTTAACACTGCTTGTGCTGTAACTTTTTGGTGTATGTGGAAAATGGGTGGCAGTTTAAAATTTCAGTGATTTTTATATGTCTGAAGGTTCTTTTTTCTGAACGTTCGCTGGCTTGGCAGGGATCTAAAATGTCACCAGACTTCTAACCCATCATGTCAAGGACAATGTTCTGAGGATAAGTAGCTCTTGAGTTTTCTCAATAGCATATCAAGGAGTAACATCAACTGTGCTGACATGGCACCAAGAGTGATGGAGGCATCATTATATTTAGAGCCGGCGATAGTGTAAAGCTCATAGCCTTCAATGATTAAGAAGTTTACCCTAAAGCACAGATAACATATACTACCTTTTTGTCCTCATAAACCACCTGAGATGGGATCTCCTTCCGGATAATTTTGTCGAAACTGCAAAAGGCAGAGAAATGGAAGATATATGATACATGTATGCAAGCGGGGTAAGACAGTAGTTGGAGACATAACCAGGAAACCAAAGGCAACTCATATTCAGGAAACTGACAACGAATTTAACAATTCAACAAATGCTTGCTATTATTTGGCACATTTTAGAAGCAACAGCAAGTGTGAAACTACTTAACCAACGAATGCAGTTGCACAGTGTTCGTTCCTGTTGCTTTTCCTTAAATTCACTTCCATCTTGCAGATCACCTATAACCTGACTAGCTGATTAGAATCGTCATATAGATGCTATCAGAGCAAGGTTTCAGCAAGTTTCCCTGGGCGTAGGTTCAGTACATCTAATGAAAAACTGAATGATGCCAGACCAACAACAGATTGTCAGTAACTCAAGCATTTCCACCAGATGTCATAAATTGTGTATTATGTTTCTTCCTTTCAAGAAGATGTGAGGTAATCTAACAGCAACAGTGCTCTTGAGCAGGTGTCTTATGACGAATGGGCTCATGCTGTGCAATTATGCTTCGGCGAAGAGGTGGTTGCAGCAGCATACCCGCAAACCACGCCGTAAGGTTATGCTGCCCTCTGAATCTGCACAATGGAACACTGCCATTTCACAGATATCTTCCTTGATTCATCTAATTCAGTAGTCACAACTGGACCATCATAACACATCGAAGTCTCCTTGAAAATCTATCAAATTAATTGATTTCACGGAGTTGAACAGAATTCTGACTGCACGAACCGTCGCTCAGTTGGGATTCAGTACATGCTGCTCCGCTACCAAGTGTAAAGTCCAAACACCACGGTAATATCCAGAAAAAGAACCGGCTCGGTTCTTATTTTTACTAGGGAATTTTTGCCGCGAAACTACTGCTCGACTCAGATGAACACTTAATCATAACGAGTATTCTACGGTAAGAGGACTATGACTCTATGAGAGAGAGAGAGAGAGAGAGAGAGAGAGAGAGAGAGAGGCTGACATGGTGGGGCCGTCGATGGGCTCCGCGGCGAGGGCGGCTTCCTTCTCGCCGGCCATGGGGGCCGGGCTGTCGATCGAAGAGCGGGGGAAGTGAGACGCGAGAACTGCGAGCCGGCCACCGCCACTGCTTGCCGCAGGGCCAGGCGGAGGAGATTGGGCGCCGGTGCTCCGGCTCATCCCACCGGTTCCCTCTCGGCTCTCGCCCTCGCTGCTGCTCAAACTCCCTTGGAATTTCACTAGAGTCTACGCTTTCTGCGTATCAAAGCGTGTACTCTGACTCGGTTAGAGAAGCGTAGTGGCGTTGCAGTATGCCACCCGTGCGCTGTTCAGCCATGTGACTGTAAAACATCCGATCTGCCGATCAGACATTAGGAATAAGCGTGTACTAATAATTTAGTCGCTCAATTCACCAACAACCATTGAATTTTGAGCTGAGAAACTTCACATTTCGTTCTGGTTAGAAGCACATCAACATCTTCTTTTACGAGAAAGATGGACACATCAACATCTTGATCGGACCACAGTAAAAGACTTCCACCAGCAGATAATGCTGCAGCACTTGCAACTTGAGACGACAGCTGACAGAGGCTTCAGGATGCGATGCAGTAGCGTGCACCATGCAGGTTAAGCCTGACAAACTACAAGACCCTCAGGTAAAACAAAGGCTCCGAATGATGATGTTCAGGTAAAACAAGGATCCAGTGGCATGTATCATCAAGTGATTCTGTCCCCCAAAAGGGTAAATATTTCGACAACCTAAGTGCAATCCCAAGATTAAAAGGAGATTCGGAGAGGGGATTTAAAGGTGCCAGACGCAAGTAATTAATTGAGTTAAGAAACTAAAGTTTCATACTGCTCATACTTATATGTATCCATCCGGCAGACTGCAAGTTTCACAAGCACAGAATATCACACATGGATGAGCAGGGTAAGTCACCATCTAAAGAAAGCTACGAGCGCTTAAATGTGTCCTGCGGATTTACATACTAGGCTAGTAGCAAGGCCTCCGAAGACAGCGGTGCACACACAACATATACTAGGCTCCTGCTAACCTAGAGAGAGAGCAAATCATCGAGCTAGGATCTCTGTCAAAAACTCCCAAGCTTGCAAACGATTCTAAACCAAAGAGGTAAAACTTACAAGCCACAGCCCTTAAAAGATCTACAAAACAACATATTCTGGACATAATCAGAAAGCCGCCGAGCCTGTTCTCCTGAGTTGATACTTGGGTTCCGGGAGAGGTGCAGAGAATAGCATTTTCTCCAACTCCTGAAGATGATACAAAACAATGTATGTAAGTCAATGATATGCATGGAGATTGGCCCAAATGCAGAAATTTCATCTTAGTACAGGATTTGAGAATCTACTGTGGAAACTGCATTAAACCAAATAAAACAAGCAAGAAATCAGCACAAAAATTATCCACAACTGGCTAAATAATCTCTGGGGCTAAACGACATTTGCATCAGTAGCAGAGTACCATTGTTTTTCCCTTATTGTGGTCACACAAGAAATGTATTGCAAGCTTACAATTAGACTTCAACCTGATCATTCACCAAGAAATCAAGTTTACTATATACTCCTAGATAAGATGAAATATTTTGAAAGGCCATCAAATTTTGTCAGGATCAACAAAGACTAAGCACAATATATCAAAGATCTATTCACCAATAAATCAAGTTTAGCAATGGAATTTAAACATGTGATACTATAAAATAATTTACTAAATGAATAATAGTCGCATAGACCACAAAGTACAGTGCCAGTGCCATACTGAGTGCCTTTAGGAACTTAAGTATCAACTATCAATCCACTCGCATAGATTCGTATCACCCATTAACAAAAGCATATAAAGCAGAACTTGAACATGCACATCCCAATAATACTGTAGGACTTTTAAGTCATCCAGAAATCTAAGCAGACAGATTTCACACACAAATACAAAAAATCCCACGACCTTTCTACCAATACTTATATGACATAAAAAGTCAGTAGAATAGCATAGTCCATCCACTTCTATTGTAAGAAATTAGAGCTCAAAACGGAGAATTGCAATCCTACCCCTTCTAATGCATGGCATTGAATACGAATGTTGTAGTAACATTAGCAACCCATGTATATCTACTTTCCATCACATAATTCTCCATACAATGACATAACCTTATTAGACTAGTTCAAACGTGTATAACTATAAACTGTCGCGTGGAAGATAATTAAGGTAATTACACGGTAATACTTAGTGTACAGCATAAAATTATTTGCCTCTCCTACAATCACAAAAAAGAATAGATCTGCCTTGGTACTTGTACTTTGGGACAAAGATCATAATTAGATCAAACAACAGGGTGAGTGTTCTGCAGTACACCAGATTATACCTACCCAAACATGTCTCGTGTCCCAAAATAGAAACAAAGTACAACAACTGGAATCATCATCTCAAAGGTTTAGTAATGACTGATAAACACAAGTCTTCCAAATAGCTTAGCAATACGAACTACATGCTCGACACAATTGGCAGGATTAAAGACACGTCTATTTTCTGTCACTAGTCAGATAATCTGACTCCTATTCATAAGCAGAAAGTGATGACAAAAGGCAGAAAAACGATTGGTATGTCAACCCAAGTGTTGACAATCTGATAGAAATGTATTGAAATGATAAAGTACCTTTTGTCTCTTTAGCCTCTCGTTCTCTTCTTCTAAACGAGACACCTTGTTTTCGAGTTCATTAGTGTAGGCCTGTTGCAAATACCATGTAAGCAATGTAAGCAAAAAAATGAGCAGAATTTAACATGCTCTAACATTTTCCATTTACAGGCCACAAGAAAAACTAATTCATGAAAGAAACATCGATACTGATCGATAGCTAAAGAATTGTTGATCAAAAGAATAATAAAGCACAGAAAGGGATTGCAACCTGCTTCCTAGCCCTTGAACGAGCAGCTGACTCCCTATTCTTGATCATTCTCTTCTGCCTTCTCTCCATCAACTTGTCTGCTACATCTCCTGAGGCACCACGCTTCCTACCAGGTGTCGGAGAATCAGAAAGTGCACCCATCATTGGTGAAGTAATGTTGCCATCGGAGTAGGCTGGCTCCATAATAGCACACGGTCCAACATTCAGTGGCTGAAGGGCTAACCGACTCGGCATATAAGCAATAGGCATACTCTGTTGACCATGCTGATGCGGGTCGATAGCTGTAAACTGATGTTGATACGGATCTAACCACTGTGTTCCCCGTGTCATACCAGGAGCCCCAGTGATCGTAAGCTGATCCGCATTGCCAACATCATTCAAGTCCTTCAAAAATCCTTCAGTGACGACCCCAGCTTTGACCAAGAAATCCTCAAGCGTCATCTCCCCAAGTGTCGGCTGCCTCTCCCGCCTTCGCCGACCGCCCTCCTCAGCATTTCTTTTTGGGCCATCCTGGATGCCCTTCCACACTTCATCCACAGTCTTCTTGCTCAGCCCCGGTGGCATTGTGATGCTTCCTTGTCGCAAGAGGCCCGAAGTCTGCTCATGCTGGCTGGTAGTGGCACCATCATGATCTAGGCCATCAGGAAAGACAGACTTGAGCAGTTCGTCAAGGTTCATACTGTGCAAGGGCTCTCCCAGATGGCTCTGCACCTCGTCAAGGGTAAGGTTGTACAAAGACCCTTGTCGTGCCAAGCTCTGCATCTGCTCACGTTGCACTGCCGGCCCGCCCCCACCTCCTCCTCCCCCTGCCTGTGATGCCATTGTCTGACTTCCCATGAACCAAAAAGAATTCAGGAACAACGCCAACCGGTAGGTCTCTGTTTCAATTTCACTCAGTCCAAGCACGACAAATCTAACACCTACAGATTGCAAAATCACTTCCTGCAGATCCATAAACACAGGAGGAGTCATGAGGCAGCTGGCAATGAAGCCAACACAGATAAAAATGAAAACAGGGCAAGATTAATACGAATCCGTCTAGGGATTGGAAAGGGGGAAGGAGCGCTTGCCTGCCTGAGAGATGTGTCCCACCCTCGCCAGCGCCGGAGTCGACGAAGAAGCAGCCCCTCTCAGTTCGCCGCCGGCGTCGAGCACTTGCCTGGAGTCGGCCGAGGCCAGCTTCAAGCGGAGCGGGCGCGGGTCAGACGAGGGAGCTAGCTGGTGCGACCGCACCCCACGCGACCCACTCGGGCGCGCGGGAGGAAAAAATTCTCCTTTGTTTCTCAGGGAGGGCGCCGCCGTCTAGCACCCGCCATTGGGGGTGGAGGTGGAAGAAGAGGAGGCGGCCATGTGGTTGGTGCTGGTGCGCGAGGAAACAATGGGGGAAGAAACCATTAAGGCTGGGCTAGGCTTGTCTTAGGAATTGGCCAGAGGGATCCTGTTTGGTGTTAAGTAGAGCTAAACTATAGGCTTGTAACTGATGTAGTGGGCAATTAAGAACTGATGAGGATGGGCCCCACCATCTCACTGAGAATAAAAAAAGGAAAGAAATGCGGTTCTTACTTTTCAGCTTTTGTCTTCTCCGGATTAGCCAAAAAAAATAGTCTCCAGGTCAGGGCTAGATGCTGAGTTTTGGCTGCTGCCGTGTCCACTCTACTAATTTTTCAAAACATTTCCGAGATCATGACTTGATACTTTAGGTTAAGTATTGACGAACTGTATATTAGATAAAATACAAAATAATGGAAATTAAATATATCAATATAACTCAAACACAAAAATACTTATTTTGATAGAAAAACAAAAAGTTTAAAAGGACAGCATGTTGCCTATCTTTAATCTACGGCTGACCATATTCACATACCATGGAATTAGTGAAAGTGCGAAGAGGTTTTAATATGAACTCAGGTGATAGTAAATTTGGCCCAAAAGATCTGCACATAATAGTGCTTTATTGGACATCCTTGAAATGAATTGATTTCTGGATCTACTAGTTTAAGAAAGAATATACTCTCCATGATCGGTGATGCCCATGGCTATACTGCTAGAAGGTTCTTTTCTATTCTCCAGCTTAGTCTATGGCATCTTGGGCAGCGGAGATCCATACTAAAACAAACTAAGCACACACTGCAGTATTCTATTTTGACTTTCGAGACACAAGTTGTTACTTTAACCTTTCTAAACCCTTTTCGGCATGAACAAAAAAAAAAATGCAATAAGGAGGAGTATATTAAGAAGCTTGGGAGTTCTGTATTACGAGATGAGTCTGTAGTCGAGACAGATTATATCTATTAAATACAACTAGGAGTATCTCGCCAGTATATCCTGTTTCCCCTGTATTTTCTTCTAAAGCCATTAAGTACATTAAGACAGCTTGATAAAAAATTAAAAATAAAATAAAAGGACAGCTTGATACCCTACGCCTCAGGCATATCATTTTTTTAACAAGAAAAAACTGCAATCAGCCTCTTGATCAGGATATGGGCACGTTGGAACTTTCTTGTGAGGGGAGGAGACTTGGTAAGCCGGCAAGCGAGTCGGTCGTGAGCATTACTAGCATATTGTTGCATTATCAGTCACGCTGCCAATAAATGTATAGCAATGCGATAGACTGATGACAGCGATATAGTTTGAATTATATTATATTGAAGAAAGAAAAAGGGAACGCAGCACATGAAAAGTTGGGGTGCCTGAGTGCTAGAATGATGGCGACCATCTAAACAAAAACTATAACCGCAAAACGGCAAGTGCTTACTATGGGCGTCTGTTTGGGAAGTGGTTTTGTGTTCCAAATCCCTTTGACAATTTAGTACGAAACTGAACTGGATTCAAAACACTCGTGGAGCAAAGCCCTCTTCCAAACAAGCCTTAATTGGATGGAATGGCTGTTCTTATTTGCAGATGCCTGCCGCCTTCCTGATCCTCAGACACAGATGTTATCAGAAAAAGAAAAGGGCACATCAGAGACGTGTAGGGGTAATACTGTAGTACTTGGCAAGCAGCTTAGTACCTTAAGCGAAGCAAATTAGTTAACGGCCGGCCGGCCAGCCAGCCTGCACCTTAAAAATTGAGCCGACCCTACTTTTTCTGCTCCAAACCAATAGGATCAAATGACTGAAGCATTAAGCAAGATGGCGATCAGATATCAAGCAGGTTATATTATAGAGTGGGGAAGCATGCATACCTCGTGCGACGATCAAGTCCCGGTCCCTGCCTGCCAAGACGGTACACGGTGTACAATCGCACCAAGTTAGTTGCCGGTCATGATCATATTGTCTCCTTTTAACCCCTGTACTAGCTCCCTGTTGTTGCTGGCAGTGTTCCCTGGGCCAGCAGTCAACCAATGGACGCCCTGATTGGAACGCCACAAGGATGAGCACCTCGGGCCGGTTCGATCGAATGAGAACTCCTCGGTCACTCAAATGTGATCTTGACGATGATTCGCTTGCTCAGACGTCACCGGGCTGCACTTGCACCGTTGGTGCTTGGTGATGCGGTAGTGGAAGCTGATGGCTCGTCTCGGCCGGATCCGAGAGTCGACAGCCCCACAGCGACCGCGTCGTTCAAGCGCCCGGACGACGGAGGCCATTGTGTCCAACAGGGAGGGCGCCGAGGCCGGAAGAGTCAGAGGAAGCATCTGCGTTCGCTTCTCGCCAATTGTCGGCAACCGGAGCTCAGCTTTGGAGGAAGTCCAAGTGGAGGCCCTCGGTCGGTCACTCGGTTCCCGTGTGCCGGAGTAGCAAGCCGGCCATTTTGGCATGCGCCTCTCCTCCCTTCGCTCCTACAAATAACCGCTCCCTCCCAAGACCGTATTCCTCCTAACCAAAGTATTTAGAAGCCATTCAGATAACGGGAAAATCGAAGGAAATTTGTCATTAGTGTTTTAGACCGTTTAATTATTTTTGGACTGAAATAACCCCAATCATGACTCTCAACATATATAAGAGGGTAACATATATTTCTCCCTGAAATGTTTAAATGGATGGAAAAATTGTACAAATATTCGGAATGCACATTAGAAGAGACATAAAACACATGTATCATGAATCAAAGTTTACTTGTGTCTATCATCTAAGTCTATGCATCTAGACGACTACAAATAATTAATTAAATTATAAATGTTTGTTCAACAAGTATATCAATAAGTATATACCATTTTTCGTCTGTATTGTGAGGAAAGTTTCAATATAAAAAGATCCTAAATTTTTATCTAACCGCATCAGTCACACAACAAAGGTGCAGAAAAAATAACCACAACAAAGGAGCCTAGATTACTAATCATCTCCTTCATGATTATATTAATGTAATAACATCATAATTTTGTATCTATATACCTTTGTAAGTGCAACTCACTAAAAGTCTTTGACTTCTATTTCTCTCAGCTCTCATGAGGTCAAATCGCCCCAATTGTTTCATCCGTTCCATCTCAAGCAAGAGCATATTGATCATACCTATTGATTTTTCTCATTTTTCTTGTGGAAACTGCTACCATTATGCTGCAATCAAGTGCAATTTCTCACATCAAAACAAAATTGTCGTCATTATACAACAATCAAGGTTTTTCTTAATGTCTTTAATGGTGCAATTTCTCACATGAAAAGGCAGCGTTTTGACACGAGCCTGCCACTATTGAGCTGGCAAGCATGTAGAGTATATGTCAGCACTTGAGCTAGCTGAGATAGTTGATTGGCATGGTAATATTTTAGTTCTTTCTACTATTTCTATTTTTTTTAATTTCTTACTTGAATAAGTAAATTGTGTTTCATTTGACTTATTGATTTTATTTACATCTACATTTGGTGGTAATTAAGTGGCTAACGCCAAGTGAAATATTGCTTTTAGTTTTATCTAATCATTTTCTTTTTCAACGGATCTTCGGTGTGTTCACCTTCTGTCGCTTACTACCCGCGTCACGTGAATCCTCGAATCGGTCCATCTGAATCGAACTTACAATCTCTACTCCATTTGTGAATAGAGGGGAAAAGCTGGAAAAACATACGTGCTTTATCTCCAACACCTGCATATCTGAAAGTTAGTACTACACATTTATTTTCTATAATCTGAGTCACTTCCCTAGTCCTCTGCATTCAAATATGTTACCAACATTTACAGTACCTTTGCACCGCCATATTGCCCCTCATCCGTATGTATCACTACTGATGAACACAATACAATATTTTCTCTCCAAGCATAAATAGTAGTAAAACACAAATAACATTTCCTAAATTTGTATCCAATTAAGAGTGCAAGAATACTTCTGACAATATCTCTGTCATGATCCTGATGCTAATGCATTGGAGAAGAAAGTCAAAAATCGAAATATCCCTCAACATCATTGTTATGGAATGAATCAACAGAGCTGTTGTTCGACTAATTTAGAGTTTTTCAGAAAGGTTTAAAGAAACAAACGGAAACATCATGAGGACAAAACTCTTATCTCCTTTTGGAACGCTCTGAAATCCGCCGCCAAACTTTTGAAATCCGATCATCTAGTCATAACTGGAATTTACGCTACTTCAAGAAATTCACTTTTTTTTTAAAAAAAATAAAAAAGTTCCCGCCTTGATATGGTAATGGTACGGCGCTTATTCCCACGGAGATTGATGTGGTGTACAGTACAACTGCAGCTGTGCAGGAGTGTTACTCGTGCCTTCTGTCAACAACACGTACGCACCCACACGGTCACACGTGTCTGCGTGCGAGGCAGAGGCTTCGCTACATGGCCCGGGACAACACACCGCCACCGGCCGGGAGCATGCAAGAACTCACGGTGAGTGAGCCGGCGAGAGTTCGAATTCTTTCGCAGTGGAGTCCCGTCAAGATCAATATTTCGCTTCACGGTCACTTCAACAGCGGTTGAGACGGGCACCCGGCGTCCCCGCGGATCAAATACCAAACCTTCCAAGAACCTGACTGCGAAAGGCTCGCCTCCCGGCCGTCGCCATGGCTGGACGCCTGACATACGTGGCCTCAGCCCAAGTGTCGCCGCGCGGGCACTCACAAAAACCCATGCGCGAGACGCGAGGGAACGCACCCACGCACCAAGCCCTGCTCCCAAAACCCCTCCCTGCCTTGTCTTCTCCCCGCACGGCTCCGCCGCTGACCGCTGGGCCCGCGCGGCTCATCTCTCGCTTTTACCAACCACGGTTACTGCTGTTCCTCCAAGTTTCACCGCAGTGCACACACGCGCTCTCTCTCCCTCGGCGTAACCAACCATGAATAATCAAAAAGAGTTCGTGGTGTGGTGAGCCATTTCCTCCTTCATATAGGCAGGGCTCACCTGCTCTTCCCTGTTCTCCTTCCCATTTGTAGTAACCAGTACCACACCCACCCATCTCCCTGTCACCTCGCCGTGCACACAGGCCGTTCAAAGAAAAGTGCAAAGGCAAGGGAGGTGAGACGAGTGATCACGCCAAGAAAGCAAAAAACCGTGGGCCTCAATCCTGGGTTCGCTTCGCAATGAGGATTAGGAAGCTTTCCCCTTCGTCTTTGACCTCTTCCTCCGCCGCCTTCTCCTCTGCTTCCTCTTCCGCCTCCACGTCCTCCTGCTACGTGCCACCGTCGTGGTCGACGCCGACGCAGCACGGCAAGAAGAAGCGGAGCAGGTGCACAAGGGCCAAGAATGCCGGCGCCGGCGGCGGCGCCTTGGACGTCCCGAGGAGGGGCAACTCCATCTACCGGGGCGTGACCAGGTGCCTGATCATTTGCAATCTTGCTTTCTTTTTTCGAAAGACCATTTCAATCTTGCTTTTCACTGGAGATGGCGGGGACTTGTGTGC
The DNA here is from genome assembly GCA_012490785.1 of Eragrostis nindensis. Taxonomy (NCBI): domain Eukaryota; kingdom Viridiplantae; phylum Streptophyta; class Magnoliopsida; order Poales; family Poaceae; genus Eragrostis; species Eragrostis nindensis. The sequence continues at coordinate 19,792 of JAAXCT010000297.1, read as the reverse complement.
TTGTTTGATCTTTTGATTGAGACGTGCGTCCTTGTGTCTGTTTGTTGATGTAGGCACAAGGCCACAGGGAAGTATGAGGCGCACTTGTGGGACAAACATGCTTGCAGCCCAGCCACGAAGAAGAAGGGTAGGCAAGGTGAAGCAAGTCTGTTTATTTTGGCAAAAAAATACGAGATTTTTTTTTCTGTTACTCATTGGTGTCCCTCCCTCTGTTTGTTTGATTGTTTTGTCTTGTCATTTTGTTGTTTATGGTGCTGACATTCTTGTTTCTCTGTTTGTTTAAAATTTTGTGCTGCAATTTGTGTTCGGCTGCCTCGTCCTTCGTGTGATATGCGGATGTTCCATGTTTGATTGTCTCCTCGCTTCCGATAGTTTATCTTGGTGAGTCAAGATCCTCTCACATCTGGGAAAAAGCTTGCAATCTTTTCCATGCTATGATTCACAAATTATTATGCATGGGTTCCCAACTGCATTGTGTCGATCAGATTGATTTTGATTTTCGAATCGTCAACTGCTTTTCTTCCATCTTTTCAACAAAAGAGAGATCGAGTGTGGGGAAAAAGTACTTTCCAGTAAAAGTGGAACCGTGAAAGGACTGCATTTTTCCAGTCCTCTTGTGACTTCAGAATTCGGAAACGTTTGCACAAAACCATCAGACACTTGCATGACATTACCTGACAAATATAATAAGAAGATGAAACATGGATTAAGATCCTGAAATCTTGTTTCTGCTCAGGAGCTTATGATAGTGAGGAGGCAGCGGCCCGTACCTATGATCTTGCAGCGCTCAAGTACTGGGGCTGTCGCTGCGAACTCAACTTGAACTTCCCAGTAAGTAATCATTTGAGGCGCGCGCAGCGAGCCGCCGCCACCGCTGCCGCCGGCGGCGGCCGTCTCCCCGCCTGCCTCTCCTCCACCCGAAACGCCTCCCTGGCCTCTCTCCTCGCGCTCCGTTCCCTGGCCTCTCTCCTCGCGCTCCGCGCTTTCCCTGCCGCGAGGTGGCGCGGCTCGGGACCCGTCGTCGGATGGGGCACGATCCGGTGGCGGCAGGCCAGATCCGGGATCCGGTGGTGGCGCGCCGCCGTTGCCGGGCCTCCTCTTCCCTCCCCTCCACGTGCTCCGGGCTGGTTCGCGGATCTGACGGCAGGCTCGAGGGAGAGGCGGCGGGGCAGGCTTTAGCGACAACCTCCTCGCGTGCTCTTCGGGCCATGGCGCCTGTGTCGTTTGGCGGCAGATCCGTCGCTTCCATGGCCGGATCTAGGGAGGCCAAGGTGGATGACGGCGGGATCTTGGCAGCAAGGTCGGTCGAGGTCGCGTGGGGTCGGCCGCGCGTCCACGGCGCCAGGGCGTAAGCCTAGCCCGCCACCGCTCCTCCTTCGCCTTAGCGGCGGTCGTCGGCTGGTCTTGTCACTTCCCCCACCCTGCATGTGCATTGTCTTGTGCTTGCTTGTAATCACGGCTGCGCCCCGAGCGCGCCTGCCATTGTTGGCCCAGGCGTTCACGCTCGCTGTTGGTCGTGGACGTGAAACTGAGTCCCCAGCGCACGCCCAACTGCTCCCTGGCCGTCCAAAGCTTCCGCCATGGTTGGGCTGGTGATTTTGGTTGTTGTGGTCGTTGTCCCCGTCCTAGGCTGGATGCTGGATGTTGTGCCCGGAGCCGGTGGTGGCGCTTTGTGGATAGAGGAGGTCGTGTTCTTGGTCATGGTCGTGAACCTTCCATATGGTGGAATTTAGAACTTGTAGGGGCTCATTTCCTCACGCATCCTCCTTCCCCAACCCAGTCCACAACTTGCATGGGAAGGCGGCGCTCTCTGCGAGGCGTGGCCTCGGCGATGGCGTGTGTCCCTGTTGTCGAGCTTTGGTCGCAAAAGGTCATGGCTTTGTGCTACAAGTGAAAGGGCGCTGCGTATGACAAGGTCGTTGTGTCGCGCGCAAAGATGTTGATAGCTGGCCTTCCCAGCTTGGTCGTGTCACCAGATCCATGCAAGGGGCTCGTCTGGTGGTCGGATCCGCGCAAGGTTGGCGGTGAAGCCTGTTTTTGGTCGCGGCCTTGGTCCTGTTGTTCAACACCTTGGTGAAGCCATCCCCTCGGGCGACGCCTCCCTCTCCCTCCCCTCCCCTCCCCTCCCATGGTCGTGGTTACTTTGACCGGTTGTCGTGGCCGTGGTCGCCGTCGCCTGGATGCGGAACATGTGGTCGTGGTCACTGTCGCTTGGTCGTGGTCGTGGTCGCCGACGCTTGGTCGCACGTGGTCGTGGTCGCCGTCACTTGGTCGCACGTGGTCATGGTCGCCACCGCCTGGATGCGGAACGTATGGTCGTGGTCGTCGTTGATTGGTCGCACGTGGTCGTGGTCGTCGCTGTCTAGATGCGGAACATGTGGTCGTGACGGTAGCTGTTCTATGAAAGACAGTACTTCGACATATACGATGGTTGTGTTGTTTTGGTCACCTGGCTGTGGTCGTGTTGTTGTTTTGGTCGAGACGGTAGTTGCATCCGCGTCGGGGCGGCTTACCTATCGTTTGGGTTGGCATTGTGCTGGTCGCAGGTTTTCTCCCCTCTACGCATAGCATCAAGATGGTGATGCAGAGGACTTTGTAACAGTGCTCTAGGACGCTTTCGCCTGCTTTGTTGGGCCAATAAGGAAGGAAAAGCTCTGGTCTTGCGCCGCACGAGCGTGGGCGAGGCCCGCCGGTGTGCAAGCTTCGCCGCGAAAGAAAAGTTCGGTCGATGGCGCACCGCCCATGCTCGAATCCGGTACTGGACGGCTCCTCAGCTCAAATCCGGTACGGACGGCTCCTCGACTCAGATCCGGCACGTACGGCGGCGGTGACTAAGGTTCTGGCAGAACGACGGGCGAGCTTCTCCACGATGCTGGTGCAGCGGTAAGGCTTGGTCGTGATCGCCGTGGTCATGGTCGTTTGGTCGTGATCGCCGACACTTGGATGCGGAACACGCGGTCGTGGTCGCGGTCGCTTGGTAGTCGTCGCCATCATCTAGATGCGGAGCACGAGGTCGCGGTCGCTTGGTAGTCGTCGTTGTCACCTGGACGCGGAACACGTGGTCGCGGTCGCTTGGTAGTCGTCAACGTTGCCTGGATGCAGAACACGAGGTCGTGGTCGTGGTCGCCGCCGTTTGGACGTGGAATATCTGGTCCTGGTCGTCTGGTCGTGGTCGTGGCCGTCGCCGCCTGGACGTGGAACACATGGTCCTGGTCATCGTCGTATGGACGCGAAACATGGTATTGGTCGTGGTCATGGTCGTCTGGGCACAGAACACATGGTCGCTTGGTCGTGATCGCCATCGCCGCCGTCTGGGCACGGAACACGTGGTCGCTTGGTCGTGGTCGTCACCGCCGCCTTCTGGACGCGAAACACATGGTCGTGATCATCGTCGTCTGGGCATGGAACGGGTGGTCGCTTGGTCGGGGTCGCCACTGCCGCCGTCTGGACGCAGAACACGTGGTCGTGGTCGCTTGGTCGTGGTCCTGGTCGTCACCGCTGCCGTTTGTACGCGGAACACGTGATCGTGGTCACCGACGCCTGGATGCGAAACATGTAGTCGTGGTCGCCGCTGTCTGGACGAGGAACACGTGGTCGTGGTCGCCACCGCCGTTGTCTGGACGTAGAATAAGTGGTTGTGGTCGCCGCTGCTTGGACGTGGAACACATGGTCATGGTTGCCGTCATATGGACGCGGAGCACGTGGTCGTGATTGTATGGACGCGGAACATGTGGTCGTGGTCGCCATTGCTGCTGGATTTGCCTCGGCCCTTCCTCGCCTCTCCTCTCCCTTCTCTCCCATCTTGGTCTTGTTGTCTCAAGCAGCTCTATCGCGTCACTGACTCGTCTTCTTTCGGTCGCACAGAGGCTTTGGAAGGCTCCACTTCCAAGCGCTCTAACTAGTTGCTCTAATCGAGCAAGTCTTGGGAACATCTATTGGTGTGCTTTTCTAGTGTTGCTATGCTATTTGTGGCTAGTTGTTGGCGAGGGTTCTTATTGTTGTACGATTTTTTGTTGCTAGCGGTGTTCTCCCCTAATTTGTTCAATGTAACGAGCGGTGGGGGTGATCAAGGGGTCTCCATTGAGGATTCTTCCCACCTGAAGCCGTGACTTACATAGAACATGATCAAGGGTCTCCGTTGAGGATCCAAGCGCTCCAACCGGGTCTACGCAGGCTGTGGAAGAAATGGAACAATAGGGTCTTCGAATTTCAAGCACTCCAACCGGTCGCATTGTCGCAGGAAATCATCGATGAGGCTCACCTTCGGGCAGCTGCAGGGGTCTCCAAGCTACGAAAGCTGCTCCTCCCTAGGCGGCCTTAGTGTTTCTCTCAGTTTCGGGAGCTTGTTCGGTGGCTTTTCTGTTTATTTTGGATTGTAAGGGTCTGTTTTGTCCTTCTCTTTTGTGTTTGTAGCTCATCACTACTTCGTTGTCGGCTTTTGCTGAGTCCCTTAGGGGATTTAGCCCTGACCACGTTGTAACAAACTTCTTTTCTTCTTAATGAAAAACGTGCTCAGCACGTTCTCCAAAAAAAAACTTCCCAGTAAGTTCGCATCTGTCCTTGATACAGTAGTACTCCTACTCCAAACACTATTTTTCGCTACAGTCAAGCTTGCATAGGAGCTTACACGTGTGAAGTTTAAGCGCTCTCTCTGATAAATGCAGCTGGAATCGTACAAGCAGGAGCGTGAGAAGATGCAGCGCATGAGCAGAGAGGCGTACCTGGCCACTCTGAGGCGAAGGAGCAGCGGCTTCTCGAGAGGCGTCTCCCGGTACATGGGAGTGGCGAAGTAAGAAAGAACACGTTGCATGAACTAGTAATGTGCTTCTGTATCCACCTAATCAACTGATCGAGCACTAACATCAACTGATCGAGCACTAACTCCGTAGCTCTGACCAACGCATCATCGATTAGTTCGCAATGCCACAAACTGTGTTTGACGCTTGTACCAGCTTCTCTGCAATTTTACTGCAACTTTCTGCTGTCATCCTCTGCAAGTCTGAATGAGGATGTTTCGTGGTGATCAGAAGCGCTAATGTGAATTTTGGCTTATGCAGGCACCATAACAGCGGCCGCTGGGAGGCCAGGATTGGCCATGCCGGCGGCAAAAAATACATCTATCTCGGGACATTCGGTATATGTCTTTTTCGTTTTCAACTGCATTTTGATGGTCTCAAGAAACCACATTTGTTTACGGAACCATTGCACACATGTTGCTGACTCGTGTGTACCGCGTGCAAACATCATATCCTCTTTGACAATGCATGCGCTCCTTACCTGCATTTTACACCCTGATTAAATGACTTTGCTGCGTCTCATTGTTCATTTGATCATTTCAGACTTTCAGTATGTGATTTTGTCATTTTGATGGATGATTTGCCTTTTGTCGTGTGATCAACTGATCATTATGCTGCTTACCATATGATTTTCTGCATACTGCTGGCGTTGTGAAGGCCCACAGAATGTCGTACACCTGACCTGAATGGTTGGTTGGGTCCCCTTGGATCTTCGCCTGCAGGTAGCCAGGAGGAGGCAGCCCGGGCCTACGACCTTGCAGCTCTGGAATTCCGGGGCCGCAACGCAGTCACCAACTTCGACATGAGCAGCTACGCGGACTACTTCCTCCAGCCACGGGGCCCCAAGGCCCTGCCAAATCCGGTTCTGATGCAGCCCAAGGACGAGCCCGTCGACGACGAGGCACCGCTCTCGAGGGCCCAACCGACGCCACTGCTCCAGCCCAAGCCCGAGCCCGAAGACGACGACCCCGCCGTGGCGCCCGGGCCGGCGCTCCTCGACGCCGACGACGTGGACCACGCCATCGCCGAGATCCTGCCGGCGCTCTGCATGGACCCCGCCGACTTCGAGGCCAGGTACCCCGCCCGCCGCGGCCGCGCGCTCGGCTTCGGCAGCTGGCCGCCGCCGTCCGACGACCTCCCGCTGCCGGACCGCGTGCGCTTCGAGGACGACATCGAGGCGCTGTTCGACGCGCCCGGTGGCGACGCGGTGTCCTACGCGGCCGCCACCGCGATCAGCTCGATGGCGTCCGGCCGCTGGCTGTGAGCCGGCCGGGCGATGCTTCGGCCCGGCATTGTCGTGCGTGTCCATGCATGCATCATGCATGTACACGCATGATGCACGTACGTGTCGCCGTCTGCCTCATCAACAGGCAATGTGCGTTCTGCATTTTTTTGGGCGGCGCGAAGCGAAGCGGATGGTGCTGATGCGGTCTGATTTTGCGTGTAAATGCTTGTGATGTGGCCGCTCTGCTTTTGCATTTTGGAGTACGTGAAAGTGGGAGCGAGGAGGCTCAAACTTTTGGGGTGGAGGGTAGCCATGGTACTTGTAACTTGTCGGCTACCGACGCACTACCAGAACAGTTTTATCCGGTAATCCAAGTTTGGATGCCGTGTGCAGGCATTCCTCACCGGCACTGTTTGGAAGGAAACTGAATGAAATGGTGATGTTTCTTCTATGGTGTGTGCTTTTGCAGTTTGCACGTGTGTGTTTGTAGGACGACCTCGTGTTTGTTAGGCCAACTGGCCAAGCAAGCATGGTCATGGAGCAACGTGCACCATGTGTTGCTCTACAAAATCCCTTATTACTAGATGAGTACTCTGGGATTTGGACAGTCGCGCGCTTGCGTGCGCGGATTTAACTTTTTTTTTTTGCGAGGATTTAACTATTGTCACATACTAGGATTCAACAGAGACAACCAGCCAGGTGTTCGAGCACCGTAGACCGTACCATGCGTGGATAGCTGCATCCAGGCTTCCAGCCACTTGTTGCGACGCTGTCTCGATCAATATAGAGCATATATTATATATATGGTCTCGGCTAGAGCATTCGGATGCCTACCATTAGCAGCTAGTAGTAGCTTTCTTTGACCACCATCGTGTAATTATTCTTTCCTTCTTGGAACATTCTATTGTTAGTTTGTTACCGACGCAAGAGCGAGTTCGGTCCATACGTTATGTTTAGTCCCCTGGATAGATTCGTCGGATAAAAAGAGAACAATTCCTCTCAGAAAAGGAGGATATATGAGAACATCTATGCTTGAACAGGACGCGTAGACATGTCTTTTTCTAGCACGAGTGGATACTGATTTTTTTTTTTCTGAACTCTAGTGGGTACTGAATTGATGCCAAAGAGGGCAACGAACTTTGGAGGTGTTTGGTTGGGGCAAATGTAACGCATATCGATTGCGCTGGTAAGACATTACGTTAAATCTAGTTTGTTTCGACATGACTGTAATCGGATTACACGTAATCAGATAACGCCGCTATTCAAATCTCATTGCACTGAGAACGGCCTGTAATCAGATCGATACCGTCGCTCCCTCCCCGCACGCGATCTACTTTTCTCGCCGGTGCGGCGGCGGCTCTCTCCCCAACCTCCCTGTGAGGCCGCGAGCAATGGTGGTGGCCTCCACATGCACTTCCGCCGACAAGCTCCGCCGCGTCCTGGTCCCAAGTCCCAACAGCTGAGAATCTCGCGCCCAGCAGCTCAGAGATCTCGACCATGAGCGCCTTCCCAGGATCAAGCTCGTCGTCCTCCCTGCCATGTGCGCCTTCATCTTCTTCAGCTCCGGCGGAAGCGCCTTGATCTTCTTCAGCTCTGCGATGCAAAAAATTCATATGGGATTTGCTGTTGCCCCCCTTCTTCCGATTGCTTCAGACTTCTGTATTGGCTCTTCATCAGCCTGTTACCATTACCAATGCCAATTGCCAACCAAACAAAACAGGGATTAGCTCAAACCATTTGCGTTACCGCCGTTGTCCCATTCCCTTTGCGTTTGCGATTACAAAGTCCAACCAAACACTACCTTTAATTTTTGACGACCAGTCAGAATGCACTAGGTGGGCCGGCAGAAACGTATCCTACTAGCCCAAATTAACCGAACTTGGCAAAACATCTCAGCCCGTGGAATAAAGCGCGGGTAAAATCGATTCCGCACTCTGCAACTAGCCCACCTTACGTTAAAGATGGGCCCTACACGCCAGTCCAAGCAAGCGTCGCATTCGGGCCCACCTTTATCTAGCATTCCTCATATCCGCCTCGGGCCAACCGCGCCGACCGACCCGCACCGCAACGCAGCCACAGCCTCCCTCGTGTTCGCACTCGCGGCGTTGCCCTCCCGTGTCCGGCGATCCGCGCGCGCAGATCGCAAGCCCGGGAGTGCAGAGAGGAGAGAAGGGAGGGAGCTCGCATCGGCGGGGGAGGCTTTCGCCGCCGTCTCGGTAAGTTCTCCACGACCCTAGCTCGTGGCCATGCCCCCCACCAGAGCCACCGATCCCTTCGCGCTTTTCCGGAATTCCGCCCCTGCGCCCGTTGATCTGACCGGCTTGGTCGTTTGGCCGGTCGATTCGAACCCGTTGGAAGCGATCGATATTCTCTCGTTTATTTTCCCACGGCATGATTTAGCTTGGATTGCACGCTAGTATCGGCGAATCTGTTCGTTCGTTTGTCTCTGTTTTTTTCCCGCGATTCCGATTCTTTCCCGCGCCTCGCTTTGGATCCGTAACTTGGGATCCATTTCCGCGGGATCTCTGTAGTCCTTCTCCGATTGCTCGGCACAGGCCCGTAGGGAGCTGTGAGTGATGCGTTGGGATCGAGGCGAGCATCTGGGACTGGGGATCTGCGTGCGTCTGGCTGAAGCGCTGGTTTCTCGGTTCTGTGGCAGGGAGAGATGGGGCTCACGTTCACGAAGCTGTTCAGCCGCCTCTTCGCCAAGAAGGAGATGAGGATTTTGATGGTTGGGCTCGACGCGGCGGGTAAGACAACCATCCTCTACAAGCTCAAGCTCGGAGAGATCGTCACCACCATCCCCACTATCGGTGAGTCCTTCCTCCACAATATGCTTCTGCTTCTGCTTTGCATGTTATTATTCATACTATGTGAAGATGCAGATGTTGTACATCGCCTGAATTCTCCGCATGCAAACTAAACCATAGGTTACTGCCAGTTCATGCAAACGACCCAATTTACACTGTTGTAATCATGCTTATTTGATCCACGCAAAAGTTCAGCAAACTCTATCTTGATTGCTGAATTGGTTTTCTAGATTCTATCATTTTTGTATGTCAGAACAGTAATCTGACAAAACAATGATGCCTTTTGGATGATATGCCACTGATTTAAAACTTTTTTATAAAAACTCGACTAGGGGGAGAGACGTCCACCCTAGCATTATGCTCGACTAGGGGGAGTAATATATAAGTAGAAGGTAAGAATAGTAGTTATTTACACACCAGAACATGTATGCTTCAGATTTGCCTGCAGTCAGTAAATGTGAAATATATATATCTTACCATGTGGTTTTACTCAACTTCCACTGATGCAATTTGCTTGTGTTGAAATTTTGCAGGATTCAACGTTGAAACCGTCGAGTACAAGAATATTAGCTTCACTGTGTGGGATGTCGGTGGTCAGGACAAGGTGAGGAAATCTGCTTACAAGTGACTTTCATCGCAGATGGATTAATCATAGTATCAAACCTTCGCGAATATTTTTGTGTGATCAAGATCCATAACCGCTGTATATAAACTATTACCATGGAGTGACTGTTTATAATTCTTTATGTCAAAACAGATCAGGCCCCTGTGGAGGCACTACTTCCAGAACACGCAGGGACTCATTTTTGTTGTGGACAGCAATGACCGGGAGCGTGTCGTTGAGGCTAGGGATGAGCTCCACCGGATGCTGAATGAGGTAACAAACTGGTGTTACTGTAGTGTTCCAAAGAGTTTTTTTTAACAATGTCCCGTCTGTATCTACAATTCTAGGTTTCAAAACAACCATTGCAACTGGAGATTAACTGGTTTGCGGAAAATCAAGTTTTCTCTGCGCAGCTTATGAGATGAACATATAGATGCTAAGATACCAACTCAGAACATTAAACAATATTCTTTTGCGTCTTACACCAATCCAGTACCGATTTTGGGTTAAAACGCTTAGTTGAAATTTCAGGTCCTATGTACATGCTGTATTTGACATAATTCCTAACTAATTGGTGACCATTTTGTGTTGTAGGATGAGCTGCGTGATGCTGTACTACTTGTGTTCGCAAACAAACAAGATCTTCCTAATGCCATGAATGCTGCTGAAATTACTGATAAGCTTGGTCTACATTCGCTTCGCCAGCGGCACTGGTAAGCAGTTTCATTTTGTTTAATATAATAATCCAGTACCTCTTTCTTTCCCAAAGCTTGGTCAAAGTTTCCTTGATATTATGAAATTAAGAAGGGTGTCAACTTGGACGTATTTGCAAGTAATTTGACAAGTACTATATACATGTTAAACACTGAAATGAAATTATTCCCCTGGCTTGCAGGTACATTCAGAGCACATGTGCTACATCTGGTGAAGGGCTTTACGAGGGGCTTGACTGGCTTTCCAACAACATTGCCAACAAGGTAATGTTAGCTGCATAGTCTTTCGATATCTTGTTTTGCTTTTGTTGAATACAAGTAACTTTTGTAGCTTGTTCTCATTATATGGCCCTACATTAGCGGCTGAATATGTTTGGAACTTGAGCGCTTCGTTAGGCATAGAACAAAGTTGAACAATCTGAGACATCCATTTCCCTTGTACTACCATACTTTACAGTATTGCATAGGATAGTTCTCAATCCTGCTATAGCTGTCAGCAACTCCACTTCAAAATACATACTATATATTAGCAACTGACAATATTCCCATTTCATTTTTTTGCGCAGGCTTAAAAACTTTTCGGCAGGGTTCCAGCAAGATGTCTGAGCAACTTAGGCTGCCATTTACGTATTATAGATTATAAACTCTACAATAGATAGTGTGGGTGCTTGTGAAGAAAGAGCTTCAAGTCCTCTTTTGAGGGGCTATTATCAGAATTTCTTTTTTGGGTGATCTGAGTGTATCGTAACATATGGTGTGATAAATCAAATGAACATGCTCTGCAATACATATTTGTGGATTAAGTGCCGCACATGATATGAGTTGTTATCATTTGAATATACCCAGATAACATTACCTTACATGAATTTTCTTTTGCCAATTGAGTGTAGTGCCTGGTATGAATTTTTATGCAGTTCGCCCAAGGGAAAAAAAACAGTACCATGATTGCGCTGGTATCAATATAAACTCGCCCAAGGGAAATATGGTATTGGTTACATATTACGTAACCCCAATCCTGGCACAATCAACTTCCAGAAGGCAAATATGCAATGCACTTAAATGCTTGTTCGTTCAACAAAACCAATGAACTTGTTATACATTACATTCTGTCTTTGGCTGTTATACACGATACATTCAAGGGAGACTCAGACAAAATTCGGAACTAAACGTTTTCCAAGGATACACTGACTGCGCCAATCTCTGACCCGATCAGCAGAATTTCCAACATTCTCAGCCGATCTAACCATTGTCAATGTGATGCCATTGCAACAGAGTTCCAATCGTGGTATAATCCATGAGATTTTTGCCTGGAAACCTCACAATGAATACATGGTACAAATCAAATCTCTCAAAGAAACATACTGGGAGAGGCAATATACTTACAAATAAATATTTTGTGGATCAATTTCATTAAACAGATTGATAAAGAAGCGAAGTCCATCTGGGCTGTCATCCCTGCACAACAGGCCTGAGAAAAAAAAATGTTCTTCAGTTCCAGTTTTTAATCAAACACATAGCTTACAAAAAGAAAAGAACAAAAAGAATAGCCACAACAAACCTTTATTTTCTGCATTTTGAAGATGCTCCTTCGCTAAAGCTGGAGCGATTCCAAGAGTGAATGCAGCATCGCTTGGGCTTATTCCCTTCTGAAGTGCATCCGGCTTTTGTGCAAGTGACGAAATTCTTGCAAATACCTATGTTTATCAAGGAAAAATGATCAGTGTGCAAGTGCCAAGTGCCAAAAACATTGCTAATAGCAAGTGTAGACAACTGCAGTATGTGGTTTAGCTTCATTCAGTACGCAAATAAAGTGGCATTATATGACAAATATATGAGATGGCTTACCTCTTCATCACTGTGTGTCTTCGTCTGGATCACTTTCACTCCACTATCAAATTTCCTGAGCATGACTGGGCTGCTCATTACAAATCAATATCTATAAGCAAAACATCAAAACAATGATTAATTGCTGGTGATGAGCCAGCTGGAAAGGCATTTAGACTACTCTTTGCCACCATTTCGATCATCCTGAATTTGTGTTTAGATAAGTAGAGGCTTGGAATTATCAAAAGCATGATATACATACACATCAACTTTCTCCCAGAGTGAACACGCTTGCAAAAGATCTTCTGGCGAGATCAACTCTAGATATACAAATAAAAAAGTTAATATTAGAACACGAGTGACAAGGAGATGCCCTAAAGATACAGTAGCAAATGCACAGACCTGTGCCCCTAGCCCGGTTGAAGAGACAATATACATCAACTAGGGCTATCATACCACCTGCTTTCTCGAGTGGTATTCGTACAAAGTCCGCCAGCTGGTAATGAACGGATAAAATAACCATTAGTAAGTCACTAGAAGGAAAGTCTGAAGGCATGAACGGTGAAATGTCCATGCAATAGTGTAATACTGTAGTTTGTTGATGAATTTATGAAAAGTAAAGACACGTCATCTCCAGCAATATACCCCGTATCCTATTTATGTTTAATGTTTATTGAGAGAGAGACACTCGATGTTCTAACTCATGTGTAAGCAGTGGGGAAAGATCATGAAATGACTAGCAGTCACTACTCAATTGAAGTCAGGGTTCCTGGCCAACAGAGAAGGAAATAACTGTTCTGTCAAGCATAAGCACTTTGTTCAGAAGACTACTACAGTGTATTTGCCTTACGACGATGAAATCCTTGGTTAACCTAACGTGCATCTGATATTCCAAATCCGTGCATTGTCTTGCCAACCCAATTAAGCAACCAAATAGTGAGATATTGCACTACAAAAGCAGTAAAGCTATGAGCTATTACCTGCAGTGACAGCTGTTGATGGTATAAAGCACCAGCAGTTTCTTTTGTCACGGGAGACACGATACCAACACTCAGCAGCCAATCCTGCATGTCTTGCTTAGAGCCCATGTCTTCATCATTCGAATTCGATTGAGTTGACGAATTCGTTAGAAGCTTTAGCCTCATCTTCTCTGCTAACTGCATCATCTCCTTAGCTTTGCTCTGAACAAAAAACAACAATTGAGTTTCAAACAAGACATGGTGATCAATCTTAGATGATCGCAGCAAGTGTGTGCGATTCTAACCATGAGGGCGTTGAGATCCTGGAACGCATCCTGCAAGTTCTGCCCGGCGCTCTCCCACGCCTCCTGCTCCATCCGCAGTATCCCCGAGACCCCAACCACGGGCATCCGGATCGCGATATCCTCCGCTGGCGGTGCGGCCCCTCCCGCCACCGGGGCGCCGCTAGCTGGAGCTGCCGCAGAGGCCACCTCCCAGGCCCTCAAGCGAATCGCCTCGAGCAGTCTCCCGAAAAAGACATCCACGTCGGCCTTGCAGGTGACGACGATGGCGACGACCTCCGATCGCGCAGGGGGCAGGGAGATCTGGAGACGGATGCGCGGGTGCGACGACGACGAGGAGGAGAAGATGGAGCGGAGTGGGTTGTGGCCGTGCCTGCGGTGGGGAGGGTAAGCGTGGACGACGGAGGCGAGTGGGAGGGCGCGGGCGGTGCGTGAGGGCTCGTGGAGGAAGACAAGGCGGTGGGAGGTGAGCGCGAGGAGGCAGCCGCGCAGGGGAGGGAGGCGCTGGTTCTCCTCGGACTCGAGGTCGACGAGCGGGAGGAGGTTCCGCTCCACCTCGCCGGCGACAGCACCGGACGGCCGGACGCCGTCACGGCCGCGGACTGCAGCCAGTCGGCTGCGGCGGCGGACATGGTGCTGGTGATCTGGTTCTCGGCGGTGGCGCGTTTGGGTTTTTTTCTTCGTACTAAAATCTTTATTCGCGCCGGACTAATAATCAGATATGAATTGGACCTGGGGCGTCATGATATACTTGCGACTTGTGCTGAAGTTTCAGATATAACAGGTACATGTACTACTGATTCGCTTGACTTGAACGACCATTTGATGCGAATGTGAATGAATATCAGGATATCTCAGTATTGAACACACTTGATTGAATGTGTGAGAAATTTTGTATTAAACTGACAATTGTATTGAGGTGAACTCCTCTTCTTTTTTTTTTCTTCTTCCTCCTGCTCAAGCAAACAAGCAAAACCATATCCTTTTCTCGAATTTTTCATTGTGATCATTTTCACATCATAGTCTATATCTAATGATTTTTTTCAGATTTTTTTTAGAAAAACCGCAACTACACCCAACATCAGATAAATAGCTGCGAGCGCGAGAGCAACCTCTCGCAGTAATATGGTATATGGGCCCAAGCGAATTAAATAAATAAATAAAACTTTCTAGACCAAAAGCGAAAGTTTTTTACTAAAAGAAACAAAGTTTAAATCATATTTTGCAATGCACAAAGTGTCAGAATATCTTTTTATTTAACAAGAACAGAGACCTAAAGCTAAATAAATGTTTACGGAGAAAATACAGATGTATGAGCTCTAGCGACATTATTACTAGCGAAAATTCAGCTTTATTATTTATTCCCAAATATCCCTTTTCACTCTGAAATGCTATCCATGTACGGTACGGGCAAACGATCAGCGCAACGAACTAGGTAACTCATTGCTGAGCTTGCCATCTTGCATTGTTGATCTCATTCTCCATTCGGATCCCCTTGTTCTTGAGGAAATTGGAGTACCAGCGAGCGGAGAGCCTGGCTTGCCTCGGCAGCGCCTCGTCGTCGAAGTCGACGCGGTAGAGGCCGTACTGCGATTTGAACCCTGCCAGGAACTCGAAGACGTCCAAGAAGGACCAAGCGAAGTAGCCCTTCACGTTGGCTCCATTCCTGCAGAGCAATATAAATAGCTTCGGCATAAATCTACCAGAACATTAATTATTCCAGGGGAAAAACATATTGTTGATGAAGTATTCATGCGAGGCAGTCAACTAATGCCTAACATGACATTGCTGACTTTCTTCTGCACTTTAGAATTTCTCAGACTCTCACCTCACAGCCGTCAGTGTGCTTCCAATGTGTTTTTCCATGTAATCCATCCTGTCAGTATCATTGAGGCTGCCATTGCTGGTTGCGTAACCTGGAGAACATGAAGGACAGGAAGGTATCAACAAGATGAAACAAGATGCATTGGCGTCTGCATAATCATTTTCTGTTTTTGTGAGCAAATGCCTGCATAGTTCTCGGGAGGCATTTTGTGAACAGAATCTTTAGATTTACGGTCCGGAAATAGACTTGCCTGTCTCTTGGATATAAATGGGAAAGTCCCCATAGACTTCATTAAGGTACTCCGCTAGCAGTTGCAATCCCTTGGGGTCAACGGGAACAGATGTCGGAGCAGACTACAGTCATCAACCCAAAAAGGATTTATCTGTCACAGCTTTGAATAAATTTCCAATATACTGAGTGTAAATTCCAATATATTGAATTTCTTTTAATAACCTCCGAGTGTGTTACTCTCTTGAGCTAGATGATAGTTCCTAATTTACATAGCTTCATGTCTAAAACAGGAAGTCATCATCACTCGGTAAAAATAATGTTGGTGAGGAACTTTACCGGACCAAGTGGCGGATCAGTTTTGGAACCTGTTTCGAAAATTCATTAAATTAGTTGCACCATTTGAGGCTTCAGATTTCATAAAATTGTACATAATTTCAGAAACAGCAACACACTATTAGGTCTGTCTGAAATAATAATATAGAATTATCGTTTTGCTTCCAGTTAACTCTAAATAAAATACATTTAAAAATTCAAAATAAATTAGTTAAACTGTCGATGGATATATCAACAAAATTATAAACAGTATAACATGGACAAAACATCCTTACCTCTGTAGTATGCCGACATATCCGCTGTAAAGTCACGAACACCCTTTTGTAAAGGACGGTCACTCACATAGAGAGAATAATAGTGGTTTATTCCAATGAAATCTAGAGCACCCCTAACAGCTTCAGATTGGACTTTCGTGAACGATGGAAGGCGAGAACCAACAATCTTCTTCATTACCAGCGGATAATCTCCAAACACCAACGGCTCTAATATCCTGAAGTTGGCACATGCCTGTTGCCATTAGCTCCGTAAATGCTTCACATTTCTAATGCAACAAGAGTAAAAAACTATACCAGCCGATAAAGAAGTCCTTGCATCTTTTGGTTGCTTGTAAATCCGCAGGGGTGTTTGTTAACGAGTAAGCCCAAATGTGTAAATATTAATGCCAACAGCTCCATTTTGCTTCTCCTACAATCAAAATACATTTTATGGATGCATTGAACTTTGAATCTGAAGTATATGAGAAAATACAATGTAAACACAAAGGAATGGTATTGAAATAATCAGAAGATAAATCGTTCCTTGGCCTATGGGCAAAATTTGTGCGAAGATATAAGTTTTTTATTTCTTCAGAGGACTACTGCTATTTTCAGGTAAAAGATTGCTTACTTGATATTTTCTCTGTACAGTCTGGTAGCTGATGCATGTGCCAATAACATGTTATGACCAGCTATATATGGTTCCACGCTAGAGTTACCCGCTGTACATTTTGTTATTCCGAATGGATCCGAACAGCGACCAGGAGGGAATTGCGCAGTATCGTAGGACGCAGTTGCAGCAATATTGGCTTCATCAAAAGTAGTCCAGTACAAAACCCTGTCGCCGAACTCCCTGAAGCACACATCTGCATAAGCAGTGAAATCCTCCCTGCGAGTTGCAGTACCAACGTTGATCAGGATTCTGGAGTAGTTTGCTTTAGAGAAATATCACTAACAGATGAAATTTAAATCTTACACAACTCTAGGGCTTAACCATCCACCGTACTCGTCTTCCAGGACCTGAGGGAGATCCAGCTGATAAAGCATAACATGGATTTGTACACCTGAAGAACCAAATAGTTATCCCTGCTACTAGTGCTCATAGTTACTGTTCTGAAATAAATTGGTGTTTTGACTGAATAAAATACTATCTGAAGATTGTTTGCAATAGATGTACCATTTCTCACTAGCTCATCTATAAGATTGTTGTAGTACTGTAGCCCTTTTGGATTGACCGCTCCCCTTCCATCTGCATATTTCAGTTTCAGAAAGTTTGATTAAATCCTGGAAATTCACTAGCTCATGTACACGTCACTATCTAACCAACAAAAATAAAATGTTGCTTGTACTTGGTATTAGCCTGGACCAGGAGATGGAGAATCTATACGCCTCTAGGCCAGTGTCAGCAATGAGCTTGACATCATCCTGAAACATCAGAATGTTTAGGTCAAATGAAGCAGCAAGTCAGGTTTCCCCTTTTGGAATACCAAAATATTCAACCTTGACATTATAGTGACAACAGTACTTCAATACATTTGTCCTCACAACGAAAGAAGGGTAGATTCTTAATACATCTACACACTAGAATTTCTCTAAAAGAAAAAGTTTGGAGATTATTCGGAAGGTTAGCATGCCAGATATACTGGCATGGCAGAAAATTTCTCGATAGGGACAGTACGGGGAAATCAGAATGTTCTCTTGATGTCATCTATATTCCAGAAGACAATAGGCTCGGAGTAAATTGATTATAATTGGATTAGCAGCAATGAAGAGGGATTCTTTTCACCTTGTACTTGTGGTACCCGTCGGCTGCAACATCACCATTGCTTTTGTCCGGCACTTTCCCTGTAAATCAAGGTTGCATGGTTTAACTTGGATAAGTGCAACAAAATGAGCCATGGATGGGTGATAACTCCGATCTCTGCTTTGTTCAGGCGCATAAACTCGGAGAGTAAATTAACCTGCGTGAGTGAACGTGTCCCAGATGCTTGGGCTCCTGCCGTCCTCGGCAACAGCGCCCTCGTACTACAAGAGAAATCACTCTAATCAACTCGAGAAGAATACGCAAGAAAACCTCAGTTCAACAGGGCATATTGAGCTGGCATTCGTTACCTGATACGCCGAGGTAGCTGCTCCGAAGACGAAATCCTCGGGGAAGTCGCTCCTTGTGAAGCCGAGAACGGAAGTCGCGCCATGGGTGGCGACGAACACCAGCAGCGAGAAGGCGGCAATGGCGGCGGCGGCGGCCATGCCTCTCCTCTCCCCTGCTGCAGCAAGGCGCCAAGGCTAAAACGGCCAGCAGCGACAAGAGGCTGGGCGGCTTTAATTCAGCTCGTCCCAGCGAGCGAGCGAGCGAGCAAGTCCAGCGTCTTGACCTGCCCATTTGTCCGCGTGCACGCTTGTGTGATGCGCATTCAGGACCAACCAGCATTTCCCTGCGGATAACAGAGCAGCCCGCCTCTGCCGCGCGTCTCTCCGAAGGTCAGCCGCGCGTCGCGCCGCCACCGTGCTCGCTTTGGCTTCTTCACTGCTTTGCCTGCTTGCGCGCAAAGGATGGACAGGTGCAACGATTCACTCCCAAAAAAAACGATTGCAGAGAGCTTGATCGTGCACTTGTAGACTACTACTGTTTATTACTACAAAGCACGGTAGTATAATTTAGTAATTTATGATGTTGTTCTTGTGGTCCTACATTCAATAATTCAGCATCTCTGGTTTTTTTTTTTTATCTCGGACAATCGCTCTCTGTCTCTGGTCAGTTGCAAGAAACAGTGGCATTCTTGTGGATGCATTTGCGTTGGAAAAGATGAGAGCATGGCTTGATTGGAGTATATCGTAAATAGTCAACAGCTGTTTTCTCCCAGAGTACACTTCTTCAAAGCAGGAACAACCTTTGCTAAATGAAACACATCCCGGCTTCTTTGGAAGATCCATACCTTGCTTTTTGTATCCAGACCGGCGACGAGAATGGCGACTGCACATTCTCAGAAAAGGAGCTTCTGCATATAAGTGCACAAAATTAGAAAAATACAGTAACATACAAGCAAAAAGTCACTTTCTCAATTCAAGCATCTCTCCTTGAACCGTTTGATATACTTGGCACGTTCTAATGTTCTTGATAGCTGCACAAGTACGGCTACTAGCATCTGTTCTTAATCGAGCGTGATTATCGAGAAAAGCACCTTGTCCATCGTCTCAAAAAAAAAAGCACCTTGCCCATCGTACATGGCAAATCATAAAAATAATCAGTTTTGTTATGCTAAGCACCGTGTTTTAGCCACTTTGAATAGGCAGATAGCTACGCGAAACTAACGCTAACATGACATCCGACAGGCACAGCGTGTTGCATCTCATCACCATGATTCCAGGGGAAATATAGACAAATGGTCCATTTGACCGTTATGATTACGGAATCGCACGGCGCGCAGGTACTTTGCTTGTCCAGTTCCTCGCATGAAATCCATTTGACGTCACGACGCCGTTAAAACCTTCTGGTTTTTTCTTAATTGAAAAAAAAAAAACTCCCGGACCCGTCGGCTTGCAGGCAGCCAGCCCACTAATCCCCAAAGCCTTTTTTCTCGCTTCGCCTTCCCTTCGTCCATCTCACCCCCCCTCTCGAAGGAGCTCGCCGTCGCCGCCATTCCCATTCACCTCTTCCTCGTCCGCCTCCCCTCCGCTAAACCCTAGCCGCTGACCCCTCCAATCCCCCATCAGCGCCCGAATCGCGGCCCCAATCGAGCTAGGGCTCTCCCAATTTCGGACCGGACCCGTTGAAATTCCGGGCGGCCTTTCGGGTGAATCCTTCGTGGGATTTTCGATTTTTTCCGGTGGCGATGGGGAGCCGCAGGGAGGAGGAGAGGAACGAGAAGATCATCCGCGGCCTCATGAAGCTGCCGCCCAACCGCAAGTGCATCAA